>JAYXSF010000022.1:0-1200000 GCA_037356135.1 Talaromyces sp. F31 | reverse complement strand
CTCCTGATGGTGGACCTGGTGCTTATCTGAATGCTAATTATCTCATGGGTCAACTTAAAAAGGCGGCACCTCAGGATACTATCTGGGCGGTTGAAGCAGTTACTCTGACACTACAAGCAGCAGACCAGCTCCAATGCACACTACCAAAGTCTTGGATTAATTGCGGTGGAGGCGGATTGGGTTGGTCTGGCGGCGGTGCTCTCGGCATCAAGCTTGCCAGCGACGACCAACACGGCGGTAAAAACAAGGGCAAGTTCGTTTGCCAGATTGTTGGTGACGGCACGTACCTCTTTACTATTCCGGGGTCGGTGTACTGGATTTCTCGTCGCTACAATATCCCTGTCTTGACCATTGTTCTCAACAACAAGGGCTGGAACGCGCCTCGCCGAAGTCTGTTGCTCGTCCATCCGGACGGTGAGGGCTCAAAGGTCAGCAATGAAGAGCTTAATATCTCATTCGATCCAACACCAGACTATGCAGGAATCGCTAAAGCGGCTGCAGGAGGGGAGTTGTGGGCTGGTCGCGCGAGTACAGTTGGGGAACTTGCGGAAAAGCTTCCGCAGGCTGTCAAGAGTGTGTTGGAGGGCAAGTCGGCTGTGCTAGAGGCGCAATTGGATGGGACGGTTGGAAAATATGTGGAGAAGTAGATTGTTAGCACTCATGAATAGCATTATCAACATGACTTCTACTTGCCATGAATACCATTAATGCGTAGTATATACAGTAGCTCGTGTTCTCCGCGTATACAATTGTACCATCGTTCTTATCGATAAGGATACCCCTCCCGCGATGAGCCGAGAGTAGCCTCCAGTAAGCGATAAACGTAATAGACTGGTATAATTACCACGCAAGCAATGTAGCAAATTACCTAATTTGTACCATCGATACGCTCACAGCACTCAGTTAATCAAGATATTTGCCAATGGCACGGCGCGCACAAGTGTTGCGAATGACTGTCCCATTGGCAGTCTTGCGGTCAGAAGGATGTGCTGCTGTCCGACGTCGGAATCTCTCCGATTGTCCAATGTTCAGTCTGCGTAACAAACAACACAGAAGTATTTTGCAATCGACTAGGATTAGGAGTCAATATATACTAGTATGATCAATCTACTACTATACATAGTAATTATGTCGAAATGTCGAAGTATGGGGACTACCGCCCTCAACAATGTACAGCTAGCGTAATTTACTGTTCTTTTTGCCTAGATATAGTTAGAGCGGTACGTAAATACCATGTCTGTGGAAGGCAATACGCAGGTAATACACGTCACACACGCCCTTATCTCAACAAGCAGCGATAGCGGCGATCCACCACCTTTTTTTCCTTCCCTTCTGGTACAAGCCTCCCAAGAAGCTCCACGCCCTGTGATCCTCAGTGACTCATGCGCGTCGTTTAACTCGGCAATTCGATGCCGTGTACATTTATCTATTCTCATACTCTGTCGGATTGAATTGCAACTACATCACATCGTTACACAAGCAACCGCCAAAATGAGCCCTTCCGCAGTCGACATCAACGTCCAGGCAGAATCCGACACCACCGCCGTCCTCGTCCCCAATCCGCTCGACCCCAACGCCCTCGCCGCATGGCGCAAGACCGGGAGCGTGCCCACGGGCACCGCCGCATTCTCCAACAGCGACATGTTCAAGAGTGCCGCCTGCTTCAATCGACCCAAAGCCAAGCGATGGGATCATTACATCTCTACTGAGGCGAAAGCGCGGAAACCGTCCTCTCTCAAGGGTGCGGCGAAGTATTTGTCAAGGCCCGGTATGATTTCTTTGGGTGGAGGGTTGCCATCGAGTGAGAGTTTTCCGTTTCAGGAGATGAGTTTGAAGGTGCCCAAGGCGCCGGGGTTTTCGGAGGAGGAGACGCGAGTGTCGGGCACGACTATAACGGCAGGGAAGCATGATATCAGGGAGGGGAAAAGTTTGCTCGGTATGATCGTAAACTATCAATCGGGGAAATAATAGCAGCTGATCTGTGCAGATTTGGAGGTTGCGCTCAACTATGGACAGTCAGTAGGGTTTGCGCAGATGCTTCGATTTGTCACGGAACATACAGAGGTATTTTCTCCTCTTTCCCAGCAAGTTCATCCAATTGACGTTTCAGATTATTCATGACCCCCCTTATTCGGACTGGCAATGCTGTATGACTGTCGGAAACACAATGGCATGGGACGCGGCTCTCAGAGTCCTGTGCGAACGAGGCGACTATATCCTCACCGAGGAATACGCATTTGCTAGTGCTTTGGAAACCGCCGCTCCTCTCGGCATCAAGATCGCGGCAGTGAAAATGGACGAACAAGGTCTTCTTCCCGAAGATATGGATGAACTCCTCACCAACTGGGACGAAAAGGCCCGTGGCGCCGCAAAGCCACATCTTCTATACACCGTCCCATCGGGTCAGAACCCGACGGGAGCCACCCAGAGCGCTCAACGACGAGCAGAAGTGTACAAAGTCTGCCAGAAGCACGATGTCTATATTGTCGAGGATGAGCCGTACTATTTCCTCCAAATGCAGCCTTACAAGGCTGATGTGCCCCCTCCATCTTCCCGCGAGGAGTTTTTGAAAGTTCTGTTGCCATCTTTCCTCAAGATTGATGTTGATGGCCGCGTCCTTCGTCTTGAATCATTCTCCAAGGTTCTTTCCCCTGGATCTCGTACCGGTTGGATCGTTGGCTCGGAGCAGGTCATCGAACGTTTCGCGCGCCATTTTGAGTCGTCAAACCAGAATCCTAGTGGATTTGCGCAACTCGCTTTATTCAAGCTTCTCGATGAAGAATGGGGTCATTCGGGGTACTTGGATTGGTTGATGCATTTGCGCATGGAGTACACCCGTCGTCGGGACGCGCTGCTTGGTGCTTGTGAAAAATATCTCCCTCAAGAAGTCACTAGCTGGGTTCCGCCATCTGCCGGCATGTTTGTAAGTTGTCTTCTATCCCTTGATTATTTCTCTCTTTCTCCTCGTAATCCTTGTGGTCCTTTTCTCAGTCTAACGATCACAGCAATGGATCGAAGTCCCGTGGAAACAGCACCCCGGCTACGCGCAAGGAAAATCACATGCCGAAATCGAAGAAGCAATCTTCTTGGCTTCCGTTGACCGTGGCGCATTGTTGTCGCGTGGAAGCTGGTTCCGCTCCAATAAAGACATGGCGGAGGACAAGATGTTTTTCCGAGCAACATTTGCGGCGGCGCCGGCGGATAAGATGCAGGAAGCTATTAAGAGATTTGGCGATGCATTGAGAGTGGAGTTTGGGTTGGCGCAGTAAATACTGGTACCTGTATATAGGTTGATTCATAGTGTATAGTTGTTGATAACAGTCTATATATAGTTTGACGTCGACAAGTGTCGAGAATGATGCCTCCTAGATCTACAATGGAACGCACTGTATGTAAGTCAACCCTGCCAGTATCCAATTTTTTACAATGTTTTCTTACAACATTGAAAGTCGGCAGATAACGATGAATACCATCCGACGAATCATTCATCAGCATAAGTAAGAATTCAGTGATTGCAAGGATTTAGGGTAGTACTAAATCCATCATGAAATATGAAGGACTGTTACGTCCAATCTATTTCTGTCATCGCCAAGCCGAGCACCGTCTTTGTAGGTTGTTTCCCCGCCGTCTGTCCCACGCTCTCTTCTCAATGTTGAGTCTGCTATCTGATTTGTGTGTTGTGTCTGAGACATCATGCACATCCTTATCATTTGTTTTTGAGTTTGATGGAGATTAATGATCGACCATGCGTCGCGGGACGTTGTTGGCTGGCCCAGACGCCAAGTCGACCAGCGCATCCTCCACTATAGAGGAGGTCTCCGATAAGATCGGCTTTGTTCCAGCAACACGACACAACCTTCCTCTTCGGTCGTCACTGTGGACGTTCAATGAGGCTGTGAGACCCGCAACGGTGGAACTGGCCCACGAGCCAAATCAAATAGTCAGGGGCCTGTTGACTCCACCACGGATTCGCTCTTCATTGACCAGCAAACGTGTTTCACGTTGCGGCTACTACGAGTAAACCTCCGAAATCATGATCGCTGCTTGCCTAGAAATTATGCACCGCTCGAGAGCTCCACAAGTGCACAAGTACGTACAAACGCTGCCAAACAACTCGCGATGTCTCGGGAGGCCCGGCAGCGAATCGTAGATAGTCAGGTTTGGACTGCCCTGAGTGAACACAATGGATTGGGTTACCCCTGTTCAAGTGTGATCCGCTAACTTACTGCGGCCATTTGACTCAGCTTGTCGAAGGACCAGATAAAATGACACCATCGTAGTCCTCTTTGTGTCTTGGCATGGGATAAAGCAGGACTGCACGAGTCGCGATTTATAAGAGTCACCCGTCCCTCTGCACCTTTCAGTCGCTCTTTTCTCACGCAACGTTGTCGATAAGGTACAAGTAATATGACTCGCATTGTATCTCTGACGGCCGTTGTGGCAGCTCTAGCTGCTGTTGTTGCAGCTCGTCCTGCTCCCAGCACTCACACTGTCCACGAGAAGCGTTACGGACTTCACCATCGCTGGACCAACCCATTGCGCGTCAGGTCAGAATCTGATATCCACGTCAGAGTTGGCTTGAAGCAAAACAACCTCCACCGTGGTCATGAGTACTTGATGGATGTGTTAGTCAATATATCGTGCAACGAGAAATCGACATACTGATAAGCTGATATAGTTCGCACCCTGACTCAGAAAATTATGGCAAGTTCTGGACAGAAGAGGAAGTGACTGAAATATTTGCTCCATCCGACGAATCCGTCAACGTCGTCAAGGCCTGGCTCACCGAGTCCGGTATTCGAGATGCCCGCATCACCCACTCAGACAACAAGGGCTGGCTGGCATTTATTGCGACTGGCGAGGAACTCGAGAATCTGTTGCACGCAGATTTCTACCAGTACGAGGACTCGGAGACCGGCAACACCGCTATCAGCACCGAGAGATACCACGTCCCTAAGCACATCAAGGACCACATCGACTACATCACCCCTGGTATCCGTTTCCCATTTCTGCAAAAGCGCAATGCTCTCAAGGATCCTCTTCGAATTCCTACTCCTCCTCATATCCAAGCGAAGCTGGCGACCAGCGCGGCTGACTGTGCTGACGCTATTACCCCGGACTGCATTGCTCAATTATACCAGATTCCTCCAGTCGCCATTACCCCTTCTCCCAGCAACTCTCTCGGCATCTTCGAAGAGGGCGATACGTACAGTCAGGCTGATCTGAACTCTTACTGGGCCGCATACCCTTCCTACGGCATACCAAACGGAACATCACCCATCCTAAAATCCATCGATGGTGGAATAGCTCCTGGCTCTTTTGTTGAAGGTGAATCGAACTTGGACTTCTCGCTTGCTTTCCCCATCGTCTACCCGCAGAATATTACTTTGTTCCAGACCGACGATCAATACTGGTCTGAGTCTGGTAAAGGATTGTTCAATACTTTCCTTGATGCAATTGACGGTGTACGTTTTCTTCTATTTTATCAACGATGGCATCGGCTAACCTGAACTGAAAGTCCTACTGCACATCTTGCTATGCGGGCGAATGTGGCAATGCTGATATCGACCCTGTCTACCCCGACCCCCATGGAGGATACCAGGGCCAACTCATGTGCGGTACTTATCAGCCCACGAATGTCATTTCCATCTCTTATGGTGCCGCGGAGGACTACATTCCCCAATCATACTATGAGCGTCAATGCAACGAGTTCGTCTCATTAATTCCTAGTAATGAATCAAACTGACGTGAACAGATTCATGAAGCTTGGTCTTCGCGGTGTTTCGGTCCTCTTTGCTTCCGGAGACTCTGGTGTCGCTTCCCGCTCAGGTTGTCTAGGAAATAGCTCTACCATTTTCAACCCCGATTGGCCTGCTAGGTATGATTGTATTTTGCCCATCTTATTTTTCGAATCCTGACAGCCTTCAGCTGCCCATATGTCACTGCCGTTGGTGCCACCAAAATCCCTGCCGGTGGATCTGTCAGTGGCGGTGAGGTTGTTGCCAACGACCCAGCTGGTCATCCTTATTACTCAGCTTATGCTAGCGGTGGTGGTTTCAGCAATCTCTTTCCTATTCCCGACTACCAAGCAGATGCCGTCGCCAGGTTAGTATTCTTGTCGCTTACCAGATATTGATTGTTTCCTATTAACATGCTCCAGCTACTTCGCCAACTACCCTCCCCCCTACCCATCCTATAACAGCACCATCCTCGGTGAAAATGGCGGTCTCTTCAACAGCTCCGGCCGCGGCTACCCCGACGTTTCCGCTGTCGGCGACACCATCCCCATCTGGATCGGGGGTGACTCCGTAATTGAAGGTGGCACTTCCGCCGCTGCCCCCATCGTCGCATCCATCATCAACCGTATCATCGACGAGCGTATCGCAGCTGGCAAACCTGGGCCAGTGGGATTCTTGAACCCGGTATTCTACAAGAATCCCGGCGCATTCAATGATATTACCAAAGGTACGAACTCGGGATGTAATACAACTGGATTCTCAGCTGTGCCTGGATGGGATCCAGCTTCGGGCCTGGGGACACCTAATTATCCCAAGTTGAGGGATGTTTTGATGGCTCTTTGATTTTGGTTCAAATGCTGTGTTCTAGCATTTATTAGATAAGAAGAAGCTCTACACATTATTCTTGATTAATAAATCCTTCTCAATGGAATGTAGCATATAATCATTTGTCTTACCTAGGTAATTGTACAGAGAGGTTACATAAGCGCCAAGCCTCGGTCCAGACAGGCAAAGTGGCGGAAGATCTGCAGAAGCCAACAAGAAAAACGTTAATCCGACATCTTTCTTTATACTTTATGCTTTCTATCTTCAATCTACTTCACCCTCATTCCCCATTCTTTATTGCTTTTGTTTCTGTTATCTTTGTTGATAATTTCAAATACCCTTCATCGTATAGCTCTGATTGTCTTGCTGTTTGTGGTAGCCGATTCGATTACTTTGTACATCCCTTCGTTCAAGGTTCGGGGTTCCCCAGAGTATAGATCTTGGTAGGTTTGTTGACTCTATGTTCCATGGCTCGATATACATCGAACTTTATGCTCTATATATATCACTATGATAACTTGGATGTCCCATCATGAGATGGACTTATGATGGGTTTGTTCAGGCGCTGCCCAAATGCCCCTTGCCCCTTAGTACATCACATGACCTCAACCATCGATTTCTGCTATTCCATTTCACCTTCTTTGTGCTAACTTGCGTATAGATTGATTTAAACCCCTGGTATACTTTCAAGACTTGCCTACTTTGTCACCTGTCGTGGCAGATATACAAAGCAGATTGGCCATCAACTTGGCTAGCATATTCACATAACTTCAACATTTGTTTGAGGTTGGGGTTACAATCAATAAGGCCTAAAATCTGGTGCAGATTCAGTGCGTGCGCACCTTCTCGCTTAATGGGTCCCTTTCTGTGAAGTCTCTTAGGAACTTCTCCAAGCACTGTCCTCCAATCCAGAAAAACTATGAACCTGAAGCTTTCATAATTCATGGTTGCATCTCATCTAGAGCAAAAGTATGGCTATATAGAGCTTGCTAACATCAACCAATCCTTCTAGATTATCCCACTTAGACTCCAGATATGGCTTGATCCTGCTCTATGGCGTCAAGCTCATGTCCCTTCTGTATATCGAGTAACAAGATATCAAAACAGTGTATTCGATAACCATTCAACTAGGGGAATAACCCTAGTAGCTTCGACAGATTTCACTGTAAGTAGTCAATATTCCCCTCTCTTTCTCTTCTCTATCCTTCTTCAATATTACGCCTTGACATACCTCCCCTGTATATTCAATTATCCTTGTTTCCACCTCAACTCTCTCATTATCTCTATCACCATGCCTTGTCTCTGCAGACCTTCAAGAAGGCGTTTTCTAACTCCCAAGGCAGGAAAACGAAAGCCAAGTTGTATAAAGAGAGCCTTTCGAGCTCTGAGGTGCGCTCCCAATATGCATCTACATCTCCAGTACTGACATATTTTGCTTCTTGATAGCAAAAAGCAGAGGAAAAAGCACCGTAAACGGCCCAAGATCTCCCTCGTGCGCCAGGATTCGACAGATCTCTTTACATTCGTTCGGCCGTCGCCTTTATACGACCCATTTGTCGACCCATTCGATCAGCAATTGCCGAGCACCCCCATATCATTTTCTCCAGATTCCTTTTTTCAGATTCCCTCTCAGAGGCCTTCTCAGGAGCATTTAATAGCTCGTTCGACTTCAAGCCAACAAGACCAGAATCCGCATCTCGAATCTTCCCCAGGTCCTCTTTTGCCTTTGCGAGTGAGATTTCAGGATACTGTGTCAAGTCCTCGGTATATTTTTGATTTCTATATCGTATTTGTTTTGGAATACTAACCTCGTATTAGAACTCCCTACCTTGACGACCTTGTTCGGAAGCGCCCTCTAACGCCTCTATTTCCACCTGTCATTGAAAATCAGAGCTCATCCCAAATTCTTGTCAAGAAAGGGAGTTCTATATCAGACCCTGGATTTCTTTCAAAGAGGGTATTCTCTTTGCCAGAGGATTATTATTTTCCTTCCGAGTTTCCTTCCATTAGGACTGACGAGATTGAGAGCGGCAGCTTGGTCTCTAGTGCAGCGTGTGTTGACAAAGTAATACCCATCCTTTGTTTTTTTCACTTGACTTACAAGAGCTTTCACATGATTATAAAAACTTAGTCATTGTGTACTGGTTTCTGCTGTATACTGACCGATTCTAGGCACTTCATGAGCAAAACTCTCTCAAAGAGTCAACACCAATCTTCAATCAACCCAAAAGCTCGCCCACCAAACTTCCCCCGTCAAAACTTCGCTTCGAGCTACTACCTCACAAGTTTGATTCTGATCGCCCGTCAGCATATTCACGCAATCGTCGAATAGCGAAAATGGAGGCCCCACGAGCATCACAGTTTTTGGACCCGTCCTCTGCCATGGCGACGCTCACCAAACAAAAAGCAGAGTCCATCAAACTCGCCAGAGAACAGGCTGCAGCCGTACACGAAATGTGTCGACGCGCCAAATCCGAAGTGCCTCCTTATGAATTTGAAGAACTCATCGGGAAAGGTGCTTATGGACGCGTCTACAAAGGTCGTCAACTACCGTCGCGCGATTTGGTGGCTATCAAGGTCATGGATATTGATACTTTGGATTACAAGATGCATCGTGATATGAAGGATGAATCAATCAAGGATTTCATTCACGAGATCAAGGCGCTGAACCAGGCTAAACAAGCGGGGGCACGGAATATTAATATGCTGATTGAAGCTATTTCCATTCATTCTCAGCTGTGGGTTGTTTGCGAGTACTGCCCAGGTGGTAGTGTGAAGACATTGGTAAGTTCTCGTTTAGACTCGTGGGGGTGGCTACTTGCAATGCTAACCTTGCCAGATGCGTGCCACAGGAGACAAGCTCGAAGAGAAATTCATCATCCCCATTGCCCGCGAACTCGCCAGTGGCCTCCGTGCAATCCACGACGCAGGAATCATCCATCGAGATGTGAAAGCGGGAAATGTTCTCATCCACGAAGAAGGCCGCCTACAAATTTGCGATTTTGGCGTCGCTGGTATCCTACAATCCAAAGTCGACAAACGATCGACCTGGATTGGCACTCCTCACTGGATGCCTCCTGAAATGTTTTCGACTCGTGGCGGCGAAGCCCATCAATATGGCAGCGAACTTGATGTCTGGGCATACGGCTGTACTCTGTACGAATTCGCAACTGGAAATCCACCCAATGCTGGACTTCGAGAACGGATGCAAATTGGTCGCTCACTAGGACGCAGCACCCCTAAACTCGAAGGCGATCAGTACAGCCAGGAACTCAAAAACATCGTCGCCTTCAGCTTAGACTCAGATCCACTCACACGTCCAACCATGGCTACGATTCTCGAACATCCTTACATCGCCGGCTCTGAGGCCGAGTATCCAACCAAGTCATTGAGCGAACTGGTACGGATCTACTACCAGTGGTCTCAACGCGGCGGTCAGCGCATGTCTCTTTTCCATCCTGGTGGCGCTGCAGCGGCCGAGTTTCCCGACAATCCACAGCTTGAAGAGGACTGGAACTTTAGTACCACCGATGGCTTCGAGCGACGATATTCTGTGTTAGATTTGGACCAACTCTCTGCTTCTCTTGCCGAATTGGCTAGCAATGAGCCCTCATTCCCGCAAAACCCTGAGCCTTCTATGGATGACATGGCCATTACCGAAATGACACCGATAGAAAAGGCGAACTTTGACGAGCGTGTGAAGCGAGGTGCTGCGGCTATGGAGGGCCTATTCGATGAGCAGAAACCTACATACAAATACGAAACGAAAAATGATTTCGTTCCGATCGAGGAAAAGCAAGCACCGTCCGACTTGCCTCTTCGTACTACGACAGATCGTTCGTCCGTAACGTCGACATTTATTGATATCAACTTAGGCTCGTTCGACTCTGCTCACTATGCTGCTGGAACTGCCTCACAGTTTCAGCTCGCAGACGCCGATACGATACGTGCTAACCGCTCAAGTCTACGTTCTGGACGCAATTCGGATGGCGATCAAACACGTAATCGCTACATTGACGTTGACAGCGAGAACGATACTTTTCAACCAAATGCACCACGTCCACCTACCATGGATTGGAAATTCCCTGCCATGATTGTTCCTGAAGATAGCGAGCCAGAAATCTTACCAACACCCCTGGCGGATGAACCTTTTATTTCTCCTGCTGAGGAAAAGCGGGCTACTCGCGATTGGAAGTTTCCTGTTATGACTGACACGGTGAACAATGAGATGCCCACTTTAGAAAAGGACAACATGTACACATATGACGAGACCCCAGCTCATACTGTTCGTCCTGCGCAAATCCAGACGCACCAGTCTCATCTTTCACATCAATCCCAACAATCAGCCCTCGACCTCAGCATTGGCCACGTCAATAACAATCTCAGCGTTGACGGAATCGACGCCGCAGCCATTTCTCGCCCTTCAACGGCAACATCCACAATCAGCGACTACGACCCATTCCGGTTTGACCGGAGCCCCGATATCTCTCAACGCACCCACCACCGCATGGCCTCAAAAGCGCCCTCTCTACTGAGCATTTCCAGCCTCGACGAAGGTCCCGGTCCTGACCATGAAGATGATATAATCATCGAAGAAGATGGCCCAGGCCCCGACCAGGAGGATGTGCCCGAGCTCACCCCCAACGCTACCGCTGGTCATTCGATGACTGCCCAAATGGAACTCTCGCAGCAGCGCCAACGAGCCACTTCTTCGTCTTCTCGCGACTTGAGCCGTCCTACGAGCCAGACCTTGCAATTCCCTGAAGTCCAATTCCCGAGCGCAGAGTCCATGATGGAGGGCGCGTCAGATGATGTCGTTACGGCGGAGTTAGATCGTTTGATTGATGATTTTATGCAAGCGTGCTATACGACGATTAATGTGGTGGAGAGTATGGAATAGATAACTTTGATCGCCTTTGATCGCCGATGAAACGGAATGAAAAAGGCGATGAAGGGTGGATTAGAAAGTCTTGCCTTGTTGGTGTTTGGAGTTATTAATGTTTACGGGATTTCCGAGTCCTTTTCAGCGTGTATACTACTCATCCATACAAGTAGCAGAACAGCGAATCGAAGAGATACTTTGGGAGACTCTGAAGCCGTTGCTTTTTTCGTCTGACTATCTACGAAACTATCCAAGTATCTCCCTCGATTACTGTGTTTCTGTAAATATAAACTCTCATACTATTCATGTCCTTCAAGCCGAAAAATCCTCACCAACAGTTTGTTTGCATCAGATTAGAGCTGTCCGGACTACCAATCCTGACAAATGACTGTGCCCAGTATTTGCTGCACAAACACTTTTGTTTTGTACTGTAATCTTTTTTCTTTGTGCTTCTTCTGTTGAGCCTGTCAGTTCACAAATTCTGGTCCAAAATTACGCGGCTGTGTCTAGTCATGCCTGCCTGCCTAGATAGGCAAGAGGCCAGGGCACAACAAGGCACGTGACCTGTTCCTGTATGAAATGCTGTCTGTTCGTCTTATGTAGAGATTTAGAGTATTGAGACAAAAGAATCTGGTGGTATATGATTGGATCTCACTCCTACGCCTGCTAGATAAGCTCTGTACAGGGTTATTTTTGTGAGACTGTATCTATCCATAGTATCAGGGGTCCGATAGATGCTCTCATTATGCAGCTCCAGGTAGGTATTACAGTACTATCAAGTCTCTACGAAAATGGTCTTCAAAACCTACATGTAGATGCCCTTTAAATATGGTCCGGTTGGTTCACACTCTTTCCCGACGGTTCAGCCCATGAAACTATCTTCAACCATTCACAGTTTGATGCACATCTGCGCAGCCACCCTGGCAGAATTTATGCGTAATTATCGTGTCTGATGCTATATAGTAGCCCATAAGTAGTAATCCACTAGTACCCCTACTCCTCCGCCCTCGACACCGGGCGTTTGTCTGCATTTCCTTCTCGGCATCTTCCCAGCTGAGTCCTCTTCTTTTTCTTTTTTCTTCATTCTCTCGAGAATCTAACCTTGTACTCCTTTTTCCTCTATCTTCCTCTTCTTTTTCTTCTTTTTCTCCTCTTTGTCGTTGCATCCAGCTCTTCTGCCGTCTTCATCGTGCCTTCCTCATTCTCTACCCTTCGTCACTTTGTACCCTCCTCATCTGCAGCCATGCCGTACGAGCCGGTGACTTGGTGTCTGCCTCCTGATCCAGACGGGACCATACGTTCTTTCTCCATCGTTCCTCGCAATGACAGGGCCGGCGCTGACCTTCAGTGGTGGGATCTTCCAAAACAGTTGATGGATCTTCAAGAACTATTGATGGGCCATCCAGAACAGTTGGTATTGACAGAAGAGCCATGTCGCCTTCTGGAGTTGCCTTTGGAGATCATGACAAACATCCTACATCAGGTAAGTTTTTCCTTTGCTCGAGAAAGAGCATGTTCATCGATCAAAACTGACGTTGTAACTGGCAGATCGAAGAGAAGGCAGATCTTTATGCCCTACTTCAAGCAGCGCCTAGGCTTTACAACGTCATCATCCCCATCTGGTGGAAGTATCTGACCATCAAGCTTCGTAATGACAGATACCCTTACTCGATGCCAACGGACCTCAACCATCTAGTCAAGGCGCGTACCCCAGATCTTGATCGCCTTGAGTTCGTCAAGAGCATTGTCGTGAAAGGAACCTGCCCACCTCTGAACTGGTGCATTCATCGCAACCGGATTTATGGGAAATTCTTCGAAAACCAGACCAGAGACATTGGCATGTTCTTGCGTCGTTTGAAGCCGAATAGCTTAAAACACTTCAGGTAAGTCAAAGTTCTGCTTAGAGACTATCTTCAGGTTTCGTTCATACTAACAATTTCTTCAGTTGGACAACAGCCACATGCATGACGGATACCTTGATCGCTCCGTGGGGCTGTTTGACCTCGACACAGCGGGATCTTGAGGAATTGAAGCTCGTATTGAGTGCAAAGTGCCCCGACGAGCAAAAGAATCTGTATCTAGGTTCGTTCAGAAAGCTCAAATACCTGTCTGTGCGAGGTCTTCGGAGTCAACCAACGTGCACGTCTTTCTTCCCTGGCCTTGAGGCTATGCTCATCTGCTCATGCTCTTCGCTCAGGGAGCTTGAATTCGCCGTTGTCCCGGATATAGACGAGGCTCCATACCTGGACGCATTGGATGGGAAACAATTCTGGCCAGTCCCTATTACTGGTTCCTCCTCCAAACTAAGGGAGGTGCCAAATCGACTCCGACAAATCTTGCCCACCTTAGATAGCGACAATTTCTTTCCAGTCCAGCCGGTCACGAATGATGGTTTTCTATTCCCCAATCTCCGCGTTCTGCATCTCGAGATGGTCAATTTGCAGGGCTGCGCAGACAGACTTGTGCAGACTATCGACGTGGCGTCCATGACCTCCCTGACTCTCCGTCATTGCCAGGGCTGGGATGAATTTCTGCTGCTCATGGCCCAGGGAACACGGCCGATGAGTCTCCGCAAACTCGAATTGGAATACTTTGAGGGAACACTCGCTTCGCCCGACATGATCAACCTGCTCAACCGCTGCGCCAATATTGAGGATGTCGCCATCTGCGACGCAGATGAGGAACTTCCCCTGGTCGCACTGCAGACCTGGAAGTCGGTTTGCCGCGGGCGTCCCAGTCTTCGCCGTTTTGTTCATCATCAGGCCGACCACTTCGAAAGAGCGGATTGGTTGACTCCTACCGGTGATCCTCGGTGTGGAGTTGATGTTGGTGAGGAGTTGTTGAAACAGATTTCGGAGTGCATCAGTTCGCCTGCAGCGAATCCGTTTACTGATTCCAAGCTCGAGTTTCTTGGGATTTGCTGCTTCCCTACGAACATGCTGGTTAGTACATCCTCTTTGAAATATTAACTCCTTCAAGCCAGCATCCTACCAGAGACTAACAACATCCATACAGGTAGGACTCCTCCGCCCGCTCTCCGATCAACCCCATCTCCGCGTCATCCATTTCCGCAAATCAGCATTCCACATGAACGCGCTCACAAACCTGCGCCGCGCCATCGATCACTTCGTCCGCTGGGCCTTTGGTTGGAACGGTATCCCATCTCTAGAGGTAGTCTTGTTCGGTGATTTTTCGACCTACCACGTGAAAAAAGGGGCCAATGTCCGCTACGATCGTACTGGGGGCAACCAGCTTCCAAATTGGGAGACAACAGTCGATCCGGATATCTCTAATCTTCCAGCGCGTTTCGTGGCGATGGCAAAGGCTTGTCCTAGCCAGTTCACGATGTGAGCGGAGATGGGGAGTGATGCTTTGACGACTTCGGATATCGACATTGAATCACGACACACGACGTCTCGACGGGACCTCTTCAAAAGAGATGGAATATCGGCCGGCTCTTTCTTTCTTTCATTCTTTCTTTCTTTCTTTCTTTCTTTCATTCTTTCATTCTTTCATTCTTTCTTTCTTTCTTTCTTTCTTTCTTTCTTTCTTTCTTTCTTTCTTCTGTTTATTTCTTCTTGGATCATGTGATGCCACTCCTTTGTCTCTTGACACATTTTCACTCCTCAAACGCCCTTGCAATACTGCCAGGTGCTACTTTAGTTAATTCAAAATGCGAGGCCAATTCCACTCTAACGATGTCGTATTCTGGATTCGTACTACCCCAGGACACACAGCCACTAATTTGTCATAATGCAGTGGGATATACTTATATTTCATTCCGTCGTTGTCATTTTGGGTCTATAATACGGCATGTCCAGCACTTTTATACAAAGATACAGACTACTCCCCTATCCGACCGACGCCAGACAGAGTCAAATATACATCAGTCCCCCATCCCCACAGACTCTGAATCGCAATACTGCCCCCGAAGTATTCTGCATAAGCCCTACTTAACGGCAAGCCATAGCCCAGGCCCGCAATAGTACTAGTGTTTCCACCAGTACCTGAAATCGTATTCAGGGCATCGATGTTGCCATTATATTCACCCGAGGCATTGGCCTCCGAGAATGTCGTGAAGCTGTACGACCAGACCTTTGACAGAATCTCGGGTCGAATGCCCCCGCCACGGTCCCGGATGCGAATCGTTATACTCTGAGAGGAAGTGTTGGTACGACGAATGTTTTCATTCGCAACTAAGATCTCTTCTTCGGCCGATATGTCCACATCGCCGTCTCGCGCATGATGTGGTATGTAATTGATGTGGTTGAGATGATTTCCCGGAATATCTGGCGCAGCTGCTATGGTGACTTCTATGGGTTCTTTTTCGTGTCCCGACTCGACAACTGCACGGAATGCGTTTTTGAGTAATTCTGTGATTATGTATTCCACGTGTACGGGGATGTATGCAAAGCTTGCGTCGGGCTCTCCGTTGATCTCGAGAGTCGGCCGGACTCCATACTTTAGTTCGCAGATCTCGCTCACGAAATGCTCGCATGATCGGACGATCTGTGCAGGTTTTAGAGCAGTGTCAATGACACCAATGTAATTCGGGGGTCCATGTTCTCGTTCTGAGAGTGGAGGGTTCGGATTCTCGTCGCTAATCGGTTGCGACGCAAAATGAAGAGCAAGATGTTGTTCGGCAATCAATCGGGTCCCGATTCGGGCACGCAAGTGTGAATCCAGGAAGCGAGTGACTTCGTCTGATTCAATGTACTTTCTGCATTCTAGAAACCCTCGCGCTAAAATGGGTATTGTATTGGTGTGAGTCTGGACAAGATCCGCCATCACTTCGGCGAATTGCTTCTCTTCTTCGAGGGTGGTGATTCGGCGTTGTTGGTAAGGGAGTAATGTAGACAACGAATGCAAGTAATTGTTATATATTTGCGAAACGTGCGGGTTTGATACGACGATGAACGGTAAATTTCTTAGGCATTGTATACGATAAGCCAGACGGGCCGGGAGAAGGGAAAGGGTAAAATTGGCCGAATCGAGAAGAGCCTGCTTGGATAATGGAGGTTGGCCATGTCTGTGTATCGTCAGCAACTCATTCGCGTACAACGTTCCAGAGTCAACTCACTTCAGAAGGTCTGCCAGAGTTAATGGCCGACGTCTTAGAGCGGCCAATCTGGCAATCTCATCTTCTGCCACATTGATCCACGCTGGGGACTTTTCCCAGCTTCCTGACGTCGATGTCGGTATCCAAGTGGAGTTATGCCGCTGTTGGATGGAGCGTGTAATCCTGCATCTTGAGCGTGGGAGCGTCCGCACGAGACGAGGGAGTGTATTCTCCATAGCTTTCAGCTTGCCATTATCACTGCGTGATATATGCTTAGAATATATAATATAATCAGATGAGCGTTGAGAAGTCGGTGTCCGCGGTCAGAGAACTCCGCGGATAGCCTCAGGCAAACCCCGTCGGTTGCCGCGCTGCCGTGCGTCATGGTCATGTGACTCGTTCTTATTCTGGTTAGTCAGAGTCGACTATTTTACCATCGGTCAGAAGGATCCCAGTAGTCACGCTGATTATTATTCAAAAGAGTGGGAAATATTATCCAAGGTTATAGCTCTGGGCAATAACTTGTTCCAGTTTTACTACTCTTGGTACGTATCTGTGTAGCGTTGCATGACTATAATGTAGGCTCCGAGCTTATCGCGGCTAGCATTTATACGTTGCCAGTTTGGTGGGTGTACGTGCTTACAGTTATATCATACGACAGGGTCCGACAGACATGAACCCTGCTAATGAGGCTATATGAGATCTACTATGTTGTACTAGACCAATTACTACTGCAGAAAGAACTGAAGAACTGAGTTGTATTATGCGTACAGTACTGGTATAATCAAAGTATGAATTTTCGTAATCATCATAAAATGGGCGGGGTCGTGTTCATGCGCCGATGACAAGAAAGAGAAAAAGAGATCGAGAAAACCCGGTCTAACCATTGTCTTCGAATAGATGTTCAATAATGCAGTGCAATTAAACTCGAGTCGTGCAAGAGCTAGATCATTTTTGTCCGATAGGTCTCAATTCAGCTATGGCATGGTTGTTTTTTGCGACTCCGATTTCTCTAGACTGTTCTTTGGCAAACTCCATGGCAGCCATCGCCTACTGGGTGGATACGTTTCCGTCTTGCTCGACGTGAAGGTGTTCGTTGCTCTCGAGGACGTTCACATGGTCGTCAGGGTATTCGACACTATGAGATACGTCTCAGTACACGTAGTCTATTGATCTATGCAGAGTAAGCACACTCACGTAAATCCCTTGATCAAGGTGTATTCGTGCTTGATGGTGCCTCCTTCAGAGCGGACCTTCTCCTTGGCCCTGTTGTACGATTATGATTAGCGAGCCATCCAATACTGTAGAGGGAAGCGGTGGAAGAATAAGTACTTTTCAAGCTCCTCGGGAGAAGCAGTCTCCTTAAGGGTGACCTAGCAAGTGTTGGGTGAGCCTTGTTTCAGCCAGTGTTGAGAGGAAACAAATGACTTACGTTGTAGAGAGTCATGGCGTGTATGTGTTTGTGTGTATTTCGCAACGAGATACTTTTTGAGATCGAAAGGTAGATGCAGAGAGTCGAAAGAGCAGTGGTGTGATGTTTTGTTGAGGGAGCGGGAGAAGAAGAAAGAAGGAGAGAAGAGAAGAGAGCAGAAGATGGTAGATATATGGTGTCACGGCACAGCCAAGTAATTTTACCATTTAGTACCTAAGCATGTACACTGGGAAGGAAAGGGGGAGGGGACAAGGCAGCCGCAAATCACGACGCTGATTTGAGGGCGATGACTGGGCGAACCTTGGAAGTGTACGTACTACGTCGTCTACGCCGCTGCTACCACACACACACATACACGAGGAAACGCTCAGTTAACTCGAGATAAGACATTGCGTTTCATGCTAACCGGCTCCATCTGCGACTCGATGAATCGAGAGACAGAAAAAGCGGGATACGCCTGGTCGCTATCTTATCTGCTTAGCTTGAGGCTGTCACTTGCTGATGTCACGGTTTTGAGCCAAGCCAACGATACGACTAGATAGGCAGAATAGTGCGCCGGCAGATGCAACTTGGAAAAAGACTCTCGTGAAGACACTAGTCGCCATACTTTGCACGATATCACCATCATCGCATGCCGCGCAGATGGAGTGATTTCCCGCCAGAATGACCTGCATGACAGACCTTCGCGATGACGCACTTCTTGGCGCCGGTCGCGGGGTTATCACGTGGCCTTGATGCCCCAGGCCCCGCTTTCCTCGCTCTTTCCTGCTCGCTCATCCGACTATCCGACATGCAAGCCATTTCTACCATCCGGTGTGTACTGCGTACTACGTTAAAACATGGTCTTGACTCATGTCTGCAGCCCCCTGAATACGAGCTGAAAATGCGCTCAGTTGGAACGTCGTGGCGGGATAATGTCCATATTCCTTCTACACCCACCACAATGTTTGTTTACGTACTTCGAGGTCACCAGGCTGTTTTGAAGCTCCTGAACATTTAGCCCTACACGCCAACATGACCTTCCTTGCGGTCGTTTCTCGCCGGCATCTTCAAACCGTGCATACCCGTGTAATTAGGGCTTTCCGGCTGCTTCCAGTCTTTGAGAATTTCAGCATCTACCAGACTGTAGATTTCCACCCCGAGTGGACGGCAGGTTGCCGCCATGTCACCTCCTTCCTTTTCTTCCCAGCCCCACTGCGAAAGATCGCCTAGCACAAATCAGCATCAGTGACTCACCCGGAGACCTTAGCTTACCTCCTGGGCACGCGGAAAGCGCGCAGAGTACGTCAATCTCCGCAAAGAATTCGAAATATTCCTTCGGCCGCGCAGGCGATGCCTCCATAAAGTATTTCCCTTGCTCATCCAAACCCGTGACCTGAAATACATTCAGGACGTCATGGACATCAAGCTCCGTCAAGCCAAACGGAGCCACCGCGCGAGTCAAATTCGAATGACAGTGAAAATCATACGTTTCTCCACCCATGAGCAAGTTCACATATGGATCACAGCGTGTTCCTAGCAGATCGTGTACCCGGCCTCCCCATTGAGTTGTTCCAAACCCTCTACCCTGGATTGTATTACCCTCCGTATCCAGAATCGTATGCATCTGGCCACCTGCTAGAGAGTCCCCGGTTATCGTCACCAATGGCCGTAGATATGGAAGATTAGACCATAGGCGGTCCCCAACAGAGACATGCGAGCTGTGAATCTGACGTGTCCGCGCCGCCCACATACGTTCTCGAGGATTATGTGCATTCCAGATATTGAGGTCTCCCACCTGTGGGCCTTCTGGAGTTGATATTCTGCACACCTGACCTGCGCGAACTATCCATGCCTGTCCAGAGCACGAACTAATCGTGAACGCATTCTCTGACCTGCGAGCAGATTCTTCCGCTGCCGAAGCTGCAATCTTCCGGTAGACAGGTGAAGATGCATGGACGGTAGACGAGGAAGGCGCTACATACGCTGGAGGAGGTCGTCGAAAAGACCGGGAAGTCATTGTGTCGTCGTCGGAGATACAGAGTTGATATATCTGGTTTAGGTCTGCTATCTAAGGCAAAGTCGTTTACAGCAAAGCATGCAATGCGGGAAAGAGGAGTTGATCAGGTCGACATCTTAACTTATGGACTGCGTATGAGTAATACATTAATCGAGGAGTAAACAGTCAATCAAAGCTCATTGGCAGACGGCCGGAGCCACTTTCCCGGTACGTACTAATGTGATGGTTGTACCCAAGCTTTTTCTTCCGCGGGCTGGAAGAAAGTTGTTCCGACCGATAAAAGCGGATATGAAGAAATTATTTTGAGATAAGTTGCATGGCTGGAGTGATTCTGCAGCTGCTTGTTACGGCACAATCCACTGCATCTACATCCACTGCAGCCCAGGAGAGAATTTGGACGGCATTTTTTGTTCTCTCATACTCTCAAGATGGATGATCAGAAGAATCGGGCTCATCACAAGACGAAGGAGAAAAAGAAATATGAAGGTATGCGATTTGAAGAAACTTCTTATTTACCTATCCTCTCAACTCGGACAAATAAATCGTTTAGCTGACCACTTTTCTCTGGCTGTAGGTCAAAATCCGAAAGCTTTTGCCTTCTCAAACCCTGGAAAAGGCAACAGACAGGCTGCGAGGTCCCACGAACTCAAGGAAAAACGTCTACATGTGCCTCTCGTCGACCGCCTCCCCGAGGAAGCGCCGCCAATTATCGTCACGGTCGTTGGGCCGCCTGGAGTTGGCAAGACTACATTGATCAAATCGTTGATCAGACGGTACTCGAAGCAAACACTCAGCTCCCCGACGGGTCCTCTCACAGTCGTTACATCCAAGCGCCGACGCTTAACGTTCCTAGAATGTCCTTCAGATTCCTTGGCTAGCATGATCGATGTTGCTAAGATTGCAGATATAGTGTTGCTGATGATTGACGGCAACTACGGTTTCGAGATGGAGACAATGGAATTCCTAAACGTCCTGGCTTCCAGTGGTATGCCTGGCAACGTCTTTGGTATTCTTACACACCTTGACCTGTTCAGGAAACAGAGCACATTGCAAGCCGCGAAGAAACGACTGAAGCATCGTTTCTGGAGTGAACTATATCAAGGCGCAAAATTGTTTTATCTATCTGGTGTTGTCAATGGCCGGTACCCGGACCGCGAAATCCACAACCTATCTCGATTCCTCTCCGTGATGAAGAACCCTCGACCTCTTGTTTGGCGCAATTCGCATCCTTACGCCCTCGCCGATCGGTTCCTTGACATCACCCCGCCTACGGAGATCGAAAAGGACGAAAAATGCGATCGCACTATAGCGTTGTATGGCTATCTACGTGGAACCAACTTCCCCGCTCAAGGTGCCCGCGTCCATGTTCCTGGTGTCGGTGATCTCACAGTGTCGGCCATCGAATCCTTACCTGACCCCTGTCCTACTCCTTACATGGACCAGCAAATAGCGAAGGCGACAGGTAAAGGTGGAAGGAAAAGATTGGGCGAAAAGCAGAAATTGTTATTCGCTCCTATGTCGGATGTGGGTGGTGTCTTGATCGATAAGGATGCCGTTTATATCGATGTCAAATCTGCGACCTTTAACCGGGAAGACGACTCAGACGACGAAGATAGGGGTCTGGGAGAACAGCTTGTCTTGGGTCTACAAAACGAACGCAAATTGCTCGGTGAGGTTAGCGATAGTCTTCAGCTTTTCAAGGGAGCTAGCGCGATTTCTAAAGCGGAGGGTGAAGCAGACACTGGCCGAAAAGAAAGGCGCAATGTCCGGACAATGGATGATACTGGTTACGTTTCCGAACAAGAAGATGAAGGATTCGAAAGTGGAGATGCAGAAGACGACGAAGATGATACCGAGGGAGAAGTAGCCGACGAGGATCTTGATGAGGAGCTGGAGTCTGACGACAACGAAGGTGAACTTGAAGCACCATCGGACTTTACCCGCAAAATCCGTGAGAAGGAGAATGGTGATCATAAAGGAAAAGAAAAAGATGATTTTGCTTTTGCAGATAGTGATTCAGATCTTGGGTCTATCTCTTCCGTCGAGGATCAAGAGTTTGACGATCCTGATGAGGATGAGGACGTATCAGATGATGAAGAGGACGGTGCCTTACGATGGAAGAGCAATATGCTGGACAATGCCAAGGCTCTTCATGGAAAGAAGCCTGCATACCGCGTTATTGACCTTACTCGCATGCTCTATGACGAGTCTATCTCACCTGCCGAGGTAATAGCCAGATGGAAGGGTGAAGATAACCAGGATTCGGAGGATGTAGATGAGGACGACGAAGAAGATTTTTTCAAGAAGACCAACGCAGAAAAAGAAGAAGAATGGGAAGATCGGACAATCCCCACCTATGATTACGATGAGTTGGAGAAGAAATGGTCGGATCAGGATGCTGTCGAGACCTTAAGACATCGCTTTGCTTCGGCCAGATTGGGTGGTGCTGGCAGTGATGACGAGGATGAAGAAGACGGCTCGGATGACGGACTATCCGACGAGGGAGACGGTGCTTTTGAAGATCTTGAGACAGGCGAAGTCTTCAATGGTTTTGATGAAGGCTCAGGCGATGAGAAGATCGAAGCCGAGGAGGAAGCTGAGGGTGAGGTGGACCTTGAAGCCGAGCGAGAGCGTAACGCCAAAAGGAAAGAAGAGCTCAAGTTGCGATTTGAGGAAGAGGATCGGGAGGGCTTCGCTAATGCTAGGAATGGTGAGCGAAACGAAGGCAAAGAAAATGACGAGTTTGGAGAAGATGACTGGTATGACGCCCAAAAGGCTCAGTTGCAAAAACAACTGGACATCAACCGTGCTGAATTCGAGTCGCTTGACGCTATATCTCGTGCTCGTGCTGAAGGTTTCCGAGCTGGTACCTATGCGCGAATCGTTTTGGAGAAGGTGCCGTGTGAATTCTCAACTAAGTTCAATCCTCGATATCCAGTTCTTGTTGGTGGATTAGCACCAACTGAGGAACGTTTCGGCTACGTACAAGTGCGCATCAAACGTCACCGATGGCACAAGAAGATTCTCAAGACGAACGATCCACTTATATTTTCTCTTGGTTGGCGCCGCTTTCAAAGTCTACCCATCTACAGTATCTCCGACTCGCGTACGCGCAATCGCATGTTGAAGTATACACCGGAGCACATGCACTGTTTTGGAACCTTTTATGGGCCTCTAGTTGCGCCCAATACCGGTTTCTGCTGCGTGAACTCATTTTCGAACAAGATTCCAGGCTTCCGAATCGCCGCGACGGGTGTCGTTCTTAATGTGGATGAGAGTACGGAAATCGTGAAGAAACTCAAACTTACCGGTCATCCATACAAGATTTTCCGCAACACCGCGTTCATTCGCGACATGTTCAACTCTTCTTTGGAAATCGCCAAGTTTGAAGGTGCGGCCATTCGTACCGTGTCAGGTATTCGTGGTCAAATCAAAAGAGCACTCAGCAAACCTGAAGGTCATTTCCGAGCAACTTTTGAGGACAAGATTTTGATGAGCGATATCGTCTTCCTCCGTGCCTGGTACCCGATAAAGCCTCACCGATTCTACAATCCCGTCACAAACTTGTTGGATATTGATGAGACTGCTCCCGAAGAAAACGGGTGGCAGGGTATGCGCTTGACTGGCGAGGTCCGCAGAGCCGAAGGGATTGCTACGCCGCTTGAAAAAGATTCGAAATACAAACCAGTCGAACGTCCTACACGCCATTTCAATCCCCTTCGTGTTCCTCGACAGCTCGCCAAGGACCTTCCATTCAAATCCCAAATCACTCAGATGCGACCCCGCAAAGAGCAGACGTATATGCAGAAGCGAGCTGTTGTTCTAAGTGGAGAAGAGAAGAAGGCGCGCGATCTCATGCAGAAGCTCTCCACCATGAACAACGAGAAGAGAGCCAAACGTGCCGCGGCCCAGGAGGAGCGCCGAAAGGGATACCGTGCCAAGGTGGCTGAGAACCTGGCAAAGAAAGCCGAGCGTGAAAAACGCGAGAAGAGCGAGTATTGGAGACAAGAAGGCAAGAAAAGAAAGAACACCGACGGAGACTCAGGCGGTGGTCGTAAGAAACGCAAGTGAGCGTTTGCCATACATATTACTTCTTGATGCATTTTGGGCGTTCAAGTATGGTTTGGGTACCTTTGTACGGCTCAAAAAAGTTTGCAATATACCACCTATTCTTGTGTATATAAATATAGACATTGTTATCTGTCCCGATTTACTTCTTCTACTCTAAGTAGAACTTGGCCTCCGTTACTCATGCCTGAAATGTAGGGCATCGACTCAACACGTGACCCGCGACACGGACGCGTCTCTCCGGCCATCTGAAGATTTATCGCCAATCTTTCTTTTCTTTCGGTAACATTTAAAAGACACGCCACAAACATGAATTTTTCGTTATTTTCTATTAAAATTTTCCCCAACAAAGCACAAGCCCTAATTACCCCGGATTTTGTCCCACCCCAGTCGAATCACAATCCCTCCTTGGTTACCTATACGTAACTCGTTTTATGCATCAGGAATGGATCCCTCCTCGGCAACTTGACGACGAACGGCGACCATGTCACCAGCGCGCAAAAGACATGAGACTCTCCTAATTGATGCATCCTGTCCTTGTACAAAACCTGTACAAGTTTGGCGAGTCTTCCCGTCCGTATCTGCGTTGCGGTACTTTATTGGTGTCTTCTCGAGTCATAGAGATGTCTTTGCTTGCGGTGAAGGATGGCGGACAATGCCTTCATCACTCGACAAATCCTATCGGGTAGTATTCATTCTTTGTGCGAGAGAAGTTCAAGAGTAGATGGTGGATATTTGGTGGCGTACGTGGTGTAGTTGCGTAGAGTATATATAAATACTAGACATGTCTGCTCTCATACCCATGGATGGATTTTTTTTCGCACAGAGAAATTCCCATTCAATAGCTGGATAGTCTGTATTCAATCCGTGCTACTGCACAGTCCCTGTCGAAAAAGTCCGTAGTGCTGCCTAGATCGTGCACAGCGACTGTTTGTGGATGGTTTAGGTTTGGGCGAGCGTGAGTGGCCATCGCGTGCAATTGGGGCGGGTCGTAACTGCCTGCTATGCCAGTGCAGCAGTAGGCAACTCACGATCCTTCAAACGTCCTAATCTTCAAATCCCATCGTTCTCTGCATGAGATAGTCCCCGGAATCATCGTCTTCTGGGACCATTGGGTCTGTCCACGGTTATCGAGCAGATAAGGTATACCGGCCGGCATTGCTGGCTCCGAACCGCGTCCCGCGTTTTTTCATTGCGATGGATGCGAGCATTCTCGGCTCAAAGGCAGCACCTGCCATGCCAACAAATGCCCTCCCGAGCCAACAGCAACACCCAATACCTCCTTCATCCAGTCACTCTGGGCTCCTAGCGAGCATAAAGACCCAGAGAGAGCCATGGCCGCAGCCAGCGTATCCAGAACCGCTTAGCAATGGCAACGTGAGAGGCCCAGCGGCGAGTCCGTCCAAGTCTCGAATTGAGACTCGACCACCGCCCAGTCGAGGACACAAGAGAAGCGCAACTGGCGAGATAAAAACGGCAGTATATGAGAATCAAAATCTCACACGGCCGTCCAACGGAGCAAACGGCCATTCAAGAACAACAAGCCTAGACTCCACGGGGAACAAAATTGCCGAGGTCAGCAATCGATTTGATATCAAGCCATGCAAAGATGTAACCAATCTTACTGACTAGAGGGAATAATAGTTGTCTGCCCAACTCCGAGCTCGTTTATCATATGCGGCCGCCAAGGTAGAACAGAGTCGGCAATTACGGCAGCTTGGAGAGGGCGCCCCTTCGCAGGGAAGCATATCCGGTGTGCAGAACACGACACGACCGGTACAAGAATTCCGTCAATTGGACAATAGGTCTTCACGGACGTCACAGTATCATGTGACTAACTCGAATGTGAATGGGTCTATAAGTCAAAGCGGCGCAAACACAACAACTCAATCTTCATCCTTGTCGCAGGCTCCTAGGCTTGCGCCGCCAGTCGATATCGTTACAGGGGATAGGTCGAAGATCGCACGGCGGCGGCCTAACCCTAATGAATCAGATGGCCTGGTTGTTCAGACTTCAACGCCACGACACCGACGATATCATTCGGAGCAAGAAGCAAAGACTTTCCTGCCTGCTGGATCTAGATTGACCGGCGCACCTGATGCAACTCCGTTGCGTCCCAAAGCCAATGTCCGAGCTCCAATGCCTTTGATGTCGAGTAATGGATCGCCTGTAAAGCGAAGAACACCCTCTCAGAACGCACTCATGGAGAAGGATGCCATTGAAACGCTTCTATTCATGTCGAGTCCAGAGAACTCCGGCTACCATTCCAACTCTCGAGCAAGAAAGTCCAGTATGAGTGTCAGCATTGAAGCGCAAATGGCGGCCAGCACGCAAAACTCGTCACAAGGAAGCAGTACCTCTACGGCTAGACAAATGGTGTCCTTCAACTTTCTTGATAGCGACGTAATGAGGACCGCAGGTTCCGTGCCCACAGCTAGTCACACAGCTAGCCATCATTTTGCTGGCTTGGAGGCACAGGCAGGTGACGAGATTGACCGACTCTTAGACCAAATGGAAGTCGACAAAGGCAGTGAGGCTGAGTCGCAATTGATGTCTTATGATTTTGATCTTGGGGTCAGTGGCCACTCTGGGTCATACGACTTCGGTGGTGCCAACAGATGAAGGTCTATTACGCTTGAGATATCGCACGGTGACGCTTTGTCATGTTCAAACGGTCCTCGATCGATGTCAGGGTCCAAGGCGATAATCTCAGATTCTGAAGAAATTCAGTCTAGGACAGCCACTATGGCAGGGTATCCGGCCTATCGATTCATGTATGCTGGAATACTTCACGGTCGATGATCTGGAGCGCAGACCTTAACTTCGAAGATCACTTGTCATTCTGGGTGCTAAACTAATAACGAGACAAAGCTGGATACAATTTGGGTCAAAAAAACGCCTTAAACATGGTAATGGGTATACACACAGGCAATCTATGGAGAGAAACAGGAAGAAGGGAAAGGACCGTCCAAATCCCACAATGAAAGTCAATAGTGTGTTATTAGCCAATATTCGAAGAACGGCCAACCGCGCACAGTCAAGGCAGAGCTTCCTGCCCCGATGCTTGAGAATCAAAGTACGCTACAGAAAAGCTAGCGTTGAGCGTCATCACGAGGCCTCTGTCCTTCTTCTTCTTCTTTTTCTTCTTCTTCTTCTTCTTCTTCTTCTTCTTCTTCTTCTTCTTCTTCTTCTTCTTCTTCTTCTTCTTCTTCTTCTTCTTCTTCTTCTTCTTCTTCTCCTTCTGGCTTTTTCAATTTCTCTCGCAGGCGCTTAATCTCGCTCTGAGCGTCGTGGAGAGCGACCTCCATCTCCTCTAACTGGCCGGGCTTAATTTGCCGGCCAGTTAGATCATCACGATACCGACAGCGTAATCCGTACTTTGCGCAAAGAGAACACGCCGGGTATCCGTGGTCGCAAGGCTGCTTCAGCTTGTTACAGCGTCGGCACGCCATGCGAGGAGGCTTCCAGTCGCTTGCCTTGCCTCGTATTTCTATCTCGCCGTCAGAAACGTTGTCATCTCCTGAGTAATACTCGTTATCAAAACGATCCCATCCCTCCGGGGCAGTTTGGCGCACGGTCTCCACCGAGATGTGTCTGCGATGATTGGCCTGCCGACTTCTTGTGTTCAAGGTACTGGAAGAAGCCTCTTCTCCAGTTCCTGGGACAGCCGTGCTTGCCGATGGAGGGACGGGTGGGTGAGATGCTGTGGCGTTGGCCCCCTTCTTGCGATAATAGGCCTTCTTCGGGATAATATCACTTTTCAAATTACCGAATAGTGTTTCAACCCCCTGAGGAAGCAATGTTTCTGGCCTTGAACGCATCAGCTGGACACGGTACTTCGCGTTCTCATTGTTTATCTTCCGTGCGTACTTGGGTCGGTTGCCTTCTGGTTCGATTCTCTCGTCCTCTTGACTACGCTTGCGCTTCGTCGCGAATATTTGTGCTGTCAAATCATCTTCCTCAGTGATATCGCTGAGGCGGCGACTTACTATAATCACACAAAACATGTTAGCAAATCCGATGGTTTAAAAAATGACAATGAGAACCCTACTAGTTGCGCTCGCCTCTCTCTTGGGTATCGACTCGTTGATATCTCTGAGGCGGGGACTTACTATCATCGCATCAAACATGTTAGCAACTTGATGATTAGAAAAACGACAATGAGACTCCTACTGTTTGCGCTCGCCTCACTTTCGTGCTGTGAGCTGTCAGGGTAGTAGCCCATCGGCTCGGGAAGAGGTCTTGTCATCTCAAACTGGTATTCAGTGTGGTACGGGTTTGTAATCGTACTCTGATCTCCAATTTGATATGGATACTCAGTTGCCGATTGTTGAATCTGATTCGGTTGAGTGACACCCAACTCCCCCATGGTAGTCACAACCTGGCTGCCAAGCTGCTCATTGACAAAGTCGCTAAAAAAGCTATATCCGTCGCCCCCCCACGAGCCTATCATTGGCGAGTCTTCAACGATGGGGTCGTTACTCCCAAACATGAGTGTCTGGAGATCGTCGAACTCCTCCGGGTAATTTGACATGATGAGAGTGACTACCTTTGAGAAGCGGCGGAAATGAGAGTATGTTCTGGGCCTAAATGATCTGTTGGTGATTTGAAAGGCGCGCTTTTATGTGACTTCGAGGATACTGATTCCAACGATCCTGAGCTTTGTGATGAAGAAGACGGAATAGGGATACGGAAGTTAAGGAGTGGAATACTAGGTGTAGAATATTTGTTGCGGTGGGAAAGGAGGAGAGAGACAGAGGGACAGGAAGACTAATCCTCAAATTTTCCTTAAGAGTACCGGCTGGACGCTGCTGAAAAGGGAAATTACATTTCACAACTTGTTGCAAGAAGCGCCCAATGTCTCTGATAGGCGGACAGAGACTGCTCTTTGTTTTGAAATGTTCTGGACTTGGCCCTACTAAACATATTCAATGCTCTTATGAGCACCTTGGAGTACAGGTTTTCATGAATTATCTAGAAGCTTTTGCTCAATCTGTTGAGAATGGAGACTGTGTATACAGATGGCATACCCAGCATAGGTCTTGCAATCTAGAGTGAAAGTTTCCTCATGAGCCAGATCATGAACATGTGCTTTTACTTTTAACCAGGTTTCTTGGTCTCTTTGTATAGCTGTTGTTCAGGCATCCTATTGACAGGTTTCTCAACAGGCAATCTTCAATGTTGCTTGTTGATATCAAAATCCTCTGGAGACATCCTTCATAAAGCTAGACATTTGGCTTGTTTCAAACTTTTCTACTTCTAGGTCCAACTCGCTCAATGTAACAATGATATTGTCCCCCGACAGCTTCCTCGTCAAGCCTCGAGGTCGCCAATCGGCCTTCCCACGAATCTTCAATTTCAAAACTGCATCTTATCGAGTAATGCCCCTAAGTAGCGTGACATCTCTCAAAAACACGATCATGTTATGAGGCTTGCCCGAATCTCCCATCAACCGCACTGCAAATGAAACCAACATTTCAGCTTTCCTTATCTCCTTTCTCCGGCAAAACAGGTTTACCTCGGTCAACAAAATTGCGGAGCCCTGCGCCTTATCTGGAGGAAGTCATACTGTCATATAAATTTTTTTAGCTCACGAGATAGTCAGGGTCTATCTCTTTGAGTTTGACTGGAAAAGTGGGAACTGACGACGCTAGTGCACGACATATGAGCATTGAGCGATCCCTATTGGCGTACAGTGATTCAGTGCAGGAATTTCCAGCCATGTGGCTGGCGTGCTTGTCGAGCTTTCATGATAGGTTCTACCGAAGCCCATAAGGGCAATTACTGTCCGAATTTCACGTTGATGTACCAGCTACATGATACTGCGCTTTCCTTGGAATCAAATATTTAATGTAATCTCATGTTTTCGGACAGATTGATACACAAGGTTAAACGGCATACAGATGGGAACATCAGTGCGATCAATCCGCAGTAAAATGGTCGATAGTCGACAGACGGAATACACCTAATTCTCATCTACGCATGTATGTATCTGAAGATGCTGTTATCAGAAAACAGTTCTTTTGAATAATTCAGCATGACTCGAGAACTCGAGACTCGAGACGCGGTGTGTTGTTGATGTTGTTGACGATTTAGCCCTAAACCCGGAACGGGGAAATGGTGCCGCGCGGAAAAAGTGGGTTCAGAAATTGCAGCAGAGCCGCCAACATTTTCTTGCTAAATGTTGAAGAAAACTTCCCAAAAGGGAAATATCAACCCGACTCCCTTTGTCTGCCACCAGTATTTGTTAGGAATCGTCCTCGTGTATTTAGGTTGGCATGCTATTGGACAGACAGCAAGTCATTGTAGTGACAAGCAGATTCTTGCCCATCGGAGAATATGTGCGGTCTTGCCCTATCAAATTCCGCAGAATTTGGAATGAGGTCTCCACCCACAAGGGCACGTACGTTCTGGTACCTACAGCTGTCATATTCCAACGGGCATTCCCATGGCACATGACATACACAAACGGATTGTCACCGACTTACTAGGAAAGGAAATGATCGACTCAGTGCTGGTTCTCTAGTGAACAGAGATTATGCGCATGACTTGTTTCATCTATCAAACGGCACAAAGAAAAAATGACGTCAAACTTATATCTGTTTATGACGGGCGTTATCCATCTATCTTTTTCTACTTTGTTCTTCAGGAAATGGAGCACCATGTCATTGGTCACAATGCACAGTAAGACCAAACTTTTGGGATCTATTTGTCACATACGGATATAAAAGCACATGAAATCTCTTTCAAGCCGTTATTTGAGACCGTTTCTGATCAGCTTTGCAATAGCTATCAGAGCTTTCGGCATTTTCGAGCATCTGATTCGAAGTCACCCTATCTGCAGCATTTGGCGACACTGACTCGACAAACGAGTTGCTTATAAATGAGATTCTGTCTCCCGTTTGCTCTGGGCTGATATAAAGTGATTGGTCAACACAACAAGTCGAATCTGTCAGCTTTCAGCGCCCGATAGCTTAATTGATACCCAGTGCTGACTGTATTTCCGAGCTCCCCTGAGCTGTAGATTTGACGGTGCAACACCAAGTCTCTGTTGCATCATATTCAGGCACTGTATGGAATTGACCAAAGAAGGCGCAGGAATCTACGGTGTAACATACTACAGGATCCCATGCATAAATTACTAGAATTTGTACCTTGGTATGCAATCGCAGCAATGCCAGCTACTCTTCTTCTATACATTCACATCCTCTAAATAAAAATAATTCATCTCTTCTATCAACGTTCCGATCCTGCCTCTTCGTCCGCGTGCCAATCACTTCATGTTCTGCGGCACTAGCTCTATCCAGTATCCGTTCTTTATATCAGATGTCAGTCATGTCTAGATACCAACGAGAAAAACAGACCTACTCACCGGATCTTCCACAAACCCAATCTGCGAAAGCACATGCTTATAACCTTCATGCAACTCCCCAACCCCTACACCAAACTTCTCACTCTCCCACTCCGTTATCGGTACGTTGCCCCTCTCCGCAACGCCCACATCTTTCAGTATCTTGACTCCACTCTCCCTCAACCTCTGCAACGTAGCAGGAACATCCGGCACGGTAAAACCGACATGCCCAAAACCCAAAAACGGCGCAACATTCCCGCTATGCAGTTTATATTCTTCCCTGGACAGTGTCTCGGTTCCGTGGATGTGCACCAATTCAATCAACCCTTTCGTCGTGGTGAGGACGTCGTTGGGGACAGTGTTTTGGGCATAGAGTTTTGGGTCTGCGCGCTCAGCGTCGGTTTGCGGATGGCCCAGGTAATAGATTGAGCAAGGCCCCGTATTCATGGCAAATACAGTACGGAGGCCCATGAGGTCGATGTAGAAGTGTAGGGATTCGCTGGGGTCACGGATTCGGAGCATAAGGTGGTTCAGGTGGAAGCCCTGTGTTGTGTCGGGGGGCACGGCTGGGTCGAAGCCATGGCCGCCTGGGAGATGTCTGCCCACGGGGAGAGGAGGAAGGGGAGAGGGGAAGGAGTTTGGCACTGGTGTCATTTTGTAATCAAGTATTGATAATTATAGGATTCGAATTAGCGCTGCATGTGAAATCTTAAAGTAATGAAATGCAATGTCCGAGCACTAGACATGAAGTGTCTGGAGAGTCTGCGCTGTATATACGCTTGCACTACCGATACTGAATCTTGAACAGATACTTCCAGATGTCGACCCAACCACCTGTGAAACAGCGACTCCGCTAAATTTAAATCAATCGAGTTCTTGGATCTCCACAGTACCTAGGCAGACTGAATTTCTTCAAGCCAAAAAAAGATAATATCCCCCCGCAATTGCTGTGTCTCTCCACGCGGGGTATCCCCAAGCCCGGGGAGGACAGACATACCCGATGTATTCTAGGGAATGCCATTACAACGATCACTGCAATATGATCATTGAAAGGTCTTGTCTTTTAAGTATGAAGTTGGATTTCCATAAAAAATCGAAGTACCACGAATGTGTTTCGCCGCGTTGAATGATCCCAAGTTAGTGTATGAGGTCTATACATGCCCAAGATGAACTAGAGAAATATAGACTAGATTTGTACTATAATACACAAGAGGTTAACTCCATGATGCCCCAGGACAGATAAATGCAGAGCTCGTGAATTGTCCAATTCATTACAATCCAATCCCCCAACTATCCTCATCATCTGCGACATCATAGTCGACTTCACCAGAATTTTCCATCGCGGTATCTTCACCCTTATTTCCGGCTGGAGTAAACGCGCCGGTACTGGTAGGGGTAGAGATCGGAGGGTTAGGGACCCATGAAAGCTCGACTTTACCAACGGATGGGATCTCGGACGGGCCGAACATGAGCTTTTCTGCGAGGTAGCGCTCTTTGAACGTGACGACTAGAGAGTTGGGTTGGTCGGGGCTGGGCTCAATAGATTCGTATTCACCAACGCCCTGGAAAATGTTAGCGCGGATTTTGTAAGTCAGGCGGAAACAAACTTACAATAAGATACTGTCGTAGAGCTTCATCCTTTTCGGAGTTCAAGTCAACGCCTGAAATGGCAACTCGCTTAGGTCGGTTGTCTAGTCGCAAGACGCCACCGCGTCCAGCACCACGAGGAGCGCCACGGCCACGGAATGAACCTCTATATGAACCACGGAATGAAGGATCAAAGCCACGTCCTCGTCCACGGTAACCACCAAGTCCTCGTCCACGTCCCCGGAAAGATTGAGCACCATTCTCCGGGTCAATTCCCAGACTCTTAGCCTCAGCTTCCAAGGCTGCAAGTTGTGCACGCAAAGCTTTGGTCTGTTCACTAGCGTTCTCGTCACCAGCTGCCGCGGAGCCATTCTCCTCAGCTTCTGCCGATGTCCCCGAGCCTTCTCCCAGCCGTTTCAACAACTTGGCCTTCTCTTCTTGTTGTTTTTTCATGAGCTCCTCACGTTGCTTTTCAAGCGCAAGTCGAGCTTCCTCTGCCTCCTTGCGCTTCTTCATCCTCTCCTCGTGCAATTTCTGCGCTTCGGCCTGTTGCTTCTCGAACTCTTCTCTGTCAAACATGGGCGTGTCTTGATCTCCTCCGGCTGCTTGGCCGTTTGAATCAGGCTTGTGATGAGACTTATGCCAATATACCTTCACGAAACGATTATCAAAGATAGCCTTGGGGCTCGACCAAGCGCGACGAGCCGCCTCGTGATCCTCAAATTTGATGACTGCAAGACTCTTCTTAAATCCTTGCATATTGACTTCGGAAATATTGCCAAACTCGGAGAAGTAGTCACGAATGACTTGCTCTTGATATTTATCTTCGGGGATGTTTTCAACGACAACCGTGGTGTTTGTTTTGTCATCGCTGGGTCCGACATGCGCAAACTCTGAACGGCCACCTCGCCCTCTTGATGAGAAACCACCACGATCACCGCGACCTCGTCCCCGGCCACGTCCTCGGTCTGATCCCCTCGCACCATCCTTGCCTTGAACATCGAAGATGGTAGCATTTGAAGGATCATATTCTATTTACTATTAGCATAAAAACATCCCAGTAGAGACCATTTCAACTCACCGTCATTACCAGAAGAAACAGTAACAGGACCTTGTCCATGTTTATATGGACACGCAGCTCCCATATAGCAAATACCATTGGTCTCATAAAACGGACAAGGCTCATTCGACTTTGCTTGATCGGCGCCCGGTTGACCAGGTATTGGCATCGGGGGCAGACCTGGCATCTGAGGGAATCCCATACCTTGCAGAGCCAACATCGCAGCCATGGGGTCATTCTGATCAAATCCAGGGAAACCCGGTGGCATTGGTGGAAATCCGGGCATGCCTTGTTGAAATTGGTTAGGAAGTGGAGCAACGTCCCTTCCTCGACCGTTCATACGATCGCCACGGCCGACACCTCCACGGCGCGTCCGAGGGGCTTTGAAAGACCTTCCGCCTCGTTGCAGATCACCCAATTGATTATCTTGCTGAAATCCTTCGTGAAAAGTGCGTTTGCGTGAGTTTTGAGCATTGCCCCAAGCACCTTGAGCCGGAGCCGGAGCCGGAGCCGGAGCCGCCTGTGGTACAAAAGCCTGGGCTGTGGGATTGTAAGCTGTAGATTGTTGGAAGGTAGCAGCAGGAGTTGCAGGCTGAGCTGGAGCTGGTTGGGTGGCAGCAGCAGCGGCTGCAGGAGGTTGAGTCTTGGGTCCGTATTTAGCAAATATCTCGTCGACGAATTGGACAGTATCTAGAAATACAAATTTGGTCAACAAGTACTTCCCATAGCTTGATAACGGCATACTGACTCTCTTTCAAAAAGTCCTCCAAGTTCTCAATAGACGCTTGACGGATTTCTTCGTCTGGTGCATCTGATCGGATAAGTGCAAGGACGTAATCGGCCAAAACGTCGGAATCAGCATCGGAGCTAGATCAAAAAAGAAATAAAGGTAAGCTTTCATATGAAAATGCGGCTTTACACGTATTGATAGACGCGCGCAGAGGCGAGTACATACATATCCTCCAATCGCTTGATCACCCAAGTTTTCACGTTCGCAGCTTCTTCCTCGGTGAAATGCATGTCGAACTGGTCGCTTCCACAGCGTTTGTAACCCTAGACGTTATGGACAGTGATAGTCACTTGTAGAAGTGAGGAAACCCTCGCTCGATACCTTGATCGAGTGAGCCTGCAATGCGGCGAGCGGATTTGAGATAGATGGTCGATGGGCGGTATATGAAAGAAAATTGATCATGTACACATGACTCGATAACGCCGAATATTGACTGAGCTTTTTCTATTGGAACATCGATTCCGAAAAGTTAACGGTGGAAACTTGACCTCTGAGCACCAAATTTACGCGGTTGCGAAAATCATAACTAAAGTCACGTGATTTCTTAGAAGCGGATAATCGAGAAGCTCGAGTCGAACATCGGCTACAAACTACAGATTATATACTCAAGAGTAACGAACGAGCAGCTACAATGAAGTTCATAAGAGTGCATATTTATATTGTTCCATCTTCTCATCTCTGCTTTTTTGATCAAACAAAACAAATTTTCAAAATTCACACTCATCACATAACAAAAGAAAATAGCAAACCACGACTCTCCCACCTGTATTCTACTGATTGAAATCCCATTTCCAATGACTGAACTGCATCATACAGGAGACGAGGGCTAATTCATAAGGTTAACATTGGTATCATATCATGTCTCGCCTATATCCCTTCAGGCATCTGGATTCGTCATACTCGTAACATTTGGCGCCCAGTTGTCATCAAGGCGAGATTAGTCCGACTAACGACCTGTATAATGTTTTACAGCTTGTCATAGTACTAGAGAGATAGTTAGCATCAGTAGATACAAATTCAAGGGTGATATAACTCACGTTGTCATATCCAGGAACTTGTTCCTTAAGACCCTTGCGCTTACGGGTCTCAGCAATGATCTGACCAGGCTTGGTAGTGGGGTCGAGAGGATCGCCACCAGGGAGGATAGCCCAGTGATCGAAGACAGATTGAGGGAAGGCCTGTCCACCAGTGGCGGCACGGAGATCTCCGTTGAAACCGAAAGACTCGTTGACGGGCATGTAAGCCTTGACGGTGAAGAGAGGAGTACCGGGACGCTGCTCCTCGGCATAGACGTGACCACGACGACGAGTGAGAACACCGTAGATACCACCCATAGCTCCCTCGGGAACCTGGATCTCGACGTTGAAGATAGGCTCCTGGAGACCGGGCTCGGCAAGAAGGGTAGCGGCATAGAGCACACGACGAGCAGTGGGGATAACCTGACCACCACCACGGTGGATAGCGTCAGCGTGGAGGGTCACATCCATGATGTTGAAGCGGACACCGCGCATGGGCTCTTCAGCAATAGGACCTTCACGAGTAGCCCACTGGAAACCGGAAACGACGGAATCCTTGATTTCGTTCAAGTACTGAACAGCCTTGGTCTGGTCAACAAGCAAGTTGGCACCGGTGGTGTCAGGACCGAAAGCCCAAATCTTACGGGCATCGGTAACATCCCAACCGAAGTCATCAGCGAGGACACGAGCACGGGCCTTGAAATCATCACGGGGAGTGATCTTGCCGCCCTCAATGGCCTGGGAGACCTCCTCGCCAAGGGGCTCAGCCTCAACGTAGAGACGGTTGTGCTTGTTGGGGGACTTGGACAAGGCAGTCATGCTGGACTTGGCGCCGACAGTCTCACGGTATTGGGTGACAGGATCAGAGATACGGAGGGGAACACCAGCGTGGTCTTCCTCAAGATCCTTCAAGCAAATTTCCAAGTGAAGTTCACCGGCACCGGCAACGACGTGTTCACCGGACTCGTTGATGGAGACCTGGACACAAGGATCGGACTTGGAGAGACGCTTAAGACCTTCGACAAGTTTGGGCAAGTCGTTGGCGTTCTTGACCTCGACGGAACGACGCACGACAGGAGAGACAGAGAACTTCATGACCTTCAAGTTGTGGGCAGTCTCAGAGGTGGTAAGAGTACCAGACTTGAGCAAGAACTGGTCGACACCGACGAGACCGACGATGTTACCGGCGGGAACATCCTCAATAGGCTCAACGAAACGACCCATCATGAGAATGGTACGCTGGATAGCCTTGATGGACAAGTCCTCCTTCTTACCAGGGGTGTAGTTGGGGCCCTGGATACGGACCTTAAGACCAGACTTGACAGTACCAGAGAAGACACGACCGAAAGCGAAGAAACGACCCTTATCGGAAGTGGGCACCATCTTGGAGACGTAAAGCATGAGAGGTCCCTTGGCGTTACAGTCACGGATGGAAATGCAAGCCTCGTCATCGGTAGGACCCTCGTACAAGGTCTCGGCACGGTACTTCTGGGCAGTGACGGGGGAAGGAAGGTGGAGAACCATCATCTCCATGAGGGCGTCAGCAGCAGGCAAGAACTTGCGCATAACAACCTTCAAGAGAGCCTTGCCCTCGAGGTCCTTCTCGTCAGAGGCAAGCTTGATGTCGAGCTTCTCAACAAGGGTGAAGATCTCTTCCTTCTTGTTGTGGGTAACGGCGGCGAAGATCTTGAAAATGGGATCCAAGATGAACTGGTTGAAGGCACGCTCGAGCTGCTTGCCCTCGTATGTATCGGACTTAGTCCACTTCTTGGTCTTGGGGTTGAAGAAGTTGTCGCCCTATACTAAATTAGTTACCATGCTACTGTTCCATGAGATGATCAGGATCATTACCCAGAGACGCTCCATCATCTTCTTGCGGTCAACACCGAATTTCTTGGCGTACTTGACAGCGAACTGACGGACGGTGAAAGCCCATCCGTGAAGACCGGAACCGAAAGCAATGGTTCCGCGGTCGGGGTAGACCTGGACATCACCGAGAGCCTTGTCAAAGTAGGTAGCGATGACGACGTTGACGGACTCGATGGTACGGGAGAAAGACTGGTAGAGATCTTCCTTGGAGACCTGGAGTTCGAGAAGAGCACGGTCGACCTTGTTGATGATGACGACGGGCTTGATACGCTCACCGAGAGCCTGACGAAGGACAGTCTCGGTCTGCACGCAAACACCCTCGACGGTGTCGACGACGACCAAAGCACCGTCGGTAACACGGAGAGCAGCAGTGACTTCAGAAGAGAAATCGACGTGACCGGGCGAGTCGATCAAGTTGATCAAGAACTCGTTACCGTCGACCTTCTGGGGAATATCCTTGAGATCCTCCTCATCAGGGAGATGGGCATAAAGGGAGATGGCAGTGGACTTGATGGTGATACCACGCTCCTGTTCGTCTGCACGCGTATCCGTAAACCGGGCTTCACCGGCCTTGGCGGCAGAAATGATACCAGCACGCTGGACAAGGGAGTCGGTCAAGGTGGACTTTCCGTGATCGACTATTCGAGATATCGTTAGCCCTATGTTCTCGTGTCATAAGATGCAGAGTTCACGACATACCGTGAGCAATGACGGACATGTTACGGATGTTGGCCGGACGGTCCATCAAGGCCCGGATCTGTGTTTGAGTGTGGTCAGCATTTGTGCGTAGGGGGAAACCACAGTCTGTGTCATCCGCGGAACTGTTGACGAACCTCTTCGATGGTGAAGCTAAACGCGACGCATTAGTATCAAGCTCATCGCAAGAAATCAGGGATAACGTTGCATTTCATCAAGGAAAGCAAATCTTGATGGAATCAGCGAGGTATTGATGGGTGACTTACTGAACCATTTTGGCGACTTTTTCTTCTCAACGGCCTATAGAGGCGGGGTTGTGGGATTGGAAAATGTGGGAGACAAAAAGAACACACAGGTATATCAGGACCGAGGGCTTGCTCGACCTGACTGCTCTGAACGGAGAGAGAGAACCTGTCTGCGCTACTCCTACGGGTGGTGAAGAGAGCTGGAAGGGATGGGGAAGGGGAAGAGGAAAGAGAAGGAGGAAGGAAAGAAAAAATAATAGAGAAAAAAGCGAGGCAGGCAGAGAGGGGAGGAGCGATGGGTTAAGTGGGGAAGGACCGGCCGGCGTCCACTGTCTGTCTGTCTGTTTGGCTGTGAATGCCCTCTGATCTCAGCAGTCCGCTCACTAAGTTACTTGGAGGCTACTGCTAAGTCAATGCATCAATGATCTCTATTATTTCTTGAGGAGTATTCTTTTTAGTGTCTGCTGATCTACCAGAAGCTGCTACTGCTTCAGTGTAAATCCAGATCTTATCGAGAGGGTGTGGCAGCAAGACACAGAGCTGGAGGTGATGACATGTATACTCAGTACGCAGTTAACGTTCCCTAGTATTTGACCCCTACATAGTTAGTAGCTCTTTATTTGTGCGCATTAATAATCAGCAAACAAGCACTCTCGAAGAAAAAATTTTGCCCCTCGTCTATTACATCGGCCCCTCCACGGTGCGCCAATCGCAGCCCAAGCGTGCCGCATCCCCGCTAGCTGCCTGCTAGAATGACATACTATGTACTGCTGAACATCTCTTCACTGCTCGCAGTCTATCTGCCTATTTTCTTCTGCAGATTTACTCGCTATGTATCTGTACAGTCATGAAGAGTCATACAGAATGACACAACCTTGGTTCTATCAGGACATTAGCCTTCGTTCTACTCATCGTGATCTTAGCGAGCTAAATCTTCTTGCTTGCGTGGTGGGGCATGTCGACGTCGTAGCAGAAAATGCACACCTGACACAGCCAAGCTGTTCTCGTCCTGGTATTAATACATCTCAAGGCTACTCACAATAAGCATCGACCGCTACTTTTTTTTTTCTCTTTAGTACGCATCTACGTAGTATCCATACTTATTTTCTCGAGACCTGGTGTGTACTACGTACGTATTCTACAGTGGGACGAAAAATGTTTCCGCACCCCCCTCTATCCGCATATTCCCACACCGCCAAGTATTCTGCCGGCAGAAACGCGTACACATCGCGTTATATACGAACTTTGTATGTAACCTTATATATTGATATTTCCAACGAAAAAATGCCTCCACCAAGACGACGCACTACGCGTAGAGAGCTTGATCCTTGTATGAGAGCTCGGATATGTGAGCTTCATACAAGCGCACGTTGGGGATATAAACGGATACACAAAATGCACCCAGATATCCCCATATCAACAATTCGCGATACGATAAAGAAGGAGCACGCGCGAGGTGTAAATCAATGCTCTAAACCGCGCTCTGGGGCTCCTGAGAAATTAACAGACGAGGATAAGGAAAATCTTCTCAATCTGACTATTCAAAATCCCCATATTCAATATGAGGCGCTTCGAAACGCAGTTGATAATCGAGTTACTATCCGGACTATACAAAACATGTTTTACCAACTCAACAAAAGGAAATGGAAACAGCGTAAACGGCCTGAAATATCAGTCTTGAATGCACAAAAAAGGCTTGCTTGGGCGCTACGGTATGATAATTATACACCACTCCAATGGATGCGAATATTATGGACTGATGAATGCACTGTTGAGCGTGGTAAAGGGGGTCAATTGATATGGACCTGGCATTCTTTGACGGAGCAACTACAAGAGCATGACGTACGTGAGATTCGTACTGGGAAAAGCATCAAAAAGATGTTTTGGGGAGGGTTCAAATTTGATAAACGCAGTCCCTTGGTGCCATTGACCTCGGATGGCTCATCTACTGGGGGAGGTATTACTGCAACCGTTATTAAGGCACTTTATATGGAACAGCTTCCTGGGTTACTTATTGATGGGGATATCTTTATGCAAGATAATGCGCCTGTTCACCGAGCTCATATTATACGGAATCTATTGAAAGAATTGGGGTTAGAGATTATGGAATGGCCTCCATATTCTCCAGATCTCAACCCTATTGAGAATATCTGGGCAATCATGAAAACAATCATTATTAAGGATCATCCTGAGCTACAAAATGCTCCAGATAATGATCATACATTATCTCTGCTTATACAGGCCGCAAAGGAAGCATGGGATTCTGTTGAAGACCGTGTATTGAAGAATCTAAGCAACACAATGCCTAATAGGGTACGTGCGGTTATTGCTGCGGATGGGTGGTATACAAAGTATTAGGGCAATTTGGAGGTTTTAGGTGTGTAAATAATTACTATATTAGGAAGGCGGTGAAAATGCGGGAAGCGGTCAGATTTGGGGGGTGCGGAAACATTTTTCGTGGCACTGTACGTATTCTACGTACAAACATCGGAGCTACGGCCAGCCAATCAGCATGCGCGGCATAGCTGCCACCGCTCGCCGCCCGGCGTTAGGGCTTAACGCCGAACAATATCCTCCTCCTACACTTGTATATATGTTGCTGAAGCAATGGGATCCAATTGATATTCCTGTAGGCAAATAACGCCGGACTTATGCAAATAAATTACAATGACAAGGTTAGATAGTAAATAGTAAACATGAAGGAAGAAAGACTCATCCTAGAATCTTGCCATAGGCATCCGACACTTCTTTAGCAATCTCCAACAGAGTCACGATAATGATTTGATGCGTGATATTGGGCAGTCGCTCACGATTCAACCCAATCCACTCAAGTGGCGGGGTAGCTTCTCCCATGTCTCGCAATTGCGGAGTCTCGATCAACGGAGGCTCCAGGGCATGGTACACGTATTTGGATTGAGGCACATCCACGACCGCGGTGATTTTCTCGTCTTTATTCTGTTGCTCTTCGACCCCGGTCTCTTCTTCACCATTGGCACCTTCCTCAGGCACCCCTGGTTTCGGTCCTCCGGTAATACGCACTGCAGATGGAGGTAACGGCTTTCCAAGTCGGTCTGCCAATGCCCGAGAATGAGCGGACCACATGCCTCGGATGAAGCTGATGCGAGAGTAGTTCCAGCCCACGTCGACCTTTCCTTCAAACGCACTCTTAAAGATGTAGTCGATCTCATTGGAAGCCAAAGTTTGCCACGTTTGCATGCTGGCAAGCACCCGAGGAACCTTCAAAATGGTACCGCCGCGAGAACCTGTCGCGCGTGCTGCAACTTCGGCCACCGAGAGCTCCTTCATTTCAACCGCAGTTGGCCGGTTGACACCAGAAAGAGCTACACGGAGCTGACCTAATGTAAGACCTAAAGAACTGTGGATTCTGTCATCCACCAAAGACACCGCAAAGCGCGCCTGTGCATCGAGTGCTTCCATCTTGAAGATTTGATTATCGAAGAAAGTACTGGGGAAAGCACCAACATTAACAGCTTTCAACGTCACCACAACATCAGTATGAAGCGTGACCGGTGACTTTTCTGCATCATCTTCTCGCGTTTTTGGTAGTAATGGTGGGCTGCTGATAGAGGACGTTGTCATCGTAGACTTGCGACGAAAATATCGTTCCATCTCCTTGAGAGAAGCCTCATATGCCGCATGTTTATCCTGTACCAAGCGTTGCCATGTTTGATAAAGGGCCAGAGATTGTGATGCCGTCAATGTCGTGCAGAAAACTTGGACTTTCTCACCTTCTAGAATGCTGACCAACCGATCCTGGATGGGTTGGCGGACATTATACATCAAGAAATCAAATGCCACAATATCCGCCACTAGGAATGGTTGATATTCAAACGAAGTGTTGGCTTGTAACTGGCCAAATCCAATAGATGCTTGGATAAGTGGTGTTTGACCCAATTCCGAAGAGTCATCGGGCCATTGTATGGAGGTTCGCACCCTCATCTTCTCCAGTGTAACGGAGCCACTCATTCTACCTTTGCTCTCAATCGCCATGACTTCAAAGCCGCCGCACAAGTTTTGCTCTAGATTTGATGTCTTTTTGGAAGATACCCAAAAGTTCTTAATCACGAAATCGGCTTTTCCAAGCGTCTGTCCAAGATCCAGCTGAATTTGCAGCTCATCAATTGATAGCACTGCATTCCATGGGAAAGAATCCGCCGATGCCACTTGCTGATAACGCTGGACCATTAGAGCCTGTGAGTCCGCGGGCGTTGGAGTGGGCGTTGGAGCGGGATTCGAGGAATCCTCATCGTCAGAAGGAACCCAAATCTCGCGGAATAGGAGGAAGTCCTGGACCTGCTTGGCATTGATCATAGCTTTCATCGGGCTAACCTTCAATATTGCTGAGATCCCACTCGTTGTGCTCACGTGTTTGCTATTCATCAGCGACATTACGACCGATTCCACTTCAAAGCTAGCAGTTGACTCGTTCGAGTATACATGTTTGACTGATGCCTGTAAATTATTGCATGCAGTTAACACTGCAAAGAAACGACGTTGTTCTTGAGACTGCACTGTGTTGACGGTCACGAAGATGTCCTCAAATTGTGCGGTAGCTGACACCCTTGCGATTGGTTGACAACTCAGACTGAACTCTTGCTTGCAGATCCGCAAGCCTATATTAAGCTTACACCGACCAAGAATACTTTCGGGATTGGTCGCATCAATTGAGCGGTCTTCTAGCATCTTTGGTGTCTGTAGCAGTGAGGACGAGGACATGTTCGTGTCACTTTGATCACCGACAACCTCCTTGATCGAAGACGAAATTTGTTTGATAAGCGGAACCACTGTTGGAAAGAGCGTGTTGCTCGATGGGCTTACCCTTAGCTCTGCATTTAACGTTGGATCGTCTGCCCCGTTGTCGCCGTATTGTACTTTCAGAGCCACTCCAGGGCTGGTCAAAGACGCGGTTGTTGTAGGGTCGTCTTGCACGTATTGACCATATCTGCCTTCTGATAGGCGCTTCCCTGTAGCGCTTGCTACCAGGCGAGTCTGTTGGTCACCGAGTTGGCGACCCTTAAGACCAAGAACGGCGCCCGCAAAGTCCACATCAACAAGTAAAGATGACAGCCGTCTATTACCGAGTAAGGCATTACCGCTAGGTGACTGTGACGGAGACATAGACCATATTGTTTTTGCCTCGCGCAATCTCTCCGCCGCTGAGGCAATTGACTTCTGTAACAGATTCGCTGGGAGTATAAACCCAGTTGTAGAGCGTATATCGAGAGCCTTTCCTGCTGCTTGAAAAGCAAGCCGTAACTCGTCTTTGGTAAATAAATATGCCACGTTGAATACAACTTCGGGCATCAAAGCAGAGTTCAAGGAACGCTTTCCCCTCTCTTGGAGTCTCGGCGCAATTTGGAGCTGGGTGTCTTGGATGCGAAGTTTGGCGGAATTGTCTCCAAATGTTGAAAGCGAGACCTGTCGTATCGAGAAAATCAAGTCTTCAGGCTCGACTCCAGCTTTCAGGTGGTGTTTATCATCAATAACCCAACGAACCTGGATGTTTGATAGCTCAACTGAATAAATTGCCTGCAAAAATGCCAACGTATGGGATTCCTCCAAGTCAGCAATATTGAGTTCAGGTATCGGGCTTGATGGACCACGACTGCGGGCTCGTGCAAGTCGTCCCAGATGTTTTAATCTTCTCATATCATCAGTCAGGTCCAGGCTTTTGATGCGATTCTGCAAATGTGCTGCGATATCGATCACCAAAGATGCTGTCTCGGCATACAAATCCACATTGAACCCTTTACTACTCAGATCGTATGCACGAATCGCTTGACCACTGTCGTTGAAACGCGATGTTGCACGGAAACCGATATCAAATCCAAGGCCACCATACGATAGAGCTCGCGAACGCTCATTTTTGATCAATTCCAAGCCGACTTGGGATACATTCACGTGTATATTTGGCGAATCAAATTTGGCATTTGGGTCTGATGCGTCGATATGCACCTGCGTTGAACCAAGGATGAAGTTCATGTCGGCTGAATAATCCTTGTTCTTCAAGCCTGGGGCACGAGCGTGAATTAGCCAACCCGCCATTGTGAGGCGGACATTGTATGATATCTCTCTTTTGACAGAGTCGACTGGGGACTGTGGCGTAGGCTTCATACTGGCCAGTATTTCACTCAGATGTGCTTGAAGCTCACTGAAACTGCTAGAGCAGTCCGAGATATAATGAGAGATTTCCGGTCGCCTAGCCACATCCAACAAGCTACGCAATGCGCTTGCTTCTAGCTTCACCCGCTCAACGGTAATATCCGCTTTCAGTGACATTATCTCAGCTGACAATCTGGCCGAAATTCTGCCGTTGATTGGTGGAATATCAATCTCAGAAACGGACCGAGACTTTTCTTTTTCCGTGGTGTGGAAGATATGATGGTTTCTTTTAACGTCAAAGTCAATCTCTATTTCGTTCGCAATATCTGACAAAACGGAAATACGAGCTACTTTTCCGTCAATCGAGTATGTCAGGGACGGTAGTAGGCGGAAATTGAGCTCATAATCTTCCAAGAATAGAGCAACATGAAAGTTGTGGTTGCGCACCAATTCCTTTCCCCCATTGACAAGCTTTGGCGACGATTTCGTGTTTGGAGATGTATCAAGGCGCCGAATGAGAGCGCTCACATATTTGACTTCATCTTCCACGACTCTGCTAGCAACGTGTATAAAGTTGAGTGGGTCTTCTTGTAAGTTGTAGATCAAATTGCGACAAGAACCAGCCAGTTTCCAATCATCATTGATACTGCTTCGGGTAGGAAGAGATGAATGGGAGCCATAGAAGTGCGGTTGCAAAACCTCCCACGTCATCAGAGGTTTAGCATGGCTTGATATTTTCGTCATACATCCCTGCCCATTCATTAGGATTGTCGCCTGCTCCGCTTGTTTCTCATCACTCGGACTTAGGACGAAAGAGCTATTCAGGCCATATCCATGCAGGAACAGAGCTATATTAATTCCATCCAAGACAATTGATCCTTCGTCCGTACCAACGAAGACATGAATCTCGGTGGCTTCTGCTAGCTTTTCATGATCTGTGGTTGAGGGTAGAACTTCTGTCAAAGTGGGTTGAGCCTTGGACATTGCCTCGGCTATCCCTTCCACAAGCTCAAGAATTTCCCATCGTAGACGCAATGCCGAACTCGAGCAATGTGAGCGAGCGAACAGTGATTTCTTGAATGGCGGTGTTGCATTTACAGTACTCGAGATGTCTTTTGCAGCGGAAGCAAGAGAGACCGCAATAGACATGTCAACTACATTGATATCACACTGTCTCGGACCCGGTTCAATGATAATCCTTATAGTCTTCAGGTTGCATGAGATATTGACCGGCTTTGTAGGAGCTTTGGCAGATTCAAGGCTTTCTCCCCAGATGACTCTCATGGCATGGCTCTTTTCTACATGTGCGAGGTCCCAAGGTCGCCAGTTGTTGAAATCGCGGAAAACTTCCTCCATAGCATTTCGTGGGCAGGCATGGCCAAGTTCGAAGCAACTGGTTCGTATCGCCTTTTGTTTCTCTTGGGGTAGGTTTCGATACATGTTGCGCAAACGTGATACGATCTTCCAAGAATCGTGAAGTCGAAGATGGGACTGCAATCCACGTAACACATACGCTGGGCGTGTCACAAATAAAGGGTCCGGCATACCGGTAGCAGAATCTGTTATGGACCAGACTAGATAACGCAAGCGATCATCTGAAGAAGGCAATGATTGGAAGGCAGACGCAGCAGAATCCACCAGGGTTTTTGTGCGTTGTATGAGATTTGCGAGCGGCGTCGCTAATTTCGTGGCGTTAAGTGCCTCGACAGTACGCATCTGAAGGTGAGAGTTGGTCTTAGAGGAGATGACCATCCAAAACATGATGTCCTCTAGTAACAACCCAAGCTCTGCTCTATCTGGACTCATTTTAGTCTGCCCACCTGTGGCACTGATTGAAATACGTTCCACCGTGGAGTGAAGAGTCATTGCTTTTCGGCTATCACGGATCAGATCATGTTCAGCTTTTTCTACCTTATTCTGCATCGTAAGCTTGAACTGTCTGCACGAAACCTGGTATTGGTCTTGCAAAGCACATCCTGAAGCATCTTCTAGCCCATCCAACTTATTTAGAATGGTGAAAATCGCAGATGGTACTTTGATGGAGAAGCTCAATGCGGTCTTTGGTTGTCTTTTCTTGTTCTTCTGATGTTTCACAATATCAGAAATCACACCGATTTGTAGCGAATCGATCAAATCAGTTGGATCGTGTGTCTGCATGCCATCGAGTAGAGAAGATACTACTTGGAAGAATACGGGTGTACAGTACCCTTGCAGCCCTGGCTTAATCTCACAGAAGAGATCCGAGTGAGCCGTTTCATTGTCACCGAAATTTGTTATGAAGTTGTCCTCCTCGTGGACACGTTCTCTTTCTTCTTCGGATATAGGAAGGGGTGGCAGATAGCTTGAGTCTGGTCTTATCTTGTAGTAATGGAAGTGAGGCATAGTCCAGGGACTAGACGGCCCAAGCATAGAACGTGGTATATCATTTGATCGAACAGTCGATTGACGGTCATGTATTTGTCCTGCCTCCAGTGATATTTGGATAGGATGTGTGTATGCTTCTGTCTCATGCGGGTAAGTAGTAGGGTCAATTTCTTGTTGTTGGGATTTCAAATCTCGGTCGAATGGATTTACTGAATGTTGAGGTGTGCCATTTCGCCTAATTTGTCTCGAGCTTGAGCCACTAAACGATATGAATGAGCTCTTATGGCTCAATAGTCGGTGATCACTGGATCGAAAGCTGATCTGTTCGATTGTATCCACGATTTCGCCTACAGGTTCGGGCATTGGGGGTAGGGCCGTAGTAGGAGGCTGAACTTTGGAGTTATTCATATCAGAAAAGGTGATTGCATCATTCGGATCAAGCAACAACCACGGTGTACGATGCGATCTCTGATCACTTTCTTTAATATGGCTTTGTTGATTTTTGCGATCCTCGGAAAGATTGAATTTGCGGACTAGCATTGACACATTGATATTTGTTCGGATTAGAGCGTAGGTCGTCACTGATGATGATTTTTTGCTTTGTCTTGCAGCGGATTCCCTGTCAATTGCGGATATCATGACATCTGGAACGTCTATAGACAAGCGTTTGGAGAATCGGGATCGAGACCAATCGTTAAGCTTGAACAGAATGAGCCCAGCAGCCAGCACGAGTGCAGTCTGATCTACTAGGACAGAGAGATGAACAGAAGCAATCTTGGCACGTAAGAACGTAACATCGTGTAATACGAATGGGTGCAATGGTGGGAATGCGTTCTCCTCGTCGTCCATGGTGAAATCCAAATTGCGAATAGCGGCACCTGCAGAGCGTAAAAACTGCGTGCTACATTCGCCCACAATTTTCCCTACTTCGAAATCCCAATTACAAACATATGTAGGTTCAGTCGGCGGCAAGCCAAACAAACGATGGCCATAGACTGCGATTCCGTCGATAAATAATTGAGTATTCGAAATACTAGGTTCACCATCTGGCTGAGTGGACTCGAGTGATATTTCCATAGGGGTCAAGTCCACTTGCAAATCCATGTAGTAGCTAGTGAACCGCAGGTCAAGGTCAAGAGACGCAGCGTTTAAGCGAAGACATTGGGAACGGTCGTAAATATTAGTTGGTAACAATGCGCATGGGTTTCGAATGATTAGGTTCAGTATAATATCCAACTCGCTATGTTTCTTGGCGGGATTAGACGTAATCTGAACAGTTCTGTTCTCAGCGGTAGCATTGACAGCTTCTTGAAATTCTTCCAAGGTCTTGAAATGCATATCCTCTCCAAAGTAGTTTTCCCTGATCTTCATGAAGTAGCGAATCAAGAATCCGTAAAGATAGCATCTGGGGTCATCCGCAATAATGTTCATCGCTAGAGTATCCAACAGAGGTGATGCTCCAGCATTGAGAGTGTATGTCCCATCTAGTGACAGGTTTGTAAAGCGACCAAGTGAATTGTCTTTGAGAAACGTATGTAATGTATGCCACAGAGGAGTTACAAGATCGACGATGCACTCTTGCGTATTCACGTCAAAGGCAAAGTTACTTTGGTCAGCCCGGAAAGTGTCCGACGGGATACAGACATTAGACATCAAATTCGGCACCTTGAGCAGAATAAAAGTGTTATCATCAAAATCCGAAGGGTTGTTGATGATATTGGATTCGTTGACGTTCAAATACAGGCAAAGGTCGACAAAGGAAAGCTGAATGTTATACACAAATGGTATAAAAGTGTAATATTCAGAGGTCGAATTTGACGTCCAGTCGCTAACGAGATCTGTTATCAGGAATATATGATCTCGTAGTAAGAAAAGCTGCAAATCATGGCTAATTATATCGAAGGACCATGTATGAAGAGCATTCCAGATAAGGGGGTTTGAAAGATCGCAAGTGATTACCTGTCGTGAGCTTTGCCAAAGTAATCCATGATTAACACTTGAAGACAGTTTGCAATCTCTCAAGTCAAGACGAAGTTGGTTGGAGAATCCGTTATCTGAAGCCACCATGTCCATATCATAGGTAACGGTCGAATCTTCAGAAATGCGAAATGTAAACCAGCCGAAGGGGCGAATCTCTGGGCTAACATTTGCTTTTTCGTTATCCTTCCCCCTTGATTGTCGTTTCGATTTCTGCTTCTTGAGCTTTGATGCACTGCTGATAGCATCAGCTCGGCCTTTCCATTGCCAGTCCTTCGATTCTTCTCGGGTAGGAATCCTCAAAGTTGTCTCATCTGTTATCTCCATGATGAATTTGAATTTTGTGCTTCGTCTGACGCTTCCAGGTTTCAAGGCTACTTCTGCTTGAGCACTTCGAAAGTTGCTTGGAAAGAAAACGTTTTGTAACTTAACACGTTCGCGGTCCGTCCATGGACCATAATTTATAGTGCCACTTTTTACCTTCATTTCCATACCCCATTCTGGAGGGGCATCCCCATTGATATCGATAGATGCTTTTCGAACTGACGAATTCGATGCGTGGTGTTCTGAAGGCACCTTTCCTGGTATATCCCAAAAGTATATAAAACTAAGGAAAGGGCAATCTAGAATGGTCGAGTATCTGGCGTATTCCACGGCATTCCATCCCTCGTGGTTCTCGGCTGTCTCCTCCATGTAGCGAGTGAGACCGAGCCATTGATCATTGACTGGAAGTCCGGTATGACTAGTTGATGTGGTATTTGTTCCTTTCTCATGGAAAGATTCCACCGACCTTTGGAAGTAGGGAATCAAAGTACGAAGCGAGTGCCAGACTTCGTGCTTCTTGCGCCGATATGCCATACGGTAGCTTCTCTTCGACTTGCGTTCCACTTCGTCTTGGTAAAAAGGATTGATAGCGCGTGCCGTCGCCAGCTGTTCCTGCTTGAAATCGGGGTTGGGTCGCATCTGAACCACAGGGTGAGAAATGTCAAATTTTATTAGCTGGCGATATATGTCAAGCGGGCCGGCATCTGAGGCGTCGACGGACCCGACTCCTTTATCAAATGTTATAGTTAGCAGAGAATGGGTAGTTTCATTTCCCGCCACAATGGCACCCTTTGTACAGTCCACTTGGATTGGCAGCAACTGTAGAAACGTCCAAGCGGCCTCCAAGGCCTCGTCTTTTTGAGCGCGAACATCTTCAATAGACGACAATGTCGAATTCATGCGACGTTTTTGAGGTCTGACTGATGGCGCGTTGCTATTTGCTGACTCTCCTGATACTGTAGGTTTGAAGCGCGGAGAGAGGTCACTCTCAGATGCTTGTCGGCCGGTACTTGCTCCCGAGGTACTGGTACGGTTATCGTCTTGTGATCCCCGGGATTTAAGTGTCGAAGGATTGAAACCGGAGAGTATATCATCGTAAGCAGGAGTTCGATTATACACGAACCACTCCAATCCAGATAGATTGATCACGATCCGGCAAGGAAGGTGCGTTTCAGATTTTAAGCCTCCACTTTCTGCTGTTGCATCCGCTTGACCGTCAGCACTTGCCAATGCCGAACCTCCATCACTAGCTACGAACGACTGGCTCTTTGTTCCAAGGATTGTGTGCTTTCGTGTCAAGTCCAGCTTTCGCACGGTTCGCATCCAATAGTTCCATGTTATATGACCCCGCTGAACGAGAATGGTCTCATTGACTCCGTGGTATCGTAGTCCCTTGAAGAATATTCTCCCACCCAGTAAAGATACTTGAAGAGCCTGGATGTCGACATATGCCCGATAGTAATGCCATGTATAAGCCCGTATGCCGTAGGAAACGAGAGTCGCGAGGAGACGATTGAAGTAGAAGAGGAAGAAAAGTGTCCTGTAGAGCGCGTACGTCAGCTGTGGTTCAGATTTACACCATCACCTGCCGATCTTACAGGATCCCGCAAACAAGAAGCTCCAGCAGAAAAAACCTAGAATGGGGACTTAGTCAGTGACCGATTGAATACGGAGACTATCCAGCTGACCTACCAATTGAACTGCGGACCTGAGGTGAGAGGCTGCAGAGAAATGGCAGACGAAGCCATACCGGCAGCTTCAACGACGATGCCGATGCGGAGTATGCATTCTTTCTGTGGATTCAGCTGCGACTGTGTCCTGTCCGGTACTGAAGTCAATGGCGCTTTCTATAGGTCGTAATTTGCGTGCTAAAGAGGGTCCCTCGCAATCCTATCATCTCTTTTCTGTCCGTGTTTCGAGGTAGGCTTAAAAATGTAGTCGTCCTCAGGGAAAGAAGCTGCCCAGAGAGTGACCATACGGCAAGTGGGCTCGGGCTAATAATCACGCGTCATTCTGGGTGGGTCTGCGGAGAAGCTCCTGGACCGTCCAAAAGAATCCTCCTGCCTGGCCATCTCTACATCTTATATACCTATGACTATCCGGCTGTCGTGGTATCTGCTCAGTTTATTTGGACGGCGCTCACGATGAAATGCGAATAGTTGTGCCAGGTCTCGATAGTCACGACATGTAATCGAGCCCCGACGTCGAATTTTTCTCCTGCAACTCAGATATCAGTCGAGATGGAGTGGAATATAGCCTCTTCTGGGGGCACAGGCTCAAGACTTACGCGAGTGCTTATTATTATATCGGGTGTAGCGTCTCTGGTGGCTACATTACTGTCTATTTTGTACGTGACCAAGTCCCTCTATTTTACTCATGATACTGACGACATCTTTATCCACCAGGTCGATATGGCTCCAAACGTTCGTGCGCAATCCCTGAATATTATGGACCCAGTCTAACAACATGCAATTGGTGTAGGAAAAATTATCGGAAGCCTTTGCTTCAGCGCTATGTTGTACGAATACTTTTGATGTGAGTATCTTGGCTTGGAGGTGCCCAAATCATTATCTGACTGGCGCGACAGGATTCCGATCTATGCTGCTTCGTCATGGACCAGCATTATCTCTCTTAAAGCTGCTATGTTTCTGGATCCTATTCGCGATATATACGAGGTACGGCCGATCAGGAAGCGGGTTCTGATTTGACTATTGACTCTAACCGTCTCTAGGCATTTACGATTTATACCTTTTTCCAATTACTGATTAACTTCCTTGGAGGCGAGCGAGCACTGATTATAATGACACATGGACGACCGCCAGTCTCCCATATGTGGCCGCTGAATACATTTCTTTCCAAAGTAGATATTTCGGACCCGCATACATTTCTCGCAATCAAAAGAGGCATCCTGCAATATGCCTGGCTGAAACCTATTCTTGCGTTGGCGTCTATCATCATGAAGGCAACGGACACTTATCAAGAAGGATATATCGGTGCCTCCTCTGGCTATCTCTGGACTGGTATCATCTACAACGTCAGCGTCAGTGTCAGCCTGTACTCTTTGGCGCTATTCTGGATTTGCATGCATGATGACATGAAACCATTCCGCCCGGTCCCGAAATTTCTCTGTGTTAAGCTCATAATCTTCGCCTCGTACTGGCAAGGTTTTTTCTTGTCGATCCTTCAGTGGCTTGGCGCTATTCCGAACGGCGTAGCGGGCTACACCCCGGATAATCTTGCTGCGGCTATTCAGGACACTTTGATCTGTCTAGAGATGCCTGCTTTTGCAATTGCCCACTGGTATGCTTTCTCGTGGCACGATTATGCGGATAACAGGGTATCATCGGCTCGTATGCCAGTCAAGCATGCGCTAAGGGACTCTTTCGGTGTTCGGGACCTCATTGAAGACACCAAACAGACCTTCCGAGGAAATGATTATGAATACCGCCTATTCGATTCCGGAGATAACATCATTGCCCATGAGGAGTCAAGCTCACGTGTGAAACGAGTAATGGAAGGAATGAGGTACGAGCGAGGAGGAAAAGGGAAATACTGGATACCAAAACCTGGGGAAGCCAATAGCCGAACGCCTCTGCTAGCTGGAAGTATCGCCCATGGACAGCGTAGTCTTTTGGATGGACCCAAACGAAACAGCACCATTGACCAGTATCGGTCATATGGTGAACTTGAAGAGACCACTATCGACGAGGACGACGAGCGTCTCTTCAATAACGCACGAGCATTAGAATTTGGCGACTGGAATGTGAGTTTGACACCACTTTCCAATTGAAAAACACGAGCTGACCGAAAAAAAAAAGTATCCAGTCATTACAGCCAACATTATTCCTCGCGACCAAGTTTTACCTCGAACTGTTAGCTACCAGAGCCAGACTATGGACCACGGTCATGTGGTGAGAAAGGCGCGAAGGCACAGGAATAGCCATGTCTCTGAGTCAAGCCGCGAAAGTAGACAGACAAACTCGAAACCCCGCCGTCCGCCGCGACCGAGCGATCTGCCACGTCAGTCCAGTTCTTCGACAGCTAACTCTCGTCGTAGCCAGTTGGTTGACTTGGTGGTCGAGAATACCGAAGCTGGGCACCGAGAGCAAGAACAAGCCCGGCGGGAAACAGGATCTGATTGGCCTGAGCGAGATGCTGTTCATTTACAGTATGTTTCTGGTAGTCCCACTTGGATGGTTTCGTGCTAACACATCTCACAGGAGACCTACTGGTGAGCCAGTGGGAGTAGTGCGCCCTCAACCTACGGATGGCACTGTCTCGCCTGCATCACCAGCGAACTTTGCTGTTGGCGAAGATGATGGCGACAATATTGATGAGGATACCAATGAGAGGACACCGCTGAATCCTGATTACAGCAATCTAGGAGAAGACCGAAATGTCTGGGGTAACTAGTCCCGGAGCTTCGTTCTGATGGACATATATGCGATGGAAATGTACAGTTTCTGCAAGCTTGGAGTGTCAAACCGACTTGCTATGATCAAGAGCCTCGGAAGAAGATTCGGCTGTCGTCAGTATGATGCGACGTAGATAAAACCCTCAGAGCTTCTGGTGTTTCAGTGCGTGGAAGACGGGATCCCGAAACCAAACATCTATAGAATCTCAAACCAGTGCAATTTCCTTTGTCGTCCAATGAGGTCCAGCAATTGTGAGTAGATAAATAGTGCAATAATATCTTATCGTCGGTATTTTTCGCTGTCGATTAACGTCCGATGAATGTCCATAGTCGAGACGCTCTGGTATATGCCAGTTATATGCTCTGATTGGCGGAGGCACGACTCATCCTCAGAGCGGCCGACAAACAGCGCCCAATGCTTACGCGCCCACATTTCCGGCCCAAGACAATCCCTGCCCAGACTAAAGCACGCAAGTTAAGAAAATAAGCCCAAACCTGTCTGAGGCTACAAGCAATACTAGCCTATCAGCGACCTTATCGGGATGAAGTTCCATGCAGAATCTCGGCTGGCGTGCCCCTGCTGAAATGAGTGCATCCGATGCTGCTGGCGAATGAAAGGCTCCAGTCTACTGATCATCGACACAATGAGCAGCCAGCATGGCTAGCCTCGAATGGCTACAGAGCGCTTGCAGATGCAGCTGGGCCGTGGTGGTCCTCTCAAGTATGAAACAGGTTAGCAGCATACTGTTGTTCTTCCCAAGCTGCATGATCCACTCTGCGTGATCTGAAGCGTCCCTATATCAGTAGTCACGCCCGTCCCCTCGTTGAGTCAAGCGGGGATGTGTCTCTTCTCTCTTGTTCTTTGTGCGTGTGGAGGCGTCGATGAGTTGAACACTCTCTTCTTATCGTATACCGTCATTTCCTTCCTTCTCTTACAGAGAGCTGCCATGCAGGCGCTTGACAGCTAGGCTTCGGCATTTGAACAAGCAGTGCTCATGTTCAAGGCCTGGATAACGTCGTGTGTCTCATGCCTCTGGTCCCAGGCGGACCAAGAGAGCAGGAGACCTCAGCCGCGACAGCAAATAGGTTCGTTGTGTCTTTCTGTTTCCCATAAACTGAACGATCATACTAATCTGGACAGGAGGAGTAGAGCGAGAAATGGAAATATGTCATAGTCAACCACATCTCGTTCCACCCATGAAGCTGGTCTTCTATGGTGACCTCCCCAGTCCTGGAGGTCACGATCAATCACGGTCGTCACTACCGTCACTGCCCCCTTGGGTACAAGAAACCAGGAGTCTAGCCAGCAGAGCATCACAACGGGCGAGTGTCCTCCTTACACGAAAGAAGACACAATCCCGGCCAGTCATCGGTGCGCCAACAGACTTCCGCCGAGTCGAACCTATTGCTCGTCGCCGGTCCTTCCGACCTTTGGAACTCAGTATCTATCTACCTGGAAACAGGCTTTCTGATCTCCCAGAATTCAGCATTTTTGATCTAGATACACCCGGTCAACCCTCACCACCTGCAAAAGCACTCACATCGCCGTTCGATAGCTCGGGACACCTACGCAGAGACTCGGGTCCATTCCAACTCTCACGCAAGCCAGTCGGATCTGCCCCGTCTCGAAGAAGTTCATTGGCGACTATCGACCTGCAACTACAACTAACACAGATTCAAAGACAACCAAGACAAAGCATGGATACAAATCTGACCAGCCCACTAATTCCCCATTTCTCAATGATCACTGCACATTCTTCTTCTTCATCTCAGAACAACAAACACTTGCCCACGGAGAACGTCATACTCGCTGAGAGACCCTCCTCATCTCGCAAGTCAGTACCGCCCACAATGACCCAAGGCTCTCTCGACCACCAACGAGCAACCTCATATATCACTGGCAAAAGACAGCCAGGTCAAAGCACTCCTTCTGCTTCACGCAACACTACCCCTATTACTGCAAACCATCACAGCACAAAATCTTCATCAACGTTCCAAAGCCACAGCCGCATGCGTACAACCAGCAACTCAACCTCTTCTTCCCGCACCCCTTCACTTTCAAGCGCCATCACAGCCGCTACAACTATCTTCCCATCAGACAAGGAACTCGATGCTCCGTACACCACCGCTCTCCCCATGATCCCGGCTAGTGTCAAGAATAGCGTCGTTATGGAAGAGCCTCATGTCGTTGATGAGCAGCAGCATGCTCTTTCTGCCAGAGGATATGAGTATGATCAGAGATTTCCTCTGAGTCCGGTTGGAGTTGCTTTTTAATGGGTACGATTCTGAAAATTACTTTTTCATTTTTTTTATCTCGTGATACCCTGTTTTCTGTGATGGTGTTTGATGGAATAGGACTTGGAAATATCTGGTTTTCTTTATATCTAGCACTAGACTATCGTATTAATACTATAATTGTCATTATGCCTTTTGATTTTGCTGTTTAGTGGACTTGTAGCCTGTGGCTGTTATGCTCTTACGTATAAAGAAATAGGAAAATAGAACATTGAAGCTTAGGATTCAAAAAAAAAATGCTATTTGATTATCATCGCAAACCGAAAACAAAAGGATAATCCTGAAGTTGTACATACTCAGCCTCGTCTACTATACAATGAGCGCTATATAGCTCTCGAAACAGTTTATAGTCGATATTCAACAATCAAACATCAGACACAATTTCAACCCTACCACCCTCCTTCCCATCACTATCATTCTGCATCCCTAAAATCGTCCACGCTCTACCCATCATTCCAAACCCTGCCGACGGCGTTTTCGCATGCCCGCGATGCCCTGCTGCACGACGCTTTGCTTGCTGCTGCTCTCGCAGAATTCGTTCAGCTTTTGCCGCCATTATCCTCTCTTCTTCCTTTTCACGCATCGCGACCTCGTTCTTCCATTCGCTCCATTGTTCGTAATTTTCGCGGTTTTGGAGTGCTTTGTAGCGGTATGTTGATTTTGTGGGGCGCCATGCAGAGCGTTTCTGGTCTGAGGGTATAGTTGAGGCGAGATCAGTAATTGATGTCTCCTTGGTAAGTTTGAGGAGGTGGTTGAGGATATCGCGACTTTCTGCGGCACGGGCATATTGTGCTTCCTTTTGAGCGGAAGGTTTGGATTGTGTAAGTGGTGCATCAAGCCAGGAATACATGTTTGTCGTTCGTTGGACGGAGTAAGGATCAAGTAGATTAGCACGACGGTTATCTTCGCGCAGGAAGCGAACGGCAGCTTGGAGACTGCTGACCTCTGAGCGGAGTGCTTCGTTTTCGCGCATAGCTGCCAGGGTAGCTTCTGAGTCGACAACGACACCTCCGGCAGTAATGGTTGCACCAACATTGCCAGAGGCCCGTTTCGCACGCTCAAATCGTTGCTTGTAGTCATCGCGCTCGGATTGCATAGATTGCAGATCCTTGCTCAGGTTTTCCACCATTGCTTGTAATTGACCTTCTTTTTCTTGCATGGATTCAACCTTGACTTCGAATTCCTTGACAACAGAAGCCTTCTTGGTCGCTTCGCGCATTCTGGATTCGAGCAACTCCACTTTCATCGCTTGCTCCTCGATTGTCTTATCTTTAACACCAAGTGCAGTAGATGTCTCGCTGAGTTCGTTCTTGAGGCGACGAATCTCTTCCTCGGCATCGGGCGATGATGCTTTGTGGGATTTGAGCTCCTTTGCGCGAGCGATCCAAGGATGCTTTCCTCTTTCAAACTCGGCCGTGTGCGTCAAATCAGATGCATAATTACTCAACTCCTCAAGCTGGGTAGTCAAGGTCTTCAGTCCTGAGCTCAGTAAGGACAGGGCGTCACTACAATCATCCTCTGATGCAAGATCTTGGGCTATGGCTGTAGCAGTCTGTAGCATTTTGGCAGAAACTTCTTCATAAGTGAATGGCTCTGTTCGACCTTCTTCACCAAGCAAAATTAAAACACCCTCTCCCAGTTGTCGTACTAATTCAGCTAGTTTTTTAGATATGGCCTCTGCAGATTCGAATGGTTCGGCAGCTCCGTCCGATAGTGCAAGTGACCTAGAGTTGAGCTCCTCCAAAGAACGTATTACTTTCGTGATGACCATTTTCAAGCCGCGTGCCTGGCTAACCAGTGCATCGGTCTTATTGAAGAAGAAGGATTTTTCTGGGTCGTCTTCTTCCTCTGAAGTAGAAAGTTTGCTATGTAGAAGATTTCTCAGCTGGGTCAAGGCTGAAGCAACATGTTCGAGGTAGGTCTGAATCATGATAGCACGTGTCAAGGTTTCATCTGCGTATGTTGCTAGCTCTGTTGGGATCAAGGTCTCTGCAAGATGAGTCAAGAGAGCAATAGATCTTTGCAACTCCAAGGCACATTTCTTCTCGTCGATCTCATTCTTTCTCAATGATTCGATCCAATTGTTGACTGTGCGCTCAACTGGTTCCAATTCAAAAAAAGCGACACCGAATTGACCGAATTGTTCGGGTGAACATGATGTGACATGCTTAATAAATCGTTCACATACACGGGATATCCACAGTGCATTTTCGATAACCTCGTATGATGCAAATATGTTTTCATGTGGGCTCAAGGATTGAGATTGCTCACCAAGGTGTTCACGGACGGTGCTCTGTATCAACGATGCCTTAGACGCCACCCTCTTCGCGCGCAAGAAAGCTCGCACTGAATCTTTTTCGGTGTCATAGTACTCTGGCAAGTAAAATTGAACAATTGCAAGGTGTTCTGAGGATTCTTCCGCCTCCATGCGGCCCATCTCGATGTCGATTGTCTTACTCTGGGCCTTCTCAACGGAGGCTTGCAGTTTTAAATTCAAATCCATCATTGCTCTGGATCGTGTAGTGAGTTCATTTGCCTCGGTTTCAGTCAACTGCTGAGACGCACGCATGTCTTCAAGGTCACTCTGTAGGTTGGTAACAAGCTCGCGGAACCGCGCCAACGTATATTCCAAATCCTCGATGACCTCATCTTGCTGAGCGACCTTGCGGGATTGTTCGTTGAAAATGGATTCCCGGTAGTCGATTTCTTCTTGCAGTTGTTTCTCCGTCTCAACATGATTGAGCTCTAGCTCGTCGCTGATTTCCTTCAAGCTTTCAAGATCTTCAATAGCCGCTTTGAGTTCGTTGATCTCTTCTTGGTATCGCATATTCTTGTCAGCTAGCTCCTCGATCATTTCCTCGGCACCTAGCGCTGTTTCTAGTTGTTGTTTGAGCTCATCCACATTGGTTTCGGAAGCCAGCAACTTCTCTTTAATCGATTCATACTCAACTTTTACAGTCGTATATTCCTCGAGGTCATCTTGAAGTTCCTTTATTTGGTCGCGAAGCTCTGCTTCGGTCTGCTGTGTCATATCACGAAGCCTAATCAACGCCTCGCGGAGTCGCTCGTTGGTCTTTTCCATCTGTAACCAGCCCTGACTGGACTTGTCTTCTGGACTCATAACATTGCTCAGTTCTTCGTTCTCGTCCCGTAGAACTTCAAGTTCCAGTTGTAGCTCCTCCAATCTTATTTTGTAATCCTGACACTCGGCTTTGAACGCTTCGGCAGTTTCCTCTGCCATTTCGCGGTCGAGCGCAGCTACTTCCAGAATAGACTCATGTTCCGCTTGAATTCTTTCTGCTTGCTCAAGTTTCGCTTCGGTCTCGCGGATTTTCTTCTTCAGGTCTGTCAACTCGATCTGTTGCGGTTGATATTTTGCTTGCAGCTTTTGAATAATACCCTCATATTTGTCTCTTTCAGCCTGCAGCCGTTCAAGACTCTTGAGTCTTTCTCTATCCTCTGCTCGTTTCTTTTCCATGACCTTGAGCTTCGTTTTCAAATCCTCTAATTCCCTGGCAATGGCTGAGCTCTGAGGTGCACTACGTGATGTTGTAGAAGCTCTCGCTCCTTGTGGCTCCGGCCTGGAAGTGGTAGGCGAGGCATCTTCGCTCTCGGCTTCCTGGTCAACCTCTGAGGCATTGGCGCTTGGTTCTGATGCAGCACTTGCCCGACTTAAGCTTTCATCCGTAGCCTTCTTAGCTATAGTGGGCCGTACTGAAAGACGTTTGACGGAGGAAGTAGATGTTGAAATACTCGAAGTAACACCCGGTCGTGTCAACTTGTTCTGACTGCTTATCAAAGACTGTCGGGGTTTTGCTGCGACTGATCCTGGGGCAGGCGGTCCCATTGACGTTCGTCCGCTAATACTTGCCCTAGGCTTTACCGTAGGAGCTGTTCTCGAAAGTGTCGAAGAGGGTCGGGAGGTAGTGCCGAGTTGCTTAACGGGAGACTTGGTTGGTGACTATAGCTAGTTAGCAAGTAGGTCAATGAGCGCATTCGAAGTCGCGATTTTACCCTCAGATTCCGAGCTGCTATTTCCCTCGGGGCAGGTGAGGGGCTTGCTGTAGCGCTTTGTCGTCTTGAGGCTGCTGTGGCAGCACTGCCTGTCCGCTTCAAAGCGGCTGCTCCAGATGTCGGGCCTTTGACGACGGCAGCTGCCTTAGTCGGTGCAGCGGCTACTTTACTTTCACGTTTAGGAGCAGGCGCAGGGGCTAAAACAGACGCAACCGCCGACGGTCTAATGAACATACCAAAGCCATGTTCACAGTCGAAATAGCGCTCGCCTTGGACAGATCCATCGTTCTTTCCGGTCGCATCGTCGAGCTCGACTCCAATCCAATCTCCACTGGCGAAGTGTGTTGACCCAACGAATCGTACGGTGGCTTGCCGACCATCCAGGAGACTGATGACCTGGCCTATAGATACATCAACCATGGTGGCCAAATGCTGCGCTCCGATGCCGGGATGGAATCGAGGATAAGTCGTGGAGTAAACAAGCTACTGCTCTGGTAGATGTTGGGCTCCCCTGAAGCCAAGACGGACAACGCGACGACCGCACAGGCCCACTCTGGGGTTAGTGGCCAATGAGAAGCCTTAATTTTTGTCTTACTGGCCAATCAGAGTACGGGTTGTAATTTCTAGTATTAAGTATTCACATCGACTCTAGTTAACTATGTATACTCTTGCTAAGCTCTATAGGCCGTGTGTGCTGCTATATTATGTCGTTTCTGCTTTAGCCTCTCCTCGTTTGCTCTTGAAGAATTGTGGGAACAGCTCTCGGAGTTCTTCGAGGCGACGAATTGTGATTTTAGCCGCTGGGGTCGCTGGCATCTGTAACATCGGTTCGACCAAATGTGCGGTCTTCCAACCCCGTTTCTCTGCGTATTTACAGTTCAGTGCGGAGTCATCTGGATCATTTATATCAGTGTTCGCTGAATTTGAGTGAGGAATCGTCATAATGTCCTACCAACAAAGTAGCAATCATCAATTGACTTTGCGCCTGCCTCCTTTTCTGCCTTTTCCCACATCTCATCGGCGGGTTTGCAAATGAGCCTCTCCTGTCCATAATCGCAGTATGTGATGCCCTCAAAGAGGTCATCCACGCCCAGAAGTTTGACTACTCGCTTGCCGTGCGTAACATAGGCGTTAGTGAGCAACCAAGGCTTGACCTTGGTCGTGTCGAGATCCTGAAGGAACTCTCTCAATTTGGGATCGGGCTTGAGGATTTCATCCAGCGGCAATGCATCATCAACCTCGCGATTGAACACTAGAGGATCGATCTTGTGGTGGCGGGTCAGGCCTTCGATAGCGAGACCATACTCCTTGTAGTACTTTTGGTGGAGCATAGTTGCGTCCTCGGGGTCGAGTGACAAGTACTTGATAAAAAAGACGTCTGGCAATGTGTCAGTTGAATTGGGCTTACATGAAGAGCCGTGGGCAGTCATTTTACCAATCAATTCTTGCATCTTGTCGTGGATCTGAGAGCCTATTCTTGGATGTTAGAATGTGCCAAGGATAGATATTCTGGTATTACCCACCTCTAGAGTAAAGCTATAAGGAACCCAAATGTCAGTTTTCTTTTTTGTAGTCAATGTCATTGAAGGGACATAGACTAACACAGTTGTCAATGTCAAAGAAAAAGATTGGTCGGGCATCCTGCCCTTGGCCGTTTGCCATAGTGTATTTCAATTAGCGATTGGAAGAAATATATTACAACCTCCCAGACAGAAAGGCAAAACCAGGAGAAAGAATGTGTACTATCGCAGTGATAGTATGTAAATGAGAGAAAACCAATACGGAGAAGCGAATATTCAGTAGTAAAGCAATGCTAGCAGAGGCAGCAAGCAGGTGGGAGTCACAATCATCAAGCCAAGTCAAGTGGCGGGATGATTGGCTGCGGCGCCTTACTGCTAAGGCATCCCGCCTGATCCACCCTTTCACCTTTTCACAAGCTCAGTCACTCTTGCCGCCAGTCGTGACTTTTTATTTTACATCCTACCTTGGAAGCTAGCTACTACACGCAATACCATCACCAACACTCACGCCTTGCTTTGAGCTCAGGGTTCCCATCATTCTCTACATGCTTTCCTTGCTGGACTGTTACTTGCTAAGCAAAGAATGCTAGTACTTCATTTCTGTTAAGTACCAAAACAGAGCGGCAACAGTACAGAGCTGTCCGCAAGCTTGACACACCATCTACTTATGGCAGAAGCAGGTCCTTCTGTCGTAGTCACTGACGTGCAGTCTACACCACGCACGGTTGACGAAATCAAAGAATATGAGAAAATCCTCCGAATCAGCGAGGAAATCTTTGCAGGAACTCACCCAAGACTAAAGGTCCCCGAGCAGTTTGTACGCAAACCCCCTTCGCGTCCGCAACAGTCATCAATTGCGCCAGCAGTGAATGAGACTTCCCGCGACCAACACACCAAAATCGCATCGGCCAAGCCATCCGTGGCAGAGTCACGACCACCACAGCCACAGACTAGTTCGTCTGTTGTGTCCCCCGCAAGAACCCCGTCGTCCGTAGTCCCAAAGCTTGCACCCGGCCTCGACCCAATCTTTTTAACAAAGTCGGATGATCTTGTACGCGCGGAAATCCAACTGCAGAGGCGAAGGATAGAAAATACGCTAAAGGAGCAATTCGAGCGAAGCAAAAATGAGGCAAAGCAAAGGACTGCCCTTGAAGCAAGGTTAGATTTGGACGTTACCGAAATTTTGAACAAGGCCCTGGGAATCGTCAAGCCTCTCCCTTCACCGGCTGAGCCATTGGTACATGATATCGCGATTCCTAGTGACTCTGTCGACGAGAATTCTTTGTATTCCAGTAGAGCCCCTGATTCCCCACTGACCTGGGATTACGAGAAACAAGCTCCATCGGAGCTAGACCACCAGACACCTGGTCAAATCAAGGGCAAAGCCCCTCAGGTCGACGGAAGAAAAGTCATTGATACTGGTTCTCGAATCTTGCAAGGTACTACTGACAAAGCTATTCTACCTCAGGGTCGTAATCAACTCGTACCGACAAAGCCTAACCAGAAACAAGAGGAGATGGTCCTTGACGAACCGGAATATTCCCCGCCTGAGCCTACTGTACCTGTGGTAGAAGTTGGAGCTGACGATGAGTACCAACCTCCTGAGGTGCTTGATTCTACGCGTCAAACAACTATTGGACAACAGCCATATACTGTTTCCTCCAATTTGAGAGTCGTTAGAAATCACATCACTTCCCCTGCTGCCCCGCAGCCATCCAGGGTATCACCATTGGCAACTGCGAAAGCTCCGTCAGTTCACCGGATCCTGTCAGCTAGGCCTAGAGAACGCGATTTCATCGATGGGGAAGCGTTGGATCCATATTCTAGGCAAACGAGCCCTGAGGGTCCTGCCCAGCAACACTTGCTTCCTCGCAAGCGACGGCGCGTACAAGAACCACGAGATAGAATCGAAGTACATCCTGCAGACACAGCCGAGACACGTGTCAAGCTGGAACCGGTGTCACCGCCGCCATTCCATAAAACACCACCTTCAAGAGCTTACCGTGCCTCGGAACACCCCGTTTACATTGACATTTCTTCACCGCAATATGCACCATCAGTGGACCGTCGAGAGTATGTTTCTAGGGAACCTTTCCATGAACTAGATCCTCGATATGAAAGTAGTGGTCGTGGATATGTTACTCCGGCTGAATCCAGCGTTCGAGCAGTGTCTCGTCTAAGCAACCGGAGACCGGTACGCGATAATCAGGACCTACGGAGGGTTGCTAGTCTACACCATGCGCGACATCCAGACAATGCTCCCCATGAGATTATTGAACCGATGCTTCGCCCACAGTCAGCAGCACGAGCATCGCCCTTTAATGTGGTCGAGCGCCAAGCAGTTGAGAAGCCAGCATATTACGAGGAAGTCATTCCTTCGTACTCTAGACGCTATTCGCAGTACGAGGACTATCCGCCTTCCTCAAGATATCGTGAATATTATGTGGACGATGGGGCAGCACCACGGTTTATAGAACGGGCACCACCGCGACGAATTGTCGTGGATGAATATGGCAATCAGTATTATGAGATGGTTCCAGCTTCTAAGATACGACGGGAACCAATGCCTACTCGAGTTGTGCGGCCTGATGAATACGCTGAGCGTGCCTATATTCGCAGTGCCAGTGTTCGCGCGCCATCAATTATCGATGACGGATACGGCGGCCGTCAATACATTCATGAGATGGCACCGCCTTCAGGGACTTACCGACGACTGGCTGACCACGGACGGAATGTAAGCGAAACCCAGCGACTCTATCCAGCACGGGCAGTCGTAGATCGGGAGAGTGTCTTTCGAAGTGGGAGTGTAGCTGTTGACTACGCACCAGCACCTCGACAGGCTACTACTTATATTGAAGAAGAGATTCCACGGGATAGGCTGGTACGGACGTCCAGTGTTCGCCCACCATCTAGCCGCTACGAGTCGCAGCACCGCGAGAGTTTGCATCGTGTACCTAGCGACAGGTCCGGTGGACAAGAGGTGAGTATGTACATGGATGAAGACGGCCACCACGTGGCGCGTGAATATAGTGAACGACCAGGATATGCAGGAGTAGCTGTTCGGTCTGAGCGCGCAAGTAGATACATAACGGAGGATGACAGGACGCGAGTGGCTATCAGCGGTGCAGGAGATGTTGTGCATCGAGTAGCTCCTCGATACTAGCAGACTCGGGTATAATTTGGAGAATTCATGTATATAACCTGTGTACAAAATCTGAGGTTGTTTGTAACTCATTTGTTACATGTTCTTGAGGTACGTAGTCGTCGTCAGTCAGGGTCTAGCCGGCCCGGATATGCCGGGAACAAAAAACGGTTGGGGAAGGATGGATGGAAATAGCTTCCGAACCGCCAGTCACTGCGTTAGACATGTAACCACTTGATATTCGGCAGTTATCATCATCATGATCAAGTAGACAACAAGACGGATCTGGATTAATCCTTGCTTTTGTGGTCCTAGCCTCGACGACAATTGAGTGTGCAGATAGAGTCACGTGACATAAGGGACCTCAACACTGGTAAGTTACCGTACTGCAGCCCATACAATCAGTCGACGTGCTCCGTATCGTATTACGCTGCGTAATCTTCGAGTCTGGTCATCATCACTCTTTCCTTGACAATTCTGGCTAGATAGCAGACTGAAGTTTAATGTATGTAAGTCTGTCCTTCATTCCTCGCCCTTGGCACGATGGTAGATGCCATGTAAAGTACATCACATTCTTTGCTTCGTTGGAGTTGGCACATACTTGACGTACCAAGAGCGACCCACCTCCGGAGTCTTGGATTATGGAGTTATCCAGTGTCAATGCTGGTGCTGCCAGAATTGTGGTTCAACGTTTTTATTCCTTTTTTTTCGTTGCTTTTCTTTGAGTGTCAACAGTTGTGTTTAGTTTCTGACAAGCATCTTCTGGCGCCGTCTGCTTGGAAGGCAGGTTGGAAGATATTTAATGACTGTTTGTGACTATATATGTAGAGTATATTGATCATTATGTAGAGATGGGCTGTATCTAGTACCTGGCTGTAAATATATAGCGGCATACAGGTCTTTAGCTGTTGTTGATCCATTCCACATTCCGACTTCAACTTTCACCTTCCACTTAACCCGGCAGACCCGGACATCGTCCCAATCCGCACTCTTGCAGGTTCTATATATTTCCCGACGGGCGCGGATTACCTTTGTCTATCAGGAACAATGAAGTGTAGAGATAAGGTCGACATCGTAGGGGTAGAAGTAAAGATCCCGGTAGTTACGTATGTGAACTAGGGCTGCTATGAATGGAATGAGGATAGTGTTTAGCTCCTCATATACTTGCATCGCATGTACTCTGTCAAGTCCTAAGACTAGGTCGTAGACCGCATCGAAAAACCAGTCACCTAAACAATTGATGAGCACCTGCTTAGTGCAGTCCGGCTGATCCTAACCGCCGTGGCCTCAGTCGGTGTATTTTCTCGGGAGTCAGACTCGAAGGTCTATCAATCATCGATCATAGTAAAGAGCCATTAAGATCTTTCTCAGAGCACCTCGACAAGCGCATGCCACATAATACATAGCTGGTAAGTCAATACGTACTGGAAGTATGGTGTAAGCGAATGCCGGCCCTTGAGCACTCCACTCAGCGCTGAGCCCACTCTCCGGCGGCCTGGACTGGGCTAACCTTACCTAGTGTGCCCGGCTGGCTCTTTCCCTCTGGCACTCACTCGCTCTTCTCTTCTTCTTCCTTCTCCAGACCTCCAACTCGCTCTCTCTCTCTTACCACCTCGACAACCACCACAATACTATTATTCTTTTGATACCCTTTTCTTTTCCCATAGTTCTTTCCTTTGCTCTTCGCCTGTCGCCTACCTTCTCCCCCCTCCCACTTTATATTACCTTCTATTCTTCCCGTGCTCTTCTCTTTTCTTCTATTCCTCTTTCGTCATTCCGTCCCCTCCCTCGCTCTCTCTTCTCCGTCCGTCAATTGTCGACCTGTTCCTTCGACTCGCCGGCATTCAAAAGTTCATCGTCTTTTCGCTTCTCTTCTTTCTTCTTCTTATTCCCATCTGTGTCTTACACCTGGGAATTTAGAAGAAGCAAGACCTCTTCCACCCTTCCGCTCTGGCAGCATGCACAAGATTTCCAACTTCACCGGTCAAGCTCGTCATGGCTGGGAAAGGATGACTCCCGCCTTTGGGATGTCTCGCCCTCACTCTGATATCCATGCAGCTTCGCAGCCCCTCCGCCGTCCGCATGGTACTCCGGCCCTAAACCCTCCGACTGCCGCCGATCCTACCGTCAATCTCTCCTTCAATGTCCCATTCTCGTCCTATCTCGCCGGTCCCGATGTCGAGGATGTACTCCACGCCAGTCCAGGAGCCTTGCAACGCTGGTCCTTTCCCGAAGGCACCCCGGAAGGCACTCCTATCCACAACTTACCCGTTCACGTCAACCATGTCGAGGCCCTGCGGAAACTGTGTCGGACCGTCAGTGAGACCAGCGGAGGTCGCCTTGAGGCCACCGTGACAACCTCGGAACCCAAGTCTTTGCCTTCGGTGCAACGTCGTCAGCCCGGCCTCGTTACCAATGTCTGTCTCTCCGGTGACGGTGAGACCGTCCGAAAGATGAGAGCCAAGATCTTGAACGAGACTCCTATTTCACTGGTGAGTCCCCCGATATCTCAGCACTTGCTCTCTTTTACCCTGTCGATCTCCTGTATTCCGAATACTAACGTCGGCTAGCGATGTGCGAACGTAGACGTGGATATGCACCTGATCATGGACGCGTCAACCAAAGGAATTCGCGTCAACGTGCTGGAGCATTTGGATACTTTGGCTCAGTACACTGGTGCCGACATTTTCCTGCTCAGCCCGAAAATGGTCGATGCCGACAGTGCCGTGGTTTCCTCGTACGGGGCCGATAATGGCTTGGAAAATCGCTTTCGAGTCGCTATTTACGGAGACATGGAGAGCGTGGAGCATGCCAAAACGAGATTGCTCATCATGATCGACCAGATTGTGAGTCTATATACCCTTCAAATCTCCTCTATATGCTAACTTTTCAGCTCAAACGACATGTCGACGCTATGAAACTCGAATTGACGATGCATACTCTCGTCTGCGGCCGCACTCGTAAGAACATCAAGTTAATTGAAGCTGTTACTGATACTGCAATCTACTTCCCACCCCCATTTCCCCGTATTTTCGGCTATACTCCTCCTGGCGCTCACCGACGAAGCGAGGATGAAGTTTACATTACTGGTGAAAATATGGAGAACATTGCAAGAGCCAAGCAAAAACTTCGTGAGCTGGTGCTGGGCGTCAAGATTTACGTCAAAGACGTCGTTCTGTCCGCTAGCAAGATCGACAACATTCTGCTAGACCGACTGGACAAAGTTCGGAAGGTCATGGAAGCTAATGGATCATATGTCCTTTTCCCACAGCTGGGTAGCCAACGTGGCCTTGTTCGGATTCAAGGAACTGAAGTTCTTCATGTCGAGCGAACTGTGCGGGAAATAATGGCACTGGCCGGTCAATTCTACAGTGCGTCCTGGTGGATTATCATGTCTGATCCCAACCAAGGCGGTATTCGATCTCCATCTCCTCACGAGGTTCGCCCTATGTTATCCGACATTTGCATCAATTCGGATGCCGACGTTAGTTTCGAGAACATGACGTTTTCAATCAACGGATCAGACGATGCGGTCAAGGCAGCCATGAACGTGATCTACCAGATCCCGTTCGTCAAGCGTTGTCCCTACCAGATCCGTGTCAAGATCGAACTCGCCAATGAACACAAAGAATTCGTCAGCGGCAAGAAGAACGGCAAAATCAACAAGATCATGGGCCAGAGCAATGTCCAAATTATCTTTGACGGATTCAACGAGTACAATTTCTACATCGATGTCTGCGGCACTCAATACGACGCTACTAAGAACGGTCTGGACCTGGTAGAGCAAGAGATGCCGGCATCTATCTCCTTCCACGTGCCAGACCAGTATCACAAGCGTATCATCGGTATTGGTGGCCAACATATCCAGCGCATCATGAAGAAATACTCCGTCTTTGTCAAGTTTTCTAACGCAATGGACCGTGGCGGCATTGGCAAAGAAGACGACGACGTCAAGGTTGACAATGTCATCTGTCGAACCCCAGCAAGGAATGCGCAGAGTTTAGATCTCGTGAAGCAGGAGATTATGGACATGGTTGAGAAAGTGGTAAGTCTTTGTATCCAGATTCTGATGTCCTTGAAATACTAATAGTGTAATAGGATGCTGAATATGTTTCTGAAACTGTTCTTATCAATCGTCTCTACCATCGTGAACTGTTGGCTCGCATTCGTGAAATCGAAGAGCTTGAGAAGAAATGGAATTGCAAGATTGAGTTCCCAAGCACTGAGCTTGCGAGCGATGTCGTGACAATTTCGGGACCTGAATATCAGGTCCCACAAGCGGTGGACGCTTTCTTGGTAAGATTATTTCAACCTCAAATTAATAGAACTAGAGCTTACTTTCTTCTAGGGTATGGTCCCTGAAAACCACGAATTGTCCTTCCAAAGCTCCGCAGAGTTGAGAGACTTCTTCAAGTCTGTCGATTTCGCAGAGGACATTCGTAGCAAGCTCAAAGACCAATACGAAGTTGATGCTACTATCGATATCGCTGCCGAACTTACTCAGCCTGGAACCGAGAATGGCACATCGTCTCCTACCCCTTCAGAAGACCGGGTTGTGTTGGGATACACTCGAAACAATGCCGGAGGCCTCAAGGACGCAATTGACTTTTTGATTTCCCGACTTGTCGCGCACGGTCTTGATGCTACAACAATCAAAGGTGCTATTCCACGTCCAAAGTCCGACTCATTTGAAGAGTCGCTTCCTTTCTTCGACTCCAAGTTGTTGCAGCATGCCCCGGCACCTCTCGTTACAGACTCACCGACTCGCCCTAGTTTTGGTGACGATGCCAGTGAACGTGGATCGATCTTCGAGAGACTGCGCAAGCCTGGAAGCATATCTTCGTTCTCATCCTTCATTGGTCGCAAGAACCATTCTGCCTCGCCTGCGTCTTTCTTCAAGCACGCGTCTAGTAACGCGTCAAAGGCGTCTTTGATCTCCATGGAATCCCGTGATAGCGGTTATCGCAACCCGTGGAACGACTCGGGGGTCAACCTGCCCGAGGAAGATCTCCATCATGTGGGTAGTTCCCACAGTCACAATAGTAGCAGCAGCAATGGCTGGCCAGCTCGCTTTGACATGAAATTTCCCTTTGGTACCGCCCCTGGTGATATTACTCCCAAGCATGACCTGCGCGCTTCTTTTGATTCTGGTCGTCCTAGTACTTCCAATTCTACTTCTGGATACCCGGCTCCAATTGGGCCACCTCGTTGAAAGCATAATACACGTTGAAGGAAAAACAAAAACAGAAAGAGATATTACATCCATGCCGAGATACCAATTTGCAGCAATATACCCCGACACGCTACGCTATGCCACGCTTTTGTTTTCCTGATTTTTTGAGTTTCCAGCCATGTCTGTCATGTGCTGTTGCGTTTTGATGTTTGATTTTTCATTTGCCTGTTATTGTCTTCTTTCGATACCACTAAAGCAAAAAAGGTTTTTGTTCTTATCAGTATGAATGGATGGATGGATATCATGGAAGGATCGGGCAAGCTAAGGAGTGACTAGGCTGGAAGAATTCATGTTTCAAATCTCAAAATTTGATGCGAAATGAAAGAATTAGGAAGATCAAACTACTGAGAAAGAAAACGAGTATGAGCATAAGGGAAGAAAAGTCATGAACGAATTCAAGTTTAGGAATGAGAACACATTTTCGGCCTGGTTTGTGTCAGTCGATTCTTCGATTTGAAGTAGAATTTCTGTCCACGTTACTTTTTACCATGCCACACCTGTGAACAGACAACTGGATGGTCTAAATATCTATCAATCAGGAACGTTCGACCAATATCATTAAATATATTAAATATCATTCATGTCTTATTAAAACCTAAGTGGGCAACTAATTCCGCTATAATTTAGTCATACAAGACACGAAAAAGATCGCAAACAACAAGACTTTATGTATGTGCTACATCATCAGAAAGAGACAGAAAAAGGGTAAAGAAATCCGCAAGTAAAACGAAAGATGGAAACTAAACAGTATGGATAATTAAGATCAAAACATGAAGGACCCCTGATTTTGAAATTATTTTGGCAGAAAAAACTCCGTACTTATGATGAGGGGAAAGATATGATTCATTATCTTCTGAAGCCCTGTGAGATATGAGATGAGACGAGCTTAATGGGAGAAAATTTGGGCTGTTCAGTCTGTTTATAGTTGACCAGAGAGGACTGCTTCGGTGGCTAGAGAAGTTTCCCTGTTAGTAAATTTGTGCAACGGGACGGGTGTTTATGAATCAGACATGATGACTTACCAGAATTGATGTATGGACGCTTAGCATCCAGATTAACACCAAAGCGCTTCTCAAGTTCCACCTTAACAGCCTTCTTCGTAATCGTCATCAAATCAGCTGTGCGCAAGATCTCCCGGATTTCAGCGAGAATGGCATCGTCAGAAGGCAGACCAGTGAGATCGGTCAGTTCGTAGTTGGCAGCACCACCCAACATCTCAGATGGAGCGAGTGACATGCGGGAGCCAAGTCGGGATGTCAAATCAAGCTGCGACATTGGTCGAGATGCCGGGTATCCGTACTCAGTTGCTGCTGGATGGTACGATTTGGTGGCATACGAGTAACCAGATACCTCTGAGCGAGCGTCGTCAACTCGAGATTGTGCTTCCCACAACTCCACTTGGTACTCCTCCCATCTCTTCTTCGGAATTGAGGCAGGATCAAATTTGCCCTCATCGGAAATGACAATCTTCTTGCCCTTTTCACCAGTGACCACACGAGTGTTACCCCAGGAAAAGTCATCCATGTGCCAGAAGGAGTATAAAGGCAGACCGAGCGAGAAGATGGGGGTCGCAAGAATATAGATGATCATCCAACCGACCATTTCCCACTTGCGTCGAAGAATAAAGATTATCGCTTGCAGACCGTAGATAGCTCCAAGAAGAATGAAAGCCGTGATAGGGATCTGGGATGTATCGAGGATAAGCCATACAATAAGGTAAACGATGTACGCTACGGTCACTGGTTGGATGACCGTACTCATCAAATCAATAAGGACCACGAAGCGCATACTGAAGCAGCAAAAACCGCAAAGTTGCTGCATGGGGACCAGCTCGACCAAGTTATGCACAGTAGAATTAATCCATCTTCGACGCTGAGAAAGGAAAACACTCCAACTCTCGGGTGCAATAGTCCATGCGTGAGCACGAAAGCTGTATTTTGTCTTGTAATTCGGATGATGCTTAATAAGAAGCGTAGTGAGGTAACGATCTTCACCAAGATGAAGCAAATTCTTCATATGGAGCGTGTCGACTCGAATTTCCGCATATGCCTCTACTACTTCTTTGCTCACAAACAGTGGCTTACCAGTATCTGCGGATCTTATGCGATACATGGTGAAACAACCAGGTAAACAAGTGATGGACCCGAACAGACTCTCAAATGCTTTTGTCAGGTTGTGAGAGATGTAATATTCATAGACTTGAATCATCGTAATTATAGACTTTCGTGAATTGCTCAAGGCGGTCTCTCCACAAAGTCCGATGATACGAGTATCCGCAAGGAATGAAGACACCATCCGTGTGGCAGAATCCGGAGCAACCACTGTGTCAGCGTCGACTTGCAAGATGAATTCATAGAATGTAGGGTTGACGCCAATAATATTGCGAATCTGGTGGTACATCTCTAGTTCCATCGGGCTCATAGGAAGATTGTAGTGGATGCGGTTCAAGAAGCGCATTAGGATCATCTGCGAGTCTCGTTTGCCACGGTTACCTGGTCGAGATACCTCAGACGGTTTTCCGACTTTGACAACGACCATGAAGGGCACAATGTGACCCTGGACTTCGTAAAGACCTGAATAGATTTTGCCCATGTTATGTTGTCTCATGCCTTCGCCCAAACTTTCGAAACTCAAAGGTTCAGGGTCGACAGTGTCAGGCACACCGAGAATGTCCAAAACTATTCTTGGAGTAGGGCGGTCGTTGCCCTGACCGATGATCATTCCATCACAAATGACAACCAGCAATTTACGCTTGTCATCGTACTTCATGCGAGCCATTGAGTCGATAGCACGGCGGAGAGAATCTTCGTCTTCCGTATAAACGGGGACCTGGCAGATGATGAACTTATCTAAATTCTCTGGCATGTTCTTCTTACCGAACTGAAGGGCAGCCAAGAACCTGGCAATGATGACCGAAGCCAACAGGGCTGTGATGGCAAGGATGAAATACTCGGAGAACTTGCATTGCACAGAGTTTCGAGTGTCCACTTTGCCGACGAAAAATAGATTGTCCATACACAGCTGCATACGTTGTCGTAATTCAGAGTCCATATCGAGCTGGTTGAAGCGTTGGGTAACGTCTTGTCCAGACCTTTCTGAGAACAAATTGACCACAACAGGATCCATGAAATCGACGCTCACACCGGCTGGCCCAGTAGTGTTATTTGGACCAAGAGTTCGACGACCTCCAGCGACGTAATCGGTGAAATCATAGACTTTACCGTTGAGACTGGCTACAGAACGGCCGTTTTTGACTGCCAGAGTCTGTAAGTACTGTGAGCTGTATCCGATGTAGCCTTTCTTGTAAGAGCCCTTGAGCATCATCATCTGTTCGGCGAACCAATCCGGACGATAGTCGTTGGTAAAATAGCGGAAATCATGGTACTTGGAGTTTGCGTCTGCCGAGCTTATTGTGGTGGCAGAGCCAGTAATGTTGACTGGAGTAAAATCAAGGAGTACACTTGGGTCAACGGAACCATTAACGCCCTGACAGAGAGCGGACACTTGGACCGGGAAAAGAGCTGTCGCATCGACGCCAGCATAGTTGTCGAACGCGGATGAAGGGATCAAGTTTTTCGGATAGTGAGAGGGAACAAACGAGTCGAGGTCAAATACTACGCCTCGAATGGAGACATACGATGATGCGCCGCCTTTCCCATTGTGAGATGATAGTTCTTCTGCCGAATATACGTCCTGTCGAGGACAAATTAGAAGAGGAAAGGCGACAACAATAAATGCTGCAATGAGGCAGGATAGCCAGATGATCAGGTTAATAGCCAGCTTTTCGCGCCACGCCATTCGAATGTCCTTTCGCTTCATTCTTCCCAGAAACCTGATCATAAAATCTGGCACCCAGAAGGTGAGAAGGTACACAATGAAGAGCCATCGCTTGCGACTACCGGAAACTGGTAGAATGTCCACCTCTTCCATTTTGCGTTCTTTACTTTTTTCCGCCATCTGCTCTCGAGTCTCCAAATTTTTGAACATATCGCCAGAATTGAAGGCTGAAGCGCCAGCATCTGACCGACCATCGATATCTCGACTACCAAAATAGCCACCTTGCTTAGACTCATCTCCGTAAATAAAAGCACCACTCGGACTGTTTTCACCAGAGCTGAGAAGTCGGACTCTGTGGTCGCTATATGATCCGGGATGAAGCATTCCATCTCCGTCGTTAAGAGAATCAGCATGGTACGTTGGAAGTACTCGTTCGCCGAGTTTTGCAATGTCGGCCCAGCATCGTTCGCTAAGAAAAACGCCCGTGCTACCGACACGAGCTTCGTTACCAGGCCATTTTCGTTCGTCAAGGACAAGCTCAGCCTTTTCACGATCACTGCCGACCACAATGCTCTCAGCTTCGGCTAGGCCCAAAAATTCAGCAAAGGGAAGAAAGACACTGAAGTCTGCGTTGCGCAGTCTTTGGCTGATCTCAGCAATTCCGAAAGTCTGCACCTGCATGCGCACACATTTGCTGTCGAATTGGTTTGCGATGCGTCGGTCGTTGGGCTTGAGACAGAAGACGAAATATGGATTTAGGTTGGGTGCGTTTAGACACTGTTTGATCACTTCAAGTGAGGCCAGGAATTGGCCTGCAGCCCCTTGACCTGCGCTGGGACCGTTGGTCTTTTTGCGCGATGTGTTACCGGTTTTAGTGCTTCCATTGTTACTATCGCTATCATCGTCATCCCTGCCAGCTCGATTACTGAACGGATTCAACTTGGACGACGGACTGATTTTGCGACGAGCCATGCTGGGCATCCGCATAGGCTTGGAGCTGACTTGAGCTTGAACCACGGCACTTCGCTCCTTAGGATGGGTGACTTTCTGTAAGGCATCCTGTCCGAAAAGCTCTCGCACGAAGTCACTGCGCGTGGAGCTAATCAGGTTGATCAAATCCCCCGATATGGTCTCTCCGTTCTCTTCAATCAAGCCATTAACCGGATAATCGATTTCACCAGCAAAGTGTCTGACGGTGAACGTGGCCTGCGTGCTGGGCGTCACGAAATTGCTTCCAGGCAGCTTGGTCTCACTCTCTCCTACCGTGATGGCGGGGTTTTTATTCTCGAATCTTTTCTTGAGGCTTTCAAGCAGTTGCATGTCAGTCTTTCCTCGTCTTGTCTGGTCATCGATGATAGCGAGTAAGCCATTTCCAGTCTTCAAAAGACCTCGAACGGCATCCGAATTGTCGAAGTAGCTTGTTGCTGGCACGCTAACCTCCTCACTTTCCAAGCGGTCTGCCTTGTTCGAAAAGAAGCTTTGTAGAGCGAAGCTGTAGAGCGATTCTACAGCAGCGTTGTTGAGAAGCTGATCAAGAGTCGATGAGTTCGCGGATTGGGAAAAGCCAGGAAAATCAATGACAGATATAGTATTGCCAACGCTGTCCTCGGCAGCACAGACTCTCTGGTTGATGCTTTCAATCACGTAGGCGACTAGAAGGGAATAGAGTGTTCGAGCAAGCTCATCTGCGTTTTGCCGAGCACCACGAGGATCGAGCATTACTGTTACACGTTCACGGTGAATGGTTTTAGTTTTGTGACGTAAGCTGACCGCCAGGTCTTCCGTACTGAGTCCCAGGAAAGCGGCAACACAGTCCAAAACTTCCTTATTCTTGACCATGGTCACACTTTCGCCGCCTTCATGAGAGTACCCACCACTTTCTTCAGCCCCAGTCGTAGTGCTTTGACCAGTCACGAATTCAAGTTGACCAATGTGAAGAATGGTAGCTAGGACCTGGCAGATTTCTGCAATTTCGCTGCGGGGAAACTCCAATTTACGCAAGGCGGTCTTGAAATGCTGAAAGCCTTCGGCGTCATTGACACCGACCTTTAATTGAGTGGGATGACCAAGATAACGCCACCGCTTCTGATTACTGCCCGAAACAGCGTGTATGCCGGAGGATTCGAGGCCCAAGTGAGACTTTTCGGCCGCGCTTGTGCCCGCTAGTAGGTAATATAATACATGAAGGCTGCGCTCGCCTGTAGGGACTGAGGTGATGCGGTTCCTTTCCAAGCGATGATCGAGGATTTTACCTCCAATCAACAGAGGATTGTTCGATGATGAGTCGTATTGGAGTTCAAAGAATAATCCGGCTTTTGACGCTGTCGGCGTGGTCACGGATTTGGTGGTAGTGAGGGTATCGAAAACGAAGGCTGCTAATGACAACTTGGTTGATAGAGGTGTTGCAGAGAACGAAAGAAGGGATGACAGGAGGTGAGATCGCACTGTGGTTTTGCCGGAACCAGTCTCGCCCCTATAATAAGACTCTGTCAGACATGATGCCAGAGGCGAATGCAGGATGTACTCGGGAGAGGATTCGTCTTGATAGACTTACAAGAATACGACTGCTTGGTTTTCACCACGGGCTCCTAGGCGGGTAAAAGCTCGTTTGGCCAAATCCTCAGCTTCGCCCATGGCGCTCCCTTCTTTTCCGCCATCGGGACCTTTGGTTGAGGAGGTATAGGTATTCAAACAAATCAAAGCCTGCGATGAAAGACGCGCTGTGGGCAAGGAGACATGAAACCTGTACCAAATCACCAGATCAGTTATCATGCATATGCTTGGTAACAGGATAGACTCACCTGCTTGCCAAATGGGCCGTTAAATGTGTATCAGATTGTAGATGCGAGGGCAGTGACGGTAGTGAAGACTGTGCATGGGAGGGTGTGCTCCCGGGGAATGAGTTGAGAGCCATGATGGCTGGCCGGTCGACCGCTTGTTCGAAGACTCGATATGATCAAGATCGAGAGTGCTGAATAAATCTGTAGCAGAATATGCACTCTAAGGTAGCGCAGAAGAGTCGGCTGTGGTCAAAATGCCACCCCTGGAACTATTGCAAGGGTTGTCGATTTTCCTTACAAAGCGAGAGACATGGAGCACATTACTATAATGGTCTGATAATCTGGCCACACGAATATGCTCGAAAACTTCTGAAAACAGAGCGCTTCTCGAGAAAGGGTCGTAAGATGAACGAAAGAAAAGTCGTGCTGTTGAAGAAAATTAAATCATATAACTGGCCAAACACACCACAGCGAAAGTTAGACGCGAGGAAATGACCCGATGCACGCGGTCCGAATAAGAATAAAGAATATGAAGTGAGAACAGTTTTTTGGTAACGAATGTGTGAAGATCAAATGGTGAATGTAGGGAGATTGAGAAGTGTTGAGATGGACAGCAGACAGATCTAACTCTCCATCTGGATGGGAGGAAGGTAGTCGGGGCGTTACTCGCGAATCTCCGTTGGTATGGTATTAACGGTACCGTACAGAACATTCAGTACGCCGGCAAGCCATTACAAAAAGACTATCATATGATTTTGTCATTCCACAAGAGGGGCAGGCGTATTGTATTTTTGCATGAGCGACAAGATCTGGCTCTTACTCCTTTTTTGTCGCCAGCTATCGGTATCGAGTAATTTTACGCCATTGTTTACCGTAAGTAGTACGGGCAGCGTTCCGGAACACCGGATTACTCAGAATTAAAACCAATCACAAATTATAGTAATACCACAGGCGACTCTTTGTATGGACCGAGAAACCTAGGTACGTACAGATACAGCGCTACGCCGACTAGAGGCTGATCGGTCTGCCCACGCTGAGACCCGTCCAATCGGGCAGTGCGGCGGCTTTCAGCTATTCCAAAGTCAGCTAGTGCGCTGAAGATTGTCGATTGTGTCTAAGACATACCAGCGCTTGTGCGTGTGTGTTATAAATAGGCATTACTGTGTAGGCTTTGGACAGGCTGAGGATATCTTAGCAACTGTCTTCATAGAGTCTGACGTCTTTCTGTACATGTGTCAGGCGACAGTAGTATTCCAGAACAAGAACATCAAAATGTCTCCTTGTAATTCCTCCGTGCTGGCGGACTGAGAAACTAGAACCCATTTTGCAGTTCCCGGTGTAGCCAATCAGAGCGCTCCGCTGCGGCTTTCCCTGCTTATTTATACTTTCCCCCTTTGGAATGTGGTAAACAAAAACACCGATCCACATAAACAATCCAGCCTCGCTCTACACTGATATACTCTTGGCGACCTTGACATCAGTGAAGTCATAGCCTCTGGCTGACACAGTTTTCATCTTCTGGTGTCTTCTACCTCGCGCTCAAATCATAGGGACTTGCGTGAAACACTGGCAGAAACATCTAGACTTTTGGCTGGGCCTGGTGGAGATGGGCCGAAAGCTAATCGACGAGCCTCGCCGACTGGCCACTCACAGTCCGCGTTATGTTTCTTAGTCAGCTATCGTCTCCGTCGGCTACTTACGCTAGAATCTCATGAAAAAGTCTGTGAGTCAATGAATACAGCATGTATGCTAAAGCATAGTCATGAACGCTGGATATCCCTCGATTACGAGCTGTATTAATATCTTCAAGCAAATTGATGATCTATCCAGGACGTAACACATAGCCAGCTTACTACGTAGCACATAGTATGCTTTGTTTATGATGTGGTATGTCATTCTTGTTTCGGAAATAGGTCCACTTAATCTTACACCACGGTACAGTACGGAAACAGCCGTTGCATTGTATCATACAAAACAAGGGGGGCATGAATTATTACATCTGTCTCACTTCCATCGCCACAGCCACCTGTCGTTGAGGATCAACGGAGTAACTTACGGTCTGTTTACTTTTCAATGTTTCTTTTTCCTCGGTCATGTGATACGTGCACTCTCAATATGGTCCTCAAATCATAAACACAATGGAAGGTGTTCCCTTAGCATATGAAGAAGTTTAAGTAAAGTTTTTGTAGTCGATAAGCTGTCTATTGTCATATGTCTAGTACGTATCAGCTTTTTCTTGGCTTGTTAGTCTAATACCGTGGTCATTGTGGCCAGAAAAGAGTTACTTCCCCGAGCTGTTTCAGTACGTATACATTACATGTAACTTACAATACATCCCGGACCGCCAACAGCAACTTTGCAGAGGAAGGAGCGAAGAGGCATGTTCGCTCAAGACCTTCTTCTTCCGTGTCTCATTCCAGTTGCCATTCAAACCATCGCTTCTACTTCATTTCTTTTCTTTCTGTGGACGTCTCTTTATCCTCATTTCGGTGATATCCTTTGTCTTTCGGCATATCACCGACAACATTCGCTAGAGACGAGATCGCTCTATTCGTTCGCTACTAGAAACAGGGGTGTGCGTTTCATCGACTTGAGTGCTTGCCATCTCGATCAAGAGAACTTGACTGCACTATCACTCTCCTCTTCCACACCACATTTCTGGTCTTTCAAAAAACATCAGGACGACGACCTGCACTTGCTCGTCGTTGAGATTGGCTCATGTCCTAATAAACAGTAGCACATTTCCTTCATTCGTCGGTTTTCAACAGCAACAAACACAATCATGTCGAACCGTTTCTCGATCTTTTCCACTACCTCGAATCCTGGTCTTCCGAAGTCTACTTCTCAGATTTCCACGACTACCTTGCTCAATTCGCTCCACAACTCATATTCGACAGGTCAACCATATCCGCTTGAAGCTGGAACAAGTCTGGTAGTAAACACATGGCTGACAGTATCTCATTTGAATCCGGACGGCACGCCGGGTGGTATCGTTGATCCCCAGCTAGGCCAGAGAGCGTGGGAACACGCGCGACGCAGAGCAGAGGATGGTTGTATTGTGCTGAGGTATGTGCCCTGAACATGATGGGTATATTGACATGACTAGGTTGCTAACTCTACTTATAGTGCCCTTCATCGATCGTGTCCTACCTTATTGCCATCGTTCCTTTCTGTCTTACCGCTATCGACACCCGAAATACTATATGCCTCTCTCAATGCTATTCGCCCATTCGTTACCGCAGTCACACCTTTCAACCCTTCATACTCTCTTTACTCATCCTTGGCGGTGTCCTACACATTTACGCTTGCTGGCAATGTCACCGGGTTGACACTCGCATTGTCTAAGTCGGGACTAAATCTTACCAGAGGCTTGCTGGATGTACCGGCCGAGCCTGGCTATCGCGCCTTTGACGTCTTTTATTATCTGATAAATGCTGAGTCTAGCCAGGCAGAGAAAGAGTATCTCGATCTTAAAGAGCCTTCTACCTATTCGATCTTGAACAAATCCGGAACTTACGAACCACCCTCATTTTTACCGACTGCAGACGATGCTGCCGCGGCCGAAGACTTTCGTTCGGCTCTCAAAGCCATTGGAATAAGAGGGGCCGCACAGAGAGGCCTGTTGTCGATCTTGGCCGGCATTCTCAAGTTAGGAAACACTCTCGGATTTCTCGTTGATGAAGAAGAACTCGAACAAGTTTGTGAAGAAGCGGCCGAACTTCTAGGCGTGAATCCCGAAGCCTTGCTTCACGGTTGCTCTACTGATGACCGCACGGTTCTCGTCACCGGCATTTATGAGGCCTTGGTCGATTGGGTTATAAACAAGGCCAATGAAGCGATTGCCACACAGGTCAAAGTTGACCAGGAAAATGAATCCAGCGACGGCTCGGGTGCTCCATGGCACACTGAAGACGCTTCAGATACCGTGACCATTACTGTTGTTGACATTCCGAGCCCACCTCTTGGCAAGGCTGCTGCTCTTCAGGGCGTCTTCAATGATGAACAGGGTATCAATGCTGAAATGAAGGAAGATGGCGTGGAGATCCTCACCCCAGGCCAATCAGTCATAACTGAGATGAAAAACGCTGTCGCCGAAGTCGAGGCTGATCTTGGGATAATCGATAGCGTTGCATTCCGTGAGCGTGAACATCTTAATGACAAGAGACAGGGTGTGCTAGAGAAAGTTGGAGTCGAGGTGGAGATTGGTGGCTTTCTCAGAGATATTCTTTTTCCTGACCCGAACGAGGGTATAACCCTTGGGAAACGCGGTCGTTTTGACCTTGCAGCTACCTTGGGTAGTAGCAGGGTGTGGTATCATCTTGCCGTTCATCCTACAGATGATACACCTGAAACTTTTGCAGCATCACCTAGCACATCTCCATGGTCCGCCGGAGCGGTTTCCCGTCAACTGCGGGACTGGCGACTCCCTGAATGGGCCAATAGACGACATAAACATCTTGATTTCACTGCCGACTTTGATGTGGACGAGTTTGTGACCCGATATGCGCCTCTGGGTTGCAAGGAGGGAAAGGATGGCGTCGAAAGCTGGATACTTGAGAGAGGATGGAGCAATGGAGACGTAGTTGTCGGGAAGGAACGAATCTGGATGCGAGAAGGCGCTTGGTGGGAGGCTGAGTCAATGCTTGATCTCAAACCTCCTGGCGATATGCCAATTAATCCTTTCGAGAGTGGTTATTCTGCGACACCTCCGAACCCCAACGGATCAGGCTTTTTCCCAGCGATGCCCATCGCGGATAGTAGCAGCTTCATAGCCAGTCGTGACAATCTGCTCAACGTCAATCGGCAAAGCGCAATGTCTCCAGGCATGGCTCGTTCAATTGCTCCTACCAATAACCAGACACTTCGCTCCATGGGCGGTGGTGACTATGGGCTGGGCTCCAAGGGCGATGATTACAAAGGTGACGATGCGTATTATGAGGCCGAATTGAGTCGTCTCGCCGGTGATGCTGAATTTGGTCAGCCCAAACATATTGAAAAGAAGACAATCACCATGGGCCGACGTCTCTGGACCGCATTAGTGTGGGCATTGACTTTCTGGATTCCTTCATTCGCTCTGCGATACATTGGGCGAATGAAGAGACCGGATATCCGCATGGCTTGGCGAGAGAAAGTCGTACTAGTAGCCCTCATTCTTTTCTTCAATGGGGTTATGGTTTTCTGGATTATCGAATTTGGAACTCTTCTCTGTCCCAACAAGAATAAAGTCTGGAACGAGCAACAACTAAGCTACAATCAGGGTGATAATGATTTCTACGTCGGCGTTCGTGGCACGGTCTATGATATCAGCAAGTTCTGGCGGACCCAGCATAGTGACACGACTACAACGACCAGTGCATCAAATATGCAGTGGGCTGCTGGACAGATCTTGGATCCTTATTTTCCCGTGCCTCTGACTCAAGGCTGCGCGGCATTTGTATCGGACACTTCTATTACTTTATCACACAACAACACTGACGCTACCCCTGAGGTGACTGCTATACACACCAGCGGACCTTTGCAGACCGTTACCGACTCTGCTTTACACAACATCACGTGGTATGCGGATAGGTTTCTTCCCTTCATGGCCCAGTACTACAAAGGAGATATCGTGTGGACGAGAGACACAATCACCAATCAGGCAAATAATGACGCCAGATACTGGGTGATTATCAACGACGGGGTATATGATTTGACCGACTACTTTTACACTGCTTCGTTGATGAATAATCTAGACACGTACGATTTTCTACCCAGCGCCGTGACGACTCTGATCAAACAAAATGTGGGCTCAGATATCACCGACAAGTGGCAAACTTCTGTACAGTTTCAGAATGCTCTTACTTGCATGAAGAATGTCTTCTATGTCGGAAAGGTAGATTTCAGACAGTCTGCAAGATGTACAGTCAACAACTGGATTCTGCTTGCCTTCACGATCGTTGTTTGTTCCGTCATTCTCGTAAAATTCTTGGCTGCACTTCAGTTTGGCTCGAAGCCTCGTCCGGCTCCTCAAGACAAATTTGTCATCTGCCAGGTCCCGGCATATACAGAAGGCGAAGACTCACTTCGAAAAGGTCTGGACTCACTTACAGCTCTTCAGTATGATAATAAGAGAAAGCTCATTTGCGTTGTCTGTGACGGAATGATTGTCGGGGGTGGCAATGATCGACCGACTCCAAAGATCGTGCTTGACATCCTCGGCGTAGACCCGAAGGTCGATCCACCAGCTCTGCCATTCAGATCCGTTGGCCAAGGAAGTGAGCAATTGAACTACGGTAAAGTTTATTCTGGTTTGTATGAATTCGAAGGCAACGTTGTTCCGTACATTGTTATCGTTAAAGTCGGAAAGGAATCAGAGCAGTCAAAGTCCAAGCCAGGGAATCGTGGAAAGCGTGATTCGCAGGTTCTTTTGCTCAATTTCCTCAACCGCGTGCACCATAGGGCACCGATGTCGCCGCTGGAATTGGAAATTTTCCATCAAATTAACAACGTGATTGGTGTCGACCCCGAGCTTTACGAGTTCCTTTTCATGGTCGATGCCGATACCAGTGTCAAAGAGGATTCGCTCAACCGACTTGTGGCGGCCTGCGCCAATGATGCCAGAATTGCAGGTATTTGTGGTGAAACTAGTCTACAAAACGAAGAACGAAGCTGGTGGACGATGATTCAGGTCTACGAATACTATATCTCCCATCATCTCTCCAAAGCTTTTGAATCCTTATTCGGAAGTGTCACTTGTCTTCCTGGATGGTAAGTTGCATCTTTCTGAAAGTTATGATTATGAACTAATCTGTGTGATGCAGTTTCTGCATGTACCGTCTGAGGACAGCTGATAAAGGTCGACCATTGATCATCTCCGACAAGGTCATCAAGGAGTACTCTGACGGTGATCTTGACACCTTACACAAGAAAAATCTTCTGGCCTTGGGAGAGGATCGATTCCTTACAACCCTTATGGCAAAACACTTCCCTACCATGTCCTACAAGTTCATTGCCGATGCCTATGCCAGCACTGCTGCTCCTGAAACATGGAGTGTGCTTTTGTCTCAAAGGCGTCGCTGGATCAACTCTACCATACACAATCTGGTAGAGTTGGCTGCTCTCAAGGATCTGTGCGGGTTCTGCTGTTTTAGCATGCGTTTCATCGTCTTGATCGATCTTTTGGGTACAATTATCCTTCCTGCAACCTGCGCATACTTGATTTACCTTATCTATCTGGTTGCCAGCCATAAAGGTGACTTTGGTATCATCTCCATCGTTTTGTTGGCTGCCGTTTACGGTCTTCAAGCTGTTCTCTTTATTCTGAAGCGTCAGTGGCAGCATATTGGTTGGATGATCATATACCTGTGTGCTTTCCCGATTTACTCTGTTGTATTGCCTCTTTACTCGTTCTGGAAACAAGACGACTTCACGTGGGGAAACACGCGTGTTGTCATTGGAGAAAAAGGTGATCAACGTGTTGTGGCTGTGGAAGATGAACCATTTGACCCTAGAAGCATTCCTCTTCAACGATGGGATGACTACGCCCTGGCAAATAACCTACCTGGTCGACGTGGTAACACCGAATATGGCGAAGAGAAGCAGCATATGCACTATACTGATGAAACCGCTATGGAGATGGACGATTTCCGCTCGACATATTCGTCTGTAAAGCCAGCATCTACTATCTTGACAGGATTCCCTGGTGGTCGTGGCCCGTACATGCCTCCCCGATCTCCTGCTCCGTTTGGTGGAAACAACAACCGCAACTCGCGAATGTCGTCTTTCACACGATACACTGATGCCCCTCAACTTGGTGGTCACACCCAGCGTCATATGTCTATGGGCAATCTGAGCAGCTACCAGGACAACCCGATGAATGCAAGCAGACTGAGCATGCCTATGATGCAAAGCTCCGATAACCTCTTGGGTGTACCAGGTCGACAGCGAAGTCCTCTAGGCGGCGGCTACGGCTCTCGGCCTGTAAGCACTGTGATGGACTTCCGAACTGGACCTGGTCATGGGCCTGATGATCATACGATTGTGGAGGCTATCCGACAGGTTTTGGGTGAGGTCGATCTTGACAACGTCACTAAGAAGCAAGGTACGTAGGTTGCAGTCCTGGAAAGAGATAAGAAACTGATCCCCAGATTTATAGTGAGAGCTCTTGTTGAACAAAGACTCCAGACTGAATTGACTGGCGACCGACGCACTTTTGTTGATTCTCAAATTGACCAAGAACTCGCCAACATGTGATGTGGATCTGGGCTTCGATTCTTTCGTCATTTATATTTTCTCCCATTTTTTTATAAGAATCTGTTAGCGGGTTGATATTTGAGGCTGGGAGCAAAAGCACGGCGTTGATCTGTTTTGCCTTTCAACATACTACATTGCCACTCTGTATGGATCTAATTATGGCTTGCTGGTGCCTTATCCACGCATTCTTTCATTGTTCTGATGTGCTTTTCATTTATTTGGGCGTCTGATGTTTAACTGTCGATACATGTATCATGCTACATCTTCATTGCATAGAGGGTGGAAATAATATTCGGTTTTATAAATCGTCGTATCTTGTAACTAGTTCGAGGTAGGCAAATTGCATCTCGGCCCACGTTTAACGAGGATCTTATCAGCGAATGATAAGCAAAAGATTAAAGAGCGGGGAAAAGCATTAAGCTTAACGTTGATATCCACTCACTTTAGATACAAACATCTTCAGTCCAGCAAATGATCATAAATTGAATACTGTTTGTCTTACTCAAAATAATGTCGGCTAAACAACCCGGAGAAGAAAGATCTACCCAATCTCATCCAGCACATACATCAACGCCGGTAACCTCACCACTAGTTTCGGCATCAACAACCACCACCGACACCACCACCACCACCTACCAACCATCCTCCTCATCTATTCTATCTTCTCCGGCAAACCAACCCCAAGACCCAGAAGCAGTCCGCCGCACCCTCGAAGCCCGCACCGCATTCACCGCCTCGCTGTACTCCGTCGGCGAAACAGTCTCGGCCGACCTGCGCGCCCGCGCTACAGATCTTCACGACAACGCAGCCGCGATCCAGAAGCAAGAGCAAGAATTAGCAAGACATACAGCCGAGCTCTCGAGGCAGAATGACCAGTGGGATAAAGTGGTAGATGGCGTGCGACAGGGACTCAAAGAGATTGGCGACGTGCAGAATTGGGCGGAGATGATTGAGAGGGATTTGCTGGTTGTGGAGGAGGTGTTGAGGCAGGTTGAGGGGAATGCTTTTGGTGATGATCAGGAGAGGGAAGATGGAGAGGATCGTGAGGATCGTTTACGTGGCGAAGTGGAGGAGGAGGATGGAAGTCTGACGGAGAGAGAGGACGAGGATCGAAAGAAGGCTGCTCCACAGCCGGTAGATATTCTGGATGATGTTTCGTCTTCGGCGTCGGGTATTACTGGTACGTCAGCAACGTCAGGTACAATGACCATATCATCTGGGAAGAGCAGTGCGCCGGATCAGGGTGGTGAACAACAGCAAGTCAAGATAATTGGGGATGATGCTAAGAAGAATACAGGTGGATGGTGGAGATGGTGGTGGTAAATTGTTCGACTGATTTTGAAATGAACGAGCTTTAATGCCTGATGAGTTATGACAGTTATGACATGTTATGATTTTGTGCCTATGAGTAATTATTATGTTTCTAATCCAAGATTGCCAATCATCTATGACTTAATACTTATCATTCTTCACCTGCTTCCCCCTCTTCATACCCCTCTTCTTGATTCTGCAAATCACAAAATCTTTGCCATGGACTGCGCGAATCTTCCATGTCTATATGTCGCTCATTGCTCAGACTATGTTCATCATATTCATCCCAAGACCCTAAACTCATCAAATGGCGCATCGTTGGGCGTCCATGAGGGCAGTTCCAGGGTTTATCAATCGTTCCCATATTCCGCACCGCCTTCTCCATTTGTTTGACAGTCAAAGTCTTCCCAATCATAATACTTGATCGGCAGGCACGCATTGCAAACATCTTTCGAACCTTGCTAGGTCGAGGTACGTATGAATCTGATGCGGCCACACTTCTCATGGCGCCAGCTGGAGCTTCAGAAAGCAGGACGATAAGCTCTTCTAGATCACGGATGTCAAAAACAACTTCTTTGCTTAGTGGGAGTGATATGAGTTTGCATCGTCGACCGACGGGCTCGTTGCCACTATCGTCTACTTCGATGACGAAGCCGTTCTTCTCGAGAGCTGCCTTGTTCTCTCTGATGATCTCTTCCTCGACAGCTGTCAGGTCTAATGTCTTTGGATGTACGAGACGCTGATTCTGCACGACCGTTTCAGCTTGAAGGCGCTCGAAATTATACTTCTCGTCTGAGGCATGCTGATCGATAATGAAGAGTTCATCTTCTGCAGGAGCTGTTGCTTCATCGGCTCCATGTGACCGTGTCGCGAGTATAAACCCCAGATTAAATTGTCCTACAATCCGCATTTTGGCAAAGTCGTCTTTCGATACGGTTAATGAGAGACGTTCTTCGCCGGTTTTCTGTTGCTGGACAAATAGTTCTTCGTCCTGTTTGGCCTCGTCAAGTCTTTTGTATGATCCTAATTGCATCTGAAGAGTCTCGATTTGAGCTTGTATTTTAGCGAAAGAGCTTTCAAGTGTTCCAACAAGTTGGGCCGTTGAATATTTCGTAGTTTGTTGCTCCTTTTCGATATATTTCGCACGTTTGATGTGGTTTTCGCTATGGGTAGTGCCCTTTTCCTCTGCTTTTTGGATTAGATCTTGGACTTTAGCGTCTTCACGAGCTTTTTTCTCCTGTTCATCAATAACATCCTTGTCAGGCTCCGTGGAGGTAGCATCTGGTGGTAGAACTTCAGTCTGTCCGATGGCTCCTTCGTCAACAAGTTCCACAGCTGGCTCTGTCTCATCCGGTGACTCTTCAGATCCCGCTGACAACTGCGTGTCTTCTAACACCTCCTCGTCACTACTATTATCAATCTCATCGGTCTCCTCTTCATCTTCTTCTTGAGTTTGAGTCTGTGTGCCAGGTGCGATAAAGGATTTAAGATTGTGACCGAATATGTTCGGCTTTGACGGGGTATGAATTCTGCGTTTCGATTGCCGTTTGCTCTCCGTATAGCCTGCAGTGAAACAATCTCTCTTCCGTAATGCGCCCTGGCCAACAATCGATGTTGTCACTTTGTCGCCTACAGTGATTGTGGCGACTTCAGCGGGTTGCCGTCTTGGCCGCATCCGATCAAAGGCGTTTTGAATTACGCTGTTTTGCTTCGGCGGAGATTGGGTTTGCAATGTCAAAATTCGCCGCTCACCCGGTTGCGGAGGCACCTCAGCAGCCCGTGCCCTTATTCTCTTAACTGCCTCATCGGCATCTTCGCTGTGATCAGGCTCTTCAGCATCCGCGGCCGTATCGACAATCGTAACCTGACTGTCGGTAACCGCCTGCGTCGCACTTTCAATATCTGTCCCTTCCGCAGTTTTGTCTTCTTGAGCACGTTGAGATGTTACTGAAACTTGCTCAAATATATCTGTTTGGCTTTCTTCAGCAGGGGTATCTTGTTCGGCTCTAGTCCTTTCAGGCGAAGCCCTCATGGGTGACGATTTCAACCGTTGTTGAATATCGGTTTGCTGCTTACTACTCGAAAACTGGGACTGTGGCACTGTCTGCTCAGCTTCCTGAAACATTTGATCCAACGCCTCTTTCAATGATTCAATGAGCGCAGCAGAATCATGCAAAAGAATAGTGCGCTTGTCCGGCGAAACATTCACATCGTATGCATTCGTGTCCATCTGAAAGTCGGCGAGCACGAATGGCGCCTGGGAGATGTTGTAGGTCTTGTAAACTTCGTTGAAAGCTCTTGCGATTTGCGGAATACCGCATGGTCGCGAGTTGACATAATACATTTGACGATCGCGTGTTCCTCTGCCTTCTCCCACCACAGGTCGTGAGACATAACCGCGGACATGAATTTTATTCAGATCCCTATTGAGTCTCTTCCCGGTTGCCGATGGTTCGAACTCGAGCTCTAGTTCAAGAGGTATCAATGTCGATAGTGTCTTGGCTCCATATACATTCGCGATGTTGTCCCTTATCGAAGCATTCGCTCTGGTCGTCAATAGCACTAGCTGCCTTTTCTTCGAATCCGTATTCTTGACACTAAATCTCACTCCAGTGCTGATACAAGCATACTCGTTGAGTAGATTGACAACCTTGCCCAATTCACGTTTGATATTTTTCTCCAACTCTTTTCGGCGCACTGGCAGCCTGGAAAACAGGTTCGAAATGGATACCGTAGTCCCCTTTTGTCCCGCAACTATCTGTGTTTCCTTGAGTCTCCCCGAATGCTCGAATTCTAGTCTATTTGCTTTTGGTGCCTGGTGCGCCTGAGCGGTGGTTATGTGGAAGTTGGATACGGCACATAGTGATGAGAGCGCTTCGCCGCGGAATCCGAAAGTTGTCAGGGACGTGAGATCATCGTAGGAGGCTAGTTTCGACGTGTAGTGTTTGAGAGCTGTTGTAAACATAAATTAGACGGCATTCAACATGAGATACTTTCTCCGTAGTCATACCGATGCTCTCATAATTTTGAGGGTCGATGCCACTTCCATTGTCTTGCACCTCGATCGAATCCAGTCCATCGTTCTTGAACCGCACCTCTGCAAATTACTGATCAGATCAATAGGGCAGAAAAAAGGAAACACGTGCGTACCGATTGAAGTAGCTCCGGCATCCAAGCTGTTTTCCACCAGTTCCTTGACCACAGAGCAAAGATCAACAATGACTTGTCCGGACTGGATTTGATGGACCTGTTTCAAATCAGCATGATTTCTGTGTCCTTCCAGATAGAATATTCATACCGAGCGACCCTCGATAGGTTTTATCGTGGCCATCGTCGTCCCATCGTACATTGTTGCATGGTCCGAATTAATTAATACGCGGTGACGCGGGATGTCGCGGTCTCATCGAACCTCTTATCGGTTATCAGATGGCCATTTCATTCTATAATCAGTCGACGCAACTTACGAGACGCATTGACATTAGAATAGGAAATCAGATTATATTCAATGCTATATTTTACCTAGTATAACAATGTGTAAATCCAAACGACAAACGCAATCGAAAAACATGTGCCCTAACACCGACCTTCATGAATCAATGATAAATGTTCAAGCTAGTAATCAAATCGCTCGGGCATCATCGTTGGAGCTACGAGTGTCCACAAATATATCGCATAGCAGACCCAGGCACTAATAATCTTGACCCAGCTAGCCCAGTAGGTCCGACCAACTGATGCAAAATTACCTTCAGTCTCAGGATCCAATTGTTGAGTAAGTAGTGTGGCCACCCATGTTGTAGCCAAAAAGAAGATGATATGGAATAGAGAGTAGTTGTATTGGGTTGAGCCGCGCTCATCATCCTTGATGTCGTACTCATCATCTTCGTCGTCGCTCTCGTCCAGAGCACTGGCGGGAAGACTGCCGCTTTCGACGGCAGCACGGAGAGCCTCGGCCCTCATCTCACGTCGAGTTGAAGGCTGCTGGGTGACAAGTCCGTGCTCATTTGCCTCTGTACTAAGTGCAGAGTAATTGTGTCCACCTTTGGTTCCCAAAGCAATGCCCTGTGTAGCAGCTCGAGTTGTGGTATAGGCGATGGTAGCCATTGTGACAATAGCGCCAAGGACAATGCTAGCTGTCCTAGTTCCCCGTGCGCGAAGAAGCGGGTTGCATTGACGGTCGTCAGGTTCCATAGATACGGCAGACATTGTCAAATACGTGCAGTAGACAGTGACCATGGCGGCCTGCGCCAAACCAGCCCGAGAGTTGTATTCTTGAATTGCAGGCTGAACCGAAACGACGGAGATGATTAAGAACACAATAAGATTGATGCTAATTGCGGCTTGATTCATCGAGCATCCGCTTTTGGCGAAGAAGATGTACATTAGTATCGTCATGACAAACGACGCAAGGTACATTCCCATTGTGGAACCAATCAACAGTCCACGCCAGAGGCGAGAGTCGCTATCTTCAATTTTTTCCAAGCAAAGCTCAGCCCAAGAGTGGGCAAGGTCGACCAACAGGATGAGGCCGAGGAGGAGGAATAGCATAGCAGCGATGAATGCAATATAATGACCGTAGACGAAGAAGAAGGATTCTGGAATGAAGAATGACATGACGACAAAGCCAATCCAGACAAGGATTTTTGGACCCCAGAAACCATTCTGCAGCACTGCTCTGCCATCTTTCGACGATCTCACGCCGAGAAGTAGAAGAGAGAGGAGCAAGTGGAAGAGGCCGAGGCCGAAGTTGATACGGTGGACAGCAACCCAGCCATGGCATTCCTTCCCGTCGCATCGGATCTTCATGTAATCCATTGTGAGATGTTCTAGCTTTTCGAGTGCCCATGGCGTGAGCATAATCCACGAAATGATCGAGTTGATGAGTAGAATAAAGGCGTATGCGATTCTCGTTGCAATGCTATACACGAATGCACATTAGCAACCTGCCGAAGTTTGCACATGTGTATATGCGTACCTGCTTTGGAACTTGCCACATGCGCTACACACAGCAGAACATGTCGCTGCGCCGCAGCAAGAAGCTGCGACAGAGAACATCTAGGACGAGTCAGTGCTGTATCGGGACATCAAACGAGAGTTGAACGTACAGTGCCGGCGCTGGGCACGACCAGCATCGGGATGGAAAGAAGCGCACCCATGGTGTCTTACTGCTCCAGGGGAATGTCGTATGTTGTTGTAATCAAAGTCTTGAGATGTTTGTTGCGCTGAAGAGGCATTGTCGTGCTGTTGCTTCCGTCTGCGGCGGCAGGCACGAGCCAATTCCACCGGCTGCGTCACTGCTCACGTGACTGCTTACGTACGCCATGCTGAGGCCAGCTTATCAGGGACATCGGAGCAATGATGTCGGAAAAGTGCAGCTCGCAATCAAATGTGGATGCAGCTAGAGGATCTGTACTTATATTCGTGATTTAAAACCATGCGCTAACATTGTCCTTCCTTTCATCTGATTGCTACTGTCTTTTCTTCGTCTTTCGTTGATATCTTTTCTCTCTACGAATGAGCCGAGTCGGCCACATCTCCGTCCTTATCAGTGATCAGGACCACAATCCTATAGAATCCTCGAAACACACCCGTATGATCGCATAAAGCACCTATATCGCATATATTGCAGACGTGGACACGGCCGCCTTCTGTTCCTTAATGACACCATGGTAGTCGGGTCGTTGCACACCCAGAGGGTCATAGCAGCTGTTGCTGCAACTCTAATATCGCTTGCAAGTGGGACAAATGTGGGTGTTTCGAAGAGTTGCAATTGGATGCTCAATCTGATACAGTACAGTATGCATATTCAGCATGGGCGCCCCAATTCGCCGAGCGGATGGTGCTGTCCTCGAAGCAGATTAACATAATTGTATGTGTTCTTGTATTGTACCGGCGAGAACATGCTAGCTAACAGTCAAAGGGCATGGCGGGAAACATTGGGCTCTATTGCTCGGGGTTCTTTACAGGATATCTGACTGACACCAGAGGCCCTAGGCCTGCTTTGTTACTGGGTGCTTTGGCGCTCTTTTGGGGATATTACCCTCTATACCTTGGTACAAACACTAATATTTTTCTGGGGACCAAGCTAACGAGTCCTAGCATACAAGCATGGACAAGGCTTCCTATCATTTAGTTCGTTATGTTTCTTTTCGTGGGTGACGGGCCTGGGAGGATCGGCTGCCAACTCTGCGGCCATCAAGGCGGGTATGTACTTTATTATCTCTCATGTACCATCGGATTCTGATGGCCTCCAGCGGCGAGCAACTTCCCCGAGAAAAGCGGCACAGCTACAGCTTTTCCGCTTGCTGCGTTTGGACTGAGTGCCTTCTTCTTTTCAAGCATGGCTGCAATTTTCTACCACGGCCAAGTTCAACCATTTTTGCTGATGCTAGCCGTGGGAACGTCGCTGATGGTGGTGGTTTTTGGATTCTTTCTTCGAATTCTGCCTCCTGAGCAGCCCTACACCGCTGTACCAGAACGTGATGACGATGCGCGTCATCAATTCGCATATGATCGACCTGCAGAAACAGGTAGGCAAAGAATAAATTCCGCATCCTCCTCACTTCTACCTTCATCATCAACACAGCCCCATCTGCACGACGCGGCCGACGCTGCGCAGTCAAATTCCAGTGGTGCAGTCAAACCAGAGCTTCAAGAAACAAGAGATGCCGAAGTCTCGTCTCTGCTTTCCAAGCCAGAATCCCTACAAGATTCCCCGAACAGTGACGAATATGGCACACGGTCGCATCGAAGTGGTGAAGATGACGAAGACGGCTCACACTATTCAGATATCCGAGGATTGGCTCTTTTCAGCAAACGCGAGTTTTGGCAGCAATTCACCTTGATGGCGCTATTGTCGGGTATTGGATTAATGACAATCAAGTAAGTTCCGAAGCTCCTGTAATTTAGGGCAGTAAGCTAACATTTCTCAGCAATATTGGCAATGATGTAGATCTACCTCCGGAAGTGTGAAGTGATAAATACTAACCTGACTTTGAACAGACCAAAGCGCTATGGAGGTACTACGACGATAGTGCAGACTCCAATTTCATCCAGCACCGTCAAGTAATGCACGTCTCGATCTTGTCGTTTTGCAGTTTCCTCGGCAGATTACTGAGTGGTAAGATACGTCCCACGAATTCTGACTTGCACTCGCTCACAGAACCGATTAGGTGTTGGTTCCGACTTTCTGGTTCATAAACTCTACATGTCTCGATTCTGGTGCATCTTCCTATCCTCAGTCGTGTTCACCCTGACCCAAATCGCCGGCACATCCATCAACAACCCAAACCACCTCTACCTTCTTTCATCATTTACAGGTCTAGCCTACGGCTTTCTTTTCGGTGTCTTTCCTTCCGTAGTAGCGCACACATTCGGAATTCCCGGCCTGAGCCAGAACTGGGGCGTAATTAGCTTAGCGCCTGTACTCAGCGGAAACGTGTTCAATCTGCTTTATGGCACGATTTTCGATCACCACAGTATCGTCGGACCGCAAGGACAGCGAGATTGTACTGAGGGGCTCCAGTGTTATCAAGCTGCGTATTGGCTGACGTTTTTCAGTGGTCTCGGTGGCATGGCGGTCTCGCTGTATTGTATCTGGCAAGAGAGGCAGATTCATGGCCCGCGAGGTCGCAAAGGTGATATTCATGACAGACTGGCTTGAGCCGGATGCTTGGTCGATTGATTTACTAAGTAGGAAGAATCCAATCCGGGCGATTTGAATACTTAATGCTAGATAGGGTAGAGTTTTTGGTATGTCGTTCGCATTTGGTTGGGTCAACTGGCATAGATGTGTTATGGTGTTTGATTTTGGGCGATTTGCTTTTCATATACATGCATTTCATAACATTCATCAACGTTTACTTCCAACCCTGCAATGACCGGGTAATAAAATTTTGCTTCTTGTGACATGTTTGGATTTGGCGATATTATGGAGAAAGGCATCAAAGACTAGATAGTATTACACTACTAACTATCGGTAAAGTGTACCTAGGCAAATCAGTAGACTGACAAAGACAAAAGAGAAGCGTGCCTAGAGACGAGACGAATCACATTATAAAACTTTTCTGTTGTACGAGCCCTGGCAATAAGAGAGTTTATCCATCAACAACGACGGAAAGCCAGCAGGAGGTCATAAAAAATATCCAGGGCAATCAAACCCGGTCAGCCCAAAAAAGCACAAGATTAAAACAATATATACACTCAAGTCCACAACGGACTCAAAGCGTAGATCAAAAAAGGCAAATCAATACACCAACAAGAAAAACACAGAGATGCAGAACCCATCGCTGATCCCTAACCGCCGTACCGATCTATATTCATAATAATAGTAGTTGCAAAAAAGACATAGCCGATACAAAAGAGGCGGAAAAAAAAAAGAAACTGTATAGTAGAGGAATATTAGAAGCGACTTGCCGCGAGGTATGAAAATAAAAAATGATATAAGCTTTTCCTTTCCCTTCTCCTATTCGCACATGCTCTTTTCCTTGTCTTCTGATTCCTGCAAGGAAAGTTTCCCTTTCTTCTCCTCGCTCGTCGGATCACACTTGAATTCCATTGAAAGCAGGGAGAAAGTGTGCTGTCATCTGAGGATGGGCGAAAGCCGACAAGGTCAAACAAAAGTAGAAGAATTGTGAAATGAAACAGTAGCAGGATTCCTTGTTTTTTCAGTCTTCGCCTGTAAAGCGAAACTCATAATGGGGTATCAAAGATATTAAAAGCAACTTCAAAAATAGAAAGACGTAAGGTTTATTGGTGCAAATCTCGTACAAGCGAAGCTAATAGTGATTCCCTCATGTAGATTTAGGAGACTTTGCGGCGTTGACTGCCTCGTAGTCAACTACATCCGATAGGCGAATCTTTTTCATGGCTGGCTCCGAACCGTTGCCTTGAAATGGACCAGAGCCGGAGTGGTCTGAGAGCTGCTGCTCTAATTCACTGACACGGCGTTTCATGTCCTCTTCGCGACGCTGAGAATCTTCCAGCGACCGGCGTAGTCTTGCTTCTGAATCACGCGCAATCATCTCGGAGCGACGCGCAGTAGCATCGCTCTGTTCAAGTTCCGCGACGCGACCACGGAAAAGCTCATTAATGACTTCGAGTTCACTGACGCGAGTCTTGAGAGACGTGTTCGCGGCAAGTAACCCTTCATATGTCTGAGGTACTTCAAGATGTCGGTCCACCTGCATGGACGATGTGGATCCAGGGGATGGTTGACGGAGCTGCAATGCCGGGAGTGTGTTGGCCGGATTGAAGCTCGAGTCGCCGAGGGTTACACTATCAAACATGTGCTGCGGTGCGATATTAGAATTGTGTTGATGAAGAGATGACATTCCCGGTGTATCTGTACGTGATACAGGCGAGTTCGAGCGATCCGAATGCCCCGGGGACATCTTTCGCGACGCGCGACGATAGCCCTGTGCTCCCAGAGGCGGCGTGCCGGCCTCTGATCTCGACGACGATAAGCCGTTCGGTTCCAATCCCCCTCCAGACTACAGTGCGACGCGCGTTAGTCAATGTCGCAAAGACCACTTTTCTCATCAGTTGGGCGAAAATTCTTCGCAGTGCGACTTACTTTGCGTTTCGGGGCCTGCCCAGCAGTCTTTACCCGATTGCGACTTTTGATAACATCGGTCTTGAGACTGATCGGCCGTGGGCGACCGTGCAGTTTCAGAAAAAGACCGCATGCGTTGCAGAGAACGGAGCCCAGCTCATCTCGGCGCCAGAGGGGCGTGGTTGACGTGCCGCAATTCTGGCACACGGGCTGCAATTGAGGACGCTTTTGGTCAGTAAATGTCGAGGCCATTTGAGAAAACATAAGAAACGATGCTTGAGACGAGTAGTCGCGGTGGAGGTTGCGGTGCAGTGGGAGGGATGATCGCAGAGGAGTGTGTGGACTGATAGTGATAGAAGATAGAGATAGAGATAGAGAGATAGAGAGATAGGAAGATAGGAAGATAGGACAGGAAGATAGCGAGTGCGCTGGCAGAAGATAAGATCCGCGAGATTTGCGGGCGGGAGCGATAAGGGAAAAAAAAAAGGCGCTGCGAAAAAAACCGGGCAGCCCAGCGCCAAGCCTGGCCCTCAGCTGATAACAGAAAAAAAGAGAATGCACCAACCCCCCCCACGCGTCAAATATGCAGAGCGCAGAACGAGCTGTAGAATTAGATAAAAAAAATAAAAATAAAAAAAGACTTACCGGAGTGTTGCCCTGGCCTCCGGTGGTAGCGGCTGGCGAAGACGTGGCGTATGACATGCTCAGACTGACAACATGGTGGTTACTATGATGATGAGGAAGATGATGATTGATGGAGGATCTGCAGCGATAGGGAGAAAGAAGACAGAGAGAGATAAGATTAGTGAGAGATTAATTGGTTGGGACGGCGTGCTTGCTGTCCGGCGTCAGTGCCTGGGAAATCAGGCAGCAACACCAAACACAGACATTGCAGCGAGCGATTGCACGGCAGGCACCACCAGGGGACGCGGTGAAATGGATACGAAGTGAAGTCGCTGCATTCCTGGCCGAGGGTTCTCACATACCTGAGATCTGACGTCGGCGCAATTGCAACCGATGCCAATGCTGACAGCCCGGGCAGCGAAGTCGTGCTGCGAGGCAGACCAAGGTTCTCCTGTCTCGAGTCGAGTGGTGGTAACGTTGTCGACGTCGTAGAATCCGGGTTTCCAAACGAGTGAGCTAGCTCAGACGCCGAAGGAAGCTGGGGAGTCTTGCGACCGTCCGCGGGCAAAGACGTGCTGTAACTGGCGAGATCGCGGGACGAGGAATCCGGTGATGCTGGGGAGCGAAGAGCCGGGTCGATGGGCGATGCCCTGAAGAGTATGGGAGCCACTGTGGAAGCCGTTTTGGACTAGCTATCGAGACCACAAAGGTCTCGTAAAGTATCACGGAGGGCGGACTGTCGTCAAGTAACGGAGTAGACCTAGCGAAGTCTACTGATCGATGTTCGACAGAAATGGACGGGCAGGACGGGCGGCAGGTAGGACCGAGAGCAGATATTCCAGCAGAACTCAGTAAGAGAATTCAAGAATGAGGCAAATGCTGGCCAAATAGATGAGTTTCCAAATATCTGGTTCGTTACGAAGAAGTCGTCGGATAACGAGAGGAACCGTGGGACACAAAGAGTGACGATAAGTAAAATAATCTGAAGAAACAGAGAACGAATGGCGATGGCCTGTGGAGACTATGTCATTAACGAAAGACTGATACTGTTGAAAAGAGTGACTGTATAAAAGTTATCCACGACTGAAAGTGATCGTGATGAGTTGAATAGCAGGTTTATCCTGTTGCATGCGAACGAGGAGGAAGGAGAAAACAATATGGAGCATGACTACGGAGTCGTATTTCAGGATGCTGTGCTGTATCGAGGTTACGTTACAGACAGCAGCCCGCCAATCAAGCAGCACAATACCGCAACGGAAAGGCGGATAAGCCGGCATGCAAGAGGCACGATTACTAGTCGATACGCAGTATCCGATAAGATTGCTCCTTTTTATGGTTATCGGCGATAATTTAGTGAACTGTCGACTACGGAGTACAGCACATACTCAGACTGTCTGTTCCGTGTCCTTTTTCCCCTTAGCAGTTGTTCATTGTCAATGAAACTATCTCTCTTGACCTCCTCTGCTTTTAACGAATGCATATGTAAAATTCTCAGGAGAACGAGACGGAATACCACGCAGCATGACCGTGTAATTTAACGTATTAAATGTCCGCGCCGGCCGATCTCTGATTGGCAGCGCGCCCCTAGCCTCTTGACGTTCGACCTCGCAAGGGGGCTGCTACCTCAAGGCCTCTAGAGATGACCTCCTTTCTTCAACTTTATCGCGTTTCATCTGTTGTCGTTGATGTTGACGAGGCTTGCCTTTCGTACACTATTATTTTAATAATTGCATATCGCGTTTTAATGTTTCCACATAGTTCGCTCATTCGATCTTCTGCGATATTGATTTTCTCGTTCCCGTCTTCCTTACGACCACATTTCCTCATACCTTATTTCTAATCTTGAATACCTCGCCTTCCACTCATTTCACAATCCACCACCATGCCAAAGCGACCAGCCACGTCGGGCTATGCCCGACTTGCCCAGGCTGAAGAAGATGACAGAGACTACTACGATGAATCGGAAGAAGAACGCGATCCATACAGCGGTCGCCCGCCGCGGACGATATCATCGCCGACCCAATTTGCCCCCATCAACTCGCGCGCCCAGATACAATTGTCCGGCACGTCGACTCCACCGGAATACCGTCGACGGAACAGCGGTCATGTACGGCGTCGAAAACGCAGTAACTCGTCCGGAGTAGACATCAAGGCAATCAACGCTCGGCTGGAACGATGGGCAGAAGAAATAGCCTCTCGCTTCAAGATCAGCAGGGGACCAGGGAAGTCGGCCCAAGACGAGAAACTGGAAATACACCACACCGTTTTCCGACCTCCAAATGGCGTCACACCTTACACAGCCGAGGAGCTGGACACGGAGGAGTACGAGGCTGAACAGAAACAGAACCGTGCCGAGTTCGAGGTTATTGTCGACAGTGTTCGCACCGCAATTGAGCTTGGCGTACACCCCAAGTTGATTACCCAAGGAAGCTCTGGCAGTTATTTTGCGCGTAATGCCGAAGGGAAAGTGGTCGGCGTCTTCAAGCCCAAGGACGAAGAGCCATATGCGTCGAGAAATCCAAAGTGGACAAAGTGGTTGCATCGAAATCTTTTTCCTTGCTGCTTTGGCAGAGCTTGTTTGATTCCTAATTTATCCTACGTTTCAGAAGCCGCGGCATCGGTCTTGGATGCACGATTGCGCACCGGTATCGTTCCTTATACAGACGTGGTTTGGCTATCATCAAAATCTTTTCACTATGATTTCTGGGAGCGAAGAAAAGCTTGGAGCGGTCGCAGGCCTCTACCGCCAAAGCCTGGTAGTTTTCAAGTCTTCTTGAAGGGCTACAAGGACGCTACTTTATTCTTACGAGAGCATCCTTGGCCGGATCAGAACAACACAGGGTTCAACACCGACGATGCTCCCAAACGAAAGAAACGACCTTGGAACGAAGCATGCCGTCCATCTGGTATACACTCTGATGACGAAGATGAAGACTACGATGAAAGACGTGCGCGTATACCGTCTCCCCCCAGCGCCGAACAGGAAGAGCGGTTTTACTGGAGCGAAACCCTCAAACAGAATTTCAGAGAGGAGCTGGAGAAATTGGTCATCCTAGATTATATCATGCGCAACACTGACCGTGGGTTGGACAATTGGATGATCAGAGTCGATTGGAAGTCGGAAGAAGTTTCTATCGTAGCCGAACCTCCAAAACCCAATGGTACCACTCACGATGATGATTCCGACCCGGCCATGCCTGCCCGTACTGTTCCTTTGGATCGACAGAACTCGAGCCAAAGTGTGCCATTGCCTTACCGCCGACACGAAGCCATGGTTGCGTCAAGCCGAGCCGGCACGCCTTCCCATGCGTCAGAGAAACAAGCCACCATCAAGGTCGGCGCTATTGACAATAGTTTGTCATGGCCGTGGAAACATCCTGATGCTGTAAGTCTTTCCATAGATTGCCTTGTTCCCATCTAACATGTTACAGTGGCGCAGCTTCCCCTTTGGCTGGCTTTTCCTACCCGTTTCGCTCATCGGACAACCATTTTCACAAAGGACACGAGACCACTTTCTTCCACTACTTACATCTACTGCTTGGTGGAGCGGCACTCAGGCTGCCCTGCGAAGAGTATTCATTGAAGATTCCGATTTCAAAGAAAGCATGTTTGCCAGACAAATGGCTGTCATGAAAGGACAGGCTTGGAACGTTGTCGAAACTTTGAAACAACCTGACCACGGACCTTTGGAACTTACGCGGCGAACCAGAGTATGCGTATGGGATGATCTTGTGGACATACCCGTCGCTATTCCCATGAGAGGTCCATCCACCGAAGCCCAGAGACAACGTATGCGTTCCATGCGAGACGAAGATGACCAGGAAATGGACATTAGTGCCGCTATTTCTGGTGCTGCAGAGCAGGATCGTGACTTGTTAGGCCTCGGTTCGCCAACTAGTGAACTTCCCAACCCTAACCGATTTGACTTGGCCCGTGGTCGGAGCTCTGCCGAACTCGGCAGCATTGGAGAGGGATCGGATGACATTGGCTTTGATCGACATAATATAGCCGATGAAGGCAGAGACCTAGCGAAGAGTTGGGGAGCTCAACCTAGCCGGCCATACGACTATAAAGACTTTACGTCTAATGGACGTGCGGAACGCTCCGCCAGACATGCACGACATGGCTCCTTGACACAACGACGAGGCAGCAATGCATGGTCCTTTGCCGGAGACGATCTTGAAGGCGATCTAGGTTATGCGGCTGCCGAAGAAATGGAGGGTCATGAACGCAAGGTTATTGTCGAACGTCTTGAAGCGGTCAAGAGCAAAAACCCTATCTTCACATGGTGCTAATTCGCATCTCTCCCGTCTCATTTCTCTTCTCATCAATCTGTTTTCTTGCATCTCGCATCATTTTTATTCTTCACATTCACCTGAGCGAGGCTTTCTTCTTATATTATTCAAACTAACGACATTACAAAATGGTCAATGAGACCAAGAGTGAATTGGCGACCGGGAAAAGACATGACTATTGTACATATAGACGCTGATTTCATGGTGGCTGCGCTTTATCTGGTGGGCCAACTGCACTGTAACATAATATTGATGACTGGTAGAGACGTTGATTATTACTTGAAAAGAATATAGAGTTTTTGCACTTACTTTGCCTACCTTGAAAGTGTTCACGTTTTCAAAAAATATACAATGTGTTGTCTCTAGCCAATCAAAATGGGCTTATTTGGAGTACTTTCTATTGGCTGTTGTCCACATACCCTGATCTCCAGGCATGAAATATTAGCCTTAGGGTTACTCATTCAAGCTCTATCGATACCTCCATGAAGCTGCAATGTTCTCGTCATGTTCAAAGAATACAGATGTTTGTCGGAGTAACGTCATTCAGCGACTCCAGCCAAACGCCCGTTGTGGTATGAAACGTTCCCGTACGAACGAAGACATTCCTCTCTTCGTCGACAGCATCCAAAACGAGTCCTAATCCATCAACGAGTAAAAAACACCACACTTTACTGGGCTTGTACTCAGCTTCATCGAGATCGAGTTGCAAATGTCCTGCCGGTAGGTCGTCCCACATCCGCTTATCATCTTCTGCTCGTGGAGATCGCAAAATTGTCAAAGGTCGTCTTCCAACTACCGCGTCATTTCTGTTGTATGCGGCTAGAGCTTGCTCATACAGGCTGCTCCATCGCTCGAATTTGTCGCTTTTGTATACCACATCCATGAGAAAGAGCGGAGCAGTGATGTATAAAGCTCCGTTCCCTTCAAATTCTCCTAGTCCACTTCTCCCAGGGTTACCATCAGCTAGTGGACCCGGGACTTCATCAATCCTAGCGAAGATCCTCCTCTTCATTCCAATGAGCTCTCCCTTGTAGTGAAACCTAAACCCCACGTCGGGATGAGAAGTAGGTCCATTTAGCGCCGCCCAAGACCACGATGGTGCCCTCTTCCGATGATGCCCTGGCCGCGTCAGAGAAAGCCTGAAGGAATTCGTTTGCCCCGATGCATTCATGATCTCTGCACCCAAAAACGCGCTCGCTTTGCCGCGTCGACATTCCCACAACAGACCCCAGGGTAGATCTATCTGCCATAAGCCTGCAATGTAGATACCGGGCATACGCTCTCTGAACTTTCGCACAAGACCGCCAATAGCCACGAGTCTATCACCTTGTTTCGTGAGGAGGCGAGGCGTGTAATAAAGATCCAGAATCGAGTACCAGACCTTCAGCAAATCAAGAGTCGGATCGGAACGCCTGGCAGACTTTGGTGCACGCGTATTTTGATACCACGGCGGAGGATCCAGAAACGCATGGGGAGTTTTCACGCGTGCTTTTGAGACTCGTCCGTAGTCGTCGCATGTATTTTGCATGCATCTGAATACGATTCGTTCTTTGGTATAACTCAAAACGCGTAGGGGCAGGATGCTCTCCTCGTAACACCATGCTCTAGCACCCGTGGGACCGTCGGAGGGGAAGAACACTTTTGTGCGTACAAAGATTTGGCTTTTGTCGCCTGCTTTGCCGGATGGGTATGGAAGCTCGGGCACTTCCTCGATTTCGACTCGAGGGCCCAGAAATCCGTCATGCACAGACGCGGCGCGACTAGCCTGTACAGTGAGAAAGGAGTTACCGAACGTAAGATGCATGCGTCCAATTTCTTTCATTTTGTTCTCTTTATCGTCATCTTGTATGATGCATAGCGCATCGATCCATATGTATCGTACGTTCAGCCAACGGGCTACGCGGATAGCGTCACGATGGGTTTGAGGTAGGCTCGCCTCGGGGATGTCGTTCATCAAGGCTGATATTGTGGCCTTTGTCAGCATGATTGGCTGCATTTCCACGCCCCAGACGTAGCTCAGAGCGATGTACCGTCGGTCTTGCTGGGTTGGGCTTGTCTGGATTAGACGTATTTTTGGTGTGTGTTCCTGTCCCGGGGTGTTTTCACCCAGGTCAATCAGGTAGGTAGGCAAAGAGATATTGTCCCCTGATACACTGCATTGTGGATGATTGCTCTCGCAGGTTGAGAGCCAAGATCTAATGAGTGAGACCGCTTCATCAGAGGAAGTGTCGTCATCCAAAAGCCGGCCCCATATATAATCAGCAGCTGGGTTATCTGTCCTCGTTAGCAGGAACAATGCAAGTATTATACTAGATATATATCTCAGCTTACCGTGACGCGCAAACAGATACAACATAACTAGAGTAGTCTCCGACCCAGAATCCAGCGTAAGTGACTGTAAGTCATTGGTCCCCTTAGGATAACACAAATTCCCAAACAGCTCCACCGCACCATTCTCCTCAGCGATCTTTTTAATGTCGTTTCGATACTGCGATTTAGAGTCTACATATGTGTATAACCAGCGACAGAAAGGGCAGCGACATGATTGGAATTCTTGAAAGGTGTCGTGAAGGCGATAGTAACTGTTGCTTAGCTCGCGGAGAGAGGGGATCGTTTTGCATGCATCGCACAGGTCGTTGGGCTCTGTGTGAGTTTCGTCCATGCTGTAGCTTCAGATGTTGCTTATGAGAGAATTTGCCGAAACTCACGAATCACATAGGTGCGTAAATAAATGCATTTCCACCAAGACTCGTGTGGAATGAATGTACGTTGTCAAAAGCGCCATAAGCGCGGAGCTCAGGCGCCCTATAAATAACCAACCAATATATGAGCACTAGCATCTCGGAGTTGTCGAGAATGATAGGTGTCAACGAGTCAGCAGAATTAAGATGTGGACTACAGCTCATAGGGCGTAGGTCGACTATTTTACCCCGGTCTGGAGTTCCTACATGTAGAGTTAGCTAAACATCAGATCAAGAGATAAGGACACTCGATTAGGGCTAGGTATTGCCACCGTACAGTGTAACCTCCACCCGGGACATATGAAGATCTTTCTTTTCGAAGTACGCATACCATGCGTAGAAATAATTAATTTTTTGAGTATCTCGTGATTTCTAGAACCTAGAGAGTTGTATCACGATACTGCCTGACAACGTGCACATAGCCGTCAGCCGTGGCAGTAGTACTATCTTATCATCTCTTGGCGATCTCCAGTGCGTCATGCACATACTTTAAGAACTCTTGCCTACCGCAGGTCCCGCATCAACACCATCTTCCCATCGCTTCATCTTCGCCGTCGCCTCACATCCACACGCGGATGTGAGGGTTCTACGAGGCCTTTCGAGCACCTTAGATTATAATTTTCACTTCTGCATCTCTATCGAATGCAAGCGGCAGCGTTTGCGCCGAGGCTCGCGTTCTTCGAGGAAAACCTCACTGAGGCCTCAAATGCCTCAATCTCTACGGCTTCTATATACTTCATTCTGACCGATTTCACTCCCCTTTCATAACCTGACACTACTCGACTTCGAATATTGACCTGCGATATATCGGTCGCCTCACCTCTTTATCTATCTTTCTCTTTCAACTCGCTCGTCCGTCGCACCATGGCTTCTCGAGCGGCCATGCTCCTGGACCCGAGGTCTTACAGAAAGCAAATAGTTCCTAGTGGTGAGTCTTCTTTCTTCTCTTTCAACCTCACCCAAACGCCTTTATCTCCCCCTGCTCCTTGCGCACACTGATCTACATCTTCTCTTCACTTGCCGCCTTCGCTTCTATTTTTTCAACCCCGCTTGTCGTCGGCGACTCTTGCTTACACTTAAAAAGGCCCCCAACAGCACGATAAACCAAAGTCAGGCGCTCCTACCTCGGCGACGCATATTAGAGACCCAAAGATGGGCAATCCTGCCTTGACCCCGCGTTTACAGACTCCCTATACACAGCCCAACTCTGATACGATGTCTCCTCGTCGCATCGATATTCAACCGGAGCCGAAACCAGCTCCGAGCACCAAGAACGAGATACAGTTCCAGTTCCTTAGTAGCGAGGATATCTCTAGCGAAGAGGAAGGGAGCATCGACCGAAAGCGCAACCGGGAGAGCAAAGATTTGACCAACGAGCACAAGTCTCTGATCGAGGATATTTACCATGTGGAGCGCCGCGAAGATCAGCCCAAAAAGCGCATCAAGACAGCCGATACCGAGGAAATTGTGGCAAAGGGCAAGTCGCATTTCAACATGTCTGGGAACAGCGGTCTCGGTGATTACATGAAGGAAGGCAGACAACCTCCCGAAACCGCCACTCCGGTTGTGGATCTTACCAGCGGTTCGTATTCTACCTCTATACTTGCAAATATAGACCTGACATTTGACTACAGAAGTCCCGACCAAGACGACTTCAACCGATGATGAAATCGAAGTCACCGGGTCCGTTGATTTGAGCGAACAGATCGTGTGCTATGGCAAGATTCAAAACGCATTTATCCAAGCGCATCAAGTTCCAAAGCCAACTGCAAACAATTTCTTTGACGACTACTCACGCGACTGGCCCCCTATCAAATTGACTACCCGTCGTGGCCCAGTCAACAGAATCGATGTCAGTGACCCGTTCAATCACGTCTTCGGGGCAGTCGACGCTAGAACAGCCGCCGCCATTTGCCCTTTACTAGACACTCCGGGCATGAATATTTCCATGACGGCACGCCTCGAACTACGGAGGAGACAACCAGATGAAGAAGTCTGGCAGCCCTGCTCCGCCCAGTATCGCGCCGCCATCAATCTGATTGGACCAAGAAAGTTCGCAGACATGGTTGGGAAAACTCTTGGTCATGCAAATGTCTGGTTGGACACTCCTTCCATGGTGGATAGGGGTATGGCCGTTTACAATCCTCATGCCAAACTAAGACTCGCCCAGCAGAATCATGGATCTCTCGCTGCTACCCGTTCGCGAGACATGGCAACTTATGAGGTTCGAACCGCAGAAGAGGTCAACGATGCTGTGATGAAGATGTTTGATCAGCTCAAAAGTACCGAAAATATTCCTGAGATGGAGCCGTCTCCTTTGATTCTTACACCTCTTCTTCATCACCAGAAGCAAGCTCTATGGTTCATGATGGAGAAAGAGCAAGACCGCAAGTATGGATCCAAGGAGGAGGAAAACAACTCTCTGTGGCGTGAAGTCTACACGGCCAACGGAACCAAACGGTATCGTGAGATCATCAGTGGTATTACCGTCAACGAAGAACCTCCCCAGGTCTACGGAGGGTTATTAGCTGATATGATGGGTCTCGGCAAAACTTTGAGTATCCTTTCCCTTGTTGTCGCAACACTACCTCAGTCACGAATCTGGGAACAGCAGCCGCCTCACAATTCTCTTGTTCGTGGCATTCCTGGTATTCGCAATACGAAGACAACATTGCTGGTTTCACCTCTGAGTGCAGTTCACAACTGGGTCGCTCAGATCAAGGAGCATCTGAGTGATGAAGCCATTTCCTACTACGTGTTCCATGGGCCTTCCCGAACGAAGATAGTTGAAGAGCTGTCTCAATTTGATCTGATCATTACAACTTACAGCACAATTTCAAGTGAACTCCGTGGGCGTGGTACGAAGCCGGTCAACAGCCCATTGTTGAAGATGAACATGTTCAGAATTGTTCTTGATGAGGCCCACGTTATCCGCGAGCAGTCTGCACAACAAAGCCAGGCAATTTTTCGCTTAAATGGTCAACGTCGCTGGTCTGTCACAGGAACCCCGGTGCAGAATCGTTTGGAAGACCTCGCATCGGTCACAAAGTTTCTTCGGCTGTATCCGTATGACGACAAGGCCAAGTTTAACGCACACATCTTGAGTCGATTCAAGATAGGTGACTCTACCGTCTTTGCCAGCCTCCGTGTCCTTGTGGACTCGTTCACCCTCCGCCGTGTGAAAGATAAGATCAATCTGCCACCTCGGGAGGACAAGATAATCATGTTGGACTTCTCTGAGAAAGAAGCAAAATTGCACGAATTCTTCCGCCGAGAGTCAGACTCGATGATGAAGGTAATTGCGAATGAGAGCAAGAGCACCATGGGCGGTCGAATGTATCACCATGTGCTCAAGGCCATGATGATTCTTCGCCAGATTAGCGCACACGGCAAGGAACTACTCGACAAGGAAGATCGGGAGAGGATGAAAGGCCTGAGCGTTCAAGATGCTATAGACCTGGAGGAAGGTGAAAAGGAAGATCAAGCTTGGGCGATTGACAGAAAGGCCTATGAAATGTTTACTTTGATGGAAGAGTCTTCTGCCGCAGTGTGTGCCGTGTGCAACAAACCACTGGCTGAAAATAACAACACAGAGTCTGGTTCGCCAGATCCAAAGCTTCCTATGGCTGTGATGCTACCATGCTTTGACGTTTTGTGCCTTGATTGCTTCGGTCCGATGAGCAGAGGGTTTGTAACGCAGCCGGAAACAACATCAGAACAGACGCGATGCGTGAAATGCGAAGGATGGATCACTATGACTTACTCTGCCATTACACCAGCTGGACTCCAACAGTACACAGAGAGTCAAGCGGAGGCCAAGACGAATCGGAAACGAGCGAAGCTTCTGGGAGAGTATGAAGGACCTCACACCAAGACCCTAGCTCTGTTGGAACATCTGCAGAGCTCAGCCGAGGAAAGCGCTACTATCAAGGATGGGCCTCCTATCAAGAGCGTGGTGTTTTCGGCTTGGACTTCGCATCTCGATCTCATCGAGATCGCTCTGAAGGACAACGGTTTGGAGGGATTTACCCGTATCGACGGGACAATGACGCTCGCAGCCCGCAAAACTGCACTTAACAATTTTTCTGAAGACAACAATATTACTATTCTGCTCGCTACCATTGGAGCAGGAGGTGTTGGCCTCAATTTGACGAGCGCATCTCGCGTTTACATTATGGAGCCTCAGTACAATCCTGCTGCGGTAGCTCAAGCGGTGGACCGTGTCCACCGATTGGGTCAAACTCGAGAGGTGACTACCGTGCAGTTTATCATGAAGGCCAGTATCGAGGAGAAGATCTTCGAAATGGCTAAAAAGAAGCAGCAATTAGCGGAAGACAGCATGGCTCGTGGCAAACTCGACAAGCGTGAAGTCCAAGAGGCACGCATGCAAGCTTACAGAAGCCTGTTTCGCTAGAAACCCATCTACCTTGCCATATAACGCTTGATCATTTTTTATTTTATCTCTATTTATCCTCATGTTGTTCAGTTATTTTTCCTACTTGCAATCACTTTCGGTGTCATGGGCGGCGCTCCGGTTTCTTATCGATACCCTGGTGACTTCTTAACGACGATATATTGACGAACATTTTTATATCATTTTCAAGTTCTGCGATACATGCATGTTTTCTTTTTTCATAATCAAGACAGGGAAGAAGCTTCTGGCTGATAGATTGAGCTTCTCATTCTGATGCACAACCACCATGCCGGTTGAATCATGTTTCTAGAAGATGCTTTTCAACTCAGCAACTACAGTGGTTAGAGACGGTGATTTTATGGACTTTCTTCTATCTCGATACAAAAGACATGGACGCAAGTCCTGGATAGGTTGTTTCTTAGCACATTACTAAAAAGAGTCTGTTTCTATCGTGATGTTTCAAATGTAAAGGTAGATTGTATCATGGGTATCATCGCGTAAATGAAGATGGAAGTGCATCCAAGATGTAAGTATCACCAGTATTAGATTAATTCTGAGCACTCCTCTGCTGCTTCGAATAAATCCCTCTCTCAACAGTTCCCAAGACTAATTCCAACCGTTTCCCCAACCTTTTCAATTCTCTCGCCTTCTTCTCCCTCGCAAGCTCAACCTGCCTCAATTCGCTCTCCAACTCTCGAATTCGCGCTTCTTGCTCTGCCTCCGATGAGCCGATGCCCGGTAACCTTCCAATCAAGTACTCAATCTGTTGCTCCTTGATAATCAAATCACGCGCTAGTTCCTTTTGTCGATACAGAAACAATTGAGGCGAATCCGGTACTGGGGGCTGATTCGGATCTCCTTGCCCAGGTGTCAGGGACGTCATTCCCACTCCGTTCGCGCCTGGAGGGAGCGTCGACGTTTCTCCTCCCCCTCCTGCTGCAGCTCCGCCTGACACGCCTAAAGATGGCGAGGCTTGACCTTGTTGTTCGGCGGTTTGTTTTGCAGCTGCGCCGGCGGGCATAGGTGCTGCGGAGGGTTGGTTACGGGGAATCTTGGCCAGAGGGGGCATGGAGTCTGTGATGCCGGATGATGCTGGTGGGACTGTGGCGGGGACGTGGTCGTGGTAGGTGCTGAGGTAGCATAGGGTTGCGTAGAATTGGGTTGCGAGCTGTATAGTATCACTCGGATTAGCGTGGTGACGAAAGCTTGTGCTGAGGGGGACTAACCTGGTCGAGGCAAGTTTGGAGTTGGGTTAATATGTCGGCCATGATGAGCTTGATTTGATGTGTGCGATGAGCTGAACTCAAACGATGAAATTAATATTGGCGCGGGTGAAGTGTAAGCTTGCGGTAAGGCAAGACAAAAAGCGGAGTGGAGACTATGGGGAACCTCCAAGCTTATATTTAGTACCGGTTGTCTTTACTTTGCCCGCTATCGATCAGCAACTCGACTAACCACTTAACTAGATGTGAACACAAGGGAGAATGGTGCTACGAACAGCATCATGGAGTCTAAAATTACAACAATGGATTCGCTCATTTTCATCTAGTCGTGTTTCCCACAACATCAGCCCATTCGCTCGCCATCTCCTCAATATCCCCAAAGCTCCGCTAGCACCATCGCAAAACCACCACGATCTGCCTTCATTTTATGCTTATGCAAAACAGACGTCGCTACCGGAACGCACTACGACCTACGTCGGCACGAAATACGAATACACCGTAAAGTATACTCTGCGCCGGTTCGCGTTTGATCTGGAACGAATCGGTGGTCGGGATGATGCTGGCATAGACCTCGTGGGCACATGGCACGTTCCAGGCAGAGACCTCGCGCCATTCCGAGTCATCGTCCAGTGCAAAGCGCTAAAGACGAAACTTGGTCCTAATCTCGTTAGGGAGCTAGAAGGCGCTTTTCGGCATTCACCTGTGGGGTGGCGGACAAACGACAAGGTTGCAGTACTGGTTAGTCCGAGGGAAGCTACGAAAGGTGTGAGGGATATGTTGACGCGAAGCTCTTATCCGCTCTTTTGGATGATGATGGAGGGCGATGGGGCGTTGAAGCAGGTTCTGTGGAATTCAAAGGTGGAGGAATTGGGTTTGGCGCCGTTGGGCGTCGAGACGAGATATTCCCAAGACGCTAACAGTATTTCTGGTGATCGACCGCGTCCGGATGTACTTTTGACGTGGGATGGAGACAATATTCCAGATATGGATTGCGTCGAGAATGGAATATCGCAGAAGGAAGCCGACTGGCTGTCTATCTGGGGGTGTCAGAATTTGCCCGAGGCACAGAAGTATGAGCTGCTCACAATTCTAGAAAACTCATATCCTGAAATGGCGCGGGAAATTCTCCATGGCGGTGTAGTCGAAGACTTCGATGCAAGGAAAGCGCAAATACTACAGCTGCTTAACGATAAATTCAAATCATAATATTTTCAAAGCACGAGGGATGTTAATGTCGACAAACGTGTTGTCTTAAAATGTTGCACAATGTATTCAGGGTATATAAATAATCACACGCCGTTTGCACCTCCATCAACGCCAATTGTTGCCTTCGTAAATTCACGTAAAGTGCCAGACAAGTCAGCCCTGCATGGTTTGCCAAAAGTAGTTTGCGTAGAAGAATCGGGAGAACTTTGGATCGATGTTGACTACATGAACATCGCCCTTGCGACTGTTTCGAATAATAGCCTTGTTGTAATTGCCAGCGTCGTCAGCTTCGACGTCGATTCCTAGGGAGCGATATACTTTGAGTCGCAATCTGGTACAATTAGTCTAGTAATAAAGCAATAGATCACAAACACGTACATTGTAGCATCATCAGCCTCCCTCTCTCGGCGTACAGTCTCATCACCCTCCAGACCCTGTGCCTCGAGCTCTGCCAACCGCTCCTTCAACACCTCCAAATCGGCTTCTAAACGCTCCGACTCAATCTCTAGGTCGGACGCCGCTTTTGCAATTCGAAACTTTTGGGCATCGAGTTCGAGGATCTCCTGCGCGTGACGGGCCGGGTCATGTGCAGCCACGGTCTCCTCATAGTTGGTTTCTAGAGATTTCAGGTTGCGAGATAGTTTCCGGAGAGCAGTCTCTGCTTCGCGGATGCGCAGGTCACGCGATTGTTGGAGTGCTGTCAAGGATTCATTGATTCGGGTTACGGCGAGTTTGTCGGGGTTGATGTTGAAGTTTCCGATTGTGTGATGGATGAGCTAACGGAGATCGGTTGTTGATTAGTTATGAAATCTTCGTGTCTGCGTGAGTTATGGTCAACGTACAGTAGCGGGGTCTTCGTCGAGCAACATTTTGGCTATCCTATTCGTGAAGTATCTGAATGACGGTACTGGAGGTGAGGGTAAAGTAAACGAAGAGTACGCGTGAGTGCGCCACAGCGTTGCGGGAGCAACAGCCACAAAACCAAGGGTCATTGCGTCACTGGGTTCTGCACCGCCACATGTTGAGTCCTGTTGTTCCGCTTGATCCAACGATCAATTTGTTTTTCAAGACCAGATCACAAGTACAAAACATCTCTATCTACACATTTGACTTGTTCTTCGTTACACCGAATGTTTCTTTTGAGATCTTCCGACACTGATAAATCAAAATGGTCACTAATCTGCCTTGTGCGTACTGCGCCCCCGGTTATTCATTGTTCACAGAATGAATACAACTAACCTTATTGATATCTATTAGACGCTGCAGATGCCGAGAGGCAAGAACGACTCTATCCCGTGTTACTTCAAAACTAACTTTGAACAGTCCTCTAAGACCAGAGGAACTCCAGGTGTTGCGCGCACAGTATGAGAAAGAGGGTGAATTCGTCGGAGTGCAGACTAAATTTAATTACGCCTGGGTATGTCGGGGATCTATCCTCTATGATACTGTTTTGTAGTCTCTGTGACTGACCGGATTGCAGGGACTCATCAAATCAGATAAACGGAACGAACAACAAGAGGGCGTTCAGTTGCTCTCCCAGATCTTTCGCACCGCTCTAGACCGTCGCCGGGAATGTCTCTACTACATCGCTCTCGGAAATTTCAAGCTAGGCAACTATGCAGAGGCACGCAGATATAACGACTTATTGCTAGAGCACGAGCCCGAGAATCTTCAGGCTATCAGCCTACAACAACTGATCGATGACAAAGTCGCCAAAGAGGGTCTGATGGGAGTTGCTATTGTGGGCGGCGTGGCACTTGCTGCTGGATTGATCGGAGGTCTTCTTGTCAGAGGTTCGCGCAGACGTTAATGGATGAACCAACACGGCCGATATACGAAGAATCTTTGCTCAGTACATATTTGTTTGATTGGTAGCTAATTGACCATTGCATGGGCGGGCGTTTCTCTCGCGTTCTCTATTTTTGAACTATGTTCATCCTGTAACATCTTATTCTGTTCTAGTAGATATCAGAAACTTTATGAGTACCGCGTTTTCTGCTCGATATTGTCCGTCTAGACTACTTCATAGCCTCAGTCCGACTCAAACTTGAATGATAATCGACAAGCATCTCAACCAATCATTATAAACCAGCAATCGCTTCACCGAGCCACAGACAGACGTTGTGCAATATGGATATCGTGGCGAGGTGCTGATGCCGTAGATACCTTCGAAATCAGGCGGAAAACCGGCTGCTAACGTCATCAGATCCCGCAGCCGCCATCCGTCACGAGTCTGTTCTTTCCTCTTCCATCCTCATTTCCTCTCCATCCCCCCGGTATTCTAGGCTGATTTTAATGCTGGCATTGACGACAAGCCGTTGTTATTGCATCTGTATTACTGCAACTGTACAGAGATAAAGGAATGAGTCGTTTTGCTTGCGTTCTAATGCCCAAAGGGTTTGTCTATGAGCCTCTTTGGCGGCCTCTTTAACTCGACTAGACCCGTCACTTGTTGTCACTTTCGAAACATTTCGCTGGCAGGAACGGTCTTTCTGCTTTCACGACTACTACAAGTCATTCTCATAAATATTGAAGCCTAGCTTCATTTCCATCTCACATATCTCGATACCTTCCTCACCCAGATAGACGTTGGGAGTGCTCGTTCTTAGTTTCCCCTCAATATGCCGGAGCGCGGAGAGGACGTTCTGTGCTATCATTGTAACAATGTGTTTCCCAAAGATACATTCGGCTTGATGTGTCCACGATGTGGCTCTGACTTTACAGAGATTGTAAGTATTTGCGCCGCAAGATTTAGAGCATACGTTCTCATTACATGTAGATCGAAGGAAGCGCCGAAGAACACCAACCGGCTGAAGAATCCAATTCTCGTTCTGCAAGTCCGCCATTTCCTGCTTCATCATCTCCACGGCCGCCTCAATCTCCTCAGCCTCCCCGGTCAGCGCGATATGAAGCAGAAAATCCATTCTTCAACCACAATCCGTGGGCCGAAACTAACGACGATGAACCACAGAGATTTGGAAGCCCTCCTAGAGTCAGTCGTCATTCATATCGGTCTCCAGATGGCCGGATCACGTTCACAAGCACGACTTTTACAACTGGCATGGGTGGGCGTGTTAGAAGTCCCCCGTCTCCTGACCCATATGGAGGTGAACCGCTGTTACGGACAGTGGGGTCTATCTTCCAAGAACTAGCTGGCGCTTACAACACTCAAAATCGAAATGTCCCACCTCCGGACCGAGAAGACCCATGGGAGACTCCTGGCGCAACTCGAGGTGGCAATCTGCATGGGGGATTATGGCCAAGGAATACAGACACCCCGGAGCCACCAACTGTGCCTCTAGCTAGTTTGAACGAGTACGTGTGCGCTTATTTATTTTGTGGCAGACACACTGCAGGTCCTTCTTATGATATGAGCTTATATGAAATTAGTATCTTTGATTTACTACGAACGGATGCAGCAGGAGATGGATTCGATCGACCACGAGGAGGTATTCATATCATGGGCGCCACGGGGATGAATCCAATGCACCCTCTTTCTTTACTTGCTACCATGCTTGGTGGAGGGCGGATTGGAGATGCTGTATACTCCCAAGAAGAGCTTGATCGCGTCATATCACAGTTAGTGGATCAAAACATGAACCAAGGAGCGCCACCAGCGACGGAAACTGCGATTCAATCATTGCCGAAGAAAATCGTTGATAAAGAGATGCTAGGAGAAGAAGGGAGGGCCGAGTGCTCTATCTGCATGGATCCGGCTGAGCTTGGAAGTGAAGTTACAGAGCTTCCTTGCAAGCATTGGTTTCATGGAGATTGTATTGAAATATGGCTCAAACAGCATAATACCTGTCCTCATTGTAGGAGGCCTATCGACCAGGGGTAAGTGTTCTCTGCAATCTACGTATTTACATTTGCTAATAATATCTCCAAGTGAAAATGCCCCGGGAACTATGAATAATCCCGTAGTCATACCAAGCAGCCCTCCTCAATCTCCTCCGCGACGTCGATCTTCTGCTGCATTTGCACACGAATCAAATCGCGACCATAGTGGCAGCCCTTACCGTGCTCATCGCCATCGAACAAGCAGTGGTTCCTCGTTCCACCATGATCATGGATCATCGCATCACGCAGCTTCCGCTCCTCCAGAAGAGCGACGAGAACAATCCAGTCGGGATGAACCTGAAAACCAGCCGCAGTCCAATGGTGGAGGAGTTACCGGCTGGCTGAGAAGTCATTTTGGTGGCAATTGAATATATAAATGTATAGCGAGGCTACACGCCGACTTGTACAGACTTGGACTTTCTTTACGGCATCGTGTGTCGATAACGAATACCATGTTAATTATTTGCATAGACAGGCCAGGACAATGAACGAATTTCTTTTGGCTACAATGATCCATTTCGCAGGAGCTTTGTAGTTGCAACTGCTGTTGCTCGCTCTCTCTCTCTCTCTCTATCTCACTACAAAACGTACACATAGGAGAAGCACAACCACCGGCCGCCCCACTCATGTTTTCAGCCTTCGTCATCCATCCCGATTTTTACCCGCGAAGATTTCCAGAATCTGAATAGTTTCAGCGACAGCGGAGATTAGCTGATAATTCCGTAATATCCGATTTGGCTGATATCGCGAACAAATCATCTATCTAGATCGCGAATCCGTTGACTCGTATCTTGGTTGACTAGGCGTCAGTCATAATAACGCCGTGAAGATCCGATTTGGACTGGAAGATTGCAGATTCGTATAAAGGTGTAGATTGTAGCGATTGCTGTGTATTTTCTTCTGAAATGACAACTGTTGCAGACACTCCTGGAGAGCCCCTGCAGCCAACAGACAGAAAAGTTATCTGATACCAAGAGAGACTCACAATGACGTCAAAAACATGGCTGATCACTGGCGCCTCTTCTGGCCTGGGCGCCGCAATCGCCGAAGCAGCACTCCAAGCGGGCCACAAAGTACTCGCAACCGCCCGCAACCCAACAAAGGCTGCTGCAGAGAACCCCCAAATTTCAAAGCTAGGCGGAACCTGGATTGAGCTGGACGTAACCCAGGTTGAGACCACGAAGAAAGTGGAAGAAGCGATCAACCAGGCTGGTGGAGTGATTGATGTGGTCATCAATAATGCCGGATACTCGCTGCTCGGCAGTATTGAGGATATGAGCGAAGAAGAGATCCAGACACAATTCAGCACGAATGTGTTTGGTGCGGTGAGAGTGCTCAAGGGTGCTTTGCCGTTTATGAGGAAGAGGAAGTCCGGGACGGTGATCAATATCAGCAGTTCTGCGGGATTGGATGGGTTGCCTACTTGTGCGATGTATGCGGGCACAAAGTTTGCGCTGGAAGGTGAGTATTCTACCGAGCATGATTTATACATGGAATAGTAGGCTGATTATTGTCCAGGTATGTCCGAAAGTCTGTCGAGAGAGCTCTCTCCCTTCGGTATTCGAGTGCTCTTGATCGAGCCCGGCGAATTCCGCACAAAGTTTCTGTCTGCATACGTCGAGCCAGCTGCTGGCATGAACGAAGGGTATGCCGGGACGCCTCTCGAAACATTTCTCCAAGTGTTCAAGTCAAAGGATGGCAAACAACAGGGCGATCCTGCCAAAGCAGCGCAAAGGATCCTCGAAGTCGTCACGAATACCGGCATGGCTGCCGGAAAAGAAGGGCTTTTACGAGTGCCGCTTGGCAAGGACTGCTATGAGCGTTTCAGGGTCAAATGCGAGTCTATGCAGGAGAATTTGTTGCAGATGAAGGATATTGCCCACTCGACTGACTACTGATGTCTCGGTCTGTCATATAGAAGTGCTTTGTTTGTAATCACATATGAATAGACAGTAAGTGGATAGAGAAACAGTGGTAGGCTCATTGAGGCCAGGATCGAACCACTCTCGCATCAGTGCTTGTTCGTGTTACAGTCTTATAAGTCATCATATCCCTGGTACGTACAAAGCTAAATCTTTTTGAACCCTAATCAAATAAGGTGATCGATAAGTCTGCATTAGTGCCCTAAAAAAACTCTCAGCGTCTGATTTGTATCAAAAGGCTGCACTTTATAGAAATGGAAAGGAGTTCAGTATACCAACCTACTCAAAGAATAATGATCAGAATATTCACTCTCTAGGGCCAGGTAGGCCACTGTATTATGTGTAAATATATTTAACCTCCAAGAGTCACAAGATACATACCAAAGAGCCACCAATGCTTCTGGTGAGCACTGGATCAAGATATACAAGAGAATTCTTTAGATCTAGGTTGTGACCTTCACAGAGATGAGGATGGGTGAGAAACCCCCAGAAGATTAACAAAAAGCTATCAATGTTTTTCGTAATAATCCAGGTGTGAAAGAGTAATATTCTTCAAAGAGCTAGATTGCACCCCAGGTAGACCTTTCAGATATAAAATCATAGCCTAGCACCACCACCTCTATTGGTTGCGAATATGCTAGACAATACAGAATCTAAAATGGCTGGTAGACGAGAACACAAGAGAAAGCGCTTGTCACAAGCGTTAACCACCCCAAAATCGGCTAGCAAGCCCGAAAAAAAGCTCTCATCGCAATCAAAAACCAAGCCTAAGAAGCTCTCTACTCAACTGCATACCAAAGTCCCAGGATTCGAGATACCCTCAAGCGTTGCCACTCTAGATCGGCTTAGCAAAGCCGCTGGTATTACAACCATCAACAATTTGCCACAGAACTGCCTTGGATCTGGCAGTGATGTTACTCAAAAGCAATTCGTGGCGCTCAGAATCGTTTCCGGGCAAGTCAAATTTAAAGAGATCAAAACATTGAGCTACTGGGGTTACTGGGATCTTGATAGATTATCTATCGAGGCTACAAGACTAATCGACGAATGCCCAGAGTTTCAAGCATATTTCAGACTTATCTCTACTCGCACACCCGTAAGGACCGTTGAAAAACGCTCGTCAGACTGGCCAGGGTCTTTGAAGCCTGTGAAACTTTTCAACGAGCAGATTCTGAGAAAAAAGAACCAAGAAGCTACTCATTCGGAAACACCATTGAGGGAACTGCGATCCGGATCACGACCAACAGAAGTCATCCATGCCGCCAACAGTGGTCATCAATCAACAATTAGAAACTTAATGCAACGGAAACCCGCCAAAAATTCGCCTGAAATACAGCCGAGCGAAACAAGTTTCGACCTCGAGGCTATCGATGAGACCTCAGAGGCGGAGGACCGACCGACCTCGCATGATTCAGATAACACATACGTTGATCCGAGCGAGTATCTCGTAGCAGCCAAGGAGATCACTCCCAATTCAGCTCTTATCCTTCTACTGCAAGCCACATGTGACCTCGTTCTTGGGGTTCCCATGGAGTGGACATTAGATCCCATACACTTTCGCCCAGAATTTCGTTTGGGACATTTCAATGTTTATACTGACGGTGCATTGCGATCCACAAAGGACGAAAGTATTCTGAGTATTGTCGAAGTGAAGAGAAAAATGCGAGGAAATAATTCTGAAGCCGTACAGATGCAGGAAGGGGTGGAGATGGCAAGTTGGGTATTGAGTGAGTGGAGAAAAGACCCAAGCCTACAGAAACTTGGGAAATAGTGAGTTATCGGCGCAGACCCTTGATCAGTCTCAAGTTAACAGATTCTCAGCCGTCTACTTTTATCACAAAATAGGCATTGCCTTTCCGTCACAGTGGCAGAGGTGCACAAGGATTGCCTGGATTATTTGGTCGACGCTGGAGGAGAAAGCCATCTGACGGATGATTCAAAATCAGTCCTAAACGTGCAAACATTCGGCCCATTAAACGTGGAAAGGTCTGAAGACATGAGGGAGTTTGCCATTTTCATGACAGCAGTCACGCTGTTTTTCAAGAGCAAAATGCACTGATCAACGTAGAGGGCGTGTCACATACATGTACTATAGAAGCGAGGTCCCGATCATTATCCCTGAAGAAATTTGATATCTGAAGTTTGTGGCCATGGAGATAATCTCATACACTAACTTCTTTGACATTTCATGGCTGGAAGCTCTCTTTGGTACAAGATACTACTTTTGCCCTGACAAAGAGGGCAAACGCCCGGCACTTGTCTGAAGAAGCCTTCTCTTTGTTCGGGTTCTACCTTCTACGCCTGAGTGGGTCATGTGATATAAGGAGGCGTAGTCATATATTATCAACTTCCCTACCTACCTTCTCTCTCTTCAACCCGTCAACACCTCTTCCCAGATCATTCATACAGCAGCAAGCTCGCTCCTGACACGCAATCTTTTTTCTTCTTCTCTCTCACATCACGACCAAGTCTCGCCTCTATGAAGAACCTTTTGGAATTCTTCCCTCCCTACCGTAAGCGGAAGGAGAAACAGGAGAAACAGCGCGTTGATGAGAAAGCGCTTCGAGCTCGAATAAAGATTTCGAACAACCTCTTCCGTCTATGGAATGTACTTGTGAAGTTCGAAGACAATTCTTACATTGACCCAGTCTCTCTGAAAGACTTAAATATCGAATACGAGGATCTGACTTTCAATGGAGATGATGGTCTCTACGAGACAACTCCGAATGCAAACTTTTTCCAACCGTGCAAAAAAGAATATCTTGAAGAGTTCTCTCCCGACCGCGACCATCAAGCCACAAGGCTCAGGTTAGAGGGGTTTCATAAATATTGGACAGATGATAGCCCTCAACTTTTCAAAAGACCGATCGATGCTAGCGATCTCTCCGACTGGCTCAGAGAGTGGTTTCAATTTGTGCTTCGGAAGAGACTTCGCGAGGATGAGTCTATATTTTTAGGTGACTTGAGTCATTTGAAACAAGAGTCTATGTCTCTAGGTGACTTGAGTCTTTTGAAACAAGACCTGATATTGTACGTGAAGATCACATGGGATAGTCTCTCCTCTCCTGTATGTTAGCTGCTGACTCATCTGCGCGCAATATAGAGGGGATTTCGTGAACCTATTGGTGCGCAATGACAGAAGAAAACGCGAGACTGAACCTTTTTTTTTCGGTTCTCTACAATTTCAGCCGTTGCAATCCACATTATGCCTGGAAGGGCCTAAGCTTTCCTCATGTGATGATGACGATGTGCAGCAGTATTTCAAGTGAGGAAAGGATTTTGGTTGCTGAGATCCAAGCCTTTGTAGCGGTCATGTGGAATCGACTCGTGAGCGAAAAGATATACCCTGAGCATAATATCGTTCCTGTAAGTGAGGCGATGGATGTGCTTCCTCTATTAGCCCTGTCAGAATGCTAACTCATTGCTTGATCTTGTCTAGATGATGATGTTCACCTTCTCGGACGATCTCCGTGGCAGAATTCTGCAAGCTTATTACAATGAGACAGGGCTTGTGATTCGAAAGAGTAAACCCTATGAGTTTACCACTGAAGAAAAATGCACACAAAACCTGAATTTTTTCCTTCAGCACTTGAATTGCTCACTGGAGGGGCCAACTAGGATCTTTAACGTGAACCCGACTGACCCTAAGATTCCTAAGGCAATTATGGCAGCCAAGGAGTCCAGCGCCTCCGTTGAAGCAGCTACTTGCAATGAACCCATTGCCTCCAATTCTTCCAACCCGTCCAACGATCTCATCGCTTCCAAGGATTTTGTTACTTCCCATTCCCCTGTCGCTACCAACGCCACCAGTGACCCTGATCAGGGTATCCTCAATTTTAATGTCACGAATGACCTCGGCTCCACCAATGTCCCTGCTGAGACCGTTGCTCTAAATCAGCCTATTGCTTGTGAAGCTGCTGATGGCTCCAATGCTTCACAGTCTCGATCCTCCAGCTCCACTCATAACTTCAGCTCTGATGACGCTTCCAAGTCTTCAGATTCCCGCGGAACCCCCGATACCTCCTTCTCTTCTGAAGTGTCCGATCTACAGGCTTCCTCCAATCTTCCGGAGACTTCGATTCCATCCAAAAGGAAACGTCCCACAGAGGAGGTTCGAGAGGTGTTGTAAGGTCTTCCTTTGATCTGAAAGATACTATGCGTTGAATGGTGGACAGTTTTTTCTTTCTTTTGGTTTACGGTTTCCAGAATGTTTGATACCCAAGAATGATGTACTTAGTTTTTTTATGGAAAGATATGAATTGCAAAAGCACTCAAGTCGAACCACGATGTAGATATCATTCCTCTCTGGCTTGTGGGCCCTTGCAGTATTGAGCTAACATACTTGCTAGCAAGAAGAGAGCCGAATATACCTAGGTCTAATAAACCACATGCGCAATTGCATGCCTAGCCAACAGAGTAACAATTAGCTACGATGTGATACGGATGTAATCATCGATGAGAAAATCTCAGAAGAACGAGTGTGCATGCTTTACCACTGATCCTATTTGAATGAGCTAGGCTACTGTACATGATGACAGTTGAGGAGAAAAGGGGCAAGTACGTCACCCGCACCGAATACTTCGATACAGGCTGTAAACTGACAAGATGAATGTAGCTAATTTCACCGTTTTCATGCCTCGTCCAGCTGGACAACTCAAAACCCAGGCGAAGACACAATTATGCGCGCAAGCCAGACGCTCTTCTAGGATCACCTAGCATTTACCGCTTGCCCTTCTTCTTGCCAGCGACAACCTTGAACGCAGCAGCGCTCTCATCCTCCTGCTTAGGCTGGCTTGAAGATTTCTTCGCAACCTCGCTCCAGCCGCCAGAAGCCGCCTTCTGATCAGTGAATGCAGTAGTGCTGACAGGGTCAGCGATTCCCTTGTCAGCAAGCTTGCGACGGCGGATGAATTCTTCAGCGAAACGGCGACCATCTAATGTCTGAGAGTTGGCATAGACAGAGTCGGAAATGATTTCTGCTTCGGCAGGTAAGAAGAGTAGTTGTTGTACAAAGTCGTCGACTATATATGATAATCAGCATTTGGTCAAACAAAACGTAAAGCGTGATACATACCATTGATTCCATTGTTGAGACCTTTGCCCAGGGTTATTTTAGCCCACTTTGTGAACTCCTCGTTTGCGCGGTTTGCATTCGAGACTGGGGCGGTGGCAATGGTCGTAGTTCTGACTGGAGCTACAGGTCGTGGCTTGGCAACGTGAGGAATAGCAAGTGTAGCGCTAGTGGAGCGAGGGCCAACCGGAGCAGCTGGTGGTGCTTTAGCTTTGCCGCCGGCACCAACCGTAGTCCAAGCACCAGAAGCAGCCGCAGTGGTTGGCGAGGCAGCTGCCTTACTGGCGAGATCAGCGTACCGCTTTCCAGATACCGGGGAAGCGGCGGTGGTGACTGCAGTCTGAACAGCATTGACTTGGGTCAGTTTTTGCTTGCGTGCCTCTTCTTCCTTCTGAATCTGAGCAAGAGTCTTGGCGGGTGTGCCAGTAGCCTTTGCAGCTGGCTTGGACCAAGCTGAACTGGCAGTGCTGGGGGTGACAGGAGATACACTACTGGCCCAGTTGGCTGTTGATGGCAACCCGGGTGCTGTTGCTTGTTGTACCTGCGAGAGACGCTCTTGTTCGGCTAAAAGCTGAGCGCGACGAGCTTGTGCTGCTAGTTCTTCACGCTGAGCTGCACTGCGTGCCTCTGCCTCCTGAATCTCCTTCAAAGATGGTCCCTTGGGTGCTTCAATGTTGTCCTTCGCCCAAGGAGCAACGGACGCGGATGGAGTTTCGACAGGAGTCTGGTTTTGAGAACGAGAAGTTGCAGCAAGAGCGTCAGCGACGTGCTGACGATTCCGCTGAGCTGCCGGTGCTGGAAGAGGAGATTGAGATGGCGGAGGTGGGAAGGGATGGGGAATGCCGGGATCACCCTTGGCTACCCATGCAGCCTCAGCTTGAGCTTGCTTTTGCTGTTGCTGTTGTTGTCTTTGCGCCGTAGCTGCCTTCTGCACCTGCTGAGAAAGAGAGAGTGGTTCATTGATGGACGTCTCATGGTCTTGTAGAAAAGTCTCTTCTTCTTGTTGCTCCTGAGCAGATTCAGCTTGCTGTCCCGTAATAGAGGCTGGAATTGATGATAGGCCTTCACCGCTTCTCAACAGGTTCTCTTCTTCATCTGAGCGGAGAGCATGAAATTGGCGTAAACGCTCTTCGCGTGCTTGTTGTTCGAAAATGTTGTCTGAATGGGTTTTATCGTATTGCTCCTGCTCTTGTTGAAGGCGTGCGCGTTCCTGCAAGATTGAATTGACCTGTTGCGGGTGTATGCCGGCTTCTTGCTGACGGCCGCTAAATGAGCCTTGAGAGTTTAAAGGAAAGGGACCGGGTCGGTTCAGATTCAGGCGATCAAGAAAGCCAGGAAGTTCTTCGTGCGACCCAAAGTCAGTCCCGAGCATTTGTGACCCGAAAGGCAGAGTATTTTGTCTAAAGGGACCATCGAAGTAACCTGGCATCGGTTGTGGAGGCTGAATAGGTCCCTGGATCGGAGATTGCTGATAGCCTCCAGTAGGAGACGTGATGCTTCCAAAACTTGGCTGACTTTGAAGGCTATGAGCACTGGAATGATGTTGAAGCTGAGGTTGTGCTGTATGCGGTCCGCCCTGCAATTGCATTTGCTTCATCATAGCTTGTTGTTGAGCAAGATGCTCTTTCTGCCTAGCCATGAGATACTGTTCTTCCTGCTTTCTCCGTTCCAATGCGTTCTGCTGCTCCGCAGTGAGTGTGGTTCCAAAGGTCGGAAAACTGTTTGCGAACGGAGGTTGAGCAGCGCCGGGCTGTGTTGAAGCACCCCATGTTGCAGCTTGGTTGGGCTCAGGACCATGAGGTATGCCTATCTGAGGTACAAGGAATGGCTCGCGTGAGTTTCCAATGCGACGTACAAGTTGAGCTAGGGGCTCGAATTCAGGGTCCTCCAATTTCTTGACTTGAAGTTCAGCAGTAAAGAATCCTGCTTTGAACCAATCGTGCATTTCCAGTCCTGACCAAGGTCCCTGAATGTTTCCCTGAGGATCACGATAGATCCACCTCATGCGATCCGGCATAACCATAGTTCGTTGTTGAGCTGTGGGCAAAGCATTAGAACCACCTGTAGATAACCCCTGTTGATTCTGTGGGACCTCAGTGGATGAGGCCAGTGGAGTTGTCAAAGCACTACCGGCAGATGTGGTTGGAAGTTGCAAGGGCGTTAATGTAGAAGGTTTAAGATCTGTCCCAGAATTAGTTGAATCTTCCCCTGTAGATGAGTTCACTAATATGGCTTACCCTGAGGCCTACTTCCGTCTTCCTGACGTCCAATTTCACCCGGTACATTGTCTTGCATAGAAGGGGGGAACAGAGAGCCCATCTTACTCGCCCGGCCGATGCTTCCCGTTCCACTAAGTCCCCCGTGAGAGCCAAAGAAACCGCCTGCACCAAGCGTAGAAAGACCCGGAGATTGGACTTCGGCCATGGATCCAAAGATAGGATCACCAAATCCGGTAAAAGCAGCTCGTTCACGTGTCGGCGTGCCAATTGCTCCGGCAGACGGCCATGCCCCTGAACCACCGATAGCGGGAAGACCAGCCAACCCGCCAAGACTAGAGAAGCCCCTGCCAGGGCCTACGCTAGAAGTTTGACTGCGATCACCAGTGGACATATCCAGAGCAGAACCACCTCGACGAATAGAGCCAAAGGGAGCAGCAGCAGCGTCATCACGCAAGCCACTGATGCCTGGATGCTGGCTTCGCTGCACATCAGAGCCATCAGTGTCGACATCGTCATCAACCTTTTCACCTCGAGGGCTTTGATAGGGGTTAGTATTTGTCGGACTGGTTGGTTCAAGACCCTGGAGGTGACTTGGAGAACCATGGGCACCATCGCCACGACCGAGCAGATCTCGAAGGCCAGGAACACCTGCCGTCATGCCAAAAGCGGCAAACCCGAGCTCGTCTAATGTCGACCCAACTTCCTCAGAACCGCCCAAAGCAGCGCTTCCACTACGGGGCTCATCAAATGGATTTGTTTCGCTTCGGGTTGCGCGAGTCTTTACAGTTTCGTTCCATGGCGATTGCGAACGACTTGTTCCCTCAGTTTCGGCAAGACGTTCTATTTCTTTTGCCAAACCCTTGTCCTTAGCGAGCATTCCAACATCTTCCGAACTGTCTTTCGAGAGCAACCCCTTGAACCTGCTTTCACCACGGACACTACCGAAGCCAGATCTTTTCTCAACAACAGATGTCGGGGCTTGCGAACTAGAAGTATTCAGTGAAAAGCTTCCAAATGCGCCCATCGGTGACATATTGGCGGTCTGGGAAGCCGATGTCCAAGGTGAAGAAGTGCCAGCTAAGCCACTGACAACTGGATTCGTAGCGCTCCGCTTCAATGATCCAAAAGGGGATGAAATGTCCGGTAAATCCTTAGGTTTATCCTTCTCTTCTAATTGTTTGGCACTCGATCCTGCATCCCGAAGGTCGGTCTTACGGCGGAGGAGAGAAGGAGGAGGGGTGGTTGTATTTGGTTCTTCACGGAAGAAACGAGAACCGGCAGTCGGAGACATGGGATTGCCTGTTGAATCCTGAGTTTCTCGGCGTCGCGTACCTGGCCGTCCAGAGCTAGGTGACGAGGTGTTGAACGAAGTAGAGTGAGAGACGGAGGCCTTGCGTCCACCGACACTAGGAGTATTGTCTTTAGTGGCGCTTGATGGTGGAGGTTTCAAGGGAGAGTTAACAGTGGTCGAGAACAGCTAAACGAACATTTAGCACGAGACATTAATGTGATGGGAGATGTGAATGACATACCTCACGTTCCTCCTCCGTCATATCTATTAAGCCTAGTGGTTCATAATGTCCCAAATAGTCCCAGCAAACCTCAGGGCCAGGTGGAGAATCTTTTTGGTCCTCCTTCTTTGCCCAGGCACCATTCGTAGCTGCCGTATCATCGTGCGGGTCCCACGAGGCTAAGAAATGGTCCCCCATATTCTTTCCCAACGCTCCTGAATCTCGTTGACCTTTGAAGATGCTCAGAAGGTCTTCCTTGGAGTATCGACTGTCAACTGTCGAACCGTTACGAGATTGATAGTTGGAGGTCATATGAGGTGGAATGTATGCTGCAGAAGTGGGAGTAGATGTAGGTTGACTGCTACTATCACGATTGTGCGATAAATTTGTCGCGACAGAGGGGCGACGAAACGTTTGTGTCGCTCCATTTGTACGAGACCGCGTCCTGAATGCGAAATGATGGCTTTAGTAAGGTAAGCCCCGACAGACGAGATCTCATCTTAAGGAATCTCCAGAAGCACAGGATTGCAACGCACCATTCTCCGCTCATAGTACCGTCTTTCTTTGAATCTTGATTAATGCCAGCAGCGGCTGAGGCAAAACTCGAAGGTAGTGGTAAAGGCATTGTTGCTGCCAAAGAATTGTTAGCTTGTAGAAGGATAACAACTCAAGGCTATTATTGTGATGTGTTTATACCAAGATACGCGATTCCTCGTGGCAACAAAGATGGCGCTGTAAAAAAAGAGAATGATGATTCCGCACACGGCACAAACAAAAAATACAGGCCGGGGGAATAGTCGCTAGGACAGGAGTTGCAGAAGGTTGCAACAATGCTGTATGCTGAGGAGCGATTTCAGATGAAAATGAGGAGCTGACCGTAGGGGAGGACGAGATCGATAACGAAGAAACGTTGGAGATCGAAAGAGAGAAGATCAGTCCGTGAAAGTTCAGTGCAAGTGATGGTTAGCTCTACCGTTTCTGCTCGGTCGGGACTGGCGAATCAGGAACGTGGCGTGGAATTAAGAGCCACACAATAATCGCAACGACTGTGCAGTGTCCACCAGCTCGCCAGCCACTCGCTTTTCGCTTGGCACGTTTCGATGGGAGTTTGACTGACCAAGCTCGTAATGTTTTTCGGATTATTGAAGACATTCCTTTCAGCTTAATTTTCTGTTTGTATGTTGCTACAGTCAAGAAATTGAGTCGCCCTTAGAATCTGGATCTGAACGACGAGGTGCGTGGCATTTATGATTGTTGCTACTATTGCCACAATCTTCTATTAAAGGAAGCTGAGAGCTTGAAGCTAAATTGTCGAGCACTCATCGTAAAACAACTTGCTAGCGCTACATGCTAAGCATTCTGTCCAAGAATAGCTGCTTCTGCTAGGGCAACAGCTCAAAAGACTCATCAAAGCCTTTCTGTCATCGAGTCCTGTAAAGGCAAGCTTATTGAACAGTCACACGGTGTGACTGTGAAAGCGAGCAGTAGTAAGCTAAGACTGATATCCAGACAGTTGACAACGAAAGTTGTATTAGTTATCTAGTGACAGACAGAAGAGCTAGGTGCTTAGGGCTATGTTTGCACTGTTTGTCTACATCGGCCCGTCATAGTTCCGGCGGACATTAGGCATCGTCAGAATGTCTTGATGTAATGACTCCCAGGCAAAGTCATCTATTTTGCAACTACCTAACAAACTAAAGCAAGGCGTCGCTCATTTAACACTCATCGATACAACAATAAATACCATGGCTGGGTCGGGAGACATCACGTTGGACCCTTCCCGTATACTGGGAGTCGTGCTAGCATCGCTGCGGGGCGACGGACAAACAGGACCATCAATCAAGAATGCCTACGAAGCAATAGCACTTATTGGCCACGCATCTATGGTCGCCACACAATTTCGTCTCATTGGATTAGGTGAAGAACATAACATTGGTATGGGAACTTGATTTTTGGGGAAGAGCTAATGATTACTGACGGTTAAGTAGAGGATAATACAGATGCCACAATTCTGCCAAAGGATTGGAATGCTCATAACAATACTTATTCTTTCCGATATGTTCGGCAACAGTCATCGACTGAATACTTACTCAAAGTCAGTCGACTCGGCAACAATGCAGTCATTATGGGACTGGCTGGGGAAGACAAGGCAACATCATTTGATGTACCGGTGACAGAGTTCATTTCGTCATCTGCCTTTCCTTTCCAGATACAACCAGATCAACCAGACAATTTGAGATCGATTTTTGTGTCACCTAATCGTCTCAATGATTTGATCAGTCTTTTCAAGGTTCACGTTATCCAGAAATTCGCCATACCAAGCCCAACCCAAAAGGCCGCCGATGAAGCTCGTGATCAGCAACGACAACAGCAGCCGGAAGGGCCTCCACAGCATGACCCGTTACGAGAGGACATAGCTCCTCCGCCTGCTCGTCCATACCCATTCGATGATCCGTTAGCTACAGCACCACGTCGACCAACGCCTACTGGCGATTTTGCTCCCCCTGGCTTTGAAGACGAGTATGAGTTGAGCCGACAGTCGCAAGGCCGCGCGCTGCCCTATGGAGATGGAAACTATCCACGCAGCGGTGATAGAGATCTCTATCCTCAAGGTCTAGGCCCTCGCGACCCTTTAAGAGGCACTTTTGGACCTGGTTCGAGAGGTGGTGGGATGCATCCGACGCGCGATGATCCGATGTTTGGAGGGTTTGGAGGACGACAAGGCGATTACGATCCGCGGGCGCCGCCAGGAGCGAGATATGATCCTGTAGGTCCGTGGGATACACCGCCACATGGTCGAGGATCTGGCCCTGGAGGACGTGGGTTTGGACCTGGAGGGTTCGGTGGAGGATTCGGCGGTGGTGACATCATTTAACAATGGGAAACCAATCGATTGAACTGGATTGATTAGGACATATTCACAACTCAAATGATGATTTTGCTTCGCACAATGTATTATTAAATATTGAAATGAGAATTTAATGTGATTATGCAAGTAAAACAAGATAAGAGATAACGTAGAGAGGTTTTCGCGGCGGGAAGGAATTGTTTGTTTTCTGGCGTAGCGTAGGGTTGGTTAGTGTGGCACATTATTAGCGTGGCGCAACCTCCGCGTCTATTCGGGAGTTAGCCTTGGTTGTCCAAACGCAACCTCGCAAAGAACAAAGCCAAAACCCGCCCATCTACGTATCCCCACCACCGTGATAAAACATCAATCATCTTATTACCAGATAAACAATCCCAGACTCTTGCAATAATTGATTTCTTTTCAATCTTCCTTCATTTGCTATTGCTAGCGAGTCGTTGCTGTTGACACCGGCCTAACCTCACGAGACCCTCGTTTCGTCCGCCCCTCCTTCAGGTCTTGCTACGTCGACCTCCCTCACACAAAAGACAAGATGGAGAACAGTATGGAAATCGACACAGCGCGCTCTCCCGAGCCTCATAATCTCTCCCCCATTTCAGATCCTGGATCTATACCCACACTTGATGGATGGATTGAGAGTTTGATGAGTTGCAAGCAGTTGGCAGAGAATGACGTGCAGCGATTGTGTGATCGGGTAAGCCTGCCCCCTACAGGGCCTTTTAGCATGTGTAGCTAATCGATTTTTCCGTGTGAAAGGCCAGAGAAGTACTTCAGGAAGAGTCGAACGTGCAACCAGTGGTACGTATTTCCGAGTAACAGTCACGAGCAAGGGGCATATTTTGACATGCAATTCGTGAAAACAATAGAAATGCCCCGTTACGGTCTGCGGAGATATTCATGGACAGTTTCATGATTTGATGGAATTATTCCGTATTGGAGGGCCCAACCCAGACACAAACTACCTATTCATGGGTCAGTAGTGTTCCTAGATTGATTGACCGAATCTTCTTCGTGGGCAAGGCTGACTGAAACCAGGTGACTATGTTGACCGTGGATACTACTCTGTTGAGACCGTCACACTCCTTGTTGCTTTGAAAATCCGTTACCCTCAACGTATCACAATCCTTCGTGGAAACCACGAATCTCGACAGATCACACAAGTCTACGGATTTTACGACGAATGCCTTCGCAAATACGGAAATGCGAACGTGTGGAAGTACTTTACCGACCTCTTCGATTATCTTCCTCTTACCGCTTTGATTGAGAACCAGATTTTCTGCCTTCACGGAGGTCTTAGTCCGTCGATCGATACTCTGGACAATATCCGATCTTTGGATCGTATTCAAGAAGTTCCTCATGAAGGGCCCATGTGCGATTTACTTTGGAGTGACCCGGATGATCGCTGCGGCTGGGGAATTTCTCCCCGTGGTGCTGGTTATACATTCGGTCAGGATATTTCAGAGGCCTTCAACCACAACAACGGGTTGACTCTCGTCGCGCGTGCTCATCAACTGGTTATGGAGGGATACAACTGGTCCCAGGACCGAAACGTCGTTACAATCTTTTCAGGTATGGTCCGGTCGACCAGAATGACCTAATTAGCAAGTTGCTAACCTACATCTACAGCTCCAAACTATTGTTACCGTTGTGGTAACCAAGCTGCTATCATGGAGATTGATGAGCATCTGAAATACACATTGTATGTTCTCACCCTTGAATTTTCTGGTAACAAAGTAACATACTAATGATGACAGCTTGCAATTCGACCCATGCCCTCGCGCTGGAGAGCCGATGGTTTCAAGACGGACCCCCGACTACTTCCTCTAAGCTGCGATCGAACTTTATTCTTTTGAAAAGAATGATGAATCACATTGGTCTTATACCCGACGTCCCTTTGTCTTAATTCGCCTTTGTCCTACATCACGAATCGATGCAAGTCGCTGGGCATGGGAAGGGAGAAGGGACGGTTTTTCTGTAATTGGCGTCTTAGCAGAGAGAACAGAATTCTAATTGTTGACACATATGTGCGCGTTTCCTGGTTACTCGATTGTCGTTGTTACCATACTCGAAGGACATGGTGATTCCCTTGCATACATAGCCACACATTTATGTTCTCATTCTTCTCATAAAGGAGAGGCGTCTATTACTCTGATGCTTAGACCAAACGGGGGATCGAACGTAAACGTGTTTCCACTAAGGGAAGTCATGTTCTCGAACTTTGTAGGCTTGTCGCATACCCTAACCCCAATTCTAAATGCCGACATGAATGTAAATATTGTAAGAGAAATGCGCTATCTGCTATGGACTGTCATACAGGGAGATGATACTAGTTCACAAGCGGTTAGCCCATGGGCACGTGCCAGCTGAGGCCGCACGTGATGTCGAATCATCATGCAAGTCATATGGATGACTAAGCACGGCGACAATGACAGCCCATTGTCGTTCCGCGCTAACCGGATCCAGTGCCCCACCAGGCCCTCCTCTTTATTGCTCCATCAGAACTTCCCCCGCACGCCCTGCTTAGCCAATCCTGGATTCCAGAGTCATCCTTCCCTCTGCGACTACAGCCACCTCGGTTTACCTCGTCCTCCAAGACACCATCAATGCGTCCGATTGCTTCTGTCTTTGGAATTCTATATTCATTACTCCAATTGTCGTTGATGTCATCTCCCTTATCGCCGTTCGATAACCTCGCCCGCCATAGATAACGGTATGCCTCAAGAGAGGATTGAGAAAGGCAAGAGAGTGCGCGCCTGCACTATTTGCGGCCGGACTTTCAAGAGAACTGAGCATTGTATCCGACACGAGCGCGCACGTAAGTAGATATTGTATATCAGTCTGTACTACTGATTCAATTTGACTGATTGGTGGATGCCAGATTTCCGGGAGCGTCCATTTACCTGCCGATTCTGCCAGAAGTCATACGGCAGGAAGTAGGTTTCCTCGGTAATCTTTGTTTTTATATCGTTACTAAATACTCTTATTTTCATTCAGAGACCTGCTTGTTCGACATGAGCGCACACTTCATGCCGATGAATGGGCCAATGCCCAAGCAAACGCCCCCCCAGATGCCTCTGCACGTCCAGCTCGTCGTCGTCAGAGTCGGAATAGTTGGAGCCAGGTCCACCCACTCCCACAAGTACTCCCCCAGATAGAGCCGCAATACAAAGAAGACCTACATGCTGGGATGCGCATAAATGACGAAACCGTTATACAATATGAAAGCTTTCTTCCGTCGCCTCGCGTATCATCTTCGTCCGAAATCAGCGACCCGGAGCTTGTCACCGGTACTTCGGATGCGATAGAAGTCGAGTTTCCTATGGATCCCAATCTACTCAATGGCGCATATATGAATACGGGTGGGAGCAATGAAAACGCGCCTTATCAATACATCCCTGCGTATCCGACAGACCAGCATCATGCTGTATATGACGGTCACATGCAGTCATATATCCTAGAGCAATTCAATCAATATCAGGGCTTCCCAATTGACCCTAACCTCACAGCAGGTGCTCCACAGATCAATAATGCGCCAAACTCATCAGAAAATTCATTTCCTGATACCGAAAATGTGAATATACTTGCTTTATTTCCCTGTCAGAGTCTCGATCAGCAAACACTAACCAAATTCCTCGACGAAACCTTCAGCAATAAATCCACTCTGGAATTTCTCAAAAACGTGTCCAATGTATCATCTTCAGATCCGTCTTCACTCGAGTCTCGCCGTCGAGGGCAGCCACTTCGCAATACGAAAGTGTCAAATAGCGACAAGTCTCATATGGCATTTACAGAGCAAGATCGAACCGCTCTCTTTACAGATCTCAAAGAGCACTATGATGTCCAGGTCGAAGACTCACAGATAGCAGATTCGCAAGACATTCAAAGCTATGTGAAACAATTCTTCGAGTCATTCAACAATCGTCTCCCGTTATTCCATCTTGCGTCATTCAACATTTCCGTCATTCCTACCCCGTTACTATTGGCCATGTGTTCCGTTGGTGCATTGTTTGGGGCTGAAAAGGAGGTCGCCAGCATCCTATCGAGACTAGCAAAGCAAGCCCTCCAAAATGCTGGGTCCAGTTATAATCGTCCCTTATGGGAGGTTCAATGCAAATTACTTCTCATCGTTCAGTCGGCCTTCGGTGGTGACCTTGATGCAGTCAACTGGGCACTTGAGAATGTCGGCTTCATCCAGCGGGAGTTTTTCTCACGCAAAGCAGCACTGTCGGCCACTTCCAATCCAGAGTCCAATAGCTGGTCTGGATGGATTTCTAGAGAGTCGTCTAAACGTCTACTTTTTGGTATGTTTGTGATAAGTAGTCTCTTGACGCTCACTTATAATATCTCGCCCTGCATCTCTACGACTGAGGAGCTCAAAATCGAGTTGCCTGCGGATGAACATGTCTGGATAGCGACGGATGAGGATGAATGGAAGAGAGCAATGGCAGCTAGGGAATCAACCAACACGGATGTATATACTGCGTTGACAAAAGTCTTGTTTGGCAAAGACTTTGATCTCGATTCAGAAAGCCAGTGGTCTGCTTATGGAGTGACTGTTCTGATGCATGCAGTGAACGTGCATATGTGGCATATAACGCAGTCCACTCAATCATTCATCAGCTTCTCGGCTGATGCGAAAGAAGAAGAGCAAATGAAGGCTTTATGCACCAGTCAAACAGAAGCGGCGTTGTCGCGATGTTACATGATTCTCGCACACCGACGCTCGGCCGAGGAAGAAAATTCTTGGGACGATGTCGATGGTCCTTTGCTTTTCAACGGCATGGCAGTGCTCCGTAGTAGCTATGTGCGTGCTTTTACCGGTAGTGGAAGTTTCGATCGCGCTTTGCTTTTCAACGACGATGAACAAGCAGCATATACAGCCGCTAGGAATTACATTAAAAGCCACCAAGTTCGGACACCTTTTCTCTCAGAAGCCGTTGCACAGGCTCTCCATGGGCTTTTATCTCCGCTGCAGATAATACACAAGCTCTCCGAGAAGGAAACTACTTTGGGACGAAGTGTTGAATACGCTTTGGCCATGTGGGATACTGGTAAGTTGGTGAAATAATCGTATTAAATCGCTGGCGTCTAACTTCAACTAGCTCTATTCTATACCAAATGGGTGCACACACTGGAGACGCAACCTTATGTCCAGCCCGACAACAAAGAAAGGCAGAATTTGGAGAAGTTATCAGAGGTATTGGACGAGTTTGACAAGCGTTGGAAAGAAAATCAATCTATGGCTGCCGGTCTAGCTAGGCTATTCGCTGAGTACATTAATGCTAGCTGGACCTGGAAAGGTGTGTGAAATTCCTGCGAAATCATGATACTGGCTACTGACACGACTAGTTACCTGCCGAATGAGCAACGTGCTCCAAAAATTGGCTGTCGTCTACGAGAAAGATAGAGACGCTGGTTCTGTATAATGTAGTAGTTAGATTCAGCTTGAAGACTCCCATTATGCAACATGAGTCTCGTCTCAAACAGTGGCCTCTGCTGACGTGTGGATATAATGATTCTATCCGCAAGAGCGATTGGAACGATGCCCTCTACGATTATATGATGTATCATTCATACATATGCCTCGCCGATGACACGATATAGATACCCGGGAAAGGTGTTTGAGGATTTCCTTTGATTTGTACTGCGATTTATCTCTGAATGACCGATTTTTCTATTTTATGAATGCGCTGACGGATGCTCACTTAAGTTTTATTCAAATCTATTCAAACCTATTCGAGTTTACACATGACTAGTAACCACAAAAATCATCGGGATATCTCACCCTGATCAACTGCCGTAGCCTGCCCAAAATACCTTGTGGAGACGGTCTCAACCATTTCCCGGCCATCCCACTCCAAGGCTGGGGTAGTTTCTCCACTCTACGCGTCTTCATGTGGCATCCTCCGGCAAATGGAAGAACATCCTTCTCCAACCAGCAATCTTAGGTCATGCTCACTCGTCATTCCTGGCCAAATCAGCTTAATTACGGAATTACGGAGTTGCCTTCTGCTCTCCTGATACGGCAATACCCCACATGAAGCTATTCAGCGATACTTTCTCCCCGGTGAAGCATTCACCACGAGGGACTGTTCTTGACCAAGTATGGAAATGTCGTATGACCCTCTTAGTGGCCAAGCGTACTTGGAGCCATCGGAAGCTCCAGGAAATACGTATTATTGCCTTGACCGAGGCAGGCTAGTCGATGACGGTGCAGTTTATAAGGGCCGTTGGGACGTCTACACTAGTCGGAGACATTTTCGAAAACAAACTTAGTAAAAGCTTCTTCTCTCAGTTATCTGGTAGTGTGTTCATACGTCTCAATATTGATAAGCAGTCACTATGCCTTCCACAGCTGATCTCCAAGATCCCAAGGAGTATCAGAAGATATTCCATTGGGCTGAGACTCAGAAAGATGCCACTATTCCTTCTTTCAACACACGGAAGAATGATCCCTACAAGGTGTGTTTACTAGATACCACGAATCAATGAAAACCCAAGATGATGCTAACCGTGAAAAGTACCAAGAAGGGTTCGGAAACCAGTATGTGGCCGTATATTGAACTTGGGAGAGCATCGACATACTAACTAAGTCAGCTTCTCCTCAGAGGCAATTCCAGGAACCATTCCACATGGTCAAAACTCTCCACGCAATGTCCGCTTCGGCCTCTATGCAGAGCAAATAACCGCTACTGCATTTATTGCACCGCGACATGCAAACAAGAAGGCCTGGCTTTATCGCGTGCGCCCTGCCGTGGCCCATCAAGGATTCGTATGTTTCTCTTGTTGCGTTGCATAACTTGCGCTAACTGAGACTCAACCAGACTGAACTTCCAGATAACAAAGACACCGAGTGCTGCTTCCTTCCCTTAAACCCAAAGATTCACGTGTCGCCCACTCAACTCGCCTGGTTGCCCACAGATATCCCCGAGGAAGAAACCGATTTTGTCACTGGTCTCCGGACCTTTGCTGGCTCTGGTGACCCAACCCTTCGCGAGGGCCTAGCCACCCACGTGTACGTCGCCAACAAGAGCATGACGAAAAAGGCTTTTGTCAACTCCGACGGCGAATTCCTAATTGTCCCGGAGAAGGGCGCTCTCAACATCCAGACTGAATTCGGCCCTTTGTTTGTGCAGCCCGGAGAATTAGTTGTCATCCAGCGCGGAATCAGGTTCCGTGTTGAGTTGCCTGATGGTCCTTCACGAGGCTACATTCTGGAGATTTGGGGTTCTTCCTTTGAGCTTCCGGAGTTGGGTCCCTTGGGTGCCAACGGACTTGCCAACTCGCGAGACTTCCTTACTCCTACCGCTCAGTATGAGGTTGTTCAAGAGCCATGGGAAATTGTGTATAAGCTTGGTGGAAAGTTCTTCAAGAGTACGCAGAATCACTCGCCGTTTGATGTCGTTGCGTGGCACGGAAACTACGTATGCTCTACTCGTCTCTGCTTCTGCTTGCAAGATACTTATATTATATTACAGGTTCCCTATAAGTATGACATGACCAAATTTGTCAATGTCGGCTCTATATCTGTTGATCACATTGATCCCTCTATCTTCTGTGTCTTGACTGCCAAGTCTCGTGATGTTACGAGCCCCCTTGCCGATTTCTTGATCTTTTCTCCTCGATGGGATGTTGCTTCTCGTATGTCTATCTCTAAAGGACTCTATTAGATATGGATATAAGCTGACTGGCTGATTATTAGACACTTATCGCCCACCATACTACCACCGTAACGCGGCCTCGGAACTCATGGGTCTCGTCTACGGAGATTACGGTGGTCGATCCGACGAGTTCATGCCAGGCAGTATCTCTTTTGAGTGTGGCAGTAAGTCAAATTTTTCCAGAGACATCTTTATCTAGTATCTAATTTGTGGATAGTGGTCCCCCACGGCGTCGCCTATGAACAGTTCAAAGAAGCCACCGAATCCACACCACCCGTAATGCAAATCTCGCCCGCCTCTATCGCATTCATGTTCGAGTCTTCCCGACCCTTCACAATTACCGATTATGCATGGAACTCGAGTAAGAAGCACGAACACGAGCCTAAGATGTGGGATAACTTGGTGGACAACTTCTCGAGCCATTTGAAGGAGGTTGAGGAGATTTTGGCCAAGGGTGTGGAGAAGTTGAAGGTTAATGGTACTTCTTGATTGGTGTTGAAACGAATGAATAAAAATGCTCAATGTATCTATGAGTTTGCGAGTTTTGTGTCGTCTTTATGAATAGCAGTTTGATTTCCAAGTATTATCTTCTTTATGACTCTCTTGTTTCGAACGAGATTCAACTGGCCTCCCAAGCCCTCTGCCCGTAAACGTTCAACAGACAAGAAGCACAGAATATTTGTTCTATCGAATCGAACTATGCTCTAATTAAGCAAACTAATCTTTCCAGCAGCCAGCTTATTCGCAATCCCATTATAAACCTGCGGTCCAACCTCTCTCAACAGCCCCAAAACATATGCCCTCCTCCTCCCCGCGAATTGTCGCTGATCAATCTCTTTACAATCCCCATAAGGCCCAAAGGCGAATCTTTTCTGCGTAGCTGATAATTCGGACCATGGCTCTCTGCCATTTACGAAATTGATCCATCTATTCCGCATATCTTCGCCTACGGCTTCAGCGGGTGGATTATGTGAAAAGTCCATTGTTCCAAAAATGAATAAAAGGTCGACAGCATGATGCGCGCGAGAAGAGGCCTGCCATGGATTGACTTCATCAAAGAGGTATCGGTACACCCTCTTCTGGTTTGCGATGAGTTTTTCCGCGACGAGTTCGGTAGGGAGAGCGAACTTAGAGTCGTGCAGAAGATCTAGGGCTCCTAGGGTACTTGATGTTGGCCTATCGGCAGATATGTGATATGCTCTGCGCAGCTTGTCGCCTAATTCAGGATCAGAGGCTGTGAAAGTGGATATTATGTCTGAGGGGGAGAGGGTCTCGATGCCTCTGCGCCAGATTACTGACTATTTGATGAAATCAGCCTTACATCAATCTCACGGGTAGAAGGAGGAGGGGGTACCTCAAATTCAGTCTCGCCAATCATCAGCTCATCAATCTGTTCCTGCCTATTTTCCCAGTTTGCCAGAACGTCTTCCTCTTGCATCCAACACCGAGACAAGTTGTTTTCCGTCAGGATCTGCTTGAAAACTCTCTGGCTGCAATCACGTAATGATTTGCCCTCTAGGTCCTGGGCGCGAGCTTCGCAGACCTCCAAGACACCTTTTCCGAGTTGATGTGGCATTGGAGGCGATAAGTACAAAGATCCGGACATGAGAACTGCGCGTTTCACCGGTGGTCCGGTTATGAGGTGAGCGTGTACATAGACTGCGCCGGCGCTTTCGCCGCAGAGGGTAATACTTTCCTGAGATATTGTTCATCAATGTGACCATAATTTGGCGGAAAGGGGCAGTACTCACAGAATCACCACCGAAGCCCTCGATATATCGTCTAACCCAGTCGATTGCCAACGCTTGATCTTTGAGAGAGAGATTGACTTCTGCGGTCCCTTTACCGTCTCCGAACCCAAAGAGGTTCAGTCGGTAATTCATTGCAACCATTATAATTGGCTTTCCGGCCTTGACCGAGTCCACGACAATCCTTGTAGTATCTGGCGAATGTATAAGCTTTTATTAAAGAGCTTCAGGATGGCAAGTACTCACCGCAGATACCTGACGCAGCAGAGCAGAACGTAACTGCTTGAGAACCACCTAATCACAGAATGAATTTCAGTTCGAAAGGGGCCTAGATGTGCAAAACTAACCGTATATCCAAACGAGAACCGGCAATTTCTGACCACTCGGCACATTCGCCGGAACAGTAACATCTAGGTTCAAACACTCAAACTCATCTTCAGCTTCCTCCTTGATCTCAAAATCTTCGGGAATACGTAGTAAATGACGGACGTCGACGTCGACCTGTGGGCATTTGGGACTAGTATAGCACCTTATCAGGAGCAATTTCACGATCAATGAATGCTAGGAACGTACCCATATTGAGTAGCATCAATCGTCTTCCCACTCAGTTCTTCAGGTGCGACGGGTTGCGCCTTCTCAAATCGAGCGGGAATATGAGCGTATTTGATCCCCTTGAATTTGTTGATCTTGAAGCCTGCGTAGTCTACTGTTGTGCCGTTGAATGTGGCGTTTAATTGATGGTGATGGGTAGTTGTGCTGGCCATGTTGATTACCTTTGCTACTATTGTAGAGTAGCTAGTTGATGGCTCCATCTTGGGAAAGACACAGAAAAATTGACAGAGAAACAAAGGCCAAAGCGAGAACCGTGCAACAGCTCAGTGAGGGGTCACTGAACCGCAATTGGCTAGATCCAGGCAAGTCTTGCCAATTCGTATCTTGAGTTTGTCGATATTAGCCCTAACATCCATGGTGGCATGTGGAGAAGTGGGATTACCCCACACCTCGGGAATCCCCCTGGAGTAAGTCTTTCCCCGATCCGGCAAGTCATTTCATTCACTCTTTGTTCATTGCTGACACTTATCAAGATCTCTTACTATCTGCCTATGGAGAGAAAGTGCCCAAGAACTCAAAGAACACCCCAGTCAGATCATCCAGCTTCACACCCTTCTCGCTCGCAAGCTTCGGAATCACGCCTCTTCTCTGCGTCTCACCCCCATAAGCATCCTTCACAAGTCGTCTCACCTGCTGCTTTGCACTTGGTCCAAAAACTCTCGATCTGAAACCCTCACCCGTACCCTTGCAAGGCTCCCATGGTGCTTTGCCAGCAACAAACTTGAGAAGATCCTCAGCAAAGGCTCGTGCAACCTCCTGCTGCTCGGGTGTGAGATAATCATTGAAATTCTGATAGAAATAAGCCAAATCCAAAATATGTGTGGATTGGCCTTTGAAGGGGCCTTCCCATGGATTCTGCTCGTTGAAGTAGTAGACATATGCATTGCCGTCTTCAGGCCAGCCGGATGCGTATGCTAGAACCGGTGCGTAGAATAGAACATCATTCGTGAACTCGAGGATATGCTCAAAGGCTTCTTTATCTGGGGTCGTAGAAGAGATATTGTATGACGCTAGTAATTCGGAGGAGATTTCGGATGGGTATTCCGAGAGGGCTTTTTCAAGAGTGGATATGAACCGTGGTGCAGCATTCTTAGCCTGAAATCCAAGACGGATGCCGAATATACTGGACTATACGACTTGTCAGCAACTTTTCAGAAGACGGACGACAATTCAAACAAACATCATGCTGAGCATCACCAATTAGTATCTCCTTGCACCAGCTCTTTCCCGCAGGATAGCTAGCCGTAGACTTATCCGTAATCTGAGCAAAAGTTGGTGGATTGGGGATCAAATCACCATCAATAGCAAAGTTGGGGGCAACATTCGGAGGCAACTTTGCCACGAGCTCCGCGGCTGGCGATTCGATTATTCCCTTGATGCGCTCTTCTGGTGATAGCTTGTCGAAGCCCCAGGCCTTGATGGCCGTTTCGTAACCCTTCTCGTGCACTTCGTACGGCAGAGGTGTCAGGAGAATGTTCTGTCCGCTCATCGATAGGGCACGTTTGCAGAGAGGAGTCGTAGAGTGAAGGTGCTGGGTGGCCGAGCCTGCGAGAAATGTCAGTCTCTACTCGTGCGAGGACCCCCAGAGTTGTACTACCTCCACCGGCACTCATTCCTGCAAGTGTAATGTTATCTGGATCACCACCAAAGTCACGGATATGTCTATGCACCCATTCTATGGCAGTTCGCTGATCACGGAAACCATTGTTAGCTTTATACCCTGCAGCACGAAGCTCTTCCGATGTCAAAAATCCGAAGGCGCCGAGGCGATAGCTATACTACGTCAGCTTTCTAAATGGATCCCATGACCCAACGGTAGCAACGTACTTGGGTCCAACAGCCAAAATAGGAACGCCCTTCTCAACGGATAACTTGATTACCCGAGTCCAATCGAATTGCGGCCACGAGTTGGCACCAATATTAAGACCCCCGCCATGTATGAACAGCAGAACGGGAAGTTTTGAGGCAGAGGTCGTTCCCTCTGGCACGGCGATGTTTAAATTCAGACATTCCGTATCAGATTGCGGAAGCTCCTTCTTAGGCAGGCTTTGCTGAATGGCGCTCTGTTCAAAATCGCACCCATTAACGAGAGAAGCAGCCGTAGGTCTATCACACACATCAGTCGTTCACAGGTTTTCAGTCAATAATTAGAAATACAGAACTACTTACCCGTCCTTTGTAGCATCCAGAACTCCTTCATCGGATGATCGAGAAGTGATAAGCTCTGCATCCGCGAGCCTGTTCCTTAGAGAAGCATATTTGATTCCGCGATAGTGTGTGACGCCGTCGATGTTCCTACCTTGGATTTGACCGAGATATGTGGTTTGTAAGAGTGCACTCATGTTGCTGGCTATTCTACAATATAGAGGGAAATTCTCGAATTGACAACATGGTAGAATGAGAAGAATATCCCTCTTTGCTCGAAGGTTTTCGGATAAAGACCCTCGAATCTCGGCAAATCCGAGCGGGGGACGGGGGTTCTCCGCATTTCGTACATCCAGGATCCGATGTTCTTTCCGGTGCCTATACCACGAAGACTAAATTCGTAATTCTCTAAAAATTAGATACGCACTCTAGATGATAGATACGCACTTCCGCTTTATTCTGGCTACTTGATAACAAATAATGTCCATATATCTACTTGCACTATTTAAGACCTTGTAGCTAGCTTCTACTACTTGGCAACTGGCTCCTAACCCTGCAGGACAATCATTGCCAATGAGCGGCAAATTTGATAATCGAACAGTCGGGCACACCCCGGGATCACGGGAGAACTCACTACCAGTCGCTTTGGACTGCAAGTGGGCGCTTCGAAGTGTCTTGCTCCCCGGGCCGGGAACCTTAGGTGGTGTATCATTATCCTTGTGAATATGAACCTAGCCGGTCCATTAATCAAGAGTCTCATTGGCCTCCTTGCTGAAACTGCATGCTATATCCGCCAGTATTCTCATCCTTGATGAATTTGAAATTGTCTGTCGACAGCCCAAAGGGTTTCAGAAGGCCGTTCCCAAGCTACAGAACTATCAGCATCGATCAGTCAATTTCAGCAAATGAAGACTCACATCTTTCAACTTCCCCATCATCTCCCCCATTTCATTCTCCCTCGCAGCCTGTATCTTAGGCGGTAGTTCTCGTAACCCTCGTTGCACAACTTTTTGATCGTGCGGCGGCAGGTTGTCCATGCTCGCCAGCTCTTTATAGTCCTCTTCCGCACCTTGCAAGTTAGCCCAACCATCCAACTCTGTCCTTGCACGAGCCCGTCTCATTAATGCTTTGGCACGAATTCTCTTGACATCATCGCGACGTTTGTCATCTAGTTGCAGACGTTCCAACTGCTTTGCCTCGTCTTCGTCGTCATCCGGAAGTTCCACAATAGCGTCTGCTTTTTCCTCCGGTTGTTTGGTACTATCCTCTTTGTCGGCCTGTTTCGGTTTTGGAAGACATCTGTCAAGATTATCAATGCTCGCTGTTGCCGCGTCAACGGCCGCTTTCCAATCCTCCAGTTTCAAGTAACATGCCGAAATATTGCTCTTTAACACCGCAATCTCGTAGTCTAAGTAATTAGGACAGGAGGCAAGTGCGCGATCGTACGTGGAAATGGCATCTGAGTATGCGGCGGCGGCGAACTGTTTGTTTGCTTCGGCTTTGCAATTGTTCGATTCTTCTAATAATTTCTGTTCGCATTATTAGCCCTGTTATGTGTTGAGAGGGGCTGCACATACAGCTTCTTCGTCTGCGGGGAAATGGGCATCGTGGAATTCGTCGTCCGACTCCGCATCGTTCGTCTCATTCGGCGCGTTTTTGGGCTCTGGTCTGTCGGAAGCTGATTGCGCCATTGATGAGTCTATCATCGAAATACTTCAAATCGCCGCCCTGTCTTGGGCCAGGTGTAAGTCATTGACTGTTGAGGACGACCGGCGAGTCTTTTGACCGCGGGGAATGACAGAATTTCGTACTTCTATACTATCTGACACGCTGATATTCCGCCAATTGTATGATTCTTCAAAGGATCCGCAAGCGATGAGTGAGTCATTAGTGAGAATGAGACTGACTCAAAAAAAAAATGTCACTCAAAGTTTCGTACTGTGTTGAATGTGTCGGCGTTTACCTTGGCTGAACAACAAGTCGTACTGACTGTATTGTAGGTTCGTATTGCGCTAGTAATAATGTTATGCACGGCCAATCTTATATATCCACGTCACAAAGGTTTATACAAGCATCCAAGTAGATTTGTCTATGGTGTTTGATATATGTTTACAGGTACCGGTTCATATGTGGAAAGATATAAAAAAGGTTCAAGTAAAGGCCATTGACGCTCTAGAATTGGACACGCAGTTCTACTGGTAGAAGAATTGCTTGATTGGGTAAATTGGTAGCACCAATCTCATGTATGTGCCGTGCCCTGTCGGCTTACGTACGAATGCTCGAGGAAGCTTTGAGGCATGGTCAGTACAACATAATTAAATTATCATAATCAGACAGAAGCAGACAACCAGCACCCATGGTCTCCAAATAGGCAAAATGAAAGGCTGAATGTACACCCGTTTTAGCCAATCAGAGTTCCACGTGCATGTATCGAAGCATCTCCCGTATGCATATGTAAATAATGTAAGAAAAACAGAGACTTTTGTCATCAAACCCAGTGTAAACCGCCACTGTACGAAATCAGTCATACCTCAACTTTGAAGTGTTGAAAGAATCTTTGTCTAGATTTGCAGGGGCTCCCTGTCATACTTTTGACATTGCGATATATTCGAAGACGTGTTCGGGTATAAATAAGAGAAACACTCCCTCGTTCACTTGCTTCTCACATCAGCATTCATCATTTTTCGCAGTGAGAATCTCGACATCCCCGCAGTACGGCAAGCATTTTTGCCTTCTTCGCCTCAAATAACCACAATGTCGTCAACCGAGTGCGTATTCAAGATTTATCCAATCTATGTAGGCTAAATCTAATTGCGATATATAGATTACCACGCATTAGGGCCTGTCTTTTTGACATGGACGGTCTCCTGCTCAACACAGAAGACATCTACACGACCATCACAAACTCTGTTTTACAAAAATATGGCAAGCCCAACATGCCGTGGTCACTCAAAGCCCAGATCCAAGGCCGACCTGCTCCTGAAGTAAGAATCATCTCAATCAAGGCGGCACAAACTCACTCACAGACCTACAGGCCATCAAAATCTTCCATGACTGGGCAGGTCTACCCATCTCACAAGAAGAGTACGCCGCCGAAATAGCTGTCAAGCAAAAAGAGCTCTTCCCTAAAGCCGCTCCCTTGCCCGGTGTGGTCAAGCTGCTCAACGATCTTCATGCCACTACCAATACCCCTCAGCCAGTCTACATTGCCTTGGCAACATCATCCCACAAACGCAATTATGAGCTCAAGACCGGCCATGTTCAGGACCTTTTTGCTCTATTCCCGAAAAACAGGCAGGTCCTGGGCGACGATCCGCGTATTGGCAAAGGGCGCGGAAAGCCATTGCCGGATATCTACTTGCTTGCCCTCGAGACCATCAACCAGGAACTTCGGGAAAAGGGAGAAAAGCTTATCAAGCCAGAAGAATGTCTCGTCTTTGAAGATGCTGTGCCCGGTGTTGAGGCTGGTCGTCGTGCGGGCATGCAGGTTATCTGGTGCCCTCATCCACAAGTACTGGATGTGTATGAGGGCCGAGAGGAGGAGGTTCTTGCAGGTCTGACCGGAGAACACAAGGAGGAGGAAAAGACAGACGCTGAAAAGGAAGCGGATGAACTGCAAGAGGAACGATTGGCGAAACCTGACGGTTCTGGAAAGCCTGGGAAGTTGAATGATGGGTTTGGTCGATTACTTTCGACGCTGGAAAACTTTCCGTATGAGCAGTATGGCATTGTCATCCCATCATAATGGTAATGCTGGATACGTGGGAGGTCTATTTGATTTACTTTCTTATGTACACCGAGTATCTTTAGAAGCTCTAGAATGTGCACATATATACAGATAGAGATGAGCACTCAGATCAACGAAGACAATGAAAGACAAGAAAGGAGAAAGAGAAATTAACTCAGTGCGTCAATACACCCACGCTTGTTAGAGTACTGGACAAAAGGACAGAAGCTTCACCTGTTCTCGAATCAAGTAAGAAATAGGAAAGCAAAAGACCTAATTGGTTATATACTGATATCGTGAATCTATGTATAATTGCCCTATTGCGTGCATGTGCCACGACACAACCATCGAACAATTATATTGCAACCCCCAAACCCAATGTATATTAAGCAAATCCGGTGCTGATCACAAAGCTCACATCATCGTTGTATAACGTAGTACTGTCAAAAGTATTGGGGCCGCCGTTGGCTGCAATATAGAGGATACCACCGTAATGGCGCCAAAAGCGAGCTGGATAGCTCCATGATCGTATAGAATTGCCCTGGCCGTTGAGACCAGTCATGGGACAGAATGTGGCATCTTCATTGAACAATTTGGTGCCATCATTGGCATTGAGAAAGAGTTGATTGCTGGAGTGGCGGATATAGCTACCAGGAGTATCGACGGACTCGAATGAATAACAACCACTGTTACCAAGACCAGTGTGAACAGTCCAGCTAGCTTGCTGCTGAAGAGCAGTGGTACTAGACGAATTCACAGCCTGGAGTTCTACAGTCGAACCGGAATGGGTAATATACTTTGTCGTACAGCATGCGGTTGTTGCTCTTAGCGAAATCGAGGAACCAACTGTCAAACCTGGACCACTAACCAAGGAGGCGATCGCATAGCCCGCGGCAACAATATTGGCTTGTACAGAATCCTCAGTGGCATCAGATGGATATCCACTCGTCACAACACCTTCATAAAACGTGCCCTGAGCGGCATTGCTATTATCACCGCCAATCCCGAGAATAAGGGCACCCTCTTTACTCATCGGGTTATACCCACCAGTCGGACGTATGCCGCTGTATAAGGTTGTCAATGTCCCAGATGTAGCATCTCCACCACGCATTTCCCACTGGTCTGGTTCGCCTTTGAGCGTCGCTGTAACAAACCGGGAAGACATTGTCAAATCAGCGTCGTTGTTACCAGCTGTGTAGCCAGAAAAGAGACCATTTTCGAGATCGGCCATGATCCAGGGACCGGTGCCACCGCCGCTGCCAGTTTTGGTATCGGCTCCAAAGTAGATAGCTTCCATATGACCATTTCCTGTGTCGGTGTTACTGACTTCAGCGTTGCCATAGTCAAAACAGCAAGCGGTGTTGTAATGAGTGCCATCCAATACGGCGTACAAACCCTCCGGCTCGTCACTGGTGGCTATACCGCTAGTAGCATCATTACGATAACCGGTTTTGGGTGAAATGAAAACCCCATACGCCTTTTCACCATTTAGCGTCACCGGCGCTCCAATAGCGCTAGCCAGATAGTCATAGCCATTCGCTTCTGGGCCAGTTGCCGCGCCTCCAGGGGGTGCCTGGGTAAGATGATTACCGTGACCGGACTGATCGTAGATAATTGTGATCAAACACGTGGTATTGGCACAAAATGTATCTTGAGCAGCGGCATTAGCGACACCGCCGCCGGATAGGGGTGAAATGTCGGTTGTCGCGCCATCAGAGCCACGGGATACTTGATAGAGGGCGCCGGTGTATGCGTTGTAAAGGGCGCGAGTGGTGCCATGTGCAGCGACGCATGGGGTTCCGCCTAAAGAATAGATGTCGCAAGGTCCGGCGAGTGTGCTTTTGATCAGAAGAATGAATGTGAGCACGCCATTTAACCGGTTCATCGGTTTCGAGAACAGCATGTCTAGTCGATCTCCAGTCCGACAGGATAAGCTTCTTATGAGCCCCGTGAATATCAAATGGGGTGACTATGTGGCTATTGACCGATCTTATAAGCACTACGGTTATTTATATGATCTCTGTAATCGCATATTTGTGCTTGTGATAGTACTGTTGCTGATGACTAGGGAAATACTACCGCAGGGTTTACTGAGCGTTACATCGCAACAAGCCCCAGCTAACAGCAGGCACGCCGCGTCCAGTCCCCTCCTCGCCTTCCCATTTTACCCATACCTGTACTCTGATGGTGTCTTTCTAGTGCATGCGATTACGTATGCAAATAGCTTGGCCGGGTTCACCCTCCGAATGAGCATGTTTGGCTGCTACGCCTGATCTATTGTGTTGTCCCTTGCTTTGGGAGAGATGCCTCGGTAGGCTCGGCCAATATTGATGTAGATCCGTAATTGAGAAAGGGGATAAACAGTATGTATCATACTGAATTTTTTTCAGCAACGAATAAATGAAAGGTCGAGAACGGAATGATACAGGGCCATCCATTTGGGGGAGGTCCTGCGCAAGGAGTGTATGGATCATTCAGGTTGTTCTGATCGGAAATTTTAGGGCAAGGACCACGTCCAAATGTTGAAGTTGAGAGAACCTCGAAATTTCTGAACGCTGTAATTAATTGTATAAAGGTTGAGCAAAGACTATATTCGCCAAGCGGAGGTTATTATGAACATATATATTCAAGTCAAGTATCCTTTACATCTAAGTCCGATCGCCGTCTATCCTGAGACTATCAAACACCCAAGCACTGAAGAGCGACAATCTTACCTGCCTCGACAACAGTCCTATTAACAGGTGCTGCCATTCCGCCATCTGTGGTGACATACAAGACATCTTCTCCGAATCTCATAGACGTGCTACCAGCCACTGTCATCATGGTCACGCTTCCAACGACAATTTTCGGTTGCAATTTACTTTTGGAACGATCAGCAGCATCCGTAAACACAACCACCGTGTCACCACCCGCTACATAAAGATTGCCACTGTAGTCAAAAGAGAAATCATCAACTGCGATACCTACACCTTCTGCAACGGTACGAACAATCGTGTTCGGCAAAGTAGAGCATGTTGAAGAGTCGATGGGTACCGCATAAATGCTCTCGGATGCTGTATTCGTCCAATAGAGAGAGCTATCGTAAATCGCAATCCCATTGATGCCTATGTCGAGACTAGCATTTGTGGGAGGTAACATTTCAGGTAGCGAAATCACCTTTTCATGATCCCCTGTGTTTGTGTTGACCTTCCACACTGCTCCCAGAACTGAATCGGCAATCAGCACCGTAGCGAGTTGCTCCTTGTGCTTATGATGACGGTCGGATTCAGCCCTCGTCAGGCCATTGAGAAACATCGCTTCAGGTATATCGGTGATTTTGGATATTTCTGGACTTTCCCCGTCTCCAAAATTTTTATTCGCGAAGTCCACTTTCCACAACGAAAATGATCCTTTGGTAGCTGTTACGGTAGTGGTGCTGAAATTACCAACTACTACAGCAAAGACATCATCTGCAATCTCTGACATTCCAAGGACCGAAGTCACGTCTGGAAACTCATGGAGTAATTTAGCGGTGGCTTGATTTAATGGATCCTCGAGTTGGTAGAGGCTCGGCTCGGTGACAAGACCAAACAGAATGTCTCCATTGGATGGTCGAAATGCGAGATTCTCAATCCAAGTCGGGATCGAGGAAGCTTGCCAGATAGTCCTAGCTGAGGGAAGGTTCGGGCGTGCTGAAGCTTGGACTGCTCGCCCTTGAACATTTGGTGCGAAAGCAAGAGCTGATATGAGGGAGAGAATGCAGGCTGATGAGAAGAGCTGCATCGTGAACATTATCAGTGTCAATTGCTGGTGCAAAAGAAGTTGTGATCTTACATTTGAAGAAAGTAGTGTACATAGCTGTCAATTTTATAGACATCTACATTTTTTCCCAACGGACAACTGTTTGCTTGGAAATTGGTATCGAGTTGATCACTGAGAGAGCCCTAATTCCGCAGCGGAATTATGAATAATCGTAAGCCGTAATATTGTCGAGCGCAGACTACGATTTTCTGGGTTGCACAACCTGACACTAATTTCAGCTACTAGTTTTTAGTGTCCAGAAAGAGTGAGATTTTGGCACGGTGCTTACCGAAGTCAGAATTATAATTGATTATAAATCATGCCTCATCGAAGAATACACGCTCCTGGCTTAAAATTCCGGATCAAAGTGCCCAGATTTTCAGGCTATCATCGCCCGTTATTTGAGACTGTTGTTGGACTTCCCCGATGTCATTAGGATCATAATCTGGAAATCGCCTTTGTCCAGAGCAGGTTGCTAATACGCTGCCGCCTGGGTGAAACACTGAGCTGGTGATGGGGTCTTCACTTTAGTATCAGTATTTTGCGGATTTATTAGCTGTGATGTTCCAAACTCACCATCATGAATCTTGTATGAAAACTCGGGTTGGCGCGCACCGATCGTGGTATGGGGATCCTTCCACATCCTCACCACCCCATCTGTTCCACCTGCCCACACTTCATGTGAGCCATCATCACCTACAGCAATCACGTCTGTTTTCATTCGCTGGTTGCTCATCGCCTCTCGTCCCTCGAGCCATCCCAGCAGCTGCCCGGTCACTCGAATGTCGTAGACTAGCATGCCTCGACTCTTACGCTCGACCACATACAAATATCTTCCACAAGGACTCCATAACAACTGTGTGATTCCTGTACCTCCTATATGGCTGTCAGCTTCCGTTTTGGCGATGCTGAAAGTCCCAATGAGCTCGCCACTGCCTCTGGCAGCGTATAGAGCAATGTTTCTCGTGAAGGTACCGGCAGCCAGTATTCCATCCTGAGCAGGGTTCATGGCAAGCGCAGATACAATCCCCTTCATTCCGACACCGCCGCCAACGATCTGCTTTCGTTTGCTTGGAATAGTAGGTAAACGGCTGACAGGTCCTTCGTTTCCGGTGCGGGAAACGTCGAAAATGCAGATCAAAGAATCAGAGCCTGTAATGAATTGGGAGCCGCCGAGATGCGAGGGATACAGAATCGAATGAGGTGCAATAAAAGCTTCAGTTGACGGATTTATCAAGGAGTATGTACCCAAATTTTGAGGCGACAATGCTGATGAGAGTCTGATAGGATGATCCCGGACTGAGGATAGAATTAACGTAGTCGAGGGGTCCTGGAGATTGAAGAACGGATAAATTGCAGTGGCATATACTGGCTCTTTGGAAGAAAGTGTTGAATATGGCTGCAAATCCAGAGGTGTTTCTCTCTTTTCAAGAAGGTCTGGAGGTCTGGTATGTGTTAGTGACTGGCCGAAAAAGATGCCGTGAATAATCATACAGGATGAATGTTCTGATACTACTATCCGCAGACATGGTTATTACTGATGTCCCATCCGGAGTCCTAGAATTCCTATCAGCACTCCAAATTCTCCGCAGTCAGTACAGGTCCACTCGCCACTCTGCGCCCTTGAAATAATCGTTGTCTTTTGAAAACGAATTTTCCCCTGAACCACTTCTCACAGAGGGAGTTTTAGATATTTCCGAGGCGTTGTAAAGAGCCACACATGTCAAGTCAAGACCACTCTCAGAATCGGGGATTTCCTCAACGTTCGAGCTCATTAAGCTCAAAATCGCAGATGCTGGAGTACGTTCAGATGGTAAAAATCTCATCAGCTGTTCTACAACCGAACATAGAACCCTAAGTCGCGGATCGTACACTTCCTCGTCAAATTTTCGCGTCAACGTCGTAAGTTGACAATCTTCGCTAAAAGTTAGTCATAGTTTCAAGTAATACAGCCGGATAATTACCCCTATTCAAAGCCAAAGCGCTATTAAACTCTTTCTTCATGCATTCCCACTGTACTTGCCATTCCTGTGGCAATTCGCCTAGCAAATCTATCATCTGTTTCACCAAGTAGTCATCACACAGGTAACGAAATGGAATCATTCCGAATATAAAAGAATAAATCTATAAGAAACTTGTTAAGTAAACCCCAGGGGCTTGCGGTCAGGGAAACTTACCGTACAGCCTGCACGCCATAGGTCAATCTTAGAGTCGAAGGATTTTTCAAAAATTGTCTCTGGCGCACGTAATGGACTTGGCTGAGTAAGTTTGACAGGTTCCTCTCCTTGAAAAAAACTTTTGTCAAAGTCAAAAATCCGAATGTCTTCATCTTCGTCTACCCAGTCAACCCACTCGGCTGCTTTCACCAGTGTTTTGGGTAAGCCGTCGGAGAGCTGCAAGCCATCGAGACGAGTCAACTGCTCAGATTCTGGGACACCAAGAACTTGGAAAAGGTCTTTCTTTGTGGCAGTTGACAAATTATTACAGCTGAACGCCATATTTCTACTGCTTATGTCTGTCTCAAGGTCAGTCAAGATATACTGCTAGGCAGTACAGCTGCATAAAAACTTACCTCCATGCCCAATACCGGCGCTGTGAATAAATTCAATGCCCTCAAGAAGCTGTCTCGACATTCGTAGGATGGCTTTAGTCTCCAGCCGTTTTTCAGACTTGACGCAATCCATAAGGACTTTATTCACAGTAGGGCCAAGCAGTTCGAATACAAGGCATTGATGGACTCCATTGGGACCATGGTGTAGAAAAAAGTCAAGTGACCGTACGATATGTTTAAAGGATAAAGTTCCTTCGCAACGCTGTTGCAGAGATTGCATACAATCATGTTCTCGGGATTCTAAGGAGCTATCTGCCGTCTTGATTTTGAGTGCCACCCATATATTTTCCCTTAGCGAGAGTTAGTAGGTAAGATAGCACGATGCGGTCAGTAGCTCACTCTCTGTCAAACGCAAGCCACACAGTAGAGACTTCTCCCCATCCTAGCTTATGATGTACTTCATAGCGATTGTTTTTAAAGGTATCCCCAAGGTTGACGGGATGATACCCGCCCGAGCGATACTTTGAAAATAATTCCTGCGTGTGAAGTAGGTTACTCGGGCAATATATCGGCATGTCCTCCATATTAAAGCCAAAGGCTCCAAAATTGGCCGTACGCAAAAAACACATAGTAACGAAAGTCCTGAATCGTCAAAGAACAATATCTAGGCACAAACTGCACTAATACTGATTTGGTATAGTGTCTACTAGCATGCCGGATTCCTTTCGAGCTTGTTTCTTCCGCCCGACTCGCGACAACAAAAGCCTGAGCTGGCTCTTTCAGCACCGAAAGCAAGGGGCAATCGTAAAATCTGCTGCCATATCTCTTTGTTCGATTACGATACCCCCATTGCCTCCGGTCCCTCAATGTTCTCAACAAAACCTTCTGCGCCAGCCGCCGGTGGGCTATCTATCAACACATCCACAGCTAATTCTTTATTGTGAGTGCTCGGGTCCTCTGCATCTTTTCGTCATCAATTTCTTTTTTTGATGATTCTTCGACTTTATTTCATGCACTTTTGCTGTATCGTGTTGCTGCCGTCACTTTTATCCCAACGCTGGTAGCTTCGCGAAGAACGAAAACATTGCACAAGTCGAATACACTCCTTTGCTGACATCTGACAGCTCTAACACATCTGGCCCTACTGCAACACAACCTTCTACAGCAGGTTTGTTTGGAAATCAACAGAAACCCGCCGGAAGCCTATTCGGAAACCCACCATCAGGAAACACACAGACAAGCGGCGGAGGATTATTCGGCGGACAAGGCGCAAACACGTCAAGTACCACACAACAAGGCAGCATGGCAAGTGGAGGCTTGTTTGGCAGCTCGACGGCCACGTCGCAACCGGCCAGTGGAGGTTTATTCGGAAGCACGGCAAAGCCTGCAACACCTAGCGGTGGATTATTCGGAAGCACCAGCACACAACAGACAGGAACTACCGGTGGGGGTCTATTCGGTGCTTCCAACACTCAGCAACAGAATACGACTGGCGGAAGCACTCTTTTCGGAGGAAATCAGGCAGCTGCGACTCAAACGCAGACAAAATCACTTTTTGGCGCCGCCCCAAGTAATGCCATAGGGACGAGTCTTTTGTAAACGTCACTTGTCTCAAACTGTTCATGGTCTGTGATTTGCTGACTTCTCTCAGTGGCAGCACTCAGAATGCAGCGCAGCAGCAACAACAACAACAAAAACCTACACTTTCCGTTTTCGGATCTCAAAATACCACCATCCAGCAGCCACAAGCAACAGCAGCAGCCCAAGGCACTGTCGTACAAGGTGTCAGGGTAGATGCTAGCAATCTTCTTCCAACCACGAAATTCGAGAGTTGCGCGGACGAGATTAAACGAACGATAGAACAGATCGATACATATATTCTGAATCAAATCAGTATGTGTAACGATGTTGCTGGAATTATACCTACAGTCATTGCTCAAGGTTCGACAATCCCGAACGACGTCGAGTTTGTTGAAGGCAAGCTTGAAACTATTCAACTAGCTCTGGAGAATGATGCTCGCGAAATCGACGCTGTTCGCAATATGGTGGCACGAAATGCAGCAGAGGCTCAAGTCGGGTTCCGCGCAATTGACAATCTGAAACTGCCCTTGCAATACCAATCGACAGGCGGAGGCTGGTGGTCTGTTTCTGAGCAACAGCTATCTGAGCGCCAGACGCTACGGTCGTCCATCAAGAACCGAAAGAGCACCCTTGCGCTACCTGACGGTGTTGAGGGCGATCCATCTACAACTGGTTCAATCAACGGCATACCGACAAACCTCGTTGAATACTTCTCTCACCGATCGGATGAAATGTCCACCGTCCTTGATGGCTACAGGAAGAACTTGAAAGAAATTGAAGATCATCTGCACGGGGTAGAAGGCTCACTCAACCGACAGATCAATGAATTTCTTTCTTCTCGCAATCGTGACGATGGTACTCCAGGTGCTGGCGGTGCCAGAAACCAATTGGCAGATCTTGCAGCAGCCCTGGGAGATGTTGAAGCTGGTATTCTGGGAGTCGCGAGCCGGTTGGGTGGTGTGAAGGAGGAAGTACAAGAACTGGTTCTTGGGCCACCGACTCTTGGAATGGGTCGACTTGGATAGTTGAAAAAATTAATGACTGTACATTAGTTGATGAAATAAATCTTGACATGTATGAAGCGGCCACTGCCTCGAATAAGTAAATTAACATTCTATCTATCAACACTTTGGTGTTGGCTGGTGGCCTCTCAGTGAGTGGTACGTCACCGTCTTGCGCTCTTGCTCCGGTGTCATGCACCTCTCGACTTCCTTCCTTCACGAGGCACGCTTTTGGTTTGCTCCTCGTTTACTCCAGAGTATTCTGCTAGTATTCGCTAATGTCTCGCAATGGATGACTTCAACGAGCCCTCTGTGCTCGAATACGCTAGATCTCAAGGCATTTCCAGAAACCATCACCAGCTCAATCCACTGAATCTCCTCGCCCAAGTTCGCGACTCTGAGAATGCACAATCTTTTTCTTCAACGGACTCCACAGCACAGCTCTTCGATTGTGAGACTTCGGACCTACAATATCTCATCTCGGCTATCGCTTCGAGAAACGAGAAATTGATTCTTGATAGAGATGGTGTCAAATTCCTGACGTCTGTCTTACAAGAAGTAACGTCATTACAGCACAAACCAGATCACAGAGTGGAAGATACTATTTCTCTAAAACTCAACTACAAGCCCCGTGATGATCTTAAGATAGACGTCCCGCTGCTCTCCACAGAAAAGCAGAATACATTGAAGAAACTGAGTGAGAGAGCCGACCCTGTCGAGTTATTAAATGAGATAGTACCAGATCTGGCAGATCGCGAAAGAGCCGGCGTTGATGAAGGACTCGAATTTCCGGACTACTTTTGGGAACTGCCGAGTATGTTGGACAGAGATCCCAGCACTGAGAAACTTGAGGCTCCTGAAGGCACTGGGCGGATTCTGCGCGAAGCTCTGACGTATCTTGATGAAAAGAGTCATAGAAAGGAGATAGAGGAAGTTGTTAACAGCTCTATCTTGGACATAGTGAGTAATATTTCCTACCTAAAGACTGCAGATGTGGACAATTCTGATCCGGTGTTTTCAGGTATCTTCTTCACACCTGGCTATACCTCCACTTTACATCGGAAGTAAAGAGCAGCGTGTTCACCATATGAGACCGGAGTCTCGTCATAGTATTGACACGGATGCTGGCTATGACAACGAAGCGTCTGTTGAAGAAGTTGCTACCCCTGGTTTGCTTGAGGAAGACAGTTTAAGAAACGCCTACTTCTTTATCAGAAGTGAGGGCCAACATGAACGTAACATCATACGGGAGTTTCGTAGCAGTGACATGAATACCGACCTCGTCAACGAGGTGATTACTGAAGAAGTCGTTACCCCTGGCTTTCCTGAGGGAGACGAACAGCTCGTCGGAGATGCTCTATATACTGACAAAGAAAAGCAGCATGAGCACGATACTATTCTAGACTCCCACTATAGAGACACAGATACCACACACCATGCAGCGTTGGTTGAATTCGCTGTTACCCCTGGACGGGTTGAGGAACACGACCCGCGAGTCGGAGACGCAGTCACTCATAAACGAGCAGCATCTCCACCGTCTATTCACGAACCAGAAAACTTGCCAAAATCAAGGACAACACTCCTACCAGTGAAAAATCCTCCCGAGTCACTTAGTGCACTGTCAGCATTCATGCAAACGAGATGTCACAAGAATAAACGTCGAAAACTTGACGTTGAAAGTCGGTACTTTAGCAGCACACCAAAGAGCAGTACAATGACTGGCTCGGTCAAACTCGATACTCCTGAAAAGCCAACCGCATCTACCGTTTTGCTATCCTCTCCGGTCATTGGACATAATGTTCAGAGCCTCAATCTATACCCCAGATACTATTCGAAAGAGTCTCATAAGCCGCTCTTGCTGATTGTGTCGACACATTTACTGCGGTCCGACAGCACCCTTGTTCGATCGTTGGAAGATATATCGTCTTCTCAATCGGTGCGACTGATCTTTCGTGACTATCGAGGGGCAAACTCTAGTCAACCACTCGTGATCGACGAAGCCGATTTGATAGTATCCCCTACCACTGGCATCATTCTTGCGAGCTGTCATGAAACGACACAAAAGTATCTTCCTGGACAGGGACCTCCGGGTATAGAATCTCCGTTGCATGCGAAAATTTTCCAGGCTATACCACGGTATGAGATGCTTTACGTGCTGGTTCGATCGCCTCTTAAAACATCCATGAACATCCTCTCGTCAGCGAGAGACCTAACAGCCTATTGCATGTCACTGAATCGTATATGCAGTATCAAAGTGCTGCTCATTGCTACAGATGATGTCCTCGAATGGATCCTGTCCATAGCCGCAAAACATACCGTGAACCCTGATCTCATATCTCCTTTGAACGCAACAGAGAGCAGGAAAATTGCTCCGCACTTCCATGATGATCATACACAGTGGGAGGTATTCCTTCGAAGCGCGGGACTCAACCCTTTCGCTGCTGAGAGCATTCTCGCTGTTCTTAAGACAAGTTCAGAGCAATCCGAATTTTCTGAAGATGTCGATCAAGTGAGTCCCCTTTCCAGATTTGTCGAGATACCCTGCCGAACCCGGATGGAAATGTTCCAGAATCTTGTAGGGTGCAGAGTTATCTCAAGGGTCAACAAGGCGCTTGAGATGGACTGGCAGATCGATTGGGCAGTAGATTTGACGTGAATGAGATTAGGAGCTCAAAATGCTGCACAAATGAAGAAAGGTATAATATGTATTCAGAGAGGAGATTCTAAGTTTAGTGACGCAGAGCCCATCACGGCCCTTTCCGAGGGTTATGAGATGGAGTACATGTATTGATTAGATCAATCGAGATAAATGATGGCAAATATGCAACAATCCGCTGGAACAACAACGACAACACGTCACGCATACCACATGGTCAGAATAATCCTTCCCAGTGTAAATAGTGTATTAAAAAGTTGTTTCTTTTTTTCCTAGTCCGAAACGAACGCCGTTCCCTCGACTTTCGATTTCTTCAGGCGTGATAATACAAGTTCGATATAGTACATTGTGCGAAAGCAAGAGGTTCTTATAAAGTCGAGAGAGTGGTATCTTTACTCTCTGATCTTGGCAAGGATCCTGAACCTGTCGTTAGTTACCCGACTACCCGGCTTGACGTTTCAAAACTTACTCAGAGTCCCGGAAAAGAGTAAACTCCTCCTCACCAACCTTGACGGGGCTACCACCAAACTATACGAATTCAATCAGCTCCAACCCTTCCACAACATTTCCGAATTCTCAATCGGAGGTAACATACCTGAGGAATCAAAACCTTATCACCGCTAGCAACGCTCATGGGAATCTTATTTCCATTTCGGTCAGTGGCGCCAGGGCCAACGGCCAATACGGTGGCCTGGTTGATCTCCTTGACGGTGCTTTCGGGAAGGAAGATGCCGCTGGCGGTCTTGGTTTCGGGCTTGATGCGCTGGACGAGGACGCGGTCCAGAAGGGGAACGAGGTTCTTGATGTTGCGGAGAGCCTAGTAGAGTTATGTCAGTAAGAAGGAAGTAAAGTGATTTGTGATCCTATGGACGGATGAATTGAATGTAAGCAGAGCTTCGATCCGGGGAAGAAGAGCTTTGCGCGGAGCTTGTCGCTGCTGGAATTGATGGAGGATAGACCTAACATACCATTGTGATGTATTAAGAGACTAAAGAAGAATGGACTAGTGAATGCAAGATAGAGGCGTGAGATCGTGAACGGAGATGAAATGAAGCTACCAGGGAAGATCAAAAGAGACGATGTTTAGGCTGGATCGATTCGAGCGAGAAATTTCCAGAATGCCAAGACTTTCTTCTGTCTGGCCAGACGGTAAGGCGACAAGGCATCCATCCCGCCCCCCGGAATCTAATGCCGAGGTTGCCGATATAATTTACTTCAGTTTATATCTACAACGTTAAATTTCCAATTACAGTCTGACATGGGTTGACACAGAATCGGGTATATTTCAAATGCACGAATCGACATATTGAATAATTCAGAACGCCAAACCGTCCGACCAATGGTGAAATATTCGTATAGATACATCGCTCACCACCTTCGACCTCCCCGTCCGCGTCCTCCACCATAGCCTCCCTGTTGATTATAACCTCCATAGCCCATCTGCTGCTGAGTGCCCTGCGCGGGGTATCCCTGGTTCTGTTGCCCGCCCCCCGGCTGTCCACCACCCATCATGGCCTGCATATGCTGCATGAAATTCATCGGATCCATTGCCGACGGATCGAGACCCTGAGCCATCATATTCGCAAGCATTCCCTGCATCAGATCTGGCGACATATCCGGCATTCCGGGCATTGCAGGCATGCCCGCCATACCCGCAGCAGCAGGAGCAGCTTGAGTGGGCGGAGCTGGTGTTGGGGTGGGCGCGCCTGGCATTCCGGGCATTCCTCCCATCGACATGAACGCCTGCATTTCGTCCAGTTGTTTCTTTTGATCTGATACCTCGTTGCGCAGTTGTTGTTGCTTGAGGCAGTAGCTTGCCCACGTAAACTCATCGAATCCGTAGTTGAAGAAATCTGTAATATCTGTTCCGGGACGTCTCCATGGCTTCTCATCCTCTGATGGGAAGTCAGTATCTAAGTCTGTTGAGGTAATGGGTTTTCCTGTGGCGGGATGTACTGGGTTGCCGTTCACGTCAATTGTCGAGGTGTGTATGGCTGGGTAGTCTGTGCCGGGTTTCAAGGTCGCTACCGGTCTGCCTTGTATAGGTGCGGGCGTAGCGCTCTCGGCTTTGATCGCAGCTGTCGGTGTTGACGGTTTTATATCGACCGATACTGATCGCTGACCCTCACCGGCTAATGCTGCATGTCGGGGATGTGCACTTTTCAAGAATCGAATCAGTAAATCGTCCAGGCATTGCGGGTTATCCTGAACTTACAGGCTCTGGCCTGTATCTGCAGGAGCTTCTGTGATAATATTGAAATCATCCTAGATGCATGTAAGCTATCTTGACGTGTAAAGTCTTCCTGCGGAGATGCAATTTACATCGTCGTCCTCTTCCTCTTCTTCAAACTCGTAGGAGTCCGCAGGTTTTGTGTCTTCAGAGGTCTGGTTATAGTTATTATGCTCCTGCTGATGCGGGAAGGAGTCAGCAGGGTCGTAAAGATCATCATCGTCTTCCTCCATGTTGGATATCTGTGGTGGTTGTGACTTGAGGATGTTGTGGTCGGAGCAATTTGATCAGACGAGCTAGCGGAAGCGGAAGCTTTGAGCACTTGATTTTGCCCCAGATCTTAGCGCCGATAAGCTTCAACCACTTCAAAGACAAGAACCTGATGGATTATTGTTGGAAATTGCAAAATCGTATCTTACTGTGTCACTACTTGGGTCTCGAAGGTATCTTGTATCCCTCTGAAGTCACGTGTTACCGGAGTGTCCTTGGCGTCGCAGAGCGCATACATTTGACATTCTTGGAACTGTGACTGTTTGCCATTAAATATTTCTCGACAGTTCAAGATCATGTCAACCGAACCACCAAGTCGCACGTCGACTCCTCGATCGTTCACAAACTCAGCAACCTCAGCCGAAGACTTGCTCAAATCACAAACAGTTGGTCTAGTCCACCTCTCGGAGTTTCGCAAACGGCGAGCAGAAGTTCTTGAACAGAAAGAGCGCGAGGCGCATGATAAATCGTTGGGACGGTTCACATCGGGCACGAGGACAGGATCACCATCACAGAACGACGCGACTGACGGGTAAGTTCAAATCTATAAATGAAGGGTCGAAGAACAGCGCTAATGGGCCAAGAACAGTGCGCTGACACCCGGCTCTATATCCTCGGACGGTCGACCAAAGAAGAAGAAAAAGGCACTTGCGAAGAGTAAATTATCTTTCGGAGACGATGATGATACAAACGATACTGGAGAAGACTCTGGTGCAGCGACGCCACAGCCAACTTCCAAGAAGCGACTAGAAGGAAATCCAGCTATACAGCCGCGCAAGATCACCGCAAACCCTAATGCTCCTCCCCCGCCAAAGACACTCACCAAAGCGGCACTTGAGGCTGAGGCACAGGCGCGAGATGCATTACGAAAAGAGTTCCTGAGTATGCAAGAAAAGATCAAAGCTACGGAGATTATAATACCTTTTGTGTTCTATGACGGCACAACTATCCCCGCTGGACAGGTCAAAGTCAAGAAAGGAGATCACGTCTGGTTATTCCTTGACCGGTGTCGTAAAGTTGGCGCCGAGCTTGGAGCAGCAGGAGCTCAGAAGAGTAGTCGTGCGAAACGTGACAACCGTCGAGAATGGGCTAGAGTAGGTGTGGACGATCTCATGCTTGTGCGAGGGGATATTATTGTTCCTCATGTGAGTTATTCCACCGGGAGCAATCTGAATCAACACTAACTTCGTCGCAGCATTATGAATTCTACTACTTTATAGCGAACAAAGTCCCTAGTTTTGGCAAGACCGAGGGTTTATTATTCGATTTCTCGGCCAACATACCTCCCGCGCAAGAGGACGGCTCTGTCTCGCAGCCTAATGATGAAGAGCTCGAAGGCGCCAACACAGATCCGACACTGACGAAGGTGGTGGATCGGCGGTGGTATGAGAAGAATAAGCACATATTTCCGGCCAGTCTTTGGCGCGAGTTCGAGCCGGGTGAGGAGTTTCTCGAAAAGATGAAGTCAACGAGGAGAGATGCTCAGGGCAACGCATTCTTCTTCTGATGTGTTATGAGATATTCGGCGCTGATTGCTCAATATGGCAATGTGAATACAGAATTGGACTTTCCTTTAAAGATTGATAGGTAAATACGTACAGCCTTGGGTGCAGCTGATTATCTGTTCGGCTAGCTCTCCGAACTCACTTCTACTCCTTAGATCATCTGTGCTCACGATTTGTAGTTTCGATATGTTCATGAATGCAACGAAGTAAAATAAGTTTATCCCTAAAACATCGACCTGGCTGTGCATTGTATACAACCTTGAAGCCGAATCGCGTTCTACGCCCCGGTCGTGACGGATTCCCCCTTTGGGCGATCGGGCGGAGGCGCGGGGATAACCTTGGCAAGTGCAACGGCCGCCATCATCATCTCCCTTTAGCTTCTACAATACCCGGACTTCGGGATGACATCTCTCTTCTTTACATCAACTCATCCAGATTGCCCGTCGTTCACGCTTCTTGTACTCTGTTAATAGGCCCCTCTGCACCCTGTGCACGCTACTGCCGTCAACTTCATAGAGTTATGATCGAGGGAAGACGCCTCTTAGGTGTCGGACCCCAAGTCCTGCCCGATTCAGTAGAGCACTGATGGGCCATTGCTAATCAGACATCCACCCGCGATTGCATATTCAGATCATTTTGACTTCACTTTTCGATCGCACTCGTCCATTCGTATATACGTGAAATAATGTCGGCTTTCGGTGACTCCATCTCCTCAGCCTCCGCGCAGACGCTCAACAACACAATATCAAACAATGTATCATATCCGCTTCTTCTGCTCAAAGCCCCTTGGCAAGCAATTCAGAATTTTGAAACCTTTACATTCGTCACTCTCCCACACAATGTCGCGCGTTTCACTGGTCTCGATGTCCTCTTCGGTAATGGGGGCGGAGGGGAGGGTGAGCTGGCAGCCGCAGCTGCAGCCACTGGAGCAAACATAGCTGAAGGAATCGCAGAAAACGCGGGTACCGACGCTGCTTTCAACATGACAGATTTCTTTCATACAATGAGGAGATTCAGTGGCTTCTTCAGTTACATGACCAGTCGATGGTCACTAGCTTGCTTCTCAGTCGCTTTGATCCTTAATCGTGTGACAATATACGCATCGTCAAGGCGACACATCAGCATTCCGTGGAAGAAGCGCCTTGTTCTTCGCATCATACCAATTACTCTATTCCTAGCGCAGATCGTGAATTTACTACGCGCAATTCGTTGTCAAACGTCTCCTGAATACCCCTCAATCCGATATGGCCATCCAGATAAGCGTTTCTCCTTTGATCATGCTGCCGGCGGTGGCTTTCTATATTCCATGAGTTCCACACTTCTGCCCTGGGAGTCATATTCAGATTCTTGTAGTGCGGTGGCTATGAGCAGGCAATCCAGTGGGACCGAAATCCCTCGTGGATCGTTCAATCTCCTCTGGCCAGTCTTCATCACTCTTTGCATAAGCCATTTTGTGGAGACGCTATTATGTGCTTTGCAAGGTCGACCTGTCGTCACGGAGGCCGGAATGTCAATCTTCGAGCATTCTCTTGCGTTCGCGGAGGCGGAAACCATGGTCAGCCAGTCCATCGGTCTAGGAATTTTTGGATTGACGAAGCATAGCTCAACACGAGATGACTTGCCTTTGACGGGGGACGAAAATTCAACCCTGCATATACTCAGTCGCACACAGGTGCTCGAGAAGATGAACGTAACGCCTGAATTACTGTTTATCGTCCTTATATCGTGCTGTAATAGTCTATGCTCTAACGCCCTCGACGTCTTCGGGAAGCAAAGCAAGTACCGACTAATAAATACAACCCTGTGGGGACTCTGCTACATGGGTGCCATGGCATGGGGTTTTGTTGATAATTCGCCCGTCAGCGGCGATAGCGGCTTCCTCAAATTTCCTACTGTCTGCATCGTGGGGTTCGTTCCCCATCTACTCATACTAGTTGGAATAATTGTCTGCTTGGGCATTTATGGACTGGCCGTTCTCATCAGCGCGTTCAATCTTCCTGCGGGACTGCCAGAACCGTCATCTGTCTGGGAGCGATTCTCTTTAGCAAACGACAACATGCAAGGCTCCACTCAGATTCGCAATGTGCGCCTCAACATGCACGAAGATTTCTATACTTCCTTACTTCGCATCGGGTACGCTGCCTTGACTGCTGCGAGCGAAGCAGTCTTTTTGAATGAGGGACGCAATGTCGTAGCTCGCCGCAGGACCTGGTTGGAGGAAGATAGGCTTACTGAAATTGAGACTGCTCGTCGGAGGGCAAGGCCTAGAGCAATGGATAACACTTCAGCTACTCGATGGGATAACACAGGCGGTATCAGCTTTGATATTCCTTTACCACAAGCAGAAACTTGGGAAAGCGGCTACGGCAAGGAACAGAAAATTGAAAAATTGAAGAATATATATCGATCTCATTCACAAAACAATCTTGGGGGCGTTGGTGCATTTCATGGCGCAAGCAGGGTTTATCATGGGTATGCATTTTTCAAGGGTATCTTTCATTTGATTGCTAGATGGGTTGCTCTAGGCCTGAACAAGATTCTGGAACGAATGGGCATTACATCTCGGCCACAGTGGATGGTTCGGTTAATCGGATTCAACAAGAAGCGAAAGAAGGCAAGCATGAGGGAGCAGCAGGCTTCGTTAGACTTTTGGATTTTGACGGATGATGGCGAACTCGAACTTCCAGAGGATGACGAGTTCGATGTTGAGAAGGAAATGCGAAAGAGAGAGACTATGCATCAATCAACGTGGGAAGATACGGACGAGACTCAATTAGACAACAAGCTGTACTATTGGTGGTCAGCTGGAGGATCCTGGGGCAACCAGGACGAGAGTGGCGACTATGCACCTTCGGAGAACAGCTTTGATGATAATACCAGCGTAATTTCTACGCAGACTACCAATGACGATGAATGGGAAGATGATGAGAACTCCGATGGCCGTCGGACGCCTACACAGCGAGAGCCCTACCCTCGCACATTTACCCGCGAAAGCACGCCACTTATGGAGACTTTATTGGATACTTCATCACTCGCCCGTCTACTCGACCCTCGCGACCAAGAGAGCAAAAACGAAGCCCGTATTCTCGCCGCGCATCTCCTCGCCGAGAAAGAGGGCCGCATTATGACCCGCAGCCGCTTCCGGCGCCAGGACGAGCGCGAGCGAACACGCGTTCTGATGCCAGTGCGCTATCATGCCAGGTCCAGAGACAGTAGCAGTAATAGCAACGAGGAGTCACGTCCCACAGCCGAAGAAGAAGCCGACATCCTCGAAAAACTCATCCTGGCTCGCCGCCAAGACGCAGCCGCACGCGTACAAGAAGGCCCCAAAGATTCATGGGAAACAGGTGCGGCAGGCCTCGGAGACGACGGTCCTCAATGTGTGATTTGTCAGACAAGCCCACGTTCAATCATAGCCTGGCCATGTCGATGTCTCTGTGTGTGCGAAGATTGTAGAGTCAGTTTAGCCATGAACAACTTCGGCAGTTGCGTTACTTGTCGCCAGGAAGTTGCTGGATTTGTTCGGTTGTGGGTGCCTTGATTCCTGTTTTGTCTCTGTATATTGAGTCTTCGATTTGCTACTTTGCCGACTTCTGATGGCAGCTCCTTGTAACGTAATTATTGCATTGTCTTATTGTATGTTTCCTACTTCAGATAGACCTCGGGCCTGGATTAACAAAACTCATTTTCTTGTCTTAAAGATGTATTATCAATGTATATCTACTCGACTATGATGGCAAGACCGTAAGATGTCATATATCAGTAGAGCTGAGTCAGACCATCGTTTCAGCCAGGATTATAGCTAAAATCTCCAAAGCGTCCATGATTTGCGAAATACTTCGGCTCTTCGATCTGTTCCCGACTTTCTCGTAGAATTGTTGACTCTGGCTGGGCAGGAAGACGGGTCCGATGATGCGATGGAGTGGGGACGGTATTTCGGGCAACTACAGTTAGACAAGTTAGTTCAAAGAAACTGTAGACGAAGCATAGTAATGTACCAGAAAGAGGTAGCTGAGGAGGAGGCATTGCTCCTACATCAGCCATGAAGCGGCCCTCCTTACGTTTCGAGCTCGCACTGCCACTTCTCTGATGACGAAATAGTCTCTCCGTGCTACTTTTATTGGTACGCCTCTCTGTTGAAGGTAGAGAATCAAAATGTCGAGATGCGGTCATCCCTGTTTGAGGTAGCAATGATCTATTCAGTCGAGTATCGTTTGTTGCATGGGGTAAAGAATTGAGTGTGTGAGACACAGAGTCCGAGGCTGCGGTCTGTATCTGAGAACGCATTGCTCGGCTTTTGAGGAGGTTGTAGAGGTTCGTCATTTGGGTGTGTTTCTTGCATTTCTCTTGGTAGAGGGTGATGAGCTCGTCGTTTTTCTTTTGTAATTGGTCTTGGGCCAATTGCATGTCTCAAGTATTGAAGTTAGAGCCGACTTGGTTGAAATATTGAGAGGAGTCAGAGGACTCACCCGCAAGTTTGCTTTGCAGACTCGATATCTCTGCATCGGCGCTATTGATCAATTTTTCTTTGTCGGTGTTCAAATTTCCGTATTTTTCGGTGAGCCCTTTGCTTAGGTATTCCTGGTAGCATCTAATATTAAGACCGTCAACCTCATATAAATTGCTGCGAGAAACAAACAGGAGTACATTTCTTGCGTGGTTTGATAAGCCCAGAATGAAAGCGCTCTCCCTGCACACTCGATGATCGTCGTCGGGTCCAGACCACTCAGCACGCTGGTTTTGTAGTCTTCTGTCGGGTTGAGGATAGTCGATACAACATCGTCAGGGTTGGGTAGGTTTGCTTGACATGCAGGACACGTGCGACTCTGTTGTGTTTGCCGTGTGAGACCCAGATTTTGCGCGCAAGATAGACAAAAGATGTGCCTGATGGATGTTTTTTCATTAGTGCTTTTCATCGTGCTAGAGGAAAACGACTACGAACGAACAAGTTGTCACGACAGCTCGGTCAGTTAGGGATTTTCGGCACGTTAGAGAGTTGCAACGGAGGGAGAAATCCAATGAATGCGCCATTGACTGACTGGAAATGAGGTGTCACATTGTGATTGACAGAAACGAGGAATCAAGAGTTGAGATTCTTGCGTTATGCGATCAAGGGGAGGTGGTCGCAGAAGACAGGCACGACGACATGGCTCCTTCCCTGTCGACTTAGGGCTGTGTTGCCGAAAGAGGAAGGAGCATCACATGCAGTGGCACGTGACCAGGAGCAGCATTCCAGGGGGCTTTCCATGGGCCAGAACGGCTGCAGACTAACGTCCGGCTCAATCAGAACCAGCAGATCGGCCAAAACGTGACCGCTGCTGAAGCCGGCCAATGACGAATGCGGCTTCGGGGCTGCCACCCCACCAATGAGCTGGTTAACTTGGGGAAAGCCTGCCTCAGGTTCTCCATCCCTATTCTAGACGTTCAACTCAAACTACTATTCCTGGGGATTCCACGTTTCTTCTCTCGATTTATGCTCTTACAACGTTCTGCCAGACTGGAGCGCTCATTCTGGCCATGCTGATACTTCCTGCATCACACCATACATAAAGGCGCATTTGCATTTTGGCAGGTGGATCCGTTTTTGACACTTTGCAGTTTGCATCAACGGGCGGCCGCTTCTTTTTACCTCGACGAAATTCACAGCGACCATTGTCGCATTCGACAGCCATGCCGAGCCGAATCTTAGGCCAGACTATCTTAGTCGGCTGTTTAATGCTAGCCCTTATATATTTCCTTTATCAGCCTTCAGATGCGCAACCTACGGCCAAGTCACCGCGCAGGTCGTCCAGGTCGGATCTGGCGAGCGATGCTAGGAATTCCACCTTAGGGGTGAGCAATCCAGAGTGCGCTGTGACTACAACGGGCTGACTCCAAGTTCCTGGTGATCATATAGTTCGGTGCCATATTCGTTATCAATCTTCCCCCGCGAACAGACCGTCGTGATGCGCTCGCCCTCATGTCGTCCATGACGGACTTGAAGCTGGATTATATTGAAGGTGTAGTCGGCAGTGAGGTCAAGGATAAGGCGCTTCCGCCGCCAGCAAGTCATACAACTCAAAGATCTGGCAACATCGGCAGCTGGAGGAGTCATTTGAATGCAATTAGAGCGTAAGCTACATCCGCTACTCCACTTCGACTATGTAACGAAGGGTACTAAGACAGCTATGACTGTTACAGAATAGTCGAGAACAATTTAGATTCGGCACTGATCCTCGAAGATGACGCGGACTGGGATGTTCGCATCCACGATCAAATGTATGATTTTGCTGAGGGGGTACGAGCTTTGACAATGCCACTTGCAGGCACGACGAACAGTTATGCAGACCCCTCATACTATGACCCGTCCAAAGGGGGACAACCAGAGGAACTCGTCTTTGGCCAGCTTCCGAGAACCGTGAAACCGCAAGTATCGCCATACGGCGACGACTGGGACGTGCTCTGGATCGGGCACTGCGGTACCGAAGCCCCAAATATCAACCTTCAAGACGAAGAGAAGGCGAAGAAGTCTCAAAGTATTCCTCGGGGCCGGGTCGTTTATTACAATGACGAGACTGTCCCTCAGAACCATCACCTGCATGTCATGGAGCAGGAACGCGACCCACGCGAGATTTTCCCAGACCATACCCGAACAACCCACCACGTCATGGGCCAGATTTGTTCCTTAGTCTATGCCGTCTCGCAGCGCGGCGCTCGCCGAATTCTTTACGAAATGGGCGTGAAAAAGTTCAGTGATCCCTACGACATCATGCTTCGAGATATTTGCGAGGGTGTCAACGACCGGCCCAAAGGCGCTGTATGTCTGTCTGTCGAACCTGGAATTTTCAACCACCATCGACCCGTTGGTCCATCCGCCTACCACAGCGATATTTCGGAACATACCGCTCCTCCTGTTGAGGTTGCGTTTACCGAAAATATTCGATATAGCGCGCGTCTAGCTCTGGAGAATTATGCTATTGGCTCGACTGAGTTGGAAGACCAATGGCCGGATAAAATTTCATCAACATCATCATATACATCATAAAAGCCGCTCCTTTCACCTCAATCTCAATTGTTTACATTCATACCTTGGGGACACATCTTTCGACTTATTCCCATGCTCATGTTCGCCCCATGTCACATCCTTTCTCGTTAACGGTCATCTATGCCGGTTTGCTGCTCGTATTCACCTTCAACCACTTACCCCAGGACTTTGCTACGACAATATACTTTTTACCACTGTACACTTCATATCTTCTTGCTTATTCTCGACTTCTTCATTGGCTATGTATCCGGGTTACAGGAGCACGGACAGGCGCCAGACTTTTTTATGTTTTCTTCTGTACATGTCTTAAACAAGCTTTTGAATGTCTTTGGAAATAGTTCTGTTTTTGCATATAGGCGGAGCTTGAATCGAATCTCTTTTTGACCTCAAATTATACATATCAAGCGAACATATTCTGGGGCACCCAAACATCGAATGTAACTCATCAAAGATCCATGGATGTTTCAGTTGTCTCACAAAGATAAAATATGATGATGTCAATCAGAAAATGTGGAAGTCTATTTCTAAGTACCTATGCTCCCCTGGCAGAACCTCCGTTATCTTGCTATCATCCTTCTACCGTCCTTACCTAACTTCCCAGTCAAAACACCGCCTCTTTCGCGTTTCGGAAACTCTCCAGAACCTTTCTCGCCTACAACACCCCCGTTATCAGCATTACATACCACGCTTCCCCTGAGTATAGTATTCTTGGCCCGTTTCGTACTTCGATGCCCTCGAATAGGGTGTAGTCTAACACCGTGGTACGACATCTTCTGGCTAATAGTTCTAGCGCCTCTTTGCCCCGGATATCAGATTACCAAATCAGTGTCAAACCCCGGTGCAGCGTTCCCCTTCTTGCTTGACAGACCATAGAGCTTCGTGGCATTGCTAGAGGTCATCTGCAGAGACTGGATAAGCGATATCTTGACCTTTGCGAGATGGGGAGGCAGGCTTCCGACTGGCTGGATAGGAGCGCCAGAGGGGTCTCGATGCAAGCAACCCCGTTAGGGATTTTGGTTAACATTAGAATCTTGCCGTTGATGAGACCAAGCTTTTTCCTGCAGGGTTGTTGGACATGGATGCTGCACGATCTGACGAGAGGATGGTGAAGGTGTTGTATGTCACATATCGCCAGAGGGAATCGAGATAAGAAAGATTGTGCCGGAGAGGGAGGAGCACACGGCCTTTGCGCCACGATAATGTACGTCATGATCATCGTGATGGTCGTGATTGTGGTTGTGTTCGTGTGCATCATTTATACCGTCTGAATCTGTTCCTCCTTTCAGTTCCCCCGAAAGTAAAAACAAGAGATGGGAACAGGTTTCGGCGTGAATTGGTAGCATTCGAGATTGTGCTACGCTAACATGCTCAATGGCGCTTTCAGATGGCACATGAATCAAGAGAGTTGGCCTGTCTGCGAGCTCTGCGAGAGAAATAGCTCGATAGGTAATAGTATTCAATTTAACCCTTCTTTCATCTTTTGAGCGAGCAACAGTTGATATGACAGTGGAGACTAACCCGAGGTGAAGCACGAGGTGTCTATCATAAGATCGTGTTTCATTCATTCATTTTATGTAATTATAGTATCTAATCTCTGCTCGATCCCGGCCTACAAGCGAAACATCTCACTTCGACTACCGATTCCATCAAAGATGCAAGTATTATCCAGTGGGACATACTGTCTCGTCAACACCTTGAGCGCCTCCTGCGAGACCAATCCACCAGTAAGAGAGGAGATATTGTGCAATTCACCACCTTCAGTACGACGGAGCTCTTTGGCTGCGTTCGCTATACTTTCGCGGACTGATTCGTCTTCAAGAAAACTCTTGTCATCCTCTGCTATGGTGGTTATCAAGCGGTCGAGAGTTGTGTCCCATGTCGCGTCATCGTCTAGTGCTATTGCGGGTAAGCGTCCGCTTTGAATGCCGTCAACAATAGCGTCTAGGGCCTCGAAAGCGATGTAAATGGAGATGACGGATTCCGAGTTCCCGAAACCAAATCGAATAGCTTTAAGAGTCTGGCTAGCATCGATGGTGATGTGCGGAATTCGGCGTCCGTGAATGACTTTCACATGGGATGCATTCTTGCAAAAGACCTCGACTTCTTTCTCTGCAACTGGCTGAGTCCGTGAACCTAGCTGCGCTTCTATAGTGCGGACAGTTTCAAGAACTTCTTTGAGATCGCGACTTGCTTTGCTTTTGTAAATGTTCTGTAAGGAGATATAATCTGCCGATTTGGCTTTCATATCAGGTACCGATCCAGGAAGCGGGAGAACAGCATGTTTTGCATGGAATTCTTTCAAGGCAGCAACAATGATCCAGAAACTGTCGGAATCTGCCTGCAGGTTCTTGCACTGTTCCATATCGAATATCTCGCGAATATTGCTGCGCAGTGACCAAGGATTGATGCTCTTGAGAACAGCTCCTACAGCTTCATCAAAATTCTCTTCCCCGCCTTCTGCAGTGTTGGTCCTTGCTCCAGCTCTCACAAATTCTCTGAAAGCCGTCTTGTCTTTGTAATTTTCTGGCGCTTTGCCCTCATGTTCAGCTTTCCATTTCTCTAGGTAATGTAGTAATATAAGGATGTATGGCACGTGACCATGATCGTGGTCGTCGAGCGCATCAAGGTCTGTAATTACCGAGGCTGCTGCCTGCAGCTCAGGCCAGGGATTGAGTAGTCGTAAGTCTTGTGTAGACTCGGGGTCTGGGTGTGTTTCGACAATGGGAAATTCGGAGGGCAGCTGGAGTGAGAAGGAGGAGTAAAAGCCGACAGAGCGTGTGTACATCAAAGGAACACCAAGTTGGTCGGCGGAGAAGGAGAGCGCATCGAGAGAGGACCGTTTGATCGGGCCTGAGACGACTATGAGTTTATAGGCGGAGAGAAATTCGGGTTGTTTTAAGAGTTCTGAGATTGGCTACAGCAGGTTAGTGTCGCGATTCGCTAGAGTAGAAGCTTTAAGAGGACGCACCTCTGCTTTGTAGTCCCCATCCACATCAGGGTTCAGCTCCTTCAGATATGTGCATGTTTCCTGAGCTCGAGATTTGCCCAGACTGCTCTCTTCAAGGAAGAAATTCACGCCGAGATCGGTCTCTGTGACAATAGCGGGATCAACGATAGTAAAGCCTCCCACTCCAGGCAGGACTAGATTTTTGAGGGTTTCAGTGCCAGCAACACCCCCGACTGATGTATTTTCGCTGTCGATAGGACCATCGGAGTTCACTAGTAACACGCGCGACTGCTCGAGTGCTTGCTGTCCACTGGCTGCCCATAAACGCAGCTGTCGGTCATACTTTCTCTCTTTCGAGGAAGGCCCCACTAGAGCGATGGGGAACGCGTCTGTCATGTCGGTTTGTTCTTATTCGAGGGATAGGTAAGTAAGGGAGTGTCAGAAAACGATAAAGTTCTGATTGTGGCAAACACAGTCTGGAGCAGCTGTGTTTGTCAGCTTGTTGATGCTAGATGTTGTTGATAGTTGATAGGCAGATGGAAGCTAGGGAAGGAAGCATACATGGAGGGAAGCACTAACTCAGTGCGGCATAGCTGCCGAGCTGCCCCTCCAAGGCTCGAAGGCTCCAAGAGTCTGAGGCCCCAAGGCACCCTAGGCGGTAGGCCTTGCCTAAAAGGGCGCGGTCAATTGAGGTAGTTCTGGGCTATGACGCCAATCATCCATGCACGATTTTCTCCGATGTCCCCCGCCATCTACTACTAACTACTCGTGACTCTATATTATTAACACCACTGTCAGCATTCACCACTCTCCGCGGGGTTTTATTTGCTTGTCCGGAGCACTATCCGCCGAATTGAGTACATATATCCCTCACGCCCTCACGGTGCCTGTTGATCTATATATCGAACCAAATATCACAGTTCGCAGCCATTTATGAAACCGTTCGTCCGGCTTCTTTCCACCACAAGAAAATTCTCAACGTGAGTACACCCTATTCTACCTGCATCAAATTTATGATAATCTGCTCCTTCATCCGATTGATTGATATGCCAATGCTTCAGAATACAATTAACGGATCAATTAGACTTCAACGAATTACCTGCATCTCAAAATCGCACCCAAGCGCATTCGTTCCAATTTGCAGATCGCCCTTCGCATTTCAAACCTCCCACTCACACACCATGGCCAGCATCGAAGCCTCAAAGCGGGCCGCTGCCCAGGTCGCAGTCCAGAACCACTACCCTCTCAACGCAAAATGGGTCGGAATCGGTAGCGGCACAACCATCGTCTACGTTGTGGAAGCCATTAAAGAGTTGGGGATTGACACAAGTCTGACCAAATTTGTGCCCACGGGCTATCAGTCCAAACAACTCATCAAAAAGGCTGGATTGACGGTTGTAGAGTTTGATGCTATTCCAGAGGGGACTGTGCTCGATGTCGCATTCGATGGCGCGGATGAGGTGGATGATGATTTGAACTGTATCAAAGGTGGTGGTGCCTGTCTTTTCCAGGAGAAGATTGTTGCGCTTCAGGCAAAAGAATTCATTTGTGTTGCTGGTATGTATTCCATTGCCCGGACGAGATCATTTCGCATGCTCACGATTCGACAGACTCCCGAAAACTCCAAAAGCGCCTCCTGACCAACTGGAAATACATCCCCATCGAAGTCGCGCCTATAGCCGCAAACCGCGTTGTGCATAAACTGACCGAAATGGGCAGCATCAAACCCGCCATCCGTCTCAACACCGTCGCCAAAGAAGGCCCTCTCAAGACAGATCAGGGCTTCTTCATCGTCGACGCCCCCTTCCACCCTCTCCTGATTCCATCGGACGTCAAGGCTGGCAAGGACGGCAGTGGTAATGGCGGTATCTGGGAAGTTGAGACTCTTGCGACAAAGATTAAGGCAATCCCGGGTGTTTTGGAAGTGGGCATTTTCTGTGGAGTTACTGGTCCTCAGGCCCAGGCTTCAGGATCTATTGGTGGGCAGAAGCCCGTTGCTGCGTATTTCGGTATGCCGGATGGCTCGGTGACTGTCCGGAAGGCTGCCGCCTAGATCTTTACAGTTGAATTCTTTGTCTTCTTGTCAATACCCGTTTCTTGCCATCTCAACGTGTTAAAAGAATAGACAATCGTTATATAGAGGTTGACTAGGTCTTAACAACATGTTTTCTTTTCATGATCGTATAGATAGAGTAGTCAACGAATGTATGATCTATATGTACACGATGCCAGACGCTATACTTTTGAAAAAACCATAGGACATTCGCCGGCCCACAATACACATTACTTAACTCCATTATTATTCTTAGATTTTGACTATTTGACCCCCTTGCCCTTGGCTTCAGTCTCACCAAGCTCACGGATGAATATCTGAACCGATCCAGGCTCGATATCGTCCTTCCCGTCCTCAAACCCAGGACTAACGGCAATCGCAAGATACTTCCCACTCGAGCTAAAACTGAGCGCGGCGACACTCGCCGGGTATTTCTGATATTGACGAATTCTCCTTTTCGCAATTCCGTCCCATAGCGCAACCACGCCGTCACCTCCGCCGGAAGCAAATGTGCCGTGAACGGGGTGGAACGAGAGCGCGTTAACGGGATAGACAACATCGACATCCTCGACAGTTTGCCGATGGCACTTGAACGCATATTTACGTGCTTGTGATTCTGTAGATGGATCGAACCATTCGACCGCTACTCGGCCCTCGATACTCGACGACGCATAACCAGCATCGTCAGGCATGCATGCAACTGCCCTCGTCATAAATTTCAGACTACTTTCTCGTCTCTGCCACGGTTCAATTTCGACTTTGTTTACCGCCGGAGGTTGGGAATCGGCTTGATCGGTTATGAGGGCTAGGGATTTGAGGTCGTAGATATGTAGCGCTCGGGAGGCCATGGCCACGACGAGCTTTGTGGGGCTGAGTGAAAGTGAGAAGGGTTTGGATGGCAGGGGGATCACTGCTGGTGTAGAATCGGAATTGAGGCGGTGGACGTGCAGGGTTGAATCCCATGATGCGCTGATAACGATGGAGTGTTCTTTGCTGTATACCACTGATTTGACGCCGGCTTCGTGGCTAGAGAGGACGGTTTGGGTGGAGGTGTTTACATCGATCCTTTGTATCATCAGTCGCCATACTTCATATGCAGTTTTCCGGGGGTATAGGAGCTCACTTCCTGACATCCCAATCCAGTCCAGCTGTAATGATCTCATCTTCATTAGCACCAAAACAAACATCTAGTACCGGCGCTCTGTGTTCGAATTTTTGTAGCAGTTTCCCCGTGCCGACAGCCCCGTTCTCGTCGCGCAGGTCATACAAATAAACGTTCTTATCCCATGAAGAGACGACTATTCTGGTGGAATCTGGTTCGGTAGAGAACTTGAGTGCGGAGATGGCATCTGTCGGAGGAGATGCGACGGTGAATTGATCTAGATTAGACAGTGGTCAGTCATCTAAAATTCCTTCAAAAATGAGTACAGCTCGTGCGAGTAAACATACTAGCTGACATGGCGCATATGTATTTAAAGTAGTAACGTCGTGTAGTGATGTATGAAAGTAGAAGCTGTCCGCGGCGATCAATTTGCGCCAATCGAAGCTTCCGTTTTGCGGGACACTTTTCTGCCGCTCAATGCCGCCTAATTATTTATTGCCTCTGGCAGTCACCTCCTCCCATGATAATCATTCTCTATCAGCTTTCCCAAATTCTACACTTTGCTTGGTTTGAGAGCTTTACAAGTCAATACTCTCTGCACTACGAGTCGAAAAACACAGCACAGTATGCCTTTCGCGCAACTCGTCATCGGACCTCCGGGAGCGGGGAAATCGACATATTGCAATGGCATGCATCAGTTCATGGGAGCTATAGGAAGGAGGTGCTCCATCGTGAATTTAGACCCGGCAAACGATCAGACCTCATATCCGTGTGCGCTGGACGTGCGCGACTTAGTGACGTTGGAGGAGATAATGACCGAAGATACTCTAGGGCCGAATGGCGGGGTATTATATGCGCTGGAGGAGCTTGAGAATAATTTTGGATGGCTTGAGGAGGGATTGAAAGAGCTTGAAGGTATGTATTCAAAGCTCTTATATAATGTTGTTCATATTGTCTAACAGCTTTCGCGATAGATGATTACGTTCTCTTTGATTGTCCCGGTCAGGTCGAGCTATTCACACACCACTCATCACTACGAAATATCTTTTTCCGAATATCAAAGCTTGGATATCGAGTACGTCACTTAGAATTCGGTGTTTTGACATCGCTAACGCGCAACAGTTAATAGTAATCCACCTTGTCGACTCATACAGCCTCACCCTACCCTCGATGTACATCTCCGCCCTACTCCTCTCCCTCCGCTCCATGCTCCAAATGGACCTCCCACACATCAACGTCCTCACCAAAATCGACAACCTCTCAAACTACTCCCCTCTCCCATTCAACCTTGATTTCTACACCGAAGTGCAAGAGCTCAATTACCTCCTCCCGCATCTCGAGGCCGAAACGTCGCGATTATCGCATGAGAAATTCGGCGCGCTGAATCAGGCAATTATCGATCTGGTGCAGGAGTTTGCCCTTGTAGCCTTCGAAACGCTGGCAGTGGAGGATAAGAAGAGCATGATGCATTTGCTGCAGGTCATTGATCGCGCGAGTGGATATGCGTTTGGACCTGCCGAAGGCGCGAATGATTCGATATGGCAGGTTGCTGTCAGAGAAGGGTGGGGGGATTTGAAAATTTCGGATGTGCAGGAGAGATGGCTAGATGCGAAAGATGAATATGATGAGTATGAGAGGAAGAATTTGGAAAAGGAGGCGAAGGCGAATGAAGCGAAAGCGCATCAAGGTCAGGATGATTTGGATGATGAGATGCTTGATTTCCAGAGGATGCCTGATAGTGGCACAAAGGTTATTCGGAAGTCCAAGTCATGACACTGGACGGGTTTTAGAATATAAATTCATGTGTATAATATCAATCATGCATATAAATAGGGGTATCATAATAGCAAACGTAAACAATAAATAATCACCAAATCAATCCTCCTCATCACTCTCCTCGTCATCATCATCAATATCCATCCCAAAAACAGCCTCATCATCGTCCACAACAGCAGCAGCACTATCCCTGCCCCCGAATAACCCCTCCAACACCCCGTTATTCTCTTTTCTCGTCCTCCCAATTTCCCTCCTCGCTCGTCTGATTGCCTCTTCCTCCGCCTTGCGCATCGTCCCAGAGACTCTCACAACCCTAAACACAGCATTCCTCATCGTCATTTCCGACTTCTTCGCCGATGCACCTGTCGCCGGTACAGGAATCGCATTGAGATACGTAAGCGCCGCCCAAACCAATCTATACGCTGCGCGGGGACACCGAATAATCGCCGTCGACGTCGCGGGCGACAAATATTTAACTACAAACCCATCATACACATCAGCAAAAAATCGCAATTAAGATCTCGAGAAGGGTTGGAGAGAGGAGCGTACCGATCAAATTCCCACTCGATGCACCACCTAACTTCCCTATTCCATAATCACCAAACAATTCCGATATAGTGTCGCGAAGTAATCGTGCCAGCACGCTGGAGGTTAATGTATCTGGCGTCGGCGGATGGAAGTAGAGATGTGCCGGTACTGATGACGCTCCTGATTTGCTGTGAATTTGGGAGGGCTCGGGGTGCAGGATATCGATTAAGAGGTAGCGGTGTTTTATGCGCACCATTTTATTCTCCCCCTGTGATTTGGTTGCTCTTGATAGATGATGGTGAGGTTGTACAACTTTTTTCGGAATATTCGAGCTTAGCGGCCGGGAGATGCTCAAGTTTCTGTAGCCAATCACCCAGCTCGGAAATTTAAATCACTTGAATCGAGCTGCCTAGTTACGATCACATTTCTTTTTTTTTTTTTTTTACGAAACCACAAAGAATTAACATCATCATCAAATGCGTCAATAACCATTCTACCCAGTATTAAATCTACGCCGTACATGCGCACCTCGTGCCGTCGCCTGTCATGCCATGTACTAACCACATCACACGGTCGTAAGACAATGAACAGATTTTTGACAAAATGGAAAACATCAAAAGGCATTATATGCTAAAAGAGACCCGTGCCGATATCAAAACAGGTGCTGAAAACGAAAAATAAAAGAAAAACATAAAAATGCTTAGAGGCTGACCTCGACACGACCTTCGGCACCTGGAGCTCCCTTGGAGATGTTGGGGAGGAGGTAGGTAATGTCGTCCCAGGGGTGACGGTACAATCCAGTGCGCAGTCTCTTCTGGTCGAGATAGTGAGCAATAAGACCAATGCTACGTCCGAGGACGAAGAGACCGTTCAAGACACCCATGCGGAGGTAGTCCTCGGCCTCTTCGGTGGAGAAAGCACCAGAGTTGCGGAGCAAGTCGACGAAGCAAACAGCAACACATCCATCAACGTTGAGAATAAGATTGTCCTTCTTAGAGGTTGTGACGGTCTCGACAGCAATGGCGTAGTCGAGGAGCTTGTGGGTGGGGAAGTGCTTGGTAACGTACTCCTTGACCAACTCAACACGGAGATCAGGGTTGTTGCGGGACTTGACCTTGTGACCAATACCGGGAACTGGAAAAAGAAAATTAGCCTTCGTTACTTTGCGTAGCGGCAGATAAACTTACTGAGCTTGTTCTCCTTGCGCATGGTGTCGACGAACTCACGGGGGCTCATGCCCTTATCGAAAGCCTTGGTAAATTCTTCAGCAGCACCGTCAAGAGCACCACCGAAACGAGAACCGATGGTGAGAAGACCAGAGACCAAAGCACTGATCAAATCCTTACCAGCACGGGTAGTGATAATGGTGTTCATGGCACCAGAGACGGCAGGACCGTGGTCGGCAGTCAACATGAGAACCATCTCCAAGAACTTGCTGGCATAAGGTGGCAAGCGGCGACGGAACCAGAGAAGAGACATGACACCACCGATACCAATGTCCTCACGGAAGACATCAGAGATGGGGAGACCAGCGTACAAAAGCTCCTGACCACGGTCATCAGAGATGGTGGAAATGAAAGCAGCGGGCTTACGGATAAGACCCAGTTCCTGGGCCCAAGAGTAGTCCATGGGGATCTTAGGGATGACGGGCTCTTTAAAGGTGGCGATGGTGCCGTCAGCAACGAGCTTTTTGTACACGCTGTTCAAGACCTGGGGAAGCTCTTCGAAGGTATCGGGAACGTAGAAGCCAGCAGCCTTCATTTGCTTGTTCTTCTCGACAGCGGTCTCGAGCTGGGAGTTGGCAGAGGCACCGGCGTGACCGAATTGGACCTCGGTCTTGAACATGCTGGCGCAAGTACCAATGGCCCAAGCGACAATAGGCTTGGTGATGGTGCCGTTCTTGACAGCCTCAATCACACGGTACTCCTCAACACCGCCGACTTCACCGAGCAACAACAGAATCTTGCACTCGGGGTCGGCCTGGTAACGGAGAAGGTGGTCAATGAAGGTGGTACCGGGGTAACGGTCACCACCAATGGCAACACCCTCATGAACACCGTCGGCGTTTTGGCAGACAATGTTGTTCAACTCGTTGGACATACCACCAGATTTGGAGACGTAACCAACGGAACCCTTGCGGTAAAGCTTGGAGGCAACGATGTTGTCCATCATACCACCGGTGTTACCAATCTTGAACGCACCGGGCTTAATACCACCAACGGTGGCAGGTCCAATAATAGTAATGCCCTTCTCCTTAGCGACGACCAAGATCTCACGTGCTCTCTGTACAATGTTAGTTCCATTCAGAGCATTATGTCTCGAAGAAACGTACTCGCTCAGGGACACCCTCGGCAATGATGGCAATGGTTCTGACTTGAGGAAGCTCCATCAATTCCATGGTAGAGCTGTAGACGGATCGGGAGGAGGCGAAGTTGACGACTGTGTCGACGTCGCTGTGCTTGGCGAAAGCCTTTTCGACATCCTGGTAGACAGGGAGCAGGGTCTCGCTAGTTCCCCAGTACCTTTACGACAGTTAGAATTCAATACGGTCAAGCAAAAGATCATATGCGCTCACATTTTGCTGACGAACTGACCACCGAAGGTGTAGATGATACCGGCAACGGAAGGAGTGCTACGCTTGCAGATGAAGTCGAAGTCGAGCATACCCTGCACAGCGCGGGGTTGCATACCGCTGTTTCTGGTCAATTGACGTTTTTGCAGCGAGAGATTGAAAATGATTACTCACTAGACGAAGCATCGTGTCTTGGGGTGGAAGAGAGTGTGTTGTTCGAGGGGGGTGAGGAGGCGGGAAGGAGGGTTGAAACGGGTGATGTTGTCGTTGGCAGACTGAACGCCGTTGGATGAAGCGAGAGAAGGCATCTTGTATATGTTGTGCTACACAGTGTTAGTAGTTGTTACAAAAGAAGCTCAATTGCGCCGCTGGAACAGAGGGTAGATGTCAACTTACTTGTCAAAACAACTCCGTCACTTCTTGGTCTCGTGGATCAATACAGATAGATGGACGGAAGGTATAGAATGAGAAGAAGAGAAAACAAGAATGTACAAGTATACAATAAACACAGCTCACAAGGTCACAAGAGGTGAGAAATGTAGAATGACCAGCAGGTAAGAAAGTCTGGTCGGAGAAGGCAATTGAAGTGATGATGGTCAACGATCGAAGGTGGGTAATTGAGGAAGGAGAGCTAGCCGGCCTGAGCTGGACGAGAAAAAATAATAACGGACGGAGTAGGGCAAGCGTGGGCAGCTAGGGCGGTACGGCGGGTACTAAGGTTACCCAGGAGTGAGCACTGTCACCGTCTAGTCGAAACGCCGACAATACGCAATACGCAAGGAGATCAGATCTGTATCGATCGAACACATGTAACTACTGGCACTATTTGATATGTCTCCGGCACATATTACGAGTAGAAGAACAGTCATATATCTAATCATAAACGACTGAGTACATGCACAATGATCATAACTTTGACTTGGCTTTCCAAATAATTGCCCGAACCAGAGATTCCGAGGTCTGCATTGCTGTAATTTTGGCAGCAATAAATTACCGCCTGTGATTGCGAATACACGGTAGAATAAGGTCCGTAAGTTATCTGCAGCTGGACAAGGTTGACGATGGGGCCGGAGAACGCAGTCCGTCTCCCGGACTGGCTCAACATTTTATCCCCACCACAACAAAACTTTCATTGAGACTCATTGAGTACACATCACCCGAACATGGCTCCGTTCTGGTGGGACGATGTCTGGTCGTCTTTCGGTCTGGAGACGTGCTTGTAGGTTCGTAATTGTTGACTTTTGTTGGTGCCTGGCCAGCACGGAGATCATCCGACTAGTGTATGTAACGACAGATGATAGTACTATCAACATGCTTGAACGTACGGAGTAGATATCAGCATCCCAGGGAGGTTCGACTATCGAAAGGCACGACACAATCATCCGATCAATACACTGAAAGTAATTACCTATTTCAAGTGAAAACTACCATATTCATATAGTAAAGATACAAGCTAGCATCCTAAAAGAGAAATGTCCAAATATGGCCCCAACCATGGAAGGCATTCTGGAACCCTACTCGAAACGGGCCTAGCGCGGGGTCTTACATAAACTCCGCCCAGCTCGGAGTTTCTCCTCCTATGACAGTATAGAGTCTATAGACATAAGATCTCTCTCTCTCTCTTGACCTGGCTCAGATACAAGTATCGTCAATCCTGTCAATCGGTGACCGACAAGGAATATGCGCTGCTAGCAGCAAAATTGTGAATCTCCCGCCAATTGGGAATCTGTTAGTGCCACTTTCTTATCGATAGCCACGCTTATCAGTGTTCCGACCTAACTCAACCCACCATCTTATCGCGCAGGCTGCTACGTACGTACGTGCTAAGCCCGCATCCGGAGACGGAGTACTACGTAGTACTACCTCTTGTGATGCAGTTTCAATTCTACATGCCAGTGATTCCATGGGATTCGTTTTTATCATTTTACCACTCTCCGTTCACTTCCCGACCCCGAAACGTTATTGTAGCATATCAATTACTCCGTTCTCCGCCCCTACATGGTTCTTGCTTCTTGGAAGTTGGTCAATAGGCTAATGGTAGCTTCTATGAATTGCAAAGAATCACACGCCTGCAAGAAAGATTGTACCTTGATACTAGAACTACGTGCCGAATGCATCGGCCCGTTGGGGCGCCGCATTCCAACATTCCGTCTTATCGGAGATATTGATATTGCAGATAGTGCTCGTCTATTCGATCTTAGTAGACAACAATACTTGTTTGATAGAATATGTGTCCGGCTGACTCCGTATGGACAGTCCGTCGCCATTGGAGTTTTCAGAAGATGTTGTTTGCTTCATATGGAAGTGGTAGTTAAGTTGAGTCCGAAGGGGCCGAGCTAAGCTGGGGATCGGGTGCGGACTCCGAACAAGTCTTTACTGTTCTAGTCCAATATGGCCTCGCAAGACTCGCTACTTGCGTTCTGATATTTGCATTGTAGGTCCCATACTATAATCGGGAAATTTTGGACACGAATATAATTCGTAACGAGGAAGAAAAAAAATGCAGTGGTCTGGGGCCCATACTGATGATTACTCGGTAGCACTGAGTACGTACGGTGAAGGAGTATATATACTATTTGCCAGGAGGGAGACGCTAAGCCGGCCGGGGTTGGGGACGTGTGGATCCCGGTCTAAGCTGCGATGCTCCACCGCCCCTTCCATTCCTCGCTCAACGAAAGCTGTCCGTCGGTATTATACGTCCCCACGTAAGGCACACAGGCTTGTTTTCGGCAGATTCTTTGTTAATTACCGTAACGCAGCGGGCCAGATCAGCAACGCCAACACAAAAACACTGACAATACACAAACCGTACAGACCCACAGAAAGTTTGAGCGAAAAGAGCTGGGCCACTAGCTCCTGCCCAGTGCCAGTCCGGGCCTAGTGTCTTCCGGTCCCGATGTATCATCTCACAGACAGACAATAATTTTTGGGGCCCTCACCTGCACTGACACTGTTGTTGCTTGCCCGTTCATCACCACTTCTATCCATCCATCTTGACTTGCTTCCCTCCTCAATCCCCCAATTCTCACTTCTCAATTCAACCTATACCCATCTTTTTGTTGTGGGCTTGTTGTTGCGCATATATTCTACACCGCAACTAACTGATTCTCATCCTGTGTCTGCGTTTTCAGCCGTCACATACTTGTTCTCATTCCTCCCAATCACTTGATTGAGATCTTTTCACGCCTCACGCAAACACATCCTTTATCACAATGTCCGCCAAATCGATTCTCGAGGCCGATGGAAAGGCCATCCTCAACTACCACCTCACTCGCGCTCCCGTCATCAAGCCCACCCCGCTTCCTCGCGCTGCTACTCACAACCCTCCCGCCAAGCTCGCTTCGCTCTACTTCCCTGAGGACGCCGACGTCAATGGAATCCTCGACCAGGCCGAGGCCACATACCCTTGGTTGCTCGCCAAAGACGCCAAATTCGTCGCCAAACCAGATCAATTGATCAAGCGTCGAGGCAAGAGCGGTCTCCTCGCCCTCAACAAGACCTGGGCCGAAGCTCGTGCTTGGATTGCAGAACGCGCTGGCAAGGAGCAACAGGTTGAGCACATCAAGGGCTTCCTCCGCCAATTCTTGGTTGAGCCATTTGTTCCTCACCCCCAGAACACTGAATACTACATTAACATTAACTCTGTGCGAGAGGTATGTCTGACTTAATTGACAAGCCTGCAAACCAAGAGCAAATATCATGAACCTAGAAGCTAACGGATACAGGGTGACTGGATTCTCTTCACTCACGAAGGTGGTGTTGACGTCGGTGATGTCGATGCCAAGGCCGAGAAGATCTTGATCCCCGTTAATCTCAAAAACTTCCCCTCCAACGAGGAGCTTGCGGCCACTTTGTTGAAGAAGGTGCCTTCTGGCGTTCACAACGTCTTGGTTGACTTCATCTCCCGCCTGTACGCTGTCTACGTTGACTGCCAGTTCACCTACCTCGAAATCAACCCTCTCGTTGTTATCCCCAACGCTGATGCCACCTCTGCCGAGGTTCACTTCCTCGACTTGGCTGCTAAGCTCGACCAGACTGCGGAGTTTGAGTGCGGTACCAAATGGGCTATTGCTCGCAGCCCTGCTGCTCTTGGTTTGCCTGCTTCCAAGGGTGATGGCAAGGTTAACGTCGATGCTGGTCCCCCAATGGAATTCCCCGCTCCTTTCGGTCGTGAACTTAGCAAAGAGGAGAAGTTCATTTCTGATATGGACGCCAAGACCGGTGCTTCCTTGAAGTTGACCGTCCTCAACGCCAACGGCCGTATCTGGACCTTGGTTGCTGGCGGTGGTGCCTCTGTCGTCTACGCCGACGCTATTGCATCTGCTGGTTTCGTTAGCGAGTTGGCCAACTACGGTGAATACTCTGGTGCTCCCACTGAGACTCAGACTTTCAACTACGCCCGCACAGTCTTGGACTTGATGCTCCGAGCTCCCCAACGCCCTGAAGGAAAGGTTCTCTTCATCGGTGGTGGTATTGCCAACTTCACCAACGTTGCTTCCACATTCAAGGGTGTCATTCGCGCCCTCAGGGAGGTCGCTTCCACCCTCAACGAGCACAAGGTCCAAATTTGGGTTCGCCGTGCTGGTCCTAACTACCAGGAAGGTCTTAAGAATATTAAGGCTGTTGGTGAGGAATTGGGACTTGATATGCACGTTTACGGACCTGACATGCACGTCAGTGGTATTGTTCCTCTTGCCTTGAGCGGCAAGAAGACCGATATTAAGGAATTCGGTGCTTAATCATAAAACGGTTAATTAAGAGTTTTTGATGTTTTTTTCTGCGATGTACTTGGTGTTTGTAATAATTTCACGGGCATGGCATGGTTCATGAATGGATTTGATTGATAGCTTTATTTAGAAGAAATGACGATGACCAAGACTTTGAGTAGCATCGAGATCACTAGAAAGGTTACAAGAATTATAGAAATGTTTACCTTGACTGAAACGAACATTTGGATTGCGCGGCTGGCGCAGATCCGGAGCTGATGAATCATGGTTATCCGGTTTGGTGATAAGCAACCAGGGTAACCTCTCACCCTTTAACATATTCATATTGAAATCGTCCACGACGCGGTTCGTCTCATGTTAATTTCTAAACACGACTAACCGTCAGACCTGTCAACGCCATCCGAATCACGGACGATGATTAGTCGAGCGTCTCTCATCCGGCGTCGTCCAATAATAGCTGCTAACCGCCAGATGGGCGTCTAGCATTCCTTTCTCAAGCCTTTCTCGGACCTGGCCAGTGCGTACATTTGCTAGAAACGTTAGTTGGGATGATCAGTCGATCTTAGGGATGAAACTGGCCAGCCCACTTTTTATTATGGATTTATGGAATGATTGACGTTTGATGCTTACGTCGATTCGCGGGCGGTTATGCGTCAGCCACTGGTGTGGTCATTGTGGTGGGCTGGTTGGTTATACATGTACAGTGCAGCAAACTGTATTGATTTGATATTCGTAATCTATATCTGTCATCCTTCGCTGGTTGGATTTATTCTTCAGATTTATTTGCCATTTGACTTCGACGTCGTCTGTATGAACAACTGCGTGTTGAGAGGATCCCGGTGATCCGAACATATATGGTGATGCAAACACAGTCTTTACATCGGCTACACAACAGTCGATCGCGCATGTGGATTCTCGTCTTTGCGCCCATACTCAGTCTGGTCTTGCTCTACACATGGCTTCGAAGGCCACACTCGCTTTTACTTGACCAGTTCTTCGTCACGGACGATGCACACAACGAACCCCCTCTAGTAATAAGTGGCGACGACAAGACCAATAAGAATGTTAAGCCAGAACCCATTCCGGGGATGGACGATATCCTCATCGTCCTCAAAACCGGCGTGACAGAATCGCTGAGCAAAGTACCCATTCACCTCGAAACAACCCTCGCCTCCGTGCCACACTTTGTCGTCTTCTCAGACTTCGAGGAGGAAATAGCCGGCGTACAGACGCAAGACGTCCTGCGCCGAATCAACGAGACCGTCAAACGCAATATTCCAGAATTCGAGTTGTACAATCGCATTCGTGACCATGGTCGCGAAGCGTTAACACCCGCCGATTATGGCGATGATTCCAATGGGCCTTTTGGGCGTCAAAACAACCCTGGATGGAGATTGGATAAATGGAAATTTTTGCCTATGATCCCCGCAGCATTAGAACACAACCCGGATGCGAAATGGTATGTGTTTATGGAGGCTGATTCATATTTCCTCTGGCCGAATCTTGTGACCTGGCTATCGCAATTGGACCATGAACAGGATTGGTATCTGGGTTATCCCATGCAGATCGGCGACACGGTTTTTGCATACGGTGGTTCCGGGTTTGTCATTTCCAACCCGGTCATGCGCAAAATCGTGCAGTATCTAGACGAAAAGCCCCAAACAGAGATCGATGATTATACCGCTACGCAATGGGCGGGTGACTGTGTGCTGGGCAAAGTCTTTGGTGATGCCGGCGTGGGCCTGAATTGGTCTTGGCCCATGTTACAGGATAACAAGCCGTGGGAGGTAGACTATTTCGCGACTGTGGGCGATAAACGTGCGTGGTGTTTTCCGGTTGTGTCGTATCATCATATGCAGCCTGATGATATCCAGACTTTATATGAATTTGATAGGGAGTGGTTTGATTCGGTAAGTTCTTGCTCATTCTTCTTCCTTGTTCGAAAATTAACCGCATACTCAGAGTAATTTCACTGCAAAACCACTCTTATACAGCGATGTGTTCCATCGCCTTATTCTTCCAGACATTCTCTCACCGCGCGGTGGGTGGGACAACGCCGCCGACAACGCCATTACAAAAGAAGATGGATCTACCGTCGAACTTACATTTGACGACTGCAGCAAAAAATGTGCCGATGACGCGAGCTGTCTTTCTTACCGGTACAAAGAAGATGAAAAGAGCTGTTTCGTTTCGTCAGCCGTCAAGAGAGGAACAGCGGCCGAGGGCGTGAAATCGAATTGGATGATCGATCGGATACATGATAAGATTAGTGAATATGGGCAGACGTGTGAGACTGTTGATTTTATAGTATGACCATTTGTTCCTGTGAGATTCTGAGTGTAGGCTATTGGAAACCGGTATTATTTGTATGCCTAGTGAGTCAACGCTGGCAATGAGCCGAGCTTGAATCTGCAGTCATGGCTGGACCATGTAATGCAGCAAATATTAATGAATAACGATTGACAATAAAAACCCCATTCTTGATATATAATTTCACATAACTATGAAATACCGTAACGTGCTCTTGTCAACAACAAATATTATATCTTTTCAAGTTAAATCCTCAAATGACAGTAGATCTCCTTACAATATGATTTCCTCCCTAGCATCCAACTAAAAGTTATCGGCACTTGATAAATAGCTCACAGTGCAAATAAAGCCGCGACTCCCATAGCAAACAAACCCGTCCCAACGAACGGCACAGAAACCGAGCCCGCAGCACCGGTAGCTTGAGTGGCACTCGTCGTCGTACTTCGTGTAGTCGTGTGCGTGCCAGTCGTTTCGGGCCCTGTAGAGGTCGAGGTCGAGATCGAACTTGACGTAGACGCAGACGCACCAGACGTACTCGGAGAGCCGGGAGTAGAAGACGCACCTTCTGTTCCAGAGGACGAAGTAGAAGTCGAACTACCAGAAGAAGACGTCTTCGACGGCGCTGTCGAGCCACTACCACTACTCGTCGTTGCAGCGACAGAGCCAGTAGTCGTAGCAGAGACAGGCGGAATACTAATAGGCACACTAACCGACGAACACGCCGATGTCACTGCATTCGAGACAGAGGACTGATCCGCGAGATCACATGCGCTCTGTACACAGGGCGTGATTGCGCTGACCAGAGTGGGGACGGCGCAGTGGCAGGTGAAGTTTGTGATGCCAGAGCAGCCGTCGTTTTCGAGGGCCGAAAGGAAGCAGCTCAACTATTGACTTTGGGTCAGTATGGTGCACATATGGGTGCTGAAGATGGGAGGGAAAAGGGGGGGCGGACGGAGCATTCGGGGAGGTTGGGCAATTGAGCTCGAGCTAGGCCGAGGGTTGCTACTATTGTGAGAATGTATGTAAATTGCATTTTGATGGATTGACTTCTTGCTCTTGAAAGTACGTGCTTGATTCGAGAATAAGATGATTGAGTCAGCGTCTGTGGAAAGTAAGACTAATCTCGAGTAAGTACGGAGACGGAAATGCAGCTACCCTTATATATTCGACTCACACCAGACCGTCCATATTTTTAAAAAAAAAAAAAAGAAATTTCACGTTGCACAATCTACTTGTACAAGCCAGCCACATCATGACAAACCACCGCTGAGCATCTACGTAACAGGCTGTGCAAGTGTGTACTGGCGAATAGAGTGTTGAGCGAAAAGACAAACCGAGGGTTACTGTGTCCCGTCAACCTTGGAACACTCGGCTTTGCTCGTCTTTGTGCTACAATTGGCGACGGTCAGCAGATGTGAATGGTGAAAGAGGTGGCATTTCTTTTGGTTGGCGCATACGTATCCAATGTCATTACCTCGCCACGCAAAAACACATGCGATGTGCGAGGTAGTTAGTAGTATTTGTGTGACCTGACTTCGGCGATGTGCGAGGAGAGGAATGCATCGGTGATCAGTTCAGCCACTTTACAGTTATGGTCGACATTCCATTAAGTACAGCACTAGAGGGTAGAGGGAGACTGTCAAACGAATACATTTAAGTGTTTCCAGAGGTAGAGTGATGATGTTCAGACTCCGGGGTTCACGTGCATGTTGCTGACGTCACGGCTGTATCAAATCTCCCCGCTCCGTCAACCACCACGCGTTCATTCAGTCCTCGTCGGTATTCAATCCTTTGGCAAGATTAATGATGGCGCTTCCGTTTTCGTACGCTCTCGTCACCGGCGGCGCTGGCGGCCTCGGAAAAGCCATCGCAACTTACCTGCTCAGCAAAAACGTCAAGGTGGTTCTCGCCGGTCGCACGGAAAGCAAGTTACGTGCGACAGCGCACGAAATCGGCGCTACAGACTACTACGTTCTTGACACTGGCGAAGTCGATAAAATCCCGTCATTTGTGAAATCCTTGCTAGAGAAGCATCCAGGGCTAGACTGTCTGATTAACAATGCTGGCGTTCAGCGGCCCTTGCAAGTGCTAAAGGATGATCCGTCGGAATTTCTTCAAAAGGCCGACCAGGAGATCGATATTAACATCCGAGGACCTATGCATCTAACCCTAGCATTACTTGATCATTTCAAAACCAAGAAAGATGGTAGTGGCGCGACGATCATCAACGTCTCTTCAGTCCTCGGATTCGTGCCCTTCTCCGTCATCAACCCAGTGTACAACGGCACAAAAGCCTGGCTGCATTCATGGTCCGTCACTCTGCGCACCCAGCTTCGGCGCGGCGGATACGAGAGTATCAGAGTAGTCGAAATAGTGCCCCCAGCAGTTGAGACGGATCTTCATCGCGAGCGAGAAGATCCGGACGATAATAAGAAACACAAGAATCCGAGTTCGTTGTCGATTGACGAGTTCATGCAGTTTGTATCGAAAGGGTTGGAACGAGGGGACAGTGTGATTGCGCCGGGGTTGGCTCGGGAGATTGTTGACGAGTGGGATGCAGGGTTTGGGAAGCGGTATGAGAAGGTTTCGGCGGGGTTGCCTTGATTGTATATACCTAGATACATCTACAATTGAGTGTGTATATATTGCTTGTGTATACTGGCTTATGAGGATGGAAAGGATAAAAGGATCTGGGGTAAGCAAACTAATCCTATTCAGGACTAGGAGATTATTATTTAGGCTATGCCCAAAGAGGAAATTGCTAAGAAATCCTTTTGAGCTTCCAGCTCATTTCTCGCATAATACACGATAAAACTGGTTGTTCATGAGACAATGTCGTTTATGTTATGTTTACTTCTTCATCGGGACAAATTAGTGGACTCCAAGTCTCCCACGAAGCGAGTGCCGAGTGTGTCGGAGTGTGCCGCCGGGTGGCTTCGCCAAACACAAATAGAGTGTTTTTAGTGTCTTTCTTCAAAGTTTGTTGCAACATTTTCTCTCGTAGGAATTACTAAGAAGCAATTTCTGGCTGCACCATCTTGTCTAAGACATGGATTAAATTCTCACAAAGCGGAAATACCCACCATCGAAAGTCCGTACAACCAACCAACAGCCGCATGAAAAGCGACCTTAATTAACCCTAGCAAAGGAATGGATCGTCGACCAGCCGAGCCCAATCAGAATGTAACCTCCTTGGTAGATACTAACAAATGGAGGGTTTCTTCAGTCCTATCATCTAAGGCGGAAATGGCGACATCTGTATGGCTCCACGTGGAGGGGAGGAAGGAAGGAAAAGAGGGAAATTGACAATGTGAAGATATTGATCAGGTTCTCTATATAAGGGGAAGAGACACCGGCTCTGTTTTCTGCCTCCGTTTCTTTTGACACATAAGACAGACTTGGTTAGGAAGGTCTCCTTCCCCTCTTTCCCATCGCTCTTACGACAAAATGGCCACCAAAGAAGTTGCGCCGGAGATTGAGCAGGATAGTTCAGATGTCTCTCAACATGGGAAAGTGGAAACCACAGAAACCGCGCTTGATTCTGCTAGCGACAAAGTCAAAAGCATCAACGAAAAGACCGGCGCAGTGTCGGTAGAATCTCCTCAAGACGATGATACCGAATACGTGAAAGGGCATCCAGTTATTCGCAATGGTACATTTGACCTCTACATACATACTCTTCTATTCCAGCTAACGGCAGGCTGTTACAGGCCTTGATGTCTCCAAATACATCGTATCACTGCGCGACGATGGGGATCCTGCGTTTACATTCCGGTCCTTTGTCCTAGGCTCCGCCTTCACTGCGCTTTCAAGTGTTATTACAATGCTCTACGTTTTCAAACCTTACCAAGCGCAGGTTTCTTTTACTTTTCTTCAACGTGAGTCAAGCAGCGTCTCCTATTCATTCAACCACTAATCTTGCAGTCCTCGTCTTCATATTCGGCCAGGCATGGGCACTTTTCACTCCTCGCCCGGAAAGATTCAAGTGGAAATGGCTACAGGCCACGCTTCGCTTCCTCAATTTTGGACAGACCTTTGGGATCAAAGAACATGTGGTTTCTGCCTTGATCGCCTCCTCTGGTAATAACGGTCTTGCCGGAGTGGAGGTTTATGCTGTTGAAAGACTGTTCTACAACACGAGCGTGACGGCGACCACTGCTGTCTTGGGTACTTTCTCTATCTCACTGGTAGGATTCGTATTGGCTGGTGTGCTGCGCCCCCTGATCGTTTATCCGGCCGAGATGGTATACTGGTCGACTTTGCCTCAAGTGGTGCTCTTTCAGAATTTGCACTTCGACATCCGCGCGAACAGGGGCCGCTTGATCAAGTTTGGCTGGGCTCTTGCCGCTTCCGCGATCTGGGAGTTTTTCCCTTCATACATCGTGACCTGGTTTTCGGGTATTTCGATCTTTTGTCTGGCCTCGATGCATGCCCCGACGCATACCCGTAGCATCTTCTCCAAAATTTTTGGAGGGGCTTCCTCTAACGAAGGCTTGGGCATCCTGAATTTTAGTCTGGATTGGCAATACATTCAGAGCACATACCTGTCATTGCCCTTGAAGCAACAGTTTAATTCATGGATCGGCTACATTATATTCTATATCGTCATGCTCGCCCTCTACTACGGAAATGCTTGGGATGCCTTGAACTTTCCGTTCATGTCTACTTCTCTGTTTCTGGCAAACGGTACGCAATACGATACCGACTCTATAATGAACAGTCAAGGTACAATCGATTTTGACAAGGTCGACGAGGTGGGTTTGCCATACATGACTGCCGCCACTGTCTGGGGTTTCTTGACTCAGAGCTTGGCCATCGGTGCACTGATCTCTCATGTCCTCATATTCTACAGTAAGGACATGTGGCTCGCCTGGAAACAGGCACGTACCAGGACTCAGCCAGACCCGCACTATCAAGGAATGCTCAAGTACAAAGAAGTTCCCATGTGGTGGTATTATGGTCTTTTTGTTTTGGCGTTCTTTGCCGGGTTGATCGTCAACATCAAAGGTCAGACTACGCAACCTGTGTGGGAGTATATCGTGTCTCTTATCCTAGGTGCATTCATCGCTCCTTTTTCCTGTATTCTCTATGGGCTGTACGGAACTGGTGTAGGCACGAATCTCATTTCCAAAATGATTGCCGGCGCTTTGCACCCTGGACGTCCTCTAGCCAACCTTTACTTTGCAAGCTGGGTAAGTTATCAATTCTCAGTATGCATGTGATGTAGCTCCTACTAACATATTGAAGTCCCATCAAGTCATTCTCTTGGCTGTCAACCTGGCCAACTGGCTCAAAGTAGGCCAATACACTAAGATTCCTCCTCGGGTCATGTTCATCACTCAGGTATATGGCACCCTGCTAGGAGCAGGCTTGAACTATGCCGTCATGACGACAATCGTCAGCAATCAACGAGAAATCCTCCTCGATCCCATCGGAAACAACATCTGGAGCGGCTCATATGTGCAGAGTCTAAACTCTAATGCAATCACATGGGCACTGGCTAAAGAAATGTATGGAGTTCACGGACGATACCTCATCGTTCCCTTGGGCCTAGTCATCGGTCTCGCTTTTCCCGCTTTGCATTGGGGAGTGATCAAGGTATTCCCTCGAGTCGCCAAATGGGAAATCAACACAGCCGTGATTCTTACTTATGCTGGTTTGATCTACTACGGCAACACATCATGGATCTGGTCCTCGATTGTGGTTGGTATTTTCTCTCAGGTCTGGCTTCGTCGCCGTCTGCCTCGGATTTATAACAAGTACAATTATCTTATCGGAGCTGCGTTGGATGGGGGTTCTCAGCTTATTATATTTATCCTGTCATTTGCAGTCTTTGGTGCAAGCGGTAACGAGGTCCCCTTTCCGACCTGGTGGGGGAATCCTTCCGGGAATCCAGACCATTGTCTCTAGGTTGATCTTTGAGGATGCATGAGACAATTGGGTCATACTTTGATTGTAGGCAGGGGGCCAGTCATCGTGCTAATATCAGTGTCTATATTTACATCAATTGCTTATAGTACAATATGACCGGTGTGTCTCCCATTGATTATAGGGAATACCGTGAATTTGTAGATTGATCATTCACCACATGGCATGGGCTAAATAGATCTTGAAATGTATATCAGGAACGTTGAATCCGCCAGCGTCCAGTCAAAATCTGGGACACGTCAACTGGTCGATACATTTCTGATCTCCCTCCGCCGGAACCATCATCAGTCACCGAATATTCCAAACAAGTATTTATCTATTCTTTCCATTCAATCATAGGTGCCACTTGATCCTATGGCCACATCGCGCATGTCTTGACTCTTCGTTATAATATATACTGCTATCCGTGGCCGCGTCTTGACGATCCATAGGATACCCCTGCTCATCTTCAGACCTTTTTGGCTACGGCAGACAGCGACTGAGTTATCACACAGAACCAGTTCAAGCGCCATTGGGTCTAAAGTTTGTCCTATCATTAGCGTAACTCCCTAGTAAGCGGAAAGGCCATACCTCTTGCTCTGAACCTGCCCTAATTGCTTGTGACATGGCTAACAGATCCCATTCGGTTCTTGGGGTTTGGCTTATGATTTTTTCCTCTTGAGTGTCCACTTTTTCTTTCGCTGCCGCGTATCTTGCTGCAATAAATTCAATCTCGCCGGCTTTTTCGGGAAAGGCTGCCTGGAGTTGAGCATATGCTCTCCTGACTTTTTTCCTTTCGTATTTTCTTCAACCTCAGATAGCGCGATGGTTCATGGTGAAGCTCATAAAAATTTTCCTCGATTTTGATCTTAGCCATTTATTTTGGCTGTTGCCGATAGAAGAACATCTTGCTTCCACCCCTCAGTCTGTTTGAATCGGTCTGCACTGGAGTACACGAAGTACTGGGGATGGTTCACGAATACAATAATTCGATTCACACTTTCCTGGTTGAATTCCAACCACAGCTCTGTCTCTTGGTACTCTCCCCAAAGTGTCAGTGGTCTAAGGTCCAGAAGCTTCTTCATTTTTGCACGGACTTCTTTGCCCCAACGCACTTCTATCTTCGCTGTCATAGCTTTCCTCAGTGAAAGCATGAAGGTTTCGTGAACCGCGATTATATCCTTGGTGTAGAACGATCGAACGTCCTCCGAACAATCGTGGTGCTCAATGTGATCAAAGATAAACGAATTCTCTAAGGAGAATCCAGCTTGGCTGACTTGGCATATCGAAGGATTTGATATTTCGTACACCTCTTGACTAGAAGGATTGCTGGTGAAGAAAGTTGGATTATTGAGATGGCATGCTATCGGGGCATGAAGCGTCCCAGAAGGTCAGACCAAGAACTCTCGAGGTCTCTCAACGCCCAGATATCCCCATACTGCTTGCTCGCGGTCAGCAAAAGTCTTAAATTCGGCCTCGAGACTGAAATTGGTGGCTATAGGAATTTCACAAATTAGCTCTTGAATATGAGATTGAAGTAGAGAATGATCCTCACGAGAGACGGCTCGATTCTCTAGCTCGAAAATCAGCGGCTGAAACTGCCTAAGTGTCTCCAGCTCTTCTGCCAAGAGATGATTCTCCGGGGCCTCAAGCCAGAGATCCCCAAAGAGGTGATATCGATGCTCAACTGATGGTTCCATCTCGGGTATGATGCGCAGATAGATTCAGATAAGAGTTGTATGGAGCGATGCCAGCTTTTGATGGGACCTGAAGCAATATGAAAACTTAGCTAGAGTATGATGAGGTATCTAACTGACTACTGTGTGCCACCTAGTCGAAGGTTAATATATGCCCTCGCCTAAGGAACGCTATACCCAATAGGCACCAACTACTACTCACGGGGAATCCCGTTAGAGAATGATGCTTCTATGTAGAACTACGAGGGGCTTCGGAGCTTACTTAGTTGGTCGGTCACAACCGTGAACTCTTCGGTCCTGCATGTAATAGACGCTCGCGTTGCACAATTTCCTGGACTAAGCCATCAGTTTTACCGCAAGTGCACAAATACTGCTAGGCTTAAACTGGACAGATAAGGCTTAAAGTGTGACTCAGCCTCGACAAAAACTTTGACTGTATGAATGCTTCAAGATAAATTTCTGAATTGGAAAGGGTATTGTTGTCATGATTACATTACAACTCAATACCAGCCCGCCCCACCGGTGAAAAGAAAAGAAGGGTATGAGTAGACCTAAAACGCCAATTGAGATACATCAATGAAAAAAAAAAATAAACGTCTACAAGTCGCAGTTGCATCATCATGAAAGCAATTCATCGACATATGCGCGCTCGGCAACAGGGACTTTGCGATCCTTCAGTAGAACAGCAAGAACTTCGATCGGCGGCTCGAGATCGAGCATATGTGCTCGCCGCCAGCGCTTGATGCGGGAGATTCCGACGCAGGGCTAGTACTTGACGTTAGCACCCCATTACAGGCCGCAAGCTGGGCGGAGTGATAACTTACGCCGTATTGACTTGACAAGTCAAAATGCCGTAAAATCTTCTCGTCAATGTCAAGACCGTTTTGATGCACTACAATGATCAGTAAACTATGCTGTACTTTTGACTGCTAGGTAGGGAAATACCTCTCGGCGCCTTCCTGCTCTTCTCCTCCTCACTCCAGTACCGCCTAATCTGCGCCTCACTAACCTTCAATGCCTTTTTATCTTCATCCGTCTGAGGCTGACTTAGCTCCTCTCTTACTTGTTCTCGAATCGCTAGTTCTGCGACATGAGGCTTCGACGATTCTGCTGATGACGTAACGGGTACTTGTTCTGGAAACGCAGTATTGGGCTCAGGTGCAGGGGAAGCAGATGCAGGTGATGTTGTTTTGGCCGAGATTTCCTGGACGACGGAGTCGATGTTCTTGATTTGTTTGCCTGGTAAGGTGGTTGAGGGCTTGGTGACTCGGGATTGTGTACCAAAGGAGAGCTTGGACTGCTGGCTAGGAGCAGTCCGTCCGGTTGAGCGGCGGGGAGGCATTTTGTCTGTTGTTGTGATAGATTCAGATGTCGGCAAGACTTAGGTAGGAAGCGATGTTCGTCAAGGGAGTGGTCTGAGATGAGGTTGAGGTTGAAAAGGCGATGTCATTCGTTGCGCAGGCAACCGGTGGGCTGGTCCAGAACGAGTTAGCGTGTTTGACGCGTTCGCGCCAAAGTCAATATAACTCTTTTAGGTACAGCTCAGAATCTTTAATCGACACCGGCTGGAACTTAATATCGACAATTACTTCAACCTCAATTACATTCTCGCTAGGCAGAATGAACACTTTACGGCCCGTTGAGCGGGCTCTCGCTACACTGTTGCCCACTCACGAAAATGAAATGCCCCCTGAGCTGCTCGGCCTTGCGCAGTCCTTATTTGCGCAGTCTCGTGGTTTCTCGTCGAGCTTGAAGCCGGAGGAGGAGATTGCAAGACCTCATGCTTGCGCCGAGATTGCTTGTCGAAGGTATGCAATATTGTCGCCCGATCCATCATAAATAATGCTGATTGAGATGGCCGCAGATTAGCCCGGACGTTGAAACTCCCACCTCTGCTCGGCCATCCGCCGTGTCCCCCGCGAGTATACAAGAAGCTATATACATTCCTCGAAAAATCAGTGGGAAGCACAACGTCGAAGAATAAACCCGCTCCCCCGACACCCAACAAACCTTCTTCAACGCCCAAAAAAGCTAGTGGAAATGGTGCTACGGCTTCCCGGACACCGTCGAAGCAGCTTAATACGCCGTCCAAAAGCACGCCTCTAGGAAAAAGAACTCTCGATAATGACACAAACAAGACACCGTCACGAATGGCCTCGGTGAAGCGTGCACGATTTACTAAAGAGCCACTGCAGTTGTTAGAGAACATTAGAGATGCGCCGCAATTCGTCATGCCTTCTATCAGGACGGTGTGCAAAATCCTATCAACGCCTGCGCCTCGAATGAGTCTATGGTCAAGACCGCCTATTTCACGGACATTGCCCCCTCATATTTTTGCAGGTGTCTCATCCGTTCTTCATTTCATCACTAAGATGACCGATAAGGAACTTGACGAACTAGATGAGGATGCTTCAGAGTTCGCCAACATCATACGCAATCCCGAGGAAGCGGAGAGTGACGACTATAAAGAAGTAGTGCTGGCCCTCATAGTAGCCATCTACTTTCTAGTTCTCGCTCGCCGACGCAGTCCCCCTACCAACACATCAGCAAACAGCAAACCACTTACAGCTACAGCCTCCGAAAATCCACCAATGTCCCCCGCCACCGAATCACGCAAAATGGACAAAAAGACCTTTTCTGAAATGCGGCAAACAGCTTTATCGAGCCTGGGATTGCCTGCGGCTGAGAAAAGACATGGTGAAGACGTAGATGCATGGATTGAGATGATCCAGACTCTGAAATGGGCAAAGGGGCAGGAATGGTTTGATAACATCCCGTTGGCTGGAGAGAGGGAGGATGAGCTTGGTAATGGGCTTTATGATGACGACGATGAGGTTGACGGAGATGGGCATGATAAAAGCAAAGCTCAAGGCGGGAAGCGCCGAAAGACGAATATATTTATGCATGCTGGCAAAGATGAAGAGGGGCTGTTGTTACCGGGTCTTGGGACGATGATGCAGGATCGGGTTGATTATTTGAGTGAAGATCGGAAGGAGGATTATCTAGATTGGAAGACGGATATGTTGGAGAGGCTTGCTAAGATGATGAAGACAGGGAAGAGAATGGTTGTCTAGTCGAAATCAGATATTTCTAGATACTTATCTATCACTGTATATTTATGTTCTGTTCATGACCAAACGCCAGCACCAACCCCAATACAAATTGTAACCCAAATGAAACGAGCACTGCCACCCGAAAATATATTGACTCTTCTCTAACGCACGAATCCATACAACTAGTACCAGATACTCCTTGTCCGGTGATGGGGAATAGTCTCCTGTCCGCCATTCTCCAGTTCTTTCATCGTATCGTATAAGAAAAAGTCGATCAAGATAGCATTTATGCTGATTGTTTTCAATTTTGGTGAGCTTGATCCTGATGTTGTGGTGGTTTTCGGTTCCTCTTTTTCGGCTGTCTCTTGTGATTCTTGGGCAGGACTTTCTGTAGTTTCTTCTCCCTCTCCACTAGCCTGTGGCTTTTGGATTGCTTCCTCTGTGGCCTCCTCTTCCTCGTCCTGTTCTTGAGTTCCAGTTATTACGTCCGCGACTTTTTTATCTTCTTTCTCGTCGATATTGACTTCAAATGTCGACGAGTTTCCAGTAGAATACACCATCTTCGTTTCCGGATGCGTGCGCTCAATCTCCTGCCTAATCAACTCCACGCACCAGATCGAAGTGCCGCGAAGCTCCATTTCCCATTTTGAGCCTGATTTGATGAGCTGTCGACGCCGGATGTGGCTTTCCAAGGGCGGAGAGTATAGGAGACAGCCTAGTTGATGGAGCATTTGTGGGATTCGGTAGTCTAGGAACATTAGATCTGAAAGAAGACTCTTGGGGATTAAAGGGAGAATGCATACCGGCGAACATGGTAATTTTGTCTATGTCGTTGAACTCTCCATACGACTCGCCATCAAAGCAAGCCCATAGATCAGCCACAAGGATTTGTGCACGTTTGTAGAACCGAACGGTACGGCCATCAAAGACTCCTTCGTCTCGAAAGCATGGGAACTCATCTGCTAGGAGATTCACGAGCGCTGCAGCAGACTGATTGGCATCGTATATGCAGTTGATAAAACTGCCATCGAATTTCTCATCAAGGATCTGAGCCGCTTCTCGCATACAGTCGAATCGCTCTTTGAGCAACGGGATCTCCTCGTCCGATGTAGAGCGAAATACGTGTCGCAGCAATTCTTCTGTAAACTCGTCCTCCTTAAGCCAGAACTCTGGGCTCGTGATCGGAATACCCTCATCCAAAGCCCTCTGCAACGCTGCCACCAAACTCCAATACCCCGTCCACTTGCGGCTATGGTAATCAATCCCAAACCTCTTACTCTCCTCCTTCAGCTCCGACCAAAAACTGAAATTCAACAGATCCATCGTGAAGATAAAATCCACCGTACTCTCATCCTTGGCCTTGGGATGTAATTCATGCTCAGACCATGTCGATGTAGAGTACTGCTTCTGCTGGATTTGTTGCCATATAGTCTCCGCAGCGGCTTTGGTTTGCCGTGGATCCAGGGCTACGTCGATGGAGTTGTCAAATATCCATCGGGCGTTTTGGAGGACTTTTGTGTCGGGGGCTTCATTGCCTTTCTTTTTGCCTATGCCGAGGTGTTGGCGGAGGAGCTCTAGGAGCTCGGGGTCGGCTTCGTCGTCTGACATTTCACTTTGCTTGGTGCTTTGCTTCTAATGCTTTTTCGTCTATATTCTTTGTGGTCGCTGCTCAATGCGGGATTCGATTGTTGTCACAAAGTCTTTGATGGAGTTCGATATCGATAAGGATGAAAGGATGAGTCAAGCAGCCATCTTCCAGTTCAGAGGCCACTAGCAACAAGATACATCCATGATTGTTATTCAACGGCGATATTCTGGGTAGTTTTCTTGGTTTACGAAGACTTGAAGAAATAATCTCTCCATTTCCCCAGAATTGATTAATGTTAAATTGTCGAGTGCCTGCCAGGAAATAAAATTATTTTGAGTTATTACATAATCATGGCTTTGCATTGTGATTGGGTCGTTCTATTCTCCCCTGCAGATATCAAGAGGATTAATCTAGTATCTTGCTTGCTTGATGGAGACTGGATGCTGAAGCAAATACGAGTCTATGTGATGAGCCCCCATCTGCATTGAATGAGATGGCCGATTTGTACCGTAACAGTTGAGCAATTTATATCAGATAGTGTTGGTGCTGTTGGTGCTCCTCCAGGAGGCGTCTGAAATATATGTTTTCGATCACATCAATACCTAGGTATACAGGGCGCTTGGGTCCGATGAGTCGGCTCAAGTGCTTTTGACATGGACGTTTTAGCAATGAAAGGCCGACTGGCTAGCTCGCCATCAAAACTGCAACTGTCCGTCAGACTCATACACCAGGTTGTCCCAGGCAGTCGCAGGCAGTATTCCGGTTAACAAATATGTTGCCATATGTCTTGAACGTTGACGGGATGAGCTACGTATTGAGCATCCCCACACAAATAGTGACGGTATGCTCAGATCTATCCTTTCATTGTAGGCTACAGAAAATTCCGTCAAGTAATATGAGGTTACAGAGTAGTTGGGCATTTGTAGTAGTGCTGTTGGTTGATGTAGTAGGATGAACAATGTGTCGCACCCCCCCATATCCGACCGCTTCTCGAAGCCTTGCCTTAGCTCACCGCCTTCGTAATATAGTTTCCACCGGCAGAATATCCGGCGGTGTGGAAATCTCGGATATGGGAACACATTTTTCATGGTACTGCAGTAAGGAAATTGCTGTTCACGACTCAACACAACAATACTGGTTTATTTGGCAAGCAATTCAACAAGCCTTCTTAGTATAACGGTTAGTACGGAGGTCTCATATCACGTGATATGACCAGTAGTTACACTTCTGGAGTCATCCTCAGATCGGAGTTCGATTCTCCGAGAGGGCATCTCTTTTTGTTCGTTTCAATTTTTAATTTTCCCCCTCTCCCCTGCCTTCTTTCTGTTCCGCCGTTCAATTATCCTTCCCTTATAGAAATAGAATGTACCTATTCAATTGAATAGCACAACAAGCCTTCTTAGTATAACGGTTCAGTACGGAGGTCTCATATCACGTGATATGACTAGGGGTTACACCTTTGGAGTCATCCTCAGATCGGAGTTCGATTCTCCGAGAGGGCATCACTTTTTGTACGTTTCAATTTTTATACACCCTCCCACTTTCTTTTTATTCTTCGCTTTGATCATCCTCCTCCCTTCTGAGGGATAGAGAAATACGAAGAGCGTATCTATTCATTGAACCAGCGCAATCTATGGTCAAAGAAATACAAGATTCCGTTGTATGGCGAGGGCGAGGGAAATCTGCCAAATGATAGGAAGCTTTAGATATTGAGAGATAAGACCAGAAGCTAACGTACGTAGTTCACCCTATGAATATATGTCATTTTGTATGTGTATTGTGAAGGTGGCCGGTTCGGGGGTGAATCAACTACGTCAAGTTAACTAACTTCGTGCTGGTGTAATTACGTAAACTAACCCCAACCCTAAATTGAATTTCAAGGGTTTTTGTACATTACAATTACATGTAACTAAAAAATTTGGGAAATATCAGTCAGTAGATGGCGGCAGCTTTGGTGACTAATCAGAGAGCATTATTTACTATGCCTTATTGCTTAAAAAGTTTTGGGCCCTAGGGGCTCTATACATTATTTGGAAATTTGTAATTTCAAACGCATAAATATATTACAACGAGGTCCTATTTTACATGCTATTACACTCTTTGTAATTACCAAGCCCCAGCACTCCCTTCCGTCCCAATCGGGTTTAATGATTAGATCATCTGTCGATGCGAACGAACCTCATCTTTTCTTGCTTCACTTCACATCCCTCCCTGGATCCCTAGTCTTTCTCCCTTTTTCCAATCTCTCAATTCGTGCCTTCAGTCGATACCCGTTAATTTGTCTTTCCCACGGCTGTATTCGTCTACACCCATCTAAGCTCATATCGCAGGTGTGGAGAAGCTCTGCCGTCAGCTCAGTTCGCTACTTTTCCTCTACGCCTTCGTCTATCTTAGATTCTGTCGCTGGACTTTTCCATCTCTTCTACGATCGCTTAGAATTTTCTCTTCTAGGATGACAGTATTCGTCGTCCACCTTACCTAGCTATGGAGTCCAATACAAATGGTCGACTACCGTCGCGAGACGCTTATCTCAAGCGTTCTCTAGGGACGTTGTCTCGTCGCATTCGCGAGGTGAGTTCCTACACACCAATTAACTCCCTGCAAACAGCCTCAAAAAGATCTTGCTTCAAGCTCTCCTATACTGATTGATTTGACTCATAGTCTCGCGTGTTGCTTGTCGGCGCTGGCGGGATCGGTTGCGAGCTCCTCAAAAACCTGCTACTCACTGGTTTCGGTGAAATCCACATCGTTGACCTCGATACCATCGATCTAAGCAACCTAAATCGCCAGTTTTTGTTTCGCTATGAACATATTAAAAAGTCAAAGGCATTGGTAAGCTTGTCGATCGTGAATCACATCGCATCGCGTGCGCGTCTCACTCATATTGCCTACAGGTAGCTAAAGACGTCGCTCAAAAGTTCCGCCCCGATTCAAAGCTGGAAGCCTATCATGCCAACATTAAGGATGCCCAGTTCAACGTCGATTGGTTTGCTACATTTAATGTCGTCTTCAACGCTCTTGATAATTTGGACGCCCGTCGCCATGTGAATCGGATGTGCCTGGCCGCGAACGTACCTTTGGTAGAAAGTGGAACAACGGGGTTTAATGGACAAGTTCAAGTCATCAAGAAGGTGCGATAAATCGTGTTTTACTGTTCTATTTGGTATACGGGCTGCTGACGAAAAATAGGCACGTACTGAGTGTTATGATTGCAACCCAAAAGAGGTGCCAAAATCATTCCCTGTCTGCACAATTCGAAGCACACCGAGCCAACCCATACACTGCATCGTGTGGGCAAAGAGCTACCTTCTTCCGTAAGTACTCGCTGTAATGACATCTGAGTTTACCGTGCTAAGTTTGGCAGTGAGCTTTTCGGTACCAGTGAAACCGACGGCGATGAAGACGGTTTCGATCACAGTGAGGATGCAGAGAATGGTACGCTGGATCAGTGTCTTGGAATAAAGCATCTACTAACTAGTTTTAGCTGAGGAGATTGAGAATTTACGCCGCGAAGCAAAGGCGCTGAAAGCAATTCGAGAATCCATGGGCTCAGAAGGATTTGCACAGAAGGTATTTGACAAGGTCTTCAAGGACGATATTGAACGCCTACGTGCTATGGAAGATATGTGGAAGACACGCAAACCCCCGACTGCCCTCAATTATGATTCGATATCAGAAAAAGCCAGCTCAGTCGAGGCTACTATTGCTCAGAACGACCAAAAAGTTTGGGCACCAGAAGAGGACTTTGTAGTCTTCAAGGATAGGTAGACGCACTATCTCGATGACGTTGATGAGTACGCTAACATATCTATAGTCTGTATCGCTTGAGCAGTCGACTAAAGGAGCTCCAAGCAAACAAGTCTGGCAACATTGAGCCGATAATTACGTTCGACAAAGACGATGTCGATACTCTCGATTTCGTCGCTGCTAGCGCCAACCTGCGGTCTGTGATTTTTGGCATTGAGTCCAAGTCTAAGTTTGATATCAAGCGTACGCCTTCATTCATCTTTAATACCAGGAGCATGACTAACAGAAGAAGAAATGGCTGGAAACATCATCCCCGCAATCGCCACAACGAACGCCATGACAGCCGGTCTTTGTGTTTTGCAAGCGTTCAAAGTCCTGAAGGATGACTACGATCATGCCAAGATGGTCTTCCTGGAGCGCTCTGGCGTGCGAGCCATCAACTCTGATAGTTTACGACCACCTAATCCGTTCTGTGCCGTCTGTTCTGTGGCACAAGGAAAAATTGTAGTGGATCTAGAACGTGCAACATTGAACGACTTGGTTGAAGATATCATCCGCGGCAAGCTTGGGTACACTGAAGAATTCTCAATCAATACAGATGCTGGCATGATCTACGACCCGGACCTGGACGACAATTTGTCTAAAAAGCTCGTTGATCTGGGCGTACAAGCAGAGACTTTGCTAACCATCATTGACGAGGAAGATGTCAGTCCTTTCGTCAATCTAGAACTGGTCGTGGGAAGGTGAGTAAATTTTCAATCCATTTTATCGGTCCATTGTGCTCATACTATTTCAGCGCGAAAACAGGTGATGGCAAAACAATCACTCTTGCTAGAGATATCGAGATCCCCAAAAAGCCCAAGCAAGCGCCTGTTGAGAAACCTGCCGTCGATGGTACAATCTCGAACGGAGTCATTGGCAAGAGAAAGCGCGCAGCAGACGAGACCACTCTCAACGGTGAACCTGACGCAAAACGTCTTGCAGCTACCAATGGCACCGGCAACGAGCCTATCGTGCTTGATGATCCTGACACTGGCGCGATTTTGATTGACGACGACTAGACGATTCCCATACGACATTCCACGGCCGAGATTTATGTTCCTTTTACTATCTTTCTCCCTGTATAAAAGATTTCCCATTTGCTTTGATGATTATGGAGTTTTGGTTGTAATTGGGCTTGATACACCCAAAGGGTTTGGCATATGCGCATGAAAGGTATGGATGGTCATGGCGCTGCGTGGTATATTGATTCGGAGGAAGGATTTTATTAGATAGACAGATAGACATTGGCCGACGATGGCAGAGAAAAGATAGAATATGATCGAGACTCGTCGCACCGATAGTCCGCATTCTGAATATATTTCTCACACCGCGCTCTGTCCGCCATCGAGGTTTAGAACGCAATTATTAGCGTACTCGTTAGTAGCTAGGAAAACAGCTGCATCAGCAACTTCTCTCGGATCCCCAAATCTATTTAGAGGTATTTGAGCTCGTAACTCGTTAACCTTAGCGTCGCTGAAATCTAGAAGGCGTTAGACAGTCTAGACTGGGAAAATATTGTGAAAGACAGACCTTGAATCATAGGCGTATCTATATAGCCAGGTAATATGGCATTACACCTTAGAAACACATGACTACCACGCAATACATCAGCTGCTTCCACAACCATGGATCTCGTTAATCCGATCAACCCTGCTTTCGAAGCGGCATATGTGACTGTCCCCGTTACTCCTTTCAGTGCTAGCAAAGAGGAAATGTTAATGATGCATTTGGATATCTCTTCTGTTTCGGTGTTGTCTTTCTTGCTCTTTGCTTTTGAGCTTGCACGCATACATGCCTTGAGCATGGCGCGAGAAGTATAGATTGAACCTTCAAGGTTTGTTTTTAGGGTTGCTGAGATGTGCTCTGGGGATGTTCGGGGCAGGATATTTGAGTATGACATTCCGGCTGCATTTATGAGGATGTCCACGTTTGTCTGGGATTAATCAGTACAAAAAACCCGAAGTGGGATAGGAGAATTACCATAGCCTTTTCAAGCTCACTCATCCATTCACTCGCAACAGTGATATCGCCGACCATAACCTCTACTTTCGGATCTGGCGGTGTTACCTTTTCACCCAGGTCTTCCTCCGGCGCTCGCGTCGCAACGTGTTCGGTTTGGTTGACAAGTTTAAGTATCGATTCAGTCAATCGCCGCGAAGCTTCCTGTAATTTTTCGTGCCGGCGCCCGACCAGGATTACTTTATTGGCTCCTTCGGCGAGGAAGCGTTTGGCGATGGCGTAGCCGATGCCCGAGGAGCCGCCTGTTATCAGCGCTGTTCGGCCATGGAGGCGAGTGTTGCCTTTGTATGATGGTGATGAATATGCTTTTTGTGATTGACTTGCAGGTCTGCTTCTGGGAAGTGTGATGAATTGAGGGCGGATGTCAGTAGAGAATATTGAATGCCTCTGGGCTGGGACATGTTTGATGTCAAGACAGTGGGTTATTCCAGAACTGCGCATCCTGTTCATCAGTAGTCTTTAAACACTGTAAAGCTGTACTTATATTTGTAACAACGAAGTGAAGAAAGAAGACGTCGAAGCTAAGCTCCACAGCTTAAGCACGGACCACACCAAATCTACTTAACGCGCCACGCCGCGCTGATAAGATCAGCTTCTTTCTTTATTACCCGTCCAATCTTTTCTCAACGTCACTTTAACATACTCGTTCCGATCAAAACTTCTAGTTACGACTATCTGCAAAATGGCAACGACAAACTACGTTACTTTAATATCAAGCGATGGTTTCGAGTTCGTTCTTCCCCGCAGCACAGCCTGTGTCTCCGGCACAATACGCCGCATGCTCGATCCCAGCAGTATGTTCTTCCATCCTCATCTTTTTGAAACAATCCGGCTAATTAAAATGATAGGTAAATTCTCAGAAGCGTTGACGGGTACCTGTATCCTCGAGAACATCACGTTCGTCCCTTCTCCCCTCACTTTTAGTCGTCAACAACAATATTTGAAAGTCTGACAAGTCTTGGGGGATACAACAGTGGCGTCGTCCTCGAAAAAGTCTGCGAATACTTTTGCTACAACGAAAAAATGAAGGAGCAGGCTAACGTCGCGGATATGGATATTCCACCGGAACTGTGTCTGGAGTTGTTGATGGCTGCGGATTATTTGGATACTTGATCCAAGTTTCGCAGCAGTTTACGATTTCTTTAGACTCTTTTCTTTTTGCACAGCGAGGGTTGGGCTATCTTTTTATGGACTATGAAATACGGAGTGATTTATAATATGGGTACCTTTTTTCATTGTTTGTGTCTATTTATGTCCATAGTCGATCGTTTGATCGATCTCCGCGCTTGTTTTCTCGGAGTCTGAGAGGAACCAGGAAATGGATAGAATGCGATTTTCGCATCGCAGATTCAACTGCTGTTTCATGCTGTCCAATTTTTGTCGCGTTTTGAACCACCGGAGCATCGTCATTTATCCCATGCATCCCATGGATAAACGACCTAAAGATGGTGGCAGAGGGATATGAAGATTCCCTTCTATTCAGCCTCAGTTCAATGGAATGGACTGCAGGCCTTATTCCTGGGGAAACAGACAAAGTCGCTTCTTGAGCGCAGTGCTGGGAGTCGGCTCATAGAGCGAACGTGTTGTACTGCTGGCTGACATGCAGACAAGACTACCTACCCCTTCCCCTCCCACCATTCTTCCCACGATAACCACCAATTTTACCCCCCTTCGGCGGCCCCTGACTCTCATAAATCCTTTCTCTCGAAAATCCCGCATCCGCAAACCGCAAATAACTCACAACCCCCTGATCCACAATCGCCATAATCGCGCTACGATACCCCTGCCGTAGACGACTGTACAGATTCCGCTCCATCTTTTCGCCGCGAGGGGGTTCGTAGGGACTTGATTCGATGAGGGCGCTTAGTTGGCGCATTGTCGGGATTGAAGTGTGGCTGCGTGCATCGACGACTGCGATGCGGAAATCGGGGGCCTGAGGGGCAGAGAGTTTGTAGGGAGTGGAAGGTTTGTAGATGTAGTATGAGAATTGGAAGGGGGCTTCAGTTGATTTTCGTTCGGGCTTGGGGACTGCTGCATTGTGGGCGGGAATCAAAGCCAGTTTTCGATAAAGAACATCTTCATCTCCGTCAGTTTGGCTGTAGAAACGAAAAGTAAGTCAGAAACTTACTATAGTTTCTCGGTATCGAAACACCAATTAAAGGGCCCTGCGCCGAATTGTCCTTTTCCAGCATGCCAGCGATAGATTCATAAAATCTGCTCCAGCAAGCAGATACACCCTTGAGATATGAACCAGCAGACGCAATCTCATCATCAATCTCATACTCCGGCTCCTCCACCGTACCGTACCACGATGGAGCCCTTACAACTGTATACCCATTCCTCTTCAACCCACTATAAACCACATATCGATCCAAAGTCAAACCCGCATGTCCCATCATACACGCGTACGCCGCCTCCAGGCTCATCGGTACACCCATCTCTTCCTCACCGTCAACCCGGACAGGCGCTGTAATTGTGCTTGGCCATTTCAGGTACAATGACCCTCGCTCAACGAGGTAGATCGCCTCTTCGGGCAATAGCCACACCCTATTCCACCGATCTGCTCTACCCATTGTTTTGAAGAACGGGCCCCTAGGCTGAGCCACACAGACACATGCATCGGGTGGAATGCCGGCCATGGGATCTTTGATTGTACGTTTCGCTGCGGGTTTGTCTCCTACGCTCGTCTGAGCGTCTTCTTGATTGTTTGCTTCGGTAGGTAACGGTGTAGGTCCCTCCGGCGCATATGTCCCAACACAGAGAGATTTCTCGGCATGTAATCGCGGATGCGAAATGGCAGTGTACATTGCCTGCCGCGACGCAGCGAGGATATCGGATTGTAGCATTGTCGGATTGGGCTCAAAGTCTTTTTCGCCGCGGCGGGGGAGGGAAGCTTGTGAGGTATCGACTCTAATGATATATTAGCAATACTTTCTAGAAGAAGGTGAAAGAATGAATGGTGACGCACAGACTGAGACTGTTCAAAAAACGAAAGTCTTGCATTTCGTCTGAAAGATCAATTTCGGCCTGCGGCGCGGAGTCGCTGGACGGAGGGTGGTGGATGACATCTTCGTCGAGGTCTGCCATTGATATAAATTTTCAGGTGCGACCCGGTATTGTGATATCGTGAGCTTTGAAGGCGCAAGTCGTGGCCAGGCACGGTGCGTTGTAGAGTGTAGTTGAAATAAAATCATAGCTTTGCTGCTTTCTTTGTCCGAGCCTTATCGCGGACTGACTTTTCGATAAGCGGGCCCGCATCGAATCAGTAAAGGCAGGGCAATCAGGCATCAACCAACGCAAATGATACTTTTAGTCCAAAATGTCTACTGATCAGAATGAAAACGATATCCTTCTTCAAGTAAGTATAAATAGCCAACAATTCAACGCGGAAACAAACCTGATAAAAGCAGATATCAACCAATCTCAACAACACATTGAACACATGGGGTGCATCGTCGCATCAATATCAGGCAGTGTTGCAAACGCTCAAGGACCTTCTTCGGCGCATAGAGCAGGATGATGCGCAACCAGTCAGGTCTGCATCGGTAGATCCTGATATGTTGAGTCAGGCGATGGAGTTCCTGAAGTTGGGGCAGTGAGGAGGGAGCAAGTATATGGACTATGAGGACATGTTTGGATTTGTTACTGTTATATACCTAAATACACATCATCAACTGGTCATGCTGTGAACAATCTGTGTTCATTAAGCGTGACAACATAAGGCAAACACTGATCCCACCAGTGCAGGTGAAGATTATGAACGCCTGAGAAACCACGATACCTCAACTCCTGCCCATGCATATGTACCTCCGCTAAAATCACATTAGATGAAGGAAGATGACGGCGATAAATCACCATCTTAAATACTATCTTATGTTCAGGATCATGACCTGGCTTGTGTTCATAAGATCATTGCATGGCTCTCGTGCCATGTACTCCTGTGAAGCCTGTTCTCTCTTCCGCCCTTTGGCGCACTCCATGCTGTACACTTCTAGTAATGCTAGAGTGGAGACAACTCTTATAAGATCGCCTTCGATACCATAGTTCAATGAAAACGTCGATCACTCAAACTTTGTACGCCACGTCAAGCTTTCTCTAACGTCAGCCCTTTGAATAATGTGGCCCCGTTCAGTTGTTGAGAACTCATCTCGACTCAATCGATCAATGGCCGCTTCTGATTTCCAACAACAGCCACCCCCAAAACGGACAGTGCGTTATAATCGTGGTATCGAACAATTGTCGGATGCGGCAAAGCTGGGTTCTCAGGGTTAATCATTGCAGCATCGCGGGCAGATTGCTCTATCGCTTCCATCTCTTCTTTGCATCCCGCATGATCGATTGGACAGACGACGATCGGCTGTCGGATCACGATGTCTCTTGCAGATATTAAGTGTGCCTGTAGAGATGTTAGCACGGATTATTACAGCAGTTGACTTATCGTACCTTTACAGTGAGATAGTACTCAATCTTGTAAAGACTGGCAGTAGTCGTAAATCCAGTGACCGCATACGATGGGAAAGCAGCCTTTCCTCGCGGTAGAATGCCGTCTGCGTCACGGGTATCTTTTGCTGGAAACACTAATCCCAAATTTGCTGCCCAGCCGACATCTGACAGCTTGGTACCGACACTTTCAGTTCGTTTTATGATCGTCTTGACTTTTCGTTGTGGTTCGTCTCCTTCGTGGTTATATATGATCTCTTCATCAATTCCAATCGTGATCTTGTTGATTGTGACTTTCCTGGCTTTCGCTAGCCAGTCCGGATTGGGCGACAGTCTAACGTATACGCTGACAGGATCCAGCGGACCATAGGAGCCTCGGGGAAGTGATATGCCCAATGTCACCAAATGGTCCGTCACTTTCTCTGCCGTTTCTGGTCTATTATACATTCCGAATGTGGACAAAGTATCGTATCGACAGATGGGAACGGGAAAGCCGTACTTTCGCTGATCTGACTGGCCCTGTTGTACTGTCACAACAATCTCGTAAAATGTTTCCGCCGTCCGACTGGGTAGTTGTAGACTGGCTGCAGGGATTCGCCGGGACACCTCCTGGCCCCCTCGTCCATATGGTATAAATAGGATGAAAGGAAGGTCCATTGACATTACTTCTTCATATTCTCGACCGGCTGGACATCGAAATAATAGCATCTCCTTTCCGACCAGCTCTGTAACTTCTTTCCGGGGGGGCGCAAGGTGTTTTTTCGTAACAGAGTCCGCGGAGGGATGGATTGTTTCTTTGCGTTGGAGGCATATCGTGACTAGTGAAATGTTTACAGGCGCTGTGATGCCGACACTGGGACGAATCTCAACTCTACCTTCCACACGCGGCTGTATAAAGTCAGCGCCATCTGTCACAACGGCATCGCTGCGGAGGATAATGTGAATCACTTACCAGCGTCGCGGATATCCCAGGATAACCAATCAGGAAATTACCATTCGGTGGTCCGGACACTCGCACGAATGCGGCCATCTTCAAAGAGCGCTGGCCGGCCCACCATGGGCAATCGCCAGCTCAAATTCGCACAAGTTCAACCGTGTATCCAGCAACCAAGGAACTGTAAGTCGCGTGCGGACAACGATTACATCAGTCGAGATGCAAGACCAAGACGTAGAATCTCGGAGTAGCTGTTTTGTTATTATATGGAAATTATGGATATAATGCAGTATGCCAGTGCACAGCCTGTTGAGGTTAGTGGAGCGATGGACGGCGGGCAAGGCGGGCGACTAGGTGCGAGTCAGATGTTATGCAAGAATCCGAGATCGATATTCTTGTACATCCCTTGTGGACCAGATTATCGAGAGCACCGCCGCAGCTAGTGATGAAATGCTCCTTGTGCGTGTAGACTTTGAATTCGCAAAACTCGCGAGTCTGGGTCTGAGAGGGTAGCTGACTGCGCTGATGAAGTTAGGCTTGCGAGGAGATGTGTGGAGTCTTTTAGCCGCCTGCGAACCTTTAGAGTGGCCGCTAGCCAGCCTAAGTGCGCCAGCTGAAGACTGACTCGTGTGTTGTGCTTGTGGCAGGCTGCTTAGGCTAGTGGCATTAATTAAAGCTGATGGTGAAGTAAGCGAGCAGAAAAAGCAACAGCAAGAGTAGTGAAATGAGTGACAAAGAGACAAGGACACAATGGACAATGGAGAGCGATGTTCCGGAGTAAACAAAGCAATGGCCTCAGGCTCGTCATCCATCTGGTTTCCAAACGCATCGAGCCAATCAGAAAAGAGTGGAGCATGCGGAGGGATCCATACTTGAACATCGCGCATTTTTATGCTTGGATAACCTCACCTAATTATTCCATATAACACAGCAGGCATAATGTCGGTCACGGTAAGGACAAATCCCGCTTAAATTAGTAGATACAGGTGTCATTGCTGACTGCCATAGCTACACACCACCCATGGAGACCTCAAGGTCGAGATCTTTTGCGAAACCGTTCCCCAGACAGCAGAGGTGGGCAGACCCTGTTTTGTACTTCCAAACTGTACCTGTCGCATATCATTTTCTAACAACTGCTAGAATTTCTTAGCCCTCTGCGCATGCGGCGCATACGACAATACTCCCTTCCACCGCTTCATCCCCGGCTTCATGATTCAGGGCGGCGACATCTCCCTCAGCCCCGCTGCAACTTCCTCCGAGCGACACATTCTCCCCTTCGACAACATCCCCAAAGGCGGTACATCCATAAACCATCCCTCCGCTCTCAACCAAGAGATTCACGTCCCTGCCCTCAGGCATAATGCGCGCGGCGTGCTGTCCATGGCCTCGAGACCGGTGAAAGATCGTACCGCGCCCGGTATGCAAAACGCCTCTGGATCGACGGTGAACGGGAGTCAATTCTTTATAACTTTCGCGCCAGCGACGCATCTCGATGGCGAGAGTACCGTTTTTGGCAGAGTGCTGAATCTGACGGCTCAGGATGAAGGTGGTGATGTGCTGGGACGATTGGAGCGAGCGAATATCAAAGTGGATAAGAAAGGTCGTGTGGTGCAACCGAAAGAGGGGCAGGAAATTGAAGGGGAATGGGAGGCTGTGAAGATAAAGTCGGTGACGATACATGCCAATCCATTTGCGAAGTGATCGAGTTCATATTGGGAGAAGAAGAATCCTCGTCCTCTACCTCAGCAGGGGAGATCTCTTGGAAGATACCAAGTGAAACCGAGCGGCACCTTGCTACGCGATTCTCTGTCCATTCTTATGGAATCATCGATACGTGCTTGGACGTCAATACGGTCGGATTGATGTGCCTGAGGACCATGTCACACAGTACGGCCGCATCCTCAACACACTGCAGCCATTTATGGTTTTTTGAAGGTTAGAATGATAAGTCTGAAAGCAGAACAGAAGGTAAATCTTGGTAGATTAATGACTACATGTATATAGACTATGAACATCATAATGCATCATGACCATCTTAAACATTACGAAAGTAAACAAACACGCCGGTTCCCATGCAACAGTCGAGCGGATATTCGCTATTTACAGACTCCGTCTCGCGCCTCGTAAGATATTTTTCATGCAGCTTATACCTTGGATTCTTGGACCTCGCCCTCCTTTTCATGCTCGACATCGTTTTCGTATCCCTCAGTCTTCATGTCCTTCAAACCAAGTTCATCTTCTTCCTCCTCAGTTCGGGTATACTCCTCCTCGGATAGTTGAGGATCAGGGTCGGGCAAGTGCAAGTTCTGCACGTAGCTGTTGGCGAGAGGGTCCTCCAACGTGATGATGAATTTCAACTCGCCCTTGATAGCAGAGTCGAGCCGATCGAAGAAACGAGTCCAGGTCTGTTTGTCGCCAGATGACAACGAGTCTCCAGCGCCGGAGTCGCCAAAATCAAATATTTGGCCGTGCAATTGATCGCGAACCTCGGTCAAAAGACCCTCGACAGTGGTGAATCGACCACCGAGTGTCCCAGGCTGTACAGACATCTCAAGCTCGGTGCTGTACAACGCACAAGTGTCCGATTTTAAGATATCACGAGACAAGTCCTCAATGGATTCCACTGTGAGAGTAATGCGTTTGCCCTTGTCCGGTATGGAACCACCAGTCTTGACTTCGTTTGTTCTGTATCCACAATGATCGCAGACAGTGCTCCATACGAAGACTTCCTTGAAGTAAGGAATGCTGACTTTTTGCATGTTCACGACACATTTTTTAGAGCATCCAGGACATTCCGCAGGCAGAGTGTAGACTTGTCCATCGATAATGTCGAGATCTTCAGGATCGCCAGCAGTCTGCATCATGTTGGCCTCGGCATTCTGCGCGTCTGGGTCTGCTGAGATACCCAATTCCTCATTTTGTTCATGGGTTCTGGGGTAGTCGCGACGCTTGTATTTGTTGCCTGAATCGTGTGCGGTGGGCGCAATCCATGAGTTACCGGTGGGATCGTCGAGAGAGATCGTAAAGGGGAAAGCTTCCCCATTCAACATCTTGGCGAGTTTCTCGATGATGGGTTCCAAGGCTTTGTAAAGTTCTGGGGCTTGGTCCTTCCTCAATTCCTGCTCGCTCTCGAGTGTAGAGTGGATCTTCTGAAGCACGCCTTCAACATTGGTCAGCTGAGACTCTCCTTTGGGCATCTCAATATCCAAAGTCTCCAACTTGAAAATAGCGATATCACTCTTGATGACTTGGCGCTGAAGATCTTCTTCGTTTTCTACCACCAGAGTGTACTTGGAACCGAGCACTTGAATTTGAGACGCCGACTTCACAGAATTATCCTTAAAATAGCAATGCGGGCATTCGAAGGACTCGAGGATGATGTCCCGGAAGTACGGAACGCGGAGAAGGAGGAGTCGAGTAGTTCCCTGCATAATTTAGTATCGATCACCAAAAGGGAGGAAGGGGGAGAGATGAGCCATACGTTATCATGACAGTTCATGCAAAGACTTTCGATTTCAACCACACCATTGTCGTCGTCATTGTCAACGACCTCCCCAAGCTTCTGGAATTGAGACTCATTTTCAGGTTGCTTCTGGGTCATTGAATCCAGCATGCGATCCATCTGTGCAGTGGAATCTGCTGCCTCTGACATTATGAAATAAACTTTTTCAAAAAACAGTCGATAGCAAAGTTCAAATGGATGTAAGAGTTATTTCGAAAATGCAAGTAAGAGAGAAGGGCTGTAAGGAAATATAGAGTGTTGCGCGGCGCAAACATAAAAAAAATCTCTAGCGGCTCCCCGAAGATTCGTTCTGGTTCGCTGCGGTTTCCATGCTTGGCGGGGTACAGCTGGGCTCTTCTTGCCTCACGTCAAAACTTCAGTAAGTAACCCCGCGCTTGTCCCGATTTGGCTTGGTTGTATCGGGACAATGTTGCCGATTAATCCGAGACGCGTAAGGCAGTAAGGCAACAAGGCAGCAAGGCATCCAATAAAATTTCCATGCCAGGTTGTTGGCAGTCAGACAGCTCATTTTTGTAGAAAATCAAACAGATCCAGCGATGAAGCCGATGGCGTAGACTCTCCTGAGCGCTTGGAAGCTAAAAGAGCTTGAAGGCCGCCCTGTTTTCTTGCTTTGGCTCTCTTTTTGCTACTTGCGTTCTCCGACGTAGTTTTGATGGAGCTCTCGGTAGCAATTCTGCTCGCAAGATTCACTGTAGATCGGCTAGTAGAAGGCACCTCGCTGCTTGCAGCAGCTTGTGTACTTGGAGCCGAAGCACCGATTGCTTTCTGCAGCGGTCGGGGTTGACTCGGCCGACGTTGGACAGTCCGGCTAGAGCAACGGAGACATCTGTATACAATAGCTTCACGCGAGACAATCGACGCCGGCCGTGTTTTGACTTTGCTAGTCCTGTATTTAGGTTTTAAGATCTTTGTATAACGAGGCTGCCTGGGGGCGCCACATGCATTACACCAAGATTCATGCTGTCGCAGTTTGATTGGTTTGGAATCTTCATGGAGGATGCCGTTGTGTTGCACCATCAGATGAGAAGCAGTGGAGATACTGCCAGTACAAAGCAAACTCGCAGCATTTTGCAGAAACTGGAGCCGCAGACTCGATTCATATGATGTCATTATTGAGGGCAAATCAGAGAGAAAATTCCTCACAAAGAAGTGTCCAAATGAATAGGCAGTGAGTGCTATTGTAAGGGAGGTGCGGAGAGTAAGTACAACAGAGGTCGAGATGGAAAGTGTCTGCCGGGCACTTGCTTTCCTCAACCACCACCACCACAACGACATCATCTTTTATAACTAGTCTCCTGACCCTCTACAATGATTTCTTTTCTTATGAGTGACTCACTGACAACCTGAAAAAAAATCTTCCTCTTTACTTCTCACTCTTTTCTTAAATCTCTTCACATCTCTTCACCCCCAATTCGTTTGATCTCATTCACCTACCATCAACACCTAGCTATTGCTTATTTCACATCTTACAATCGTCTCAAATCTTCAGAAAGAATCCACTCGACCTTGACCCCAGCTGCGCGTTGGATATGAGTTATACACGTGGGGCGCGAATTGCCCTCGAGGGCTGTGTGAGTTCAAAAAGTCTTCTCCGGTGTATCAACTTACTAATACGTCTACAGGGCCATGGCAAGCTGCACGATATCTATGCTAAAGTCACAGAGAGTGCAAAGGCCAAAGGCTGGGATGGTGTCGATCTAGTGATCATTGGGGGTGATTTTCAGGTATGCTTTTGTTCGACTTCTCTTGCTGTCCTCTCATACTAATAACACATCAGTCCGTACGCAATGCAAATGACCTCAACGGGATGTCAGTACCCGCCAAGTATCGTGAGATTGGCGACTTTCATGAATACTACAGTGGGAAAGCCATCGCACCCTATCCCACTATCTTCGTTGGAGGCAACCACGAGGCTGGAAACTACCTCTTCGAACTCTATTATGGTGGCTGGGTAGCGCCCAACATTTACTACATCGGTGCCGCGAATGTTCTTCGCTTGGGCCAACTACGCATCGCAGGTCTTTCTGGCATCTGGAAAGGCTACGATTACAATCGACCTCATTTTGAGCGACTGCCATACAACGAGGATGATATCAAGACAATCTATCATGTTCGGGAGCTCGACGTCCGCAAACTCATGCAGATTCGCACCCAGGTTGACGTGGGCCTGTCTCATGACTGGCCTAGAGGTATTGAGTTATGCGGCAACTACAATCATCTCTTCAAGATAAAACCGTTCTTCAAGGAGGATTCGGATTCTGGAAAGTTGGGAAGCCTCGCGGCTAAATACGTGTTGGATAGACTGCGCCCGCCTCACTGGTTTTCGGCTCACCTTCACGTGAGGTATCCAGCTGTTGTTACCCACGGTGACTATGAGCATCCTAGAAAGCAATACCTCACATCTAGGTTCGTCCTTCAGGCCGTCGACAAACCATCTGATACAGTTCAAGCTCCCGCCTCAACGACTCCCCTAGAAACGCCCACACCACAACTCAGTACTCTTACCAATGCCATCTCTGCGTGGAATAACTTCTCGGCAGCTGTAGCTAAACAAGACGCTGCTGATCGAGAGAAGTTCTTTCAGGAACAATCCCAGCCGAGTGAAGAACGATCGCTTGACATACATTCTATCGGTTCGACCTTCAAGCAGATTTCGCAAGATGGCACTGGCAGGAAGATTGTTACGGTGCACGAAGCTCCCGCAGTACAAGAGAAAGTTGCTGTCAAGAACAGCGATGAAATTGACTTGGATCTTGATTCTGAGAACGAGAGTGGTGCAGGTGTTGTTAGCAACGAGGTTGTAAATATGGACGTTGATTCCAAACCGGAAATGGAGGTCGCGGATGCTGCTCAGACTGCTCAACCTACTCCCGAACAAACTCAACCAAAGCAAATTTCCACAGAATTGGGTAAGGCAGAGGACGTTTCGGAGGATATCCGCCAGCAACTCCCTGAGGGATTCCAGCGCCAGACAACAGAGCCACCCCGGTATGGACTTCTTCCCGATCAGATTTTCAACAAACATACAGAGTTTCTGGCACTGGGAAAGTGCGAAGAGCGGCGTGCATGCCATGAGTATCTCGAACTCATGGAGGTGTTTCCCGTTTCAGACGAGAGCGAAGCGCAGCCACCCTTCCGTCTTCAATACGATCCGGAATGGCTTGCGATAACCCGTGCATTCGCCAATCAGCTCGAACTTGGAAACCCCAAAAGCCAAGTACCGGCTGACCTGGGTGATGAGAACTACAAAGATCAAATCGAAAAGGAAATGGCCTGGGTTCAGGAACACATTGTTGACAAGGGAAAGTTGATCATCCCTCAGAACTTTGAGATCACTGCGCCTGTTTACGATCCTGAGGTTCCTCTCCAAACCAAGGAAATACCACCTGAGTACAATAATCCACAGACTGCTGCCTTCTGCGAGTTGCTCGGCATCGAGAACAAATTTTACTTGACCCCGTTGGAACGCGAACAGCGCATGATCGATGGGCCTCGCCCCAGCCGTGGAGGATATGGGCATGGACGTCGTGGACAGCACCGTGGGCGGGACAACGGTTGGGGTAGAGGTGGTCGCGGTGGCCGCGGTGGACGAGGCCGCGGTGGGCGTCGTTGAAGCTGCCTTTCTACGTCTAGGCGATGAGGCCCGAATTTACGACTTTCGCAGCCACATCGATTGTTCGAGCTTCAGACACCTTAGACAGTGTATTTGTGGAAAGGAATTTGGATTGCTTGCAATAATGTACAATAGGTCGTTTCCTTACGATGGAAAATGAGACTGGTGTTATGGCATGGCTCTCTGTAGCGTACAAATTGAAGACAAATTTCGGACTATGATCACTGAGTCTACTCAATCTCTTCAATCCTAGGTCGTTCCGTAGGTCCACGTGCAGCCAATGAATTGATATGTAGTCCAGCAATCCTATCACCCAATTGTAGACTCTGTTCACCATCCCCTCTCATGGCAGACCGCGCATTGATACCCCATAGCAGACTCTTTTCCATCCACGTCTCCAGATTCTCCACTAACACGCGTACATGACCCCGAACCACGCTATCAGTCTCTTGACTTTCCACGTACGTCAACGTATTCAGAATAGCATGTATATTCCCAATAGTAGCTGGACCGCGCGAGGAAGCAGCTAATTTATTCAAAGATGACTCCGCTGCGTCGAACGAGAATCCGAAACCGAGTTTTTTCGATCCACTTTGTAGATCTGTATCCATCGCTTTGACTAGATCAAGTAGTAAGACGGCGCTGGCACGTCGTAATATAGCGCTCTCGGGACCCATTTCGAGTTTCATTGTTGACAGCGCGAGGTCGACGGCTGAAGATGCGAGACTTGGGCCGAGACCGGCTAGGTTCGTTTGTATTGCGCTTGCGAGGATGGAGACTGCGGATGCGCGCACGCGGATGTCATCCGGTTCGATGTCGGAAGCTGCACCGGCGGCCCAGGCGGATATTATGTTTGCAGAGTGCGCTGCTTGCTCGGGTGTTTCTGTATCGGAGTCTTCGTTGTCTGGAAGCAGGGTTTGGATATCGGGCGTCTCATGTAATGCTGGCGAGGACACTTTCCAACCAGCGGGTAGATTGAGGTTGTTCTCTCGCTCTTTGCGCTCCTTTTCGCGTTTCTCTTTTTCGAGTTGCTGCTTTCGAGCCCTTTGGGTTTGGGGTTTGGATCCACGTCGGCCGGCGACGGAGATCATGCCCTCGCCTATTGTGCGTGCGGCCTCGCCGGTTAGAGCTTCGCCTAGATCCTCAACTGTGCGGAGAAGGGATTCTCCGATTTTGAGACGCTGGTTTAGTGTCCTTTCCTCGTTTCTATCGGCGTATTGGTCCACGAGAGTCTTGATGACGGTCCGTGGATGGTTGGCTGCTAGTTGGCCGATGAGTTTGATTGCATTTAGATAAATGAACTCTTCGCTTGCGGCAGTCTCGGAAGTTTGACCAGCTATGATTGATAGTAGGAGAGTCATTGTGGAAGGTATGTCGAGGACGGGGGAGGATTTGGAGATGAGTTTAGACAGCAGGGAAAGACCTTCTGCTTGTACTGGTGGGAGGGGAGACGTGATGTCTTTCAAGGCTTGGCGGTGCGTGTCAAGGTCTGTATTTTGTTGTGGAGTCGACTCGTTTGTTTGTTGTGTACCGTCAGGGGACTGTATCTGGATTTCGAGGAGCATGGAAGCCGTGAAGCCCGCTTTTGATAGAGCAGGTGTAAGACTCGGGCGCAATTCATCTAATTGCGACCTGATTTCTGATAGCAAGGGAAGGATCGATCGTGACATTAAAAATTCAGGAGACGACAGAATGCTAGACAAAAGGCTGAAGGTAGCGGACAGAGTCTCCGAAGTATTCTGGTCGTCATCTTCATTTTCAACCGCTTGTACACCAACAGGCCTTGTTGCTATATTGGCTAGAGATTCCAGAGATGCTTTGCCACTTTCACGTATTCTTCTTCTTCGATCCCTGTCATGCATTGCTCTCAACTCGCTTTGTATGATTTGTTGTGCGAGCTCAAGAATCTTCAATGGCCTTCTGGATAGTGTATCCTTGAAATCATTGAGGAGCTTTTCTGCTATTTTAGCGCTGACCAACTTTGCCACGATGGCGTTTGACTCCGTCCTAGGGTCTAATTGTAGATTGTCCAGAAGATCGGGGGCCTCTACTGCTTGTTTCGATGAGTCGATGAGCCATCGCTCGCTGACGTGCAGGAAGACATCACTTGTGCGATCCTCGCTTCGCGGATCGCAGCCAAGTAGCTTTGAGAAATTATCTGCATGCAAGTCGAGTTCGTCCAGCAATCTGATTATATCAAATTCGGATCCTTCGCGTTTGATCAAAGTAACACCGCCGCCAATGCCGTCTTTATACGTCCAGTTGATGCCTCCATCCCAGAGGAGATTATCAGTCAATTTTTTATAGGAAGGAAAGCCTGGCGACAGAGTGAAAAAGGTCTGTAATAGTGCCCAACTTTTGTCGTATAGGACTTTCTTATTCTTTTTGGATTGAGTGAAACATGTCAGTCCCCACAAGGGTAGTAAAATCGGCTGGACTAGTCGTTTGACTAGGCCAGGATTTGGATGCTGCAAAGCCATGACACTTAATCTATCCAACGCCAAGGATAGCGTCAATTCCCCTACTAGGATATCCGTAGGAGCTGTGTGTGGCTGGACTACAGCCTGGCCTTGAGGACTGAAAAATCTCAGCCATCTGCTGGAATTTGTGTCTACTGTTGCGGTGATTGCCTTGAAGAGAGGCTCAATGAAGATAGAATGACCTATAGTGCCCGGTGCACCATACGTCTTCTTTCCCAAGATCCCGCTACCCACCACATATGCTGCAGTCCGTCTCAGGTCGGGATCTTCGCTATCAATCAGGGCAAGAAGCTGTGGGGCGATGGTTTCAAAGTAATGAGTAGGATTTGTATCTTGCGGGACAGATGATAACAGCTTCGAAATTTGCATTATGGCCTGGACGGTGATAGGGGGTCCGTTGGGTGACGGCTCCAAGACACCTACACCCTCTCCGAGAGCAGGGGCAAATTGAGAGGCGAGGAACCATACAATGTGTATGACTCCGTCTTCCCGTAACGCTATTTTCGACATACGACTGGAGATCAGAGCCTTGAACCACGGCACCGCATTTGGCTGTAGAAAAGAAGAAAGTGTTGGTAATAAAGGAGAAGTTGGCGTCCTATAGCTTTTGTTAACAATGTGCCCAATTCTAAACATATGTGGCGAGGCGATATACTCTGCAATGATTCTATCAAATATCTTTTGCGCGTTTAGCCTCTCTTCGTCAGATATCTGGCGCGAGTTGAATGCAAGATCAGCAGCGGCGCTGATGACATCGCTTAAGACTCGCCCTCGAAGCAATGACCGAGTCCCTCCATGAGACTCGTCTAGCAAGATACTAGTGAAGACTAGTAAGATACGATAAAGAAGAACCTCATTCCGCGGCTTGTCGCTGGTCATCTCAGGTGCCTGTCTAGCAACAACACCCTGTGGTAGGTTGGAGATTACTCTCTTTTCCAACGGTATCCCAACACCTGTAGACAGGCAAGGGTATACACCCTCAATAGAAATCAAGTCCAGCAACGTATAGATAACTCGACGTCTCTTCGCGTCTTCACGAGCATCTTCTGGTTGCTGCTGAGCCACATCTCCAGAGTTTACTGCGGACACAAGGGCATTATGAATGCTCTCGAGCCGTTGGAGGGCTTCTTCTATGACCGAGAGCCGAGCCTGTGCATCATCGTCTCTGCCCGATATTGTTGAATCTGGACTTAGGAGTTCAATGAGCGAGTTTCCAAGCCTCTTGCGAATCTCATCTTATGCAAGGTCAGCTTCACTCTAGCGTCTACAAAGAATATTCATTTGCCTGCCTCGATCTAAGATTGGATGTAAAAATTGATCGGCTGCATCAAATGCTGTCTTGACTGTCGGAATGTCCGTCATCTTGAATCTTTCGCATAATGTGCCATAGTGTAAACAGAATCTCCGTACACCTTTGAAAGAAAGAGAGATAGAGAGGAAGAAGTTGATATCGTAAATGTTGCCTCCACAAGGCGGGAGAGTGACTTAATTTGCCAGACCTCATCACGTGATCTCGCGTCACTGGACGCGTCTGATAAAGCGTCTTAAACTCATCGGCTTCCAACCCATATTCTCTCTCTCAACTCTCGTTGCTTTCACAGGCTCCGCCAAAGCTAAAGCATCACGATATTACCGCCTTGAATCTATTTTGTTCGTCCGATTACCATTCTTTGCTAGTGACTTTTCTACCGGCTCTGAGATCCCTCGCTTACAGCTCTCGAACAGTCGGCAATCTGCTCTCCTCTCTTGGTCTCGTCCTCCGCTCTCTTGCCTTCAATGGCACTTTATACGCGCCCATCCTCCGCATAGTTTCCCAATCTTTGCATTTAGCTTTTATAGCCCCTTGACGAGGCCCGATTCCTACTTCGCTTTCTGCGTGCAGTGCGAATCAATACAACTCAGGGTGGATGCAAAACAATTGGAACTTAACCCTAAGTATTTAGTCGGTTCTCAGTCTCACGGTCTTTGGTTATCGAATTTTCGATTAGCCGATTCTGCCCTCCTGGCGTCGAATGGGTCAAAGAGATTTGAGATCATCCAGAGTGTTAGGTTGTTCCATACGTACTAAGATCCCAAAAGGGGCGCGTGTCGGTCTTCCTATGCTGGTCACCCGGATCATAATGGAATGTCGAACATATAGGGAAACCAACGGATCAATCGGGAGAGATTTGGTGGAACACCAGAATTGGCACTTGGCTATTTAAGAAGGTGTCGAAATACCAATTCAACTGCGTTGAGCTCAACGGTTTTGATAATTTCGCCTACACACACCTAAGTATTGTCTTTGTCTTTCTAAATCCACTCGTCGGAATCGAGTTTGTACATCGTGCAATTCCAGCTTGTTCGTGTGTACGCCCTCGTAGCGAGGTTTGGCATTTCAAAGACAGTCCTAGGGTCCTCGCGAGTGTTTGCATATCTGATATACAACATTAGCATTTGGCACGTTGTCCGTTCCAGTCGTTGTTGTCTTGTATTCAGCGCATTTTTGTCTTCTTGCAGGTGTTCCTATCCCGGGAACTTTGGAAATTCCTGCCCCTTTTCTCCAACCCGACTCCTTGGTGGACTTTTAGATTAACCTATGGTTTGACCTTTGATCACGGCATCCGCCAACGACAAAGCTTCATAGAAGATTCTGATCCGCCGTGTTAACCATCTCTTTCGAGGTTCAGCCTTGGAATCGATTGATGGACGCCGACACTGGTGACAAGTTTTCATAATTTGCTCAACCCCTTCAACCAGCGATTTTTGAGGATGTCCTTTGTTCGCTATACTGCCCTCCGACGACATTTGAGTCTAGGAGAGGAAACAAAGACTAGTCTCCGAGGATGCCGTATCACACACAAGAGAGAGATATTCTGTTTTACGGAATATAAGGACCTGATTAATAGACTGCGCAATTTCGCCGATGAGCTGCCCGTGAGACTCCGAAGATAGTGAATGTTGCGCTTTGAATACGGCTTACAATACGAGCAAGGGAACGGCGATTTTGGAAATGCTATGACTTTGGTTGCTGCCGTGAGATTCGAGCAGTCCGTTCTCTTTCTTCTTCCCTGTAAATGCTCTCGTTACTGTTGTTTTTGGCTTCTTGAATCCTGGAATATCTACCACAGATTGGGCAAATTTGCTGTCATCATTAACTTTCATTTTGGATCTCGGTTGTGACTTTTGTTGGAAATTTGGCAAATCACCGTGGAGGGACCTCTCTCGAGTGAGGATCAAAGCTTTGGCTTGTCTGAATCGGTCGATTTTGTCTGTCTTCTTCGAATATCATTGTCGCGTGTTCAGGTGAAAAGTGTGATTGAATGGTGCATGCGCCGAGTGGACCTGTTCAGCGGAGTTTCGGACTCGTTGATGCTGTCCTCCATGAGGTGATGAGATACCGGTTTTGGAAGTGAAATACACCAGACTGAGACAGAAAGGTCTGGAGTAGAGAACCGCCGTTCTTTACGGAGAACGGCCCCTTTATTTTTTATAAGTGCCCTGATCAATATTGTCTTACAAAGCTTGACTAACTACCGTGGCAGGTGCTACCATTCGAGATTCGATCAACGAGGCTTCTTTTGAGGTGGAGGAGCAATCGATAGTGTACTGTCTGAGGAGAAAAAGAGGCGGAGAGGTCGCGCCTTCCAAAAGCGGTTGTTGTCTGGCATGGCTCCTTCCGATTGTACTATCTGCACAGAAAGTAGATGATCTTCTCCCGGTGGAAGTTCCCCCAAATTCATCTCTTTCATCTACTCATTTCTCTGCATTCCTCATCTCTGCCATCAACGTACTTTGTATTTCGGACATCCTTGTGCATTTTGTAGTTCTGAATACTCATTATCACAGCCCAGCATGATTCCTATCGGCTATCTCTTCCTGCTATACGCCTCCGTTTCCCTTCAGTTTCATATCCCCGTCGCCAGTCATCGACGTGACTCGTTCCTCTCTGTACGAGATACCGGTGATGAGATTCATTCCAACAGGGTTGCCATAGTGGATGATCAACCCACAGACGTTCATCTTGGTCAGCATGACGCCGCTAGCAAGGCACGCCTTGGTGAACGATGTGGCCCTGGTAAGAAGAAATGCGAGTCATACCTGTGCTGCTCTTCAGCTGGTACGTTGGCACCGGTTCTCACATTTCGATTCACAGTTCTCATCAAAACTATTAGGTTTCTGTGGCATGACGGCCGCGCACTGCATGTCTCCGGACTGTCAACTTGGCTATGGCACATGTGACGCTGATAGAGTTCCGGAGGGCAAGTCTACCAAGAGGATTCCACGCCCACACATCGGAGGAGTCCCCTTCGGCGAAGTCATTGTGACTTGTAAGGCGCCTTACACATTTGCTATGACGTACGATGATGGTCCCAGCGAGTTCACCCGTGACCTCCTGGACATCCTGGACAAATACCAGGCCAAGGCCACATTTTTCATTACCGGTGTGAACAACGGAAAGGGACAGATTGACGACTTCACCCGTCCATGGGGTGCATTGATCCAACGTATGCATTACAGTGGTCATCAGATCGCCAGTCACACATGGTCTCATCAAGATCTAACGGATTCACGTAAGCAACGCAAAAAGCAGATCCTGCATAACGAGGCTGCTCTCAGAAATATCATTGGCGGATTTCCAACATACATGCGGCCTCCTTATTCCAAATGTGACGAGGATTGCCTGAGGGATATGGACCAGCTTGGGTATCATGTGATTTCCTTCAACATGGATACAGCCGACTATCTGAATGACGACCCCGACAAGATTCAACTATCCAAGGACATAGTCGACAAGGAATTGACCGGTCCAAACCTCGATGGTCGTCCCTACCTGGCTATTGGACATGACATTCATGCTCAGACAGTCTACAACCTGACCGAACACATTCTACAGCGTATCAACGATGCCGGCTACCGAGCAGTCACTGTCGGGGAGTGTATGGAGGATCCTCGTGATAACTGGTATCGTTGGGACTATAGATCTTCTTAAACCTTTCTTTTTTCCTTCTTTCCCTTGATGTGGAAGCCAACCAGCGTACTTGTATGTATTACATCATTGCATCGGCAACTTTGTCGATATGCCTATGGCCAGCTGTTATATAATTACGTGTTCCTGTTTCGTTCATATTTTGCAGTGACTGAGTGATGTTGTTATCCATTACCCAGACATACATATTGTAGTATGCCACGAATCAACATGCTCAAACATCAACACGACCTGGAAGTCATTGCACTTGACTATCATCGCTGACATTAAGTAATCATACCCATAATATATGTACATACATGTCAGAACATTTCATTAAATAGCAACGAATCATCTCACACATTTCCGCTGTGCCTCAATTACTTCCGCACAACCTTCAGCAACGGCGCAATCCGTGCTTTGCGACTCAAACCAACCCTAAACGGAACCTTGCCGGCGCTTGAAATGAGCGTCTGTTTGACGGAGTTGTTTCTCTCTTGTGGTGTAGGAGTTGCAGCTCCTCCTCCTCCTTCTGTTGGGTTGCTGTCCTTGCTTTGGATTTCGACAGTTGGTGTCTCAGGTAAATTCGTCGCGTTTGAAGTGTCTCCTTCATCTGGTGGTGCTCTCTTTTCCACGACGTTGATCTCGACTTCGATGTCCTTTTGTTTTTCTTGCCGTGGAGCCTGCTGTATATTGGAAATGTCTTGGAGAATAGTCTGGTTTTCGCTAGCGGCAGGTTCTTCGACGACTTCTTTCTTCTTCCGGCCACGCTTTTTGGGGACTTTGACGTCTTCAGCGGGAGTAATGTATTTCGCGGTATTTGTTATTCCATCCGTAGTTGCAAGGTCAATTGGATTCGTCTCGATCCAGACCACGTCCTGCTCGGCTTTTAGTTCCTCAGACTTGGTATTAGGTATATCGGACATCGTCTTGCTGCGTTTGACCTTCTTCTTTGACGGTTTTGCAGCAGTTCTAGTCGAATTCGTTTCATCTATGGCTTCTTTCTGTTCAATTGCCGGTAGCTGATCGACTGTAGTGTCCATTTCCGGCTTCTTCGGTCTGCCAGGCTTTTTCTTGGTCGATTGTTGCTCCGTGATCTCAGGGACACTTTCAACGATAATCTTGGGCTCACTATCCGCAATCTCGCTGGTATCCTGCTTCTTGGGACGCCCTCTCTTCTTTTTGGTACTCGATACTTCATTATCCGTCTCCGATGGCGGCTGCGGGATAATCGTTTCTTGCACCTCAAAATCAATTGCTACAGCCTCTGCGACAACTACTTCCTGCTCCAGCAACACAGGATCTTCCGAGAACGGTATCGTAGGCGGTAGACTCCCCATCGGCAGCGGCTCAGTCTCAACATCCTCCGGCATGCCATCCATACCCTCCATTATAGGCACAGGCGGAAGCGAAGCCGCCGTCTGAGGCGGGCCATTCCAATCAATCGATGCGAAGAAGTTGTAAGACGAACCACTCTCTTCAGGCTCTTTCAGCAACGTGTCTTGAGTATTCGAATTTGAGATTTTGCGTCGTTTGGAAGGATGATCAAGCTCCGTCGCGATCACTGTGTCGTGGTCGTAGTCTATGTTGGAAGTTGGTGGAAGTGAACCTATGGTGTTATGAGGCGCATTCACGGTGTAACGAAAGCTGTTGTCTTGAAGGTGCATTTGCTCTGTGTGGAAGTTTCCGAATGGTATGACTGTACATCATTTAACCTTAGTATCTTCATCATGCTTGCAGACAATTCATTACGTACCATTCCCCGTATTCGAATGTGCAGTCGACACCCATCTTTCATCCTCATAATCACCGGCCATAATAGATGACTCCGACCTCAAGAACCTATCAAAATCGACTTGCGGCAATTCACTCTCCGAAAATTGTGGTTGTGCTGGTACTTGTATCTGTATGGCTGGGTGATTGTCTTGCACGCGCTCGATGACGCTGGTTTCCTTTGGCGCGTAGGATGAGTCTTGGAGAGGATCGCATGAGGATGCGACATCAGACAGGATATCACCGTCCTCGTCGTCGGAGTCTTGTATGACGCGCTGCGAGGACATAGTTTCGTTCAATGGGTGGAAAAGAGGCTGATGAGGTGGGATAATTTACATGTGGCATTCCACCGTGCCTATCGGACGCGTGACGCTAAAGACGCGCGTGCACGTGCTGATAAGATAAGATGGTGCTCTCTTTCATTTTCGACGTTTGACTCGACGGAATTTCAAACATGCAAATTGGGTATTCCTACATTGCTCATTATCTACACGCATATGAAAGAGTCACGAATCATCCAATCAATCAGAACCATGCGATCCCATAACACCCCGGCCAAAAAACTCGCTCACAGTCCCAAACCTATCCTTACTACGCTTTAACTCTTCAGTGAATAGACCATGCTGATCAGCGGACTCAACTTGACGTCGACGGATTGCCTTTATAGTCGCGTTTTGAGGCGCGCATATGGGACATTCGGCATCTTCACCTGCCTTGTTGAGACAACGTTGATGGAATGAATGTTTGCAGAGGAAGTGGACGGTAGGTAGTTCAAGGCTTCCGCCGCACGACTGGCAGCGACGAGCTTGAAAAACAGCTGGTTGTGAGTTGAGTTGCTCAAGTTCCTTGCGTTTGGCCTCTGTTTCGCTTGTGTAACTTGATATCAATCGACGGTTCTGGCGTGGTATTAGTATGTGTCAAAATTATTTGTATAATCCGGCTTACCGTTGATATCTCCTTTCGTTCCCGCTCAATGTTCTGACTGAGATATTTCTTGATCATGCCCATTGTTACAACCGCGTTAGTGCTCAATGCCTGGATGACTTGCAATGGAGCCATCAATCCCTCCTCGTCGATTTTCTTAAGCACAACATTGAGCTCATCGCCAACTTCAGCTAATATCTTCGGGCTGGACGCAAAGTAGGCTAGAGCATCCACGTATAGTTGAGGCTCTTGTGGCCCGTATTTCCGTAATGCCCTAATCACACCTGAAGTGTCTTTGGCGGCGGTATATGAGCGAAAGATGTCTGATCTTAGTCCTGCTTGTTCCTTGACCAATGTCGTGCCTTCTTCGAAATTTGACAAGTCCGAGAGAAGCAAGACGTTTGACGTCGATATAGGTATCTATGCCGGTTAGTTGTGAGACATCAATTGCTAAAGTTGTATTTACGTACGTCTTTGCCCTCAATCAAGTTCTTGGCTTTCGTTTCCCAGTCATTTTTGATATTCGAATCTCTGGCCTTCTTTGCATTATCGAGATACATCTCAAACAATGTAGTATACAAGTCAACTCTATCTTGCTCGCTCCAAGACTTTTCTGATATCAAAGACTCAAGGAAGACGATGAACTCGGCTGGATGATCGACAAAAGCCGAAAAAGCACTTCGGGGTTTCGGAATGTCATAGGTAGGGAAATCATTGGTATCGTCAACATCCGGTGACAGCTGAGGCTCAGACGGCTGTGACTTCGTGGCAGAGCTGGCACCAACATAAGGTAGAGGGATGAAAGCAGCCAGATTGCGGACTGCACTATGTTGAGGGGTTTGCGACTCCGAGGGAGGCTCGATATCTTTCTTCGGGCGGTATTTGCCTGTGTAGAAAGTGATGAAAAGCTGGGTTGTGTCTTGTGGACAGTGTCCTAACAGTACACGAGCATACTTCATGAGGTTTGGATAGGCCTATAATGGTCAGTCAATAATCTTTTATTTTCAGGGGAAACATACCGCATCGGGTTCAAGTCGTGAAATGAATTCAAGGGCTTCAGCATATTTCTGAGAGTCTTCGACAAGAATGCTGACAACCATATCATTTTCGCCGTGTTTGGTAGCTAAATAAGCGGCTTGTTCAAAGTAACCTCCCTGACGGCACATGGCAATTGCTGTTTCGAGATCAAACTTCAGCTCACCAGGAGCTTTGATAAATGAATCTAATTTGGATGTATCTTTGAGTTTGGCATAGCAGTTGAGGAGTAATGTCGTGTGGTCTGCTGTTGCTCTATCATGATCGTGGAGTTCTTCCAGATATTCAATGAGGTTGTGAATTCGCCGTGTATCAAGGAACTGTATCATGTCAGACCTGCAGTGATAGGAAGCAAAAAGATAATATAAACTTACTTTGCGAATGACTTGGGAGGGTTCTGTGTTGTCTATGGCTCTTAGATATTGTTGCATGGCTGTGTCGTAGTCTCCTTTCTGATAGAGAAAATCTCCATATTTGCGGAATATAACATTTTGCTGCAGTGTATCAATGCCTGCTTTTTGCGCAAGGTTGATTGCCAAGATGTAAAGATTTCTCTGGTACAGAATCTCAAGCTTTTGTTGCAGGTTTTTCTCATGGTACCGAGTAATCTGACAGCCCACGTTAGCAGATCCCTTCACCAATGGATGAAATGATTTCCCACCTTTCCACCTGAGTCTATCAAAAACAGATCGCCCCAGATTGAAAACACATTTCGGGGCGAAGAAATGAGCGCCTCTGAGTGTGCTACGAAATTCAAGTCCGTGTCAAGAAAGGTGAACGTGGTGGTGTTGAAGATATCGTCTGTTTGGCCGACGCTGAATCTGCGCAGTGTATCTGATTTTGACGCTGCGGTCTTTGGCGGGCATACTAGAGCGACATAGCCCTTGAAAAGATTCAAAGAGTCCTTAGGGCTATCATACGCGAAGCTAGGCCCGCGTCCTCGTAGACCATATGTATGTATGGCGTCTTCTCGCGCGATCAGGATGTCGCCTGTTTCCTTATCAAGGGCCATACATTTGACTGCACAGCCTGCATCTTCCAATACGCGCGCAGGCTGACCTTGGCCTCGACCGGCAATTGTAAGCGTGAGGATGCGGTTCGTCGTGGCGATAAAGAGTGTAGTAATAGTATGACCATGTTGCACTTCTAGTCCGGTGATGGGCTCCTGCGACTCAAAGACAATACGCTGTCTAGCCCCTCGATCATTGATAAGATCGCCTCGAATGATAGCAACCGAACCGTTCGCGAAACCGACGGCAACCTGGGACAAATCTTCAAGGCAGACAAAAGTTGACACCTGCGTGCGAGTCAGCGCCTAACCATGCCTGACGCGCAATGATACTAACCGGGAAAGGTCGTCGGCCATTCTGAACAGATACTGTCGACAAACAGCGCGGTGCACCAGTTTTTTTCTCAATTTTATCAAGCGCCCATACTTTCAGCACTGGCTCATTCGGTAAATCTTCTGCAATAGTAACCAACAGCGAAGTGCCTTCGATTTGTCTCATGTGTTGAATGACTCCGGCATCGTGCGCGTTGAAGGACCGAACGATCTTAAACGCAGGTGACAATATATGTACTCTCCCATCGTTGCTACCTATAAATAAGTTGTCGGATCCAGTGCATATACAAGCGATATCGTCCTATAATGTATCGAGAGGGTCAGCATGTGCCTGGAAGCTCCTGAGGGCGGGCGAGGGATCACACGTTAATGACGGAGGAGCTATCTTCCGGAATCAGAACTTGAGAAACCTCAAAGAAATTGAACGCTTTCTTCTGCAGCACTCATTAGTTAGCATTCAGGATACGGAGAATGTGAGACATACCGAAGTCAGAGCCATTTCCCTTGAACCCACGCCATCAGGCGACGATGAATGTACTAGGATGTCGCGGGCTGAAGCTTCTGGGCGGAGCGCTTTAGCTTTGGAGGCACTCACGCTAGGTAACATCGGACCATCGGCTCCACCCAGTCTCTAGGGACGTCATACCCAAATCGACATGCCCGAAGAGGAATCAATTGATACTTCTGCTTATCGTTATATATGACAGGAATATTTGGAATGCATTTTCATATGTAGACTTGGGCAAGGAGAGTGAGGTGTGAAAATCGCCCAATCTATAGAAAGCATACAAGATATGACTATTTACACCGAAAATGGAGTATCACCAACCCCATCAAAGCGACTACAAGGTGACTTCGGGCCGTGAACTTGGTGGTGGTGAAGACTGCTTCGTAAACTCTTTCAGATCTTCGTTTATATCAAAGCTCCGCTGAAGCCAACTTCCAGCATCTTTTATGACTTGACTGACATCGAAGGCGTCCTGACTGAAAAAATATCCTTGACCATCCTGCAGATTGGTTGCTGGAGTTGCCCCTGATAGGGTCAATGGTAGAGGAGGTAAAGAATCTTGCTCAGGGTCTTGGTCAGCACGAAGTGACGGACTGTGATGGGAAGACTTTGATCGTGGAGGTGAATGTGGCGACACTTCGAATTCGTTATCTTTTGGTGTTTGGGCTCTTATGACGTCTAGATGGACGCCGGACCTTAACCCGGTAATATTTCCTGCTTCACCTGTCACTGCATCGCTGAAAGGAGTAAAAGCGTCAATCATGGCCTGTGTATCCATGTTGTGATTTGTCCCTAGAGTATTTTTAAATCCAATCCTCATATCAAAAGTCGATCTGTCGATGTTTACATTGGCGAAAGGGGTGATTCTTCTGATGGCTGATTTGACGCTCTTTCTTGTCTTTGATGGACTTTGAGAACTCCTTGACGGAGTAACGAGATCATTCTGGAATGATTTTTGTGCTAATTCAAAGGCCGCTTGAGTGGAGAGTTCTTCGTCAACGCTTGTCGTGCCAGTTTCGGCAGCACCCAAAGCACGGTATTCGGCAGAATGCAGCGAAATAAACTGATTCGAGGTTCCTGGTAGTTTCGGTACGATCTGAGCTGATGGTAGCTTTTCACTTTCAGTCAAGCTATCGTTGGGTTTTTCTGAACAAGTTAGAGTGGCCGTACTCTGTGCCGGTATAGAAGCTTGATCTTGTTGCGATCTTGAGGGTGGTGCTTTGAACGGAGATGTTTCCTTGTCACGCTTTGTGTCGATTGAAGGAAGTACATTTTCTGTCCTCGAAGGGGCATTCTTCGCTTGAATCTCAGTTTCTTTTCTAGACCGACCTTTTGCCAGTCGATATTCAAATTCCGGAAGGCGCGAAGACGGCGGTACTATGTGAATAGAGGATGCGGTGGGGGGCATGTCTGCTCCCTGATGCGCGGGCTCATCTCTAATTGGGATATCATCTTCGTTCGCGTGTAGTCCGTCGGATGAATATTCTATTTCTGCGTTCTTTGACAAAAGTGATGTTTCTTTTCGTTTCGTATCTGAACCATGCTTATGAAAGTTCTCGTTCTCAGGCGAGGTTGATGAAGTCTTATCTGGTAACGTCTGTACATGCTTTTTCTGATAATCACCCGTGACAAGCTTGTTTCGTCTGACATTCCGCAAATCCGTTTGATGAGACTTCATGGCGCGAGCTAGGCCAGCTTCAGTCTTTTTGCCAGTTATCTTTTGCAACTTGATTGAACCATCTGCTCGGGAGCTCGCATAGCGGCTTGACGGGGATTTAGGAGGGTCATAATCCTGAATATCAATGACCTTTTTATCTCTCTTGAGCCAAGCTTGAGCGGGCTGAAGATCGGCAGATAGTCCTCGCCCTGTATCTGAGGTCGATGGCTCCCGTTTCCATAACGATTTCGATTGTCCGCTTTCTCGATGGGGAGTAGTCCTTGGCGACGACGAGTATCCTCTAATATCTGACCTGATACTTTTGGCTTTTGACAGAGTTCCGCCTTTATAGTTTCTGCTATCGTTCGTATCAGGTACAGCAAAGTCTGTCGCTTCATCCACTGGTCCGATAGTCGCCACACATGTTCTACCAAAGTCGTGTTGTGCCCGATATTTTCTCCATGGGTTCACCCAGCCTTTATCAAAAGGTCCGCGCAGAGATGCAGAGGAGACAAATAGCGGTTTGCCCTGTAAGTAAGCTTCGCCGAGAGTCTCTATTCTCCTCCGTTTCGCTGCTCTTGCCGCCTCCTCCAATTCGTCATCGGAGCCCAGGAGCCAGCTGTCTTCATGATCGATCGTTGTCGCCTCTTCGAGGTTGAGTTGGGAGATCTGTCGGCGAGTGGGCATGAGGGGCAGATTGCAAGGTGCTCTCTGCTGGTGACAGCGGAAACAATACTAGGCGCGGTGACGACGACATACATGTTCGACAAAAGCAAAGAAAAAGAGTACGGAGAGAACACGACCAAGACAGTCTAGTTATTTATGAGAGAAATCGAGATCACGCAGACCAGCCTGGTTTGTTGACGAGCAGGATTCATGAAAGATGCAGGCAAGCTGCAGTTGCCTGAGTAGTGTGAGCATCGCAGACCACGTGAGATTTCCATTTATCCCGATTGAGCTTTGGCGATGTTGTGCCCCAGCAACGCGTCTGCAAGTCCGCGCTCCAATTGGCTCAGTGAGGTACCTTCCACCGCCTTTCACGTGATTGGACGGCAGTGTCTGTCTCGGCGCCAAGTACTTTGCAGGCTGGGGCGCCTTCCTGATTCGGCATGATGTTGTCTGTCAAAATAAACCTAGTCAAGGGAAGGCGCCCGAGCGGTGAGTCCCGAGCCAATTCAATTCACCCGCCTTGTGCTTTCGTTGCATACTACTGTCACCTACTATCTCACAAACAATTGGACACGGAATATTTCCAGGCTCTATTTACCTCATCCTCTCTTACTGTGCATGGTTACATGGCATTTTCTATCACTTGTTCCCTGCCTATCGCCAGCCAATCCTCCTACATGAAATGCGAACCACAGAATGACCCTCCACTAGCAGAACTACGTTCCATGGAACAACGCGATGTTCTCGATGGTGAAAACAAACGACTCCAAATCCACCAACATGACCAAGGAGCCATGGCTAGCTGGACTTGATGAAGACTGGCCATCACAGCCATCGTCGCCGTGCTCATTACCTCACTCGCCAACGCTGCCAAACAGCAGCGGCCATAAGCATTCCACAGCGCGCAAATGCATTAGTTGCGAAATCCGAAGCCGCATACCTAAACCGGAGCCCCCATCACCTAGAGTCAGGGGAATCATAACACCTAGAGGCGCGAAACAAACTCAAGTGAGACGCGGTGGCAGCACGACGCCTACGAGTATACGAGCCTCCCCCTCGCCGCGTGCGAGTCCCTCCCCGCGAGCGTCACGAACGTCAACAAACACTCCCGCAAAATTATCGCCTATAACAAGTGCCAAGCAGCCGACACCTGCACGCAAAAAGCCATCATCTACACCTCTTAAAAATGTGATGTCGGCCCGATCGAGCTCCGTGGCTTCAGACCGTACGAGCGAACTGGGAACAATTCAAGTGCGAGCTGGTAAAGAGGATAAGAAGGGGACACCGGAATGGAAACGGCGAATTGTGCGAGGGGAAATATCTGCTGATGAACAGTGTGACCTATTTGGTCCTATGGGACTGGAGAACATCTTCAGGCAACCAGCGACCACCGCAGGCTCTGAAGTTCTGTCATCATTCGCAATTTTCAGTCATACCGAGAGTGGTTCTCAATCGCAGGTTGCTAGCTCCGCAGCAGACAAAGGCGCCCGACGTAGGGTGTCGTTTAAAAATAATCCTGAGAAAGAATACTTTGACGAGGAATCAGTCCATCTCAAAGTGCGCACGACTTCTAGACGCGGTAAATACGGACTGGACGGCGTGTCAGACGCAGAAAGTCGGTTGCGTTCGGCCAGCGGAGAGGAAGAACTTCGTAATGAGGATTTGACACCTATATTCCTATCTTCTAATGGTACCGTCGATCGTCGGACTGGCTCTGGTGTTCTACAGTCTGCGCTGAAACAACTTGGTGGCATGTCAGACGATTCGAAGCAGCGTCAAACTGATGCTCTCAATGAAGAAAAAGAAAATGGCGAGGCAGCTACTTTCCAACCCAACGAACTTCTCGGTGTCAGTAGTCCCTTCTTTCCAGAGGATCTTTCCACAGGCACACAAGAGGCATTGCGGACTCAGCCATTCGTGACTATGGAGCGAGGAGGGTACTCGGACGGTTCCTTCCATATGGGACAGCTGAGCTCGTCGTCCTTTCCGTCAGATCTGCAGTCTTCCGTCCTCACCAACTCGAAGATTCGTAGTTCTCCACCGACCGTGCATCATCACAACAGAAATGGAGTCCCTACAATTAGTTTTTCTCCAGAGGGAGAACCGGGTTCTGAAAGGCCGCAAACTGCCAACATGAGTAGCCCGTTGAAATTGTTCGCAAACCATGATACTTTTACGAACAACAAACTTCTCCGGCGCATGAGCCAATTCGAAGAGACCTATCAAGACGTATCGGAGGACGAAGAACCAGCATCGCCATCCCTGATTGCAAGAAGGACACGCACCTCAAAGCGCAATCTGCCAGTTCTCAGACGTGGACATACTCATCCCCAGAGAAGTGATAAACGTCCTTCTACTCAGGATGCAGCGAACCCTCGCATGAACAGCTTTGGACAAGGACGCTTCGATTTTGAACCTGCCAACCGAGAGGCCAGTCTTTCCTTTCAAAAATCATATGTTCGCGAACGTCAGCTCCGTCAAAGGTCATCTTCTCAGAATACTGTGATTGATGCTCTAAGACAAACTCGAAGTCTGGAAAATCTTCCTGAAAATGGAACATCAACTAGACCTTTACAGAGCAGACTTTCGCGCCTCTCTAGCGATCGCCAATCCAGTCAGGGCATATACCAGTCGAATCCAAATGTGAGGCGTATAAGTAACATGTCAAGCAGAACCACAGCTCCAAAAAGGCGTCGAACTCTACAACAGACCGAAGAACAGTCTTTGGATGCAACCGAGTTGATTGAAGCCGCACTCAATATGAGTCTCGAAGACAAAAAGCTGTGGCATCGATCCCAGGTTCATATAATAAATTCGAGCTCGCCAAATCCTGAGCAGGCTGGGGTCCCATGGGCCACAGGCACATCGGGATGCTCTTTCTATAGAGCTGATGATTCTATTGATGGCGCATCAGGTCAAGACGATCACAAGCGTTCTCTTACTACACAGGATTTCCTCGATGAGGCTACAAAAGTAATGAGTATCATACGCTCAAAGAACAAATACACAAGCGAGCTTGCAGGTGTGGAGGAATCAGAAATTACAGAGCAAGATGAAGAGGAAGACGAATCAAGCCGAGAGAACCTTTCACGACCTCCCAGTCGTGAAGGAGTGGACATGCGAAAGTTCAGGGAGCCCCGACCAATGCACCCACGTGTCGTCAGTCATCTCAAGAAGTTCGCCGATAAAGAAGATACGGAACAGTTCATGGCATCAGTCATGTCGGACCTATATAAAGAAAAGCAGACGAACATGGACAACACGAGTAGTCCGCAGGATGTGCGAATCTTGCCTCAGCGGAAGCGCAAGTTTTCCGATGACGATGCTGCGTCGCATTCGATTCCTACGATTTCATCTAGTGGCTCAAATACAAAGGGTGTGATTGCTTCTGATATGGTTTCGCACTTGATACCCGAACAGGTTAATGGGATGAATTACGATCGGAAAACAAAATCTTGGGTCAAACAGAGAGTTGATCGTGCCGGTGGGAATATGCGAAGCGAAGAGAGTGAGGACGACCCATTCGGCAGCATACCGGATCTAAGTTATGATGAGCTCGAGGAAATCAAGAGAGCCGAGCAGTTCACTTCTCCTCGCAAGAAGGAGCAGACTGCAGATACACAGCAGTCATATAGGGCGAATCACGAGGGAAAATGCGTCTCTCAGGGTATTGAACGACCAATGACTCGAGAAGGTAATCCTTTCATTCCTGATTCCAGTTCTGTACAGTCGAAGACCACGCGATTTACCTCGAGTGGCCCACAAGTCGAAACTCGAGCCACGTCATGGGGAACCGAGGATTTGACTGTCAACCTGGACAGATTTGTAAATCCAGGTTCAAACAAGATCGAGGGTGAATCTACAGCAGTGCAGGAAAGCTCACTCAAGCAGCCCAAACAGTCAATGGGATCCACTTCAAAGAGAGCCGCTACCATCAGCTTCTCCTCGCCTCTGGTATCACACATATCCTACGTTGACGATGGCGAGGATAAAAAGACGTCAAAAGAACCACATGATGAGCGACAGGCTGACGAAAGAGCTTCGACTGTCGCTCCATCACGCCGTACATCATTAGACGGCAAACCATTCGTTGGTCGTCCGATATCTCGTATTGATGAGCGAACTGAGGATAGCTATGCGGAAATGAGCTTGGTTCGTCGAAACTCAACAGGATCTACGCCTACACAAGCAGAAAGAACCATGATACTTCCGTCGTCTGCGCGACATGATAACTACAGCTTTCATATGAGCTCGCTTGCCGAATTCACAGTTCATCAGACGGACGATCCCATGCAAGCTGATCCCAGCTATGTTGCTCCTCGTACTCATCCCTCTTCTTTGCGTCAGATACATGGAACTTTTGCTTTGGCTACAGAAGACCTCATCAGACACATCACTGATGTGGAGCCCACGGAACCATTCTGGGAGCAGCTACGTCGGTTGTCCCTGCGAGATAAGGGTATCGTGACTCTTCATCAATTGGATGAATTTTGCCCCTTGCTGGAAGAGTTGGACGTCTCTGAGAATGAATTGGCCCAACTTGATGGCACTCCTTCAACTCTACGTGATTTGCGGGTGCAGCACAATTGTCTTACGAGTTTGACCTCATGGGGCCACCTCATCAATCTTCAGTACCTGGATGTCTCTGGCAATCAACTCGAAACTTTGGACGGCTTCTCGGCGTTGTTCCATCTCCGAGAGCTTCGTGCCAACAATAACAGAATACGTAATATCACGGGAGTTTTTGGTCTGAATGGGCTATTGCGCTTAGAGCTGAGGAACAATAACCTTACTACGGTTGATTTTGAAGGCTCGGAATTGTAAGTGCTCACCAAACTCAGCATATTTAGTCCATAGCTGACCGTTCTTGACAATAGTGTCCGTTTAAGTGAACTTGATTTGAGCAACAACCGAATCTCCACCGTTCAACATCTTGAATACCTTCCATCAATAGAGACATTGGATATAAGCGAGAATCAGATGCGAGAACTACAGGTTCCTGTGCCAATACGAAGTCTACGCAATTTGAAAGTATCGAGCAACCGTCTCTCTACTTTTGATGCTTCATATTATCCCAGGCTTCGGTTGTTATACCTCGACAATAATTACTTGACGACAGTGTCTGGCCTAGCTGGGTGTAGCGGAATGGAAGTCTTCTCGGTGCGAGAGCAATTTTCCGGTCAATCTCCAGAGCTGGGAGCGTCTCTGGATATCGATCTCAGTCCACTTAGTGACACTCGCAAGATCTTTTTGTCGTCGAATAGACTCTCTGATCGAACTCTGTCGCCTTCAGCCCCCATGTTGGCATTGCAGCTTTTGGACATTGCATCCTGCGGTATTCGTGTCCTACCTGGACATTTTGGCAAGAGTTTCCCCAACCTACGTGTTCTTAATCTCAATTTTAATTCCGTTAGCGACCTTGGAAGTATTGCTGATATGCGAGGCCTAAATCGTTTGACAGCGGCAGGCAATCGTATCAGCAGATTACGCATGCTTTGTCAGGTTGTGGCAAGAATCGGCCGATCAAGCCAACATGATCATAGTTCTTTGAAGACACTTGATCTCCGAAGCAACCCTCTGACTGTTGGCTTCTACCCTCCCCCTGTTTCGGGTAGTGGCCGCGCTGATACGCATATTAAAATGCTGGAAGATAAGCTTCACAAAACACATAGGCGCCAGAAGAATATTGAAACAGGCGCCGACTTGCTCCCGGCGGTATTTGATGAGACAGATGAAAACGCAGTGGTTGGATTCAAAGGTCAGATGGCCATCAAGGAGGTCACAGATGTGGAAATCGACGATCCATATACACTTCCCCCAGCAGACGCAGAGGCGGACCATAAGTACCGATCAAGACTAGACGGATCTACCAAGTCAAAGCGTATGACTTTAGAGGTCATGTTGTACGCCGGAACTGGTGGTTCTATCAGAGTGCTGGACGGATTGGAGATTAGACCTATTTTGGAAAATGAAAAGGCAGAAGTCGATAGGTTGTGGAGTAAGTTGGAGCAATTAGGTGTTTTTACCAAGAAGGCTCCCAGCAATGCGTTATGCCAGTAATGGTTTGGATGGAGGTTTTGTTCCATGCATTTTTCGGCTCGCGGGTTCAGGCAGTGAGTGAGTGCTACGGCATGGTTCGGCGCATGTACTATTTGATACATTAGAGGCATTCATGTATTGGCGTCGTACTTTGGCTCTTTGGATTATTCTTTGTTTTTTTTTTTTTTTTTCATTCTCTTGTCAACCCGTTTGACTGGATGTATCTTTATCGGTCCAACAAAGGCGAATTTCGGGAAAAATTGAGTTTATTTGAGTGACAACAAACTTCATCCTGACCCGAATTTGTACATTCTCATCAGTGGAAGATACCACTGGACTCGTGTAAATGGGAAAATGGCTTTTCTTTCACTATTGCACCGTTGTACCATTCGACAGCTAGAAGATAGCTTGAGTCATCCGGAGAAATTGGAAAATCTGCTCCCTAAGGTCACTAGCAGTCGTTACCTTAGGTATCTCTGGATGTTGAGAAATAATTGTCGCCCATTCAACCAGACCTCACGCGGGATGATCGCCCGCAGGTAGTTTGCTTCTTCAGCCTGCCATTGAAGGGCTTGACTAAATGCAAAGATGTCAACATAGGTGTCGGCACACCTAATTTCTTTACTTTCTGGATAGGTTCCCAGACCAGATTCATGTGTTCTATAAAGTTTCTCTGGAGTTGTAAGCATACAGACCCGGGATAATACTGCCACAACACATGCGGCATTGCTTCTAGGACATCTTGCAGCATTATCGGCTTGCACCATACGTCGAACGGATCGGCTTCGATCGTCTTCTCAACATGCTCTGCAGGGAGCTCATGGCCGCCCACCTTTGCTGCATTTCAGACTTCACGCATGGCTGGCCTGACCAGATTGTCGATAGGCTTTTTTTCAAGTTTCATGCGGGAAGTATCCATGCGGGTGATTGCAGCGACGGGGTTGAAGCAGGCGTTATACACGAGTTTTCTCCATCTGATAAACCCGACGTCCTCATTCAATTCACAGATGACGTTATCGGATTTTTACAGATTTCAGAAAAATTCTGTAGCGGCTGCAAGTGCGGCGTAAGATGAGATATTGGAATTCTGGAACGGTCCGACGATTAAGACGTCGTGATCGTCATGGATGATATTGCCCTGCCCCTTTTCCCCGGTGCCACCTAAAGACACGGCGGATATGATAATGGCTTCTCGATAATGAGTCCGTTCTAAATAAGGACAATAGCCGTGTGACCCGCCGTCACAGCCGGCGCAAGAATGTCCGATACTGAGCATTATATCTAAGCAGTTCTTCGCATTCACAACGATGTAGTCAGAGGGTTCAACGTCTTCATCAACCACATTGAGGACGCTGTTGATTACTGATACAAGCAGTATTTTCGTCAACTACCTAGGGGATGAATGGTGTGATTTACCCTCTGTCGGCTTCCAGTTATTGTGAGTACCGTAATCGACAGATTCAATATTGAAGTCATTCTTAGACACACTTCGTAGTTGGAGGGCAAGACCGCAGTCACAATTGCGAGGTCGCTGGCTTCGAGAGTCTATGCGGCCATTGTACCGACGCCGCTGATTCCAATGGGGAGGATTCTCTTTCTATCCGACGTATTGAAGTTCTTCTACATTACCATTACAGCACAGTTTCACATCGAAGAGGTGTGAACGTGACAAACACAATGGTCCGACGGTCAATAAGTGCAGTCAATTCTTAAGATGATTATCACTTCAGATATATCAGTATCAATCGTAATTTTAGAGACATCGTGGCGTTCTTCGATTACATGTATGCAGGTATCAAGGATAGGAGGACTCCAAGACCCGCTGTTATCAGCAACCAGAGCACACAACTAATGCTAAAGGATAGAGACAACGATAAGGCTTTTCAGAATTGTAGAGAGTATTAAGTTCGAGGGTATCTGCTCCGTAGGTGCTGTTCACTCGTCCCTACAGGATGATTGGCCGCATTTGAATGGTGTAGACTGTGTTGTCGGTAGGTCATTATTAGGTCGCTGACAACATGCTGAATATATATTCATGGATAAGAAAGAGATGTTCACCAGCAATCAACAGTGATTGAATCATCATACAAGTAACAAGTATAGTCTGGTAATTGTCACTGCTAGGTATGTGATTGACCTTCCCTGACCAAAGCTCAGATAACAGACTGCTTTCTATTTTGGGACCTTAGCCCTAGTAGCAGTATTATATTAGGCCATCCCGAGAAACCAGACTAGACATCCCAACAGACCTGAGCTATAGCATAGGCCATCATAAATCATCGAAATCACAATGAGCCAAAATACAGAGAAGTGAAACTAATATTTAGGTACTGGTGGGGAGTAGTCTCATGATGCAACGCAGCAACAGGCTTGACTCTACGAACAGAACATAAATGAGGATAATAAACAATCCAACTCAATTCAGCGGAAGCGACCCATCGCACCAGACCCATTCTTGGAAATTCTTCGAGCGATTCGTCGGGCTCTGTTTTGGACGGCGACTGCGTATGAAAGGAAGGGTATATGAAGAGTGCTATTTATTCTGGGAAGCGGGGAGCGGATAAGGTTATCCACGGATGAAGTTGGAGATAACAAAGAGCGCCTATGGCGGCGTCTAGAGCTCTGTGCTTCATGATAAGGCTAGATACAAAGCGAATGATTCAGAGATTGGAATTGCGTTTCGTTAGAAGAAAAATCCCGCATGATGTTTAAGTTGTTCTAGGTTGATCTTCGCGTTGACCAAGAAAGTTAATCCTAGCCCTAATTCACGAAGCCGTTTGACGTTTCAAAGCCGCCATGATTATTTCATATCAGGATACTGGCCGGAATACTTTCAAGCTACAATTCTGAAACAAAATTAGGTAATGGTTCTTGTATTCTTGACTTGCGACCTACGTGCCAGCATGTGACATACAAAACTTGAAACTAAGACATGGATTAAAATCTCTCAACTCCCGCTCGGAAAGGCCTTCGAAACCTTGGAAATGCAATAAAACCAATTGAGTCGACAAGGATATGAGATATATGTATGACTTGCCTTAGTCCTTGCAAGGGTGTCCACTGGCATCCACGCGGGTTGCACCCAACAACTTGGACAACTCGGGGATTATCAAAGATTGAAGAAGACCAGCATACCCCAGACACACGACAAAGTATATACTGCGGCAAACATGTAGGAGCACGAAAACGGACACATCTCTGCAATACCAGCGAGTCATATATGGAAAAACTTGCTTATATCGCATAATACTGAGGATATAGAATGCGAGTCATGATTGGTCGGTGCTTAGAGCACGTTGCTGAACGATTGGCCGTCTCGTTGCGGCATTTGATGCTCAACAATTTTACATATCACGTTGAAAGGAGGACGCAAGGAGAAAGGAATTAGTGAAGCTGGGGTTAATATTAGACAGAATCGAAACTATGTATCATCGATTATTTCATTTCAGTGCTTTGTTAACAGCGCTTGGCGGTCACTGCATGTGGTTGATACATCGGCTGTGAGTGGAGGATGTGTGTCGTATACACAAAAATTTTTGTCTTACGTATCTGGATAGGCGAATACTGGATCATGGATATGCTCTGTGGGATCGATCAGTGAGATACGATGCCCGATCAACGTGCCGAAGTATCGCAGGTGTCGATCGGTCCACCGCTTCTTCTGTACTTACATACGTCCTTTTAGACGGTGAGGTAAGTTATCTACATACGTAGGAGTAATTAAATACGCGTAACTATACGATACAGTACATTACATAAGTTCGGGCTGAAGTCGAGTGGAGCGGACCCAGGCCAGATAGGCCTGGTTTGTACAGAATCAAGAAGACGTGCCGAATAGTAGGCCAGCGTATGGATACGGAGGTCCTCCGAATAAATACTAACTATGTACGTAGTAGTCAATAGTTACCGATGACGCAGTGAGCTTGATATGAAACATACTCTGGAAAGTTTGTTTTGAGGGGAATCGTTTAGCCTGAGGCTGATATTGTCTGGTGCTATGGACAGAGCTTCTTCTCAACAGCACATATCTAGTGGTTACTATAGTGATACTCCTTGTGTATACTTTCGAGTACTTTTCGGAGTAGGTAAAAGACAATGGACTGATCTGTATTGATACATACCGTAAGGCTTGCTAGCGTCAAAAAAACACTCTCGGTACATGCTCCGTGTCGCTGGTGATGGGCCACCCGCGTCATAAGTCGCTACCTGTATCGCCAATACGTATGTACTAAAGTTACTAGTAGGTCGAGTTCTTTTACATACATGGTAGTATATTGAACTGTCTACGGAGTACGTACTCTATTACCCGTACTCGTTCTTTATCATTGCTGTAGGATACGAAGGAATACGTACAAAGAGTTCCAGCAGGCATACCGAGCACGTGAAGCAGCCCGAGGAAGCAGTTTGCCGGGCTAAGATAACCAGATCCTTCAGATGCAAACTTACCTGCCATTATACTGCATAGTATATTATAATTCTAGCAAATAATCATCTTGAATTGAATTTGTGCACGGCTTCAGCATGCCTAGTCCGTATTGAGTCAGTTTACGGAGGTGCAGCCGTTCCAGACTCTTTCCCCCTTTGGAGCCTTAAACGCGGAAAGCCCAGGAAAACTGTGATCGTCCAATCTCCGGCCTCGCTTTTTCCGCTTCTTCACAACTTTCCACCACCAACTACTACCACCACCATCACTTTTTTCCTTCTTAACCAAGATTATTATGCCCCGTTAATTCTTTCCAAGTTCCCATCAATTTACCTGGCCTGTCGTGCTGTACATACCAACCACGGACGGCGCACATCGTTGTCGCCATCGCCCGCTCGATCCAAGCTTAAGCTAAAACTTACCTCAACTACTGACACTTTCATCCTCGCCCACGTTTCGCCTCACTCTCTCGCTCCCCTCGCTTCCTCTCGTCCTCCGCCTCCTCGCACCCTAGAATCCCCCCCACGAGCTGGTCTAACCAATGTTTCCCCCATGTCCAGACCGGGTTCCGCGACAGGTCATGCCCCGCCTGGCCTGCCGATAACGTCTGCGACGTCGATTTCGTCTGCCCAGGATGCTTTCTCGAACAGGGATGGCCCCGATGATCGTGGCCCCAGCCCTAGCTTTGCGCACCTCGTCCATCCCCGGCCCGAGTTCGAGCACGAGCGCCACCAGCGAATCCCAATGGACAGGAACACGTCGCATACTAATTCTCCTGTCCATTCCAATCATGGCCCTGCCAACCCTCATCCTGCGCCGACCGTATTTCCTCCCGGACGGAGCAGCACAAAAACCTTGCCTCCACCTCCATCAGATATCGCTCTGAGAAGATCTAGCACTACTCCTGTTGAGCAGTTGGGGTCTTCTCGCGCTTTCTCTTCCACACGTTCGGACTCTCGCTCGCAGACTCCCTTACTCTCCGAGAGGGACAGCATCTTCGCAACTCACTATCTCCCGTCCGATACCAATGATGCCGTCACTTCCTCTCCTCCCTCATCGCTTTCTGCCCAAGAACATCGCCATGTTGACCAGGGCTCGATAGGACTAACGAAGTCTGGTGACGCCCCTTCGTCCTCCACGGTCCCTGTACCTGTTTTGTCGAACCCGTTCGAAGGACGGTCTGCCGTTGGCGGTACTGGATCTACCAACAACGATCCGCCGCCTCGCACATTCCTAAAGGACGACGCCTCGTCACCCAGAAAATATATGTCACGCCCAACTGTCTTTCGCCGTGCTTCTGATCTACTGCTTCAAACCCCTTCCGTGCCATTGACTGGCTCACATGTTGGCTGGGTAAAACAGCAAGAGACTGTCGAAAGTTCAAAGGTCGCTGGTACTCATCGCATTGCCATCCGAGAAACCTTTCATCCCTTGAGAAAGATTGTATCGGACGGTCCCGATATCGAGAGTCCTATCTCGCCTGATCTCGATCATCCTCTGCTTACCTCCTCCACTTCTGGCGAGTCTCGCTCTCATATCAACGACCCGCCCATGTTGCACCCTCCTCTAACCAATCACGACATTGCACTGGCGGATTCGTGGCAGAACGCGCGACATTTGAGGAATAGAGATGGGACGGTGGATGTCACTTGGGATAGAGATGCCAGTCAGAGTTCCAGCCGCGGCCGTAGCGCCCGGGTGGAGGAATCAATCGAAGCTAACTTGACGAATGCTGAGCCTGCTGCTAACGTGCGAAGCCGCAAGTCTAGCCATTATTTAGGTTTGTTCAAAGAGAACACCACTTCACCGGATCGCAAGAGACGTGAGGGCAGAGATCGGCCTACGGAACATACGCGAATAGTTGACGATCTCAAAGAAGATGTAGCTGGAGAGGATCAGGCTTCCCCGTCTACACCCCGACCGAGTCATACAGTCCTACATAGGCCACAGCTACAGACGGAGTACGAAACCGAATGCGCTGTTTCTTACGAAGACGAGTCTACCCCACCATCCGCACAGGTGGAACGAGTACTTAACGTCGATGTGGAGTTGTCACCTCATCCCATTCGAACCATCCCGCGAAGTTTGTCAGAAGAAATTCGTAATTTCCACCTGACATCTGGCGGTACACGTGGCAGTTCCTTCTCTCCCAGCATTCCTACTTTGTACGCAGAAAAGCTTCGAAATGAAGCTCGTGACAAATTCCAGCCTTCATCGTCCGTCGAAGAAGATAGGACGCCGATTCGCGATGCTCGGACCCCTGATATCTCCCAGGAGGACGAGGAAGATGAGCATATTTCGTCTGCGTTGTACTTCCCTCATGAGGTCGCACCTGTTGAGGAAGAGAAGCCATATTCGGCATATCGACATGAGGAAGAAGAGTATGATCGTCTAAAACCGGCTGTCCGTGATGAGCTAGAAACAGAACCGACTGGCCATGTTGACATATCTTTACATTCAAAAACTGATGATAGTATTCTTCATGGGGATTATCAACCACTTAGCGATGCGGAAGAAAGGGCTTTTGCAACCGTTTCAGAGTACAGCCAGGAAACGGCATCAGAATCGGAGGCTGAAAGCACATTATCTACCCTAGATGAGATTTCGAGTCTGACAGACGATGCGGAACACCTAGCGCTGACGCCAACCCAAGCGCAAAGGCAGTACCGCCACCGCCGTAAGCATACTAAAGGAGGACTCGTTGGCGCCGTGGAACTGAAACCCTATCGACATCAAGTGGGCGGACATACCACCGTTTTTCGGTTTTCTCGGCGAGCAGTTTGCAAGCAACTCAATAACCGCGAGAACGAGTTCTACGAACGGATAGAAAGGCGGCATCCTGAAATGCTTGTGTTTCTACCCAGGTAAGTTCCATTCTCGGCTTATTATGAAATATCACCTAATCTCTGTTCTCAGGTATATTGGTGTTTTGAACGTGACTTTCTCAAAGAAGCCCAAACACTCAAAGAAACGCAGCAACGGCGCTATCAAAAAGACTGGTGAGGTTGCTGCGGAAGGACAACCTGCTGCACATAGCTTCAAGAAGGAATCAGTTGGCAGTCCTCCCAAAGCCGCAGACCAGCCTAGAATCTTCAGCCAGCAACAAACCACTGGCATAATCCCCAAAGTGACTATTGAAAATAACAGACACATTATTCCCTCCGACCTTTTCCTCTCCTCTCCGCCACGGAATGGAGCCGAAGCAAAACACCTGGATTACTTGCCCTCCGATGGATTATCACAATCAGCAGACGACACGCCCAGGAATTCTTTTGCGGAGAATATCGATCGACAAACAATACCACAAATTGGGAAACCTAAAATCTGGGGTGCTACCACTGTGAACAGAAAGCTAAAGGAGCAGGTTCTCCGCGAAGTTTTCAGTCCGCCGCCAATACACCATCATCATCGACGATCAGTACGCAATCACCCTGGGCTACCTCGATATCTTTCGGACACTGGCCGAATCAATGGCGATGGCGGAGAGGATCACGCATCCAGCGGAACTGGAAGTGGCGGAAAATCACCTGCAAGGAGTCTCGCAATTGATATTGCGAAGGGTGGGGTCCCGGATGGGCCTAATCTTGCTTCTTCCGTCTCAAGTGCAATAGAAAGGCATTCAAACCCATTGGACAAGTTGAGAAGATCAGAAACGCCTCCTCGAGCAAGCTCTTTAAGCAGCGACCGGCGTGTCAGGCGACGACATTCAGGTAGCGGCTTACTTCGACGAACAAGCATCACAGGCGGCGATGGCGACCTTATGTTCTTTGAAGACGATGGTTATGGAGGCGACCACGAGGACGCAATCTTTGCCATGGAGGGTGATGTGTCCGAGCCCTCTCCCGCCGCTCCAGTTCCAATTCGTACCCATCCAAGTGCACCCCGATCTCCAAACCCTCACGCTGTCAAGCTTGGTTCTCCGCTTCAAGTCGCAAGTCGCCCGCCTGATGAGCCCGAACCGATCCATGTACCGACCAACCCTAAAGAAGCCCAAACAAAACAAGACGATCGTGTTCAGTTCTTTATTCTCTTAGAGGATTTGACAGCTGGCATGAATAAACCATGTGTTCTTGACTTGAAGATGGGCACACGGCAGTATGGACTGTATGCGGACGAGAAGAAGAAGAAATCCCAGCGACGAAAATGTCAAACAACAACATCGCAGCAGTTAGGAGTACGGTTGTGCGGTATGCAGACTTGGAACGTCAAGAAGCAGGAGTATCTGTTTGAGGATAAATATTACGGACGAGATCTTTCCTCGGGCCGCGAATTCCAAGATGCTTTAACGCGGTTCCTCTACGATGGCGTCAGTTACAGAAGTGTCGTCAGGAAGATCCCTAGCATTCTGCAGCAATTGAGCACACTCGAAAATATGATTCGAAAACTTCATAGCTATCGCTTCTACGCCAGCAGTCTTTTAATTTTGTACGATGGTGATGAAGCCGGCAAGGGACAGGGTGGCGGTGATTCCAAGGATTCTCATTCTACCGAGAAACCTCGTATAACCCGGCGAGGGTCCGAGGATTGGCACAACGACCAAGATGTGAAGTTGAAGATCGTGGATTTTGCCAATTGCGTTACAGGAGAAGATGAGCTTCCTGCTGATGTTTCTTGCCCGCCTCATCATCCCGGCGACATAGACCGTGGCTACCTCCGAGGTCTGCGCACACTGCGGATGTACTTTCAACGAATCTTGAAAGAGGTCGGGCAAGAGGACGTTGTCGAGCGAGGCGAAGGGGAAGATCTTGCTCCGGGCCACCGAATCGCCAGCCGAGAGAACCCAGCAGATGGCTTTTGGGTTGAAGGTGTCGTGGAGAGCGACCCAGGCGAAGTCAGCTTTTAATCGGCTTTTGGAAAAGCCTTTTTTCTTTTTAAATGTATTGTGATACATGATACCCGATGCGTGGTTCATTCTGTTTCTGGTTTCTACTATGCCTGTTCGATGGCCATGTCAGCCGTCTATTCTTTTCATTTCATTTCTTCTTAACATCATGACTGATGACATTCATGTGGCATGCGCAATGGGCGTAAGGATTGGGGCCTTCTATACATATATCGAATCTTTTCATCGTTGCCTCGCTTTTTCTTGTTTTACTTCCTGAGTTTGGCATTAGTTATGGACTGAAAGGCGTTTGTTCTTCGTTTTCGACTTTAGATTAGGGAGGGAGACTATCTGTACCAATGTATTCCGAGATAATACTCTATAAATTTTTTCGAAAATAGACTGGAATAGATTCGCTTCTGAATACACGCCCCTCTGAGATGGAGTAAGCTGAGCCTCACCTGATACCTAGGTAGCGTATTATCTTTCTCAACCTGACGAAGGCCCTCACCGGCCCATCAAGTCCAGCGTACCCTCCAAGCTCATCCGGAGTATCTAACATCTCAAATTCCCAATCCACCAACGCAACGATAGTTCTTATCACCGGGTACGCCAGCCGCCTGCCCCAGCATTACCTGGTCCCAATCCCAAACCCAAGCTGAGGACCGAAAGTAGCGTCAAAATCAACACTGCTATTTTCCTTGGTTACGAGCCAGCGTCCCAGCTCAGAAAGTTTCAAGTCTCGCGACTTGTCCCATTTGTCCCACGGCTCCGCTGCCTTTGATGATATACTGCGCGTATATTCATCCACAAGGATACAAGATAATGAGATACCTGACCGGGCGCTGACCATCAGAAATTGTACACATTTTTGCACTCTCCTGAGGGATTTCAGTGCCTTAAGATGTTTCTCGCACAATGACAAATGGCGTCTAACGCCATTCTTCCTGAATGACGGCCTCGAGGCATGAGATTTGGCGCTCTTCAGGTTCATCGAATGTTGGTGGTCAAGGCTCGGCGACTGCTGCTGGAAATGCAGAGTACGGTTCTTCTAAGAGCTTTCTTTAGGTTTGGGAATGACCTGTGAGGTATTTGCTTACCCAAGTCACTGTGGTGCTGGTTGTATGGTGACCAGTCATGAGGTCAGCAAAGATCTAGGTCCGATTAGCTTTATTCGCTGCAAACCCAATTGAAAACCTACCCCATTAGCCATGCTTTCAGTAATTAATCGAGGCTCTCGACTTTACTTTTTCGCTAGGGCTTCCTCTCATTTCATCATGTGCCATGCAATTTGGCGAAATCTCGCCCTCCGCACCCCGGCACAGAAAATATACGGGTCCGTCTGGGTTAAAAATGGTCTAGTTGAATCGCCTTACTAGAATTATAAATGAACGATCAATAATGGGGTAGCCGATCCATTTGCGATGACCGACTAATGTCGGCCGAGCAGGAAACCGTTCTAGTACATGCTACATGAAACTGAATACAAGGCAACGCTCATGATCTACTGCTGTTATATGACACACGCGGGGTACTTTTGTATTCACATGGATATTTCTCAGCCTGATTAATTGATAAATCATTGATCAAGAGAGGATGCTACTCTAATACTTCCAACGGATGACTCTAGTTGATGCATGCTGGGTCATCGTGTTTTTAGATATCCTAGTCAGCCAAGGGCAACCTTAAATATCATTGATTTGAGGAACGATTGTATACATCATATCGACAGTGGAGCCTAATATATGCCCCAGGTTGCGTGTAGTGTAGCCAGGATGTCGATTTTATTGAGGAAGCATCTTTCTGATTCAAGTGCCAATTTCTGGGGAATTCCTGTAGTCAACCGGTTGGTGGACTGTTGCAAAACTGCCATGTTAGAAATAGCCTTACCTGGCAATATAGGAGATACAGAGGCGAAGAAAATGGGTTGAGAATACATACTGTAAGCATAACGATGAAGTACAAAGACAAACCTCTAATTCAAGACCATTGACGGACATTATGTAGGGGTATGGACTGGATTTAGAGAGATCCAAACTCTCCAGGCAGAAAGCTACCATTCAGATCCTGTAACATCTCTTCCCAACTGGGACCAATGTCACGACACTGACCATCATCGTAATTCAAAAGCGCCTGCGAATCCCCTAACGCATATTCCTGCACCTCGCCATAACTCCAATCTTCAGAAGTCTGCATTGCTAAATCAAATGCTATATTTGAGGAATCTCCATAGCTTTCAGTGTACGGTGGCGAGCTCTCAATACCGTGGATCAGGCGAGCGAGGGTACGCGCTCCTGTTTCAGCCAGATTACTGACTTCTGCAAGGTTTTGAAGACAATCCAGGGCATGCTGAGCTGCCTGTTTGCATTTTGTGCGCGTCAGATGGCGTATTCCGTTTCCTATGGGGTCTAGCTCTATTGATATGTGAAATGGACTGTCTGGTGCAATCTCTTCTGGGAAGTTCTTATCCGCGTACAGGCAAAGCAGCGGTACCGCGGCTTCAAAGGTTGGTACAATAATGCCTGAGAATCTCGTATGAGAGCCACCCATCATGTGATGTAAGTTCGAAACACCCTCCAGAAGCGCAAGTGATGCTGCAGCCAGTGCCTGTTTATTGTGTGTTATCAGGATCTGCTTATATCGCGGAAGGTGCTGAATCTGGTCCGATCTCTGAAAGAGCACGGGCCGAAAATTCCAACACAGATGCTCAAAGATGGCATTATGTAGTAGTTGCCGTTGCATGGGGAGCGTGGGTAGACGCGCGTCCCATTGCTTATCTGGCTGTAGAGCAAACGCTGGAGGCATCTTTTGCAGAAAGTCAACACAAAACTTCTCGTATCTCTCTTCTGCTGCTATCGCGTCATATTCCGAGTCCCTGGCTGAGCCGTGGTTACGCCAGAACTGGGCGAGTTGTGCTCGCAGAACGCGTTCGGTGAAGACGTCCGGTACATCAGTTCCGATTTCAGCATTGGGTAGGAGACGCATTCGTGGCATGAAATCCTCGCTCAACGTGTCCGGCAGAAAGGGTATACGGTCGAGGCGTTTTGATAAACAGCTATAGAATAGAGGTTGGAACGCCATCAAGAGTAACAACAAAAAATCGTCAGGGGAGGAGGTACCTGTCCCATATGTAGAGATTGCAAATTGCCCGCCGTGTCATCTCCTTCTCGAGCTCATCTACGCTGCTGGACCACTTTATAGTGTCTCGATGTAAGCCTATTTGCTGTGCCACGCGTGTACCACAGCTTAGCGCTTCCCAAAACGCATTCATCCGGCTTACACATAGAGACCCCAATCCGGCAAAGAGAATGTGTAGTACACGTATCAGGGAGCCTGGTGGGTCCAGACGGGTACATATTGACCCAAGATCGTTAATGACTTCTTCGCAAGACTTACGGATATCTACTAAAGCTACCCCTTTGATGCTGTCGATGGTATAGGTCGGGGAAGGAAGATATTGGGAAGCGTAGCAACAAATTCTCAGAAAGAGGATGGGGAATTCGATGTCAGCAACAGATGATATTCTGTCAAGACTCCACCATCTTTGATATTGCGTGAGGAACCAAGGTGCATATACAAGTTGCTCGATCCTAGAAGGTGAATGTCAGTAACACCCAGACAAAACGTTTATCTATGTGGCGAGCAAGCGTACCAGTTGACTTTACTCACGAAATATCGGACCAGGAAATCAAGTATAGGACGACTCAACATCTTGTCCAATGTCTTGCGGACCTCGGCCACGACTTCATTTGATATAGGTGCGTCTTGAGTATTAGGGACATCATCGCCATGTCCTAACTATGCATCAAAAGAGGTTATTAAGCCATTCATTGAATTGTCGTTTCGTCATCGAAATACCTTTTGCACGAGGGCCATGGTGTTGAATTCGCTACGTCCGTAGTAGCCGTAAGCTTCGGCTAATGAAGACTCGGCCCTCTCTGCTCTGCTATTCACGGTCGTAACTACAGTCGGGGAAGGAACCTGCATGGCCTCTTCGCGTTTCTTTGGAGTCGGTGCTGGTGGCGAGGCATTGTAGACACAGTACTCTGGCTGTCTACGGCTCGTGCATCTGTCGCAAGGATATTGACGATTGCACTACTCCGGTTCGGCCTGTTAGTAAAAAGGCCTGTGCAGAGCATCATTTTCTCGAAGAGGTCGTACTCTTTGCTTTCTTGTGTAACAAGGGAGGCAAGAATTCACTTCGCGTTTCCGCCTTCCGGACGACTGCATTGCTGCTCTAGAAGCTTTACCGCTTGCTCCTCATGAATAGCATTCTGGACCAGGGTGAAATTATGAGTAGAAAGCGTGAAGTTAGCTTAGCTAAGCTGATCTAGCCATCCTCGCTATCAGGTAGATTTATTGGCTATTGCTACGTCGCTCCGATTGGCTGGTAATCTTTTCCACTTCGACTACTATATAGAAGAAATGTTAGAATACATAGCACGTAATCCAACGGCAAGATCTGCCACTAAGTGGTCTCTTAATTTGCTTAAAATTACCAACTAGTTAACTAACCTAGGTAGCAAGGGATGCTCTCTATTGGTATAAATCAAATTGACTCTGTCGCCGAGTAGTAATTTATGCGAATTACTTGACACGACTTTGTTGATCAGTCGAGTGTTTACAATGGTAGAGACTCGCCCTCTTGCCGGTCTTGTTATATTGCTAGTCTCTACGAGTGACCTTCTTTATTCCTTCAGCCGTTCTCGAGTATGGGCTGGTTGCAATTACAAGGAACCCGACGTTGAGCTATCTGCCTATCGAACATGCTCAAGTACGTCCCCTTAGATATATTGAAGTTGAGCTCACATAGAAGGCATTTGACATGTCAGAGTCCTGGCCCTATGAAACGTGGCCATGCTGAGCCCAAGTATGACCTCGTACGAATCACCTGCCTTAGATTTTCCCATCTGGGTTAGAGGACTCGGCTCTGGGGATCCCTTTACTGATGATTGACATGATCCTACCGGAGCCGGGATCAAAGGTATCTCGCATCTGGGAGCGCGAAAGATAGCAGGCTGATATGATGATTTTGGTATGTGATGGCGAAGCGTACTTTCAAGGAATTCGAGGTTTTCTTGAAAGAGGCGGATCCTATATATGTGATTCGTAAAGTCCACGAGAAGGGCGCTCTAGGCCTTCTTGAAGTCTACCTAGATTAGTAGAGACTGTATAGTCAACACCAGTCACTCCTCTCATAGTACTGTAAAGCAAGGCTTTACGTACACCAATGTTGAGAATATAGATACACAGGCAATTTGAATATAAATATGGTGCCCTAGAGGTCCTTTCTGAAGCCTGCTTGAAACATAATCTTACTGGGTGATGATTTTGTCTCCATAGTAATGCCCAAGCAACTGTGCCAGAACTGACTGGGGTTATCAAGGATAAATATCCCTTTCATGTGACTCTATTTTTCTAATTGTAGATTCAAGAACAAAGGGGGGGATATTTCATGGCCGACTACGACCGATAATTGTCGGCCGACGAATTTCATCGGTCTTTCCGCATTGGGCCTAGCGCAGCCTATTTTGCCCTAATTGCAATTCAGAAAACATCGGATTTCAAATCCCACTTCATCGAACGATGATTTATCAAGGATAAAGATGCTTACTGGTCAGTGCTTATTTGTAATCAATGCGTCTGCGTTTTTGAATTGCGCAAAACAACACCCTCTTTTGAATGAACTCAGCCTTCATATTGACGGCCAAACTACAAAACAAAACAGCGCTTTCAAAGTCCGATCCTGGCCTCTTTATTAATCAGGAGTTGCTCGTGATTCAGTATATAAGCTTCATTGTTGGGTCTTCTTTCACTTTTGCATTTGGTTCAAACTCATCACTTGCAGTTCAGAGCCATCCCTCCCGTCACTAAGGTCATCGCCATGATAGACTCCAGAGAAGAAAGCATGGTGGATGCTCATTCCACTTCGTTGCTGGACTCCAACTCTCACACCATATCAGCCTCTCTCAATGAAGGTGCTCAAGTCACAGACGATGTCGACAATGAAAACCAGGTGGCAGTTCCCAGCGACGAGTCGAACAACGATGTTTCAGCCAAGCCATCACCGCGAAATGTCCACGGCTTTGCCTGGGCACTCGTTGTCGCCAGTATCCTCATGGCCAATTTCTTATTTGCGACGGACAACACCATTGCAGCGAACATTCAGCCGGCTGTGGTGAATGACTTTCATTCCCTCGACAAACTTGCTTGGCTTCCCGTTGCATTTCTGGCGTCATCTTGGGGGACAAACTTACTATGGTATGATAAAGAGACACCTTTATCCAATGAAAGTATCTAGGATGTCAGTATTGATTTTTAGATTGCAGGGGCGGTGTCTACGTACGTTTCAGCAGCATATGGACCTTTTGCTCGAGCTTCATCATCTTCGCTGTCGGATCTGCTGTTTGCGGAGCTGCACCATCTATGGATGCTCTGATCGTAGGACGAGCAATCTGTGGACTAGGAGGCGCCGGAATGTAAGTCTAGCAGACTCCCCTACAGCTTTTCTTGAGAAACTCAAAAGTCTGAATAGGTACTTTGGCTCGATGGCTCTTCTAACGCAAATGACCTCGGAACGAGAGCGGCCGCTATATTTGAACCTCGTCGGCATCACTTTTGGCGGAGGAACTGTATTGGGACCCATAATTGGGGGCGCGTTTGCCGTAAGCAGTGCTACTTGGCGTTGGGGATTCTACTTGTTGGTCTTGTTTTAACCTCTATGCATGACTTAAGCTGACTTAAATGAATGTAGCAACCTAGTCGTCGGCGCTGTTTGTGCACCAGTCTACCTCTTCCTCCTTCCAGTCCTTAACCCTCGACCCGGACAAACCATCATGGGGCGAGCACGAGAAATCGACTATATCGGCGTCATCTTGCTTTGCGGTCTAATTGTGTCTATTGTTATGGCCATTTCCTTCGGCGGAGTTGAATACGCGTGGAACTCCGGGCAGGTTATTGCCCTCTTCGTCGTCTCTTTCGTGCTTTTCTGTGCTTTCTTTGTCCAACAGATTTTTTCAATTGAGACAGAGGCTACGCACCGCATTTTCCCACTCCATTTCTTCAAGTCCACTGCCATGATCGTTCTCTTCCTAGAGATTGCCTGCGCAGCAACCTGTGTCTTCGTACCTGTCTACTTCTTACCCCTATACTTCCAATTTGTCCGCGCCGACTCTGCGATTCTTGCCGGAGTTCGAATGCTACCATTCGTCGCCTTCCAAATCGCCATTGCAATCTTGACGGGCTGGCTGGCTGGTAAAACCGGTTACTTTGTCCCCTGGTACCTCCTTGCAGGCATAACCTGCCTCCCTGGCGCCGCTTTGCTTTATACTGTCGACCAGAACACGCCTCTAGCCAACGTGTACGGCTACGAAATTCTCATCGGCTTGGGATCCGGCGCAAGCACTCAGCTCAATTTCGCTGTTGCTTCTATCATGGTAGACCCCATCGATATACCGCTCAGCACCGGCTGGATCGCATTTGCACAATTAGGTGGGCCAACAATCGTAATTAGTATTGCAAATAGCGTGTTTCTCAACAAGGCACATATCGGTCTTAAGGAATTGTTACCGAATATGTCGACGACTGATATTAGTACTATCATCTCAGACCCGGGTAGTCCGCTGCTGAGGGGTTTGCCGCAGAGTGAGCAGAGTCAGGTGGTTCATACCGTGGTAAGGTCGATGAGTGATGCGTATATTTTGTGTATTATTGGGGGTTCTTTGGTGTTGCTTTTGATCTTCAGGTTTAAGGTCAACTCGAAGCTCTATGGTTGAAGTTGCACTCAGCGTGCGTTGGAATCCAGGTGAACTGATCATAACTGAGAAGTGACTAAGGGTTCAGCATCAACTGATTCAGAATATTCGATCATATAACAATTTCATTGATATTATCTGAGTCAGATTTTGTGTATGAATAGGAGCAAGGCTGCACAGATCATTGTATTTTAGAAGTCGTGCATTAATGGTAGCTTCAAGGGATTTCCTGGTAGTGTGTGATTACCCTTTTAGAAGAGTAGTTTTGTACTATGGCTGGCTTGAGCGCACATTTATCGGGTTATCTTGATTTCTCTTTTCTACAACTGAGCAGTGGTATATCAAATTCCCATGCTTATAATTATTAAAAGTATTAGGATTAGGGCTAGCATTGACCCTAACCCTTATAGACAGGACGCTTTACCAAGTTAGTGCTAGTTCAAAATCAACTCCAATAAAGGCGGAGATGCTCCTCCCATGACGGAATTGGTTTTGGTCTTCTGGTGATCGATACAAAAAGAGGTACCTAGGCAGCCTCCATGAACAAACAAATAAAGATCGACAAGCGCGACTTCGACGCCAACCGCCCTCTCCTCGACCATGCAAGCGTAGACAACGAATCCGGCGCGTCAGACGAACCGCGGATCTCCAGGCTCTCCGCAGATAGCGATGGCTCCGACCGACCCGGCGACGGGCTACTGAGCGAAGTAGTCGAAAACATCGTGGAGCGGGATCGGGCGAAGATGAAGCGGGAGGTAATACGTATAACGAGCTTTGTGTGGAGTGTACTGAGCTGGTATGTGTCATTTCATCTCTTATTTCTACGACCGACACGGACTGACAGCTGTTGGTGGTGCTGCAGCCTCGGCGCTGGAAGTATCACGGCATTCTCCCTCTACGGACCCCTGCTACTTACGCGTCTACAATACTCACAAGACCGCGTCAATGGTATCGCAGTTGCTGCGGAGGTAGCTATGTACCTTCCCGTGTCGATCTTTGGGTATTTATGCGACCGATACTCGCCCTCTCCCGTGTCGTTACTCGCGGGCATATTCTTCGGGGCGGGATACCTACTTGCAGCACTGTCGTATAAGAGTGGTCCACCGGTCGACGTCGGGGGGTCGGGATGGCCTTATTGGGTCATGGTCGTGGCATTTGTGTTGATTGGTATGGGAACGTGTTGTCTCTACGGCGCAGCAGTCACCACATGCGCAAAGAACTTTGGGCGAGGAAAGTACAAAGGGATTATGCTAGCGGTACCCATTGCCGCATTTGGGTTGAGCGGTATGTGGCAGAGCCAGATTGGTAGTCATGTACTATGCGAAAGACTGGCGGATGGTTCCTGCAGTGAGGCGGTGGATGTGTTCCGGTATTTCATCTTTTTGGCAATTTTGTTGTTCGCTATCGGGGTTGGTGGAACTGCGGCGTTGCGGACTGTCGATGGCGAGGAGCAGGAGAAGTATATTGATGAGGCTGTTTCGGAGCTGGAGCGGAGTGGGATACTAGGTGAAGATGGGTTCTTCCGCCCGCGTGAAGAGGTTAGAGCTGCGTATGGGACATTTCAGAATGAGGGCAGTGATTCGGAAGATCTTGGGGATGATCGGTCACTGACGCTCTCGGAGGAAGAGCGTGCCGAACTACGTCGTCAGAAAGAGCGACAGGAGGAAGAGCGTCAGAAGAAGAATTGGCTCTTGAATCATGAGACCAGGCTATTCTTCAAGGACCATACTATGTGGTGGCTCGCCCTGGGATTCTTTTTCGTGACAGGGCCTGGAGAAGCATACATTAACAACGTGAGTGCTTCCTCCATGTTTAAATTTATAGTTGCTAATCTGAGTATAGCTGGGTACAATCATCCATTCCTTGACCCCAATCTCATATCCTCTTCGATCTCCACCACCAGCAGGCTCAGCCTCAACCCACGTCAGCACAATCGCCATCACATCAACAATCGCCCGTCTCCTAGTCGGCTCCATCACAGACCTCTTCGCACCACCCGCAACACACCAATTTATCTACAGCCTCGACAACCCAAACCGCCAACCGATCCCGCATCCGACAGACAGAGGTTACAAAGGCATTACAGTGTCGCGGCTCACCTTCCTCCTCCCGAGCGCCTTGGTCTTATCTGTAGGCTTCTTAATCCTTGCGTCGCCCCTAATACTCCCTCATCCAGGCCTATTCCATCTGACAACCGCCTTCGTCGGCTTCGGCTACGGTGCCTCCTTCGCACTCATGCCCATCATAATCTCCGTGGTTTGGGGCGTCGAGAATTTCGGCACGAACTGGGGTATAGTAGCCATGGTCCCGGCCGCGGGTGCCGCATTTTGGGGCTTTGTATACTCAAAAGCATATCAAGATGCTCTTGTACCTATAGATGATGGTATAAGGCAAGGGCAGTGTTTTGGATGGAGATGTTTTGGGTTTTGGGCTGCGGGTTGTATGGTTAGTGTTTGGATGGCCATTGTTGTTTGGTTGATTGCGTGGAGGGGATGGAGGAGAAGAGGGGTTGTAGTATAGCTCTTCGAGACCGAAATTTGGTTGACAAGCTTCAGCATATTGGCGTTACATGGGGTATTTCATTCATACCATGAATACATCTTCATTGATATTCGAGAAAGCAATATATCCATGGTGATGTGCCAAATCACACTATGATATACATTATAGCAATTCTTCCACGGACATGGAATCAAATATCAGCAGAGGTTTCATCCATCCCCATGAAAACCTTATACAACCTCTTACTCACAGCCGGCCCTATCCTAGAATCCGTCAGCGCTCCATTCTTATTAGCCGACTTTCTCACATTTTCCAACAATGTCGGCCCATGTTTTCTCATTGCATGTAGGAGGTCGACTGCACTCGGATACTGAGACGTTATCCCATACGCCATGGGTGCAGTAACGCGGTTGATTTCCTGGAGCATTTTGACGAAAGTGTCTACTTTATCTTCGCCTGTTTTCACTTGTCCGGTTTCCATGCAGAATGCAGCGCCGTCGTAGTTGCCCATTTGTACATGTCGGTAGGGGATTGTAGAGATGTGTTCGCTGAAGTTTTTGATCCACTCGGCTGTTTCACTGGCGGCGTTTGTGTGGTAGATTAGACAGTTGTGGGTGACTTGTAGCTCGAGGAGAGCGTCTTCAATTGTGTCGTCGGCTACGGGAGGGGTGTCCTCAGGCTTTTTGGATTTTTTAGTTGTTCGCTTGCGCTTGCTTTGAGTGCTAACATCTTCGACCGAATCATTGATAGTGTTTACCTGGGCGAGAACTTCCGCTTGGTATGCTCTGTTGCGGGAATTTTGATTCCTGCGCATCCAAACCGTAAGACCGTCAATTAGGTATATCGGTTTGCAGTTTCGGTGCGAGTTTTTTAGCCGTTGTACATGGCCGTCAAGTGTTTGCGTATCATCCTCACAAATGACCAAGTCGACAAAATCCTGCGCAGAAAGCATACATAGCACATGGTCCTCAGCCGCAACGTAAGGCTGACATGGCTCCCATCGTGCCGCATCCTCGTTATATTCAGATTTCTTTTTCCGACGCCACTTAACAATGTTAGGCATCGAGCTGTCAAAAAAAGTGTGCTCAGCGCCCAAAGCCTTCACATATTCGACCACTTGGTTTCCAACGCTGGTTCCTTCAAAAGTACTCGCCATATCGACAATCATTTCTGGCATTGACTCCTTTTTGTGGGTCTTTGATTTATTCACCTCAGCAATATCTGCAGCCAGCTGCTTCTCCTTTGCCTTCCCCTCTTTCTCTATTCGCTTTCGTTCTTTTTCTGCTTCTTTTTCTTGCTTGCGTTTTTCTCTGCTTGCCTCTCGCTCCCGTGCCTTGGCCGCTTTCTCCTCTTGATCGACCTTGGGTTTCCTCTTCGTTTTTAAGGGTTCTGTAGGCCGTGTGGGTACATCTGAGAGCGAGTCTTCACCGAAATCGAAATCTAAATTATCGTAGGCGGTAGTTGTATTTTTCTCTGTAACATCGTCTGTACGAAGACTGGCCAACAAAGCCGCGGTACGATTAGAATAAGCCGGTTTCAACGATGGCCGCGGATCGTCCACAAGTTGATCCAACGGGTCTTCCGGAGATACCTTGAATGGATCGCTCCAGTCTTGAATGTCATCAAAATCATCATCTATAGTGATAACCGTTGGCTTATTCAACCTGGATAGCTGCCTTTCCTTTGTCGCCATAGGCTCCGGCGCAGACGACGTGAATACAATCGGATCTGATTCTTTGCCATCCCATTTGTACGTTTTCGTTTTCGTAGTTGAAAGGCCCGCGTAAACAGCGGTGGTACTGAATGTACTCTTGTCCGTTGTGGAAGTAGAGATACCCGCATCGGCTCTACTTACCGTGGGCAAACTCGGCGGCTCAATATCGTCCGAAAACGTGAAAAGCGAGTAGTCGCTATGGATAACAGTCTGAGCCGATGACTGGGCGACAATCCGTGGTTGAGCTTCTGTCGCTGGTAATGTTGCCCCTACTGATCTCTCACGCTGCGGAGTCAACTTCCGCTTCTTCGCCGAACGCCTGGGAGTCTCAAAAGTGAATAAGGATGAGTCGAAATCAGAGGATAGATAGTTCTGTGAACTGGCTGGAATTTTGGTGGTCGTCGCTGCTACTGCTGCTGCCACAGCCGGGTGGAATGGAGAGGAGAATCGCACGGGTGAATGACGCGCTTGCGTTGAAGGGGGAGGTGGAAGATGTGAGGGCTGCGATGGCGGCGAGGAGTCGATCAGGTCAATGACCTCTGGCATTATGTGTAGCGATGTGTACCAAAAACCCTTGCCCCAAATTTATGCCCCCAAACATATTTCTTGCTGGATTAAGGAAAATGGCCATTCAACAGGTCGTTAAAGTTGGACGCGACGGCAGGCGCCGCCGCGATGCGTGATCATGTGACTTAAGTCTTCACTAGGGTTGGGACTGGTATCAGCCCTAATCCAACGAGCAAGTGGGTTTGTCCTCAACAGTTTTTGTAACATTGCGATTCTATGAAAGAGTAAATGGCATAGAGAGAATGAGAAAATTAAGTTCAAAAGAAAAACAGTAGCCAATAGACCATTTGGATATCACTGAAACACGATTTCAACCATAACTAACTCCTCCGTTTGGCCGCTCGCAATTCTTCGCCCCATTCAGTTGTTGCAGTTCGTTTTCGCGAGAGATATTCAGCTGGTTCTGACTCAAACCCATCGGCAGTTCTTAATCGAGAAAGAAGCAGTTTCGCATACGCAGCTGCCGTGGCAGCCGCATAGTTCTGCCAGCGCTTATTCTTGTGTGAATCAGCATAATCGCAGATTCCACGGATGATCAAACACGGAAGGTTGTTCATGATTCCGGCGCCTTCCATCTCAAAGCATAACACGTTGTGCTCGCGGCCTAGCTTGTCTCTCGTTTCGGCGGACTTCATGACTTGATTTCCCGAAGCGATGAGTCCGTAGTGAATTTCAGGGTGGATAGATGATCGGGAACGTCTTCTGATTTCATAGGCAATGTTGCACTGATCGCAGTCATCGCAGGAGTTATAATCGCCATTATGAGCGTAATTAGAGTCAAACAGTCGGTCGTAAGTTGCCCCTGGGTGTGTGTATTGCGTTTTACGTTGCTCAATCTGCTGGAGATACTTATGCAGCGGTGTAGATGATAGCGACGGATCCGATTCGAGTTCACTGATGGCACACATCAAATGAGAGGGCGGGGGGGTCAAATATCCATTCAGCTCGATAGCTCCAGAGTCGGTACTCTTGATCATGTCGTATGGTAGTACCCCCGAATAACGGCCCTTCGGTGTGCTAATGACAACATCGCCGAGGCGTATATCATTTCTTTGAGAAGGCACCCCTGCTCCAATCCCTACTAGCAGACAAAATTTCAGTCCAGGGAAGCTGCGCTTCATATTGGAAGTCACGTCGGCTGCCGCATTTGTACCGTATACCCCATGTGGGAGGCAGACAGCAACCACGTTATGTCCCTCGATACTACCAAGTGCATAGTAGTTGGGATCTTCCCCGGCAATAGCCACTTTCTCGTATGTCTTGTCAAACGACGCTCGTACTGCCATGAGCTCGATATGTAGAGCACACACGATGCCAACTTTGTAATTTGTAGTAAGTGGTGATGATAGAGCGTCGCTTTTAGGATGATTATTTATTTTGTTATATGTTGAAGAGGTTGTTTGATGGTCCTCTGACTCACTATTCAGCGCCTGTGTATACACACTATATTCTTCAAGTCGGTTAGACGTTGAGCCTGTGATGGAAGCTGACGAGCTGAGACTTCTTCCAATTCCGCTGTCGGAAAAGCGGGAACCCTGTATTCCTTTGGTGAACGGTGACATACGGGTAGACTCATTTGGCGTTCTTGACGGATCTCCTATGTCGTTCCAGAACCATCTATGGGTATTGTTGTAGCCAAATATGATGGCACCGCTTTGTGATGGTAACTGGGAGCACGTTCCATATAGCTCATGTTGTAGTCTGGAGGGGATGAGCACTTGGGCTATATCACAATGTTTATCGTCACCCATCTTGCTGTCACACTGGCATTGTGCAAACGTCTCTTTGGAAGTGTACCAAAGTATATCATGAGTCAACCTCATTGGAACAGAATACGGATCTCCATCCGACTCCATTATCCTATATAGATCAGGAGTACTGGCTGTAAGGTATGATCTTCCGCAAGGCACCTTTGTCCACGCCGAACAGCACGCCTTGACCGGTTGAATGACTTCACCGAAGCTTCGACCAAACAACGTGATTGCGTGTAAAGATCGTGTGAAGTCAACCCAAGAAAGGGCCTCCTGGTTCAATAAAGCCTCTCGAGGATAGATTGGGTCTCGCCCAGTTGCCACATCATTAAAGTCCCAACCTTCCAACAATGATCTCGGAATATTTTGATTAGCAACCCTGGACTGGTAGTCAAGCATTTTTTCCAGAAGATCAGAAAAGTCCTCGACATAGGCCTTGAAGCGGACGAAGTCATCCTCTTCTGGATAGATTTTTGCCTTTAGGTTTTCTGGGTTCAGGAGAACCTCTAGAGCTGCATCTGTCTGATGAAGTCGTGAGGCTTCTTGAAACTCTTTCGTGGAGAATAAACACAGTGGTCCGAATCTGTTGTCGAACATGTCCTGGGCTAGAGAGGCGCGAACCAGGTGAAGTAGTGCGCTGGCTCCATTGACTAGCCAGCCTCGTTTGTCTTCCACATCCCATAATATAACATACTTTTGTGAGATCCATTTCATTCTTACGATATAACTGTTCCGGCGGAGACGTATATCTTTGCGGCCCTCGCTGAAGGGAGCACCTCCGGTGATGAGATGACCAAGATATAACGATGCGTCGTTCAATCCCCCCCGCCCTGAAGGTCGGGGTAGCCTCGACCCTTTGATAAGGTAGCTTGCATCGGCCGCTCCTAAGATAGTGTTAGTAAATAAATAAGTATAAAAAAAAAAGAAAAGAATATCTTTGACCCACCTGCGTATAACCTCATTTCCGGGCACCAGCCTAGGACATGCCGAGATTTTTCTAATTCGGGCATTTTTACATCCACAGTGTGAAAGCTTTCAGCCTCAAGGTAAGCAATACGATCTCTATTCTTTCCTTGAAGCAGATGCCAGGTAACTATATCTTTCGTGCGCTTCATCGGGAGCAACATAGTTGCAAACCCCTTGAGAAGCGTCTTGCCCCCGAAAGAACCAACTCTACGAGCCTGTGTGAGGCCTGCCATAATGTTCAATGGAATCTCAAGGCCTAGAGTTTCCTCGTCTGGTCTTCGTGGTATTGGGAAGCCCTCCACAACGATTGGGCTGCCAAAAAGCCCATGCCAGCAATTGCCATTAGTATTTTTAGAGTCAGGACTTCCTTCATGGAGCTCTGCTCCAATTTTGCATATATATGTGGTCTCGTCATTCGTCACATGCCCAATTTGTATTCCATCAATGAATGGCCTGCTGTACGCTATCTTCTGTGGGAATTGTGAAGAACGAAGGGCAGATGCGAGCCACGCGAACTGTTCAGCTATTTCTGCGACGCAGGCGGCAGTACCATGGGCATCTACCGAAACAATTGTTGACAACCCTTGTTTCTTCAGAGGATGATACGATGCGGTGAGGCTGGAACCATTGAGCAAGGTGACTTATCAAAGGATGAGTAAGCATTCTGAATCATGGCACAAGGAGTAGTAGTTACCTGAAGCTCTGCTCTGGCCAGATACTAATGACTTTATCAGGTCCAGAATCTGCTCGCCCATTGATGGCCATGTTTGCCGCAAGTATCCACCACACGTCAAAGCCTGCGCCGATACAGCGGAACCTGTCAAGGTTATAGCTCGCTCTATAGCATCCTCTGGTTTTTCTGTATATTCTTCCTCTCGGAGGAACCCAATTGGATCCCAATCGACCATGAAACTTACATTGAATGTTTCTGCATGCTTTCGTCGACTAATTTTCAACGATGAGGGCAACGCATTCAAAATTGTGGTTCGAATTTCTCCTATCACATTCGGCACTGGAGGAGCAAGAGTACATTCCCTCCGGATGTTGTTGAGAAACCAATTATATGCGGGTGCTCCTCGGATGAGAGACCGGTAGGCGGCAAGCCCAGGTAATTCAATTTCATCTGTTTCAGAATTATGATCCTCATCCTCCTGGTCGTCTTGGGTTTCCTTGACGTCCAGGTCCCTAGTATCGTTATATTCAAGATTATCAAGTCTTACATCTTGCGTAGAACCTCCACTTCTGAGCCAAAATGTCATTTTTTCGTTCAGCGACATCTGATTTACTTGGTCTCTATTTTGATCCTCCGTTTCTTCCATGAAAATCTGATCATTGAGCGTTTTCACGATTTGTCTAATAGAACAGGGATGTGAGCACAGAGGAATTGACTACATCTTTAGGGCATGTCGCTACTTCAATACATACCTTCGGTATTTATGAATAAAAACCATAACATCGCGATGCATCGTACCGGACTCGTGGTGGCCAAAGGTGAGAGCAAATGCTTTAAGAAGCTCAGGTAGTTTTTCAATGATCTTCCGAAGAACCTCGTCATTTAGATGATAAGGCTGGATTGCTTGGGCGAGATCATCGGCAAGTCCATCAATATAACGAGCCCTGGTCAATGTAGGGATAGTCGAGGAATCTGAATAGATGCTTGCTACGTCGTCTTCTTGTTCCATGAGTTGGACGTTCCCATCGAGACTAGAAATGGAACGCGATTCAATTTCGCCATGATGTACCGAAATTTCTTCCGTCTGATGGACTTGTCCAGGCACTTCTGATGGTTTCAGTGCTCTGGTTGTGTTTGAAGCATATCCGGAATCTGTGTATGCTTCAAAAGTTGAGGTATATCGATGAACCCCACTCTGGGCGTTTCTGTCAACGCTCGAGTTGACACCTCTCTCCACGAACGGGCTCTCTGTAGAGATTGTTCCCGCCAATGATGTCGTATGTTGATCAGCAGATTGACTGATAGGCGTGTCCCGCAGATTTGATTGTCTATTGTCGAGCCTTTGGCGGTTAAGAGCTTTTATTTGGCGGTCGAGGGCTTCTGATTGGCGAGCAGCAGCTTCTGTCAGAAGATCAAGCGCATCGCGGCTGTTACTTATGGTTGGTAACCGCAAGTCTGCAGCAGCATTATCCATGTTATATTGTCTTATTTCTGAATCTAGTAGTGGTCGGTTGTATTGTGGCGAGTCAATCGTGTCGCCCCTGGTCTTGAATGGACTCATCCTGCTGACCGCTCCGACTAAAAGTCGGTCTATAGAGGGACCGATTCGAGGAGGCGAAGGGGATTTTGAATGTGAGGGTTGAGCCATACTGGGTTCAGTTCCACGCAGTTGCTGTGACGATGATGGGATAGTTGGAATGAAATTACTACCAAAGTCATGAACTCCAGGGACGGCGACGTCCATCGACACGGTGTCCTCGGCCATGGATCCTGATCGCTTGCGAGGATCCGGTTGTGTCTTAACGGAACTCAATGATGCTGATCGTCGATGAAGAGACTTTCGTTCCTTGAGGGGTTCACTTTGATAATACCCATCGACCAGTTCTTTGTCATGGTTATTTTCCTTGTGGCTCTTTGACACAGAACTTTTAGCCTTCCTGTCACCACTCTGAAATCGCTCCCGTAAACGACGCTGTCGCACAGTGGCCTGTTTCCCGTCCAGGTATAGTAGTGAAGGTGAACAATCTGTACATAAGTGTACGTGCAGGACTTCCTGGCCATGGTAGTAACACTCAATGTGTTGCCATGTTTCGCACTTCTCACAAAATATAATGTTCCCGTCATCGTCCGTAAAAGCACAAATGCACTTGATGGTGTAGGGCTGTTCATCCCCCAGAGGGGAATTGTCAAGATTGAAGAATAAACCCGCATCGGCGTCAAAGGGGCCACCCTTCCGATCACTTAAATCATTATAGAACAGGCCTTCATCATCCGAAATACTCCTGGACGATGCATCAGTTGCTACACAAGAAGCTACCTCAAGGTCTTTTGCATGATACTCAAAACGCCTCATAACCGCATTGGAGCTTTCATCTGGAGTTATCCTTTCGTTGTTCTTGGCGAGGGATACAGTGGCTCTTTCAGCCTCGTCATTGGACAGAGTCGGCTTATGGTAGGGAAGCAGCCATCCTCCGACTTTAACCTCACGAGATTTTTCCTTTGAATTTTCGCCATCATCAGACCTTCGCTTGACAGGCGATAGGAGAAATTTGCGTAAATTAGCCACCTTTCGTCTATTGACCAACTTTGGTCCAATGTGTCTTCCATATCTGAGTTTGACTACGGGTCTCTTCGGTACCACTAAGCCGGCGCCAGCGTTGGAAGTTCCACTTGATTTAGCGGCGGTATTTGGTGATTCTTGTTTTTGCAGAGAAGGCTCAGAATCCCATTCACTTGGATAAAGACGAAAGTCCCTGGCTTCATGCAATGAGTGATTTTCGTCAGCTCTACCGAGTTCGAGCTTTGTTCCATCATAGGCTTGCAATTCAGTTTCAAAGAAACCTCTTCTTTCGTCATAAAACCGCTCCCAATCCTCCAGATTTGTATTGTCTTTCAGAGGAGCAAGTTCAGGCAGTTTGTCAACACGCGGCAAAGGAGTGAAGTATTCGGAATCTATGAGCGCTTGATCGTATAGTCCCCTGATGATTGGTAAACGAACCGGTGGCGTGGAGTGTTGGATTGGCTGGTCCAGGTCCTTTTCAACCGGATTGGAGTTGTACGCAAATGCGCGTCTATTATAGTCTTCAATAGATTCACTAGTTGCCATGGGTTGCTGAGGTAGAGCGGTCTCTTTAGTCGAGCCTTCTGGCTTGGGGCTTCTTCGTTGCCACTCCATATTGTACTAATCAACTTCGATACAATGTCCGACTCAATTCTTCAATATTCGGTTTTTCGTCGTCGTTAATATATCGCAAAACGCCTTCTCTAACAATCCAGTAGGCAAAAGGTTGTTCCCGTCATGCTTCACGTCGTTAAGATCACGTTCAGTACTTAGATTGATCCGCATTAGAACCAACGGACATCTGAGCCATGCGCTCGTCTAGACTCGTTCGATGAGGAGGCTAGATTTCGACGATGTAAATTCAAAGCAACGGATGACAGATCTTTCGTCGCCATTTTCATGTCCTGTGCATCGTAGAAGAAAAGGACTAGGCTGAGCTGAGGCTGAGCCTGTAGTCGCAGATTGGTCAACTTTTGCTCGAATCATAGCATAGACTAATGCATGATCCCTGTATCTAGTCTCTTTACATTGTAAAAGCGGCAATAAATTCTGAGAGACAGAAGCGGCTCATCTCCGATTATGGAGAGTGTAAATAGGAATCTACATTTCGATGTTGTAAAGATGTGGGAGGTGGTCAAGGGCAGCTCTCCAAAACTTGACAACCTTCAACCCAGCCTGTCCGAGCAGGTTCACCCACTGCTCTTCTGTTCTTTCCATAAGTATATACATATTCGGTCAACTTCTGGTAATATACATATATCATATATCGATAAACTACCACATCCGCCGCAGTATCAGAGCAACCATGGCAGCGCCAGCAATCCCCGAAAACAGAAAAGCAAGCATCAAATACTGTAAACTAATAAAAGACCGTCTATTCGACTTGAGCATATTTTGAAGCTCCTCTTCAAGTTTATCCTCCATGGCATGTAGCGAGAAAACATCTTCAACTCTCCTCTTACCATTTGCAGCCATCTTTGCGAATTCTTGTTCGCTCATTTCCAGTAACACTTTTCGCATTATAGCCGTCCATTCATCGACTTGCGTTGTATCACGAAGCCAACCAGTTTTGTTCTCAAGGACACTTTCCAAAGGACCACCGGTGTTAGATGCGAGAACAGGTAAACCGGCATGCATTGCTTCCACGGGGACAATGCCGAAATGTTCGTTGACGGGGGTGTAGAGGAGTAGTTTTGAGTTGTGAAGAAGTGTATCTCTGAACGCAGATGGGACTGAGAGGAGGAATAAAACGTCTATTGAGTCGGGGATCGAGAGAGCTGATATGACGGTTTTGGAGGTGGCTGTTCTCAGCCCTAATTCGAAAGCTAGATCGTTGAGTTCTTGGTGGTATTGAACGTTTTCTTGGACGCGATTATCATAGCCGCCTGTATAATCAGTCAAGTTTACCAATGAGAAGACTGATAGAAACCTTACCTGCAATAACCAAACGAGTACCTTTTCGCTGTTCCTCAGATAGCCCATTGTATGCCCGAATCGCTAGATCAATACCCTTTTTCCGCTCAAATCGATTGATACTCAACAGAATCTTTTTCCCTCCCCACAATTCGCCCTTGACGATTTCTGTCTCAGCCGGAGAAGCCTCCTTTGTGTCAACACATGGATACACAATCTTTACATCGCCCAATCGATCTGACCCAAACACACGCTTGACAACGCCACGAGTAAAGTTTGAGTTGGCCACGACCCGGTCGGAGGCACTCATTGCCCATCCCTCGAACCAATCCAGGGGATATCGATATGCTTCTTTCAGCAGCCGCAAAACTAAATTCCCCTCATCTCTCCGCGCCAGCAATTGATCCGGGAAATGGCAATAAAACAGTATTCGTTGTCTCCCGCCACGAATTTGCGCATATCGTTCACCAAGACTCTTCAATATCGGAACACAAGCCGGTAACTGATCAATAATAAAAATGTCATCTCTATATTTTTCCACCCCATCTTTCTTTTCTGTCCTGCCCATTTCCATAAGCACAGAAACCGTCAAGTGTAACTGCCGTAGCACAGCCATCAACAAATGAAACCTCCCCAAAAACAGCGGCGGGAAAATCGTGTTTCCACGAACCCGTACGTCGAGTGTACCATCGCGCGCTTCTTCAAAACAATGCGATGTATCGCGGTGGGATGTGTATATCGTTACTTGATGGCCGCGATTTTGGAGGGCGAGCGCAACGTCTATGATGAGGCGTTCGGCGCCGCCAATGCCGAGATCGGGGTGGATTATGACGACGTTTGATCGTGGGACGAGACTCATTTTGGTGAATTGGGACTATTGCCCCATCGAAGGGGGACTGTGTTGGATTTTGTCGCAGTAGTGTTGATTCCGAAGCCAGGTTGTCACGATGAATCGTCGAATGTCATGTGATAGCTCTATGCTTATCTTATCTCTTATCTTATCTAACTGCGTCGACGCTTCATTCCATCCTTAACTGGCTTAGCGCCTGTTGTGCGCCCTATGTCATTATAAAATATGCCCCTTTCTCTTCTCTTCTCGAAATTCGCTTATTCTCACCTTTCAGTGCGAGAAATTTCATTGACTAATATATTTCATCCCAATCACACCATCGTAAGAACAGCAGACAAAATGCCTATCGGCGAAACAAATCTCAAAGCCCTCCTGCGCAGCCTCTCCCCCATCCTGTCCCCAGAGACCTACGTCTGGATAACAACCACGCAATCCCTCGCCTCTCTTCCACTCACAACCCTCCAACCCATTCACCTCTACCAAGAGACCGAAGGCCTTACCCTAGTCACGACCAAGGAATCCGCCGAAACCCACGGATTCAAATACACATTCCCATGTAGAAAGATCACACTCAAAGTCCACTCCAGTCTTGAGGCTGTGGGGATGACGGCCGCGATTTCGGGCAGATTTACGGAGTTAGGGGTGAGTGCAAATGTTGTCAGTGGGTATTTTCATGATCATGTTTTTGTACCAGAGGGAAAGGAGGAGGTTGCTATGCGAGGGTTGGAGGAATTGGCGAAAGAGGCTATGGAGAACGAATGAATGACCTTGGTCTTGACTATTATATATATGTTACACATATCGTTTGAGAACATATGATTAATATGGAAAAAACGTGGGAAATGACTATTATAAGAGCCCATCGCTCACGCGGCGCTCGCATGCACCTTGAACTCCACCGTCTTGCTAATTCCGTCATGTGGTCCCTCGCTCTCTGTATTATTTGATATTGAACCAGCATTGACGATATGCTCTTGCGAGCTAGAAGCCTCACCCCCGACATATACTTGGCTCTTCACATTCCCGTACATCTCAAATTCAGTCCTACCCTGATGGCTGTGGGTAGCGAGACCTGACGATTTCTGTCCTTGGTTTCGGGTGCGGGAGGACCCTTCGTAGCGGTGATTTCCGACCGCTAGTCTTGACGCGAGGATATCGATACTACTTCGATCAGCTTTGGCTCAAAAATCCGAGAGGAGGGGTGGGAAGTTACAATAGCATTACAGGGAACATTGTCTCCATTGTATATACAAACCGGTCAATCTGGCTAGCAACAGAGGTTGCGCTCTGAGCCGCCGACTGCGACGAATATGTAATCGCCCGCGATACTCCAATCAGCGCCAATGTGGCCAGACGAATCTCCGTGCTTCTTAAAAGATAGCTGAACAATCCCGATTTGGAAAACACATCCTGCGACGCTCTATGCGCCTGTGCGAATTTCCGAAGGAGGAAGAAGGAACTTACACACTCAATGAGTGCTATGAGGGAGAAGTATCCGACATGGAGATGATCGATGGTCGATTGGAGGCTCAGCGTCGGATCTAGGATGGATTTGACTCTTGTGGCTGCAATGAAACACCTCACAACTGTTGCGGCGACGACAAGCACCCAGAAGAGGGACATAAAGATGATGCGGTGGCGGCCTTGTAGTACACGGCTGAGGATGAGGTAGCTGTAGAACGTCAAGCCGACTTCTTGGAACTGTCATGGCGCAAGTCAGTATATTACCCTTTTTCCTATTGGGGAAATAAAGGACCTTACCAGCCATGTTATGTCTGCAAATGCCGAAGCTACTGCAGTCGGCGTCTTAGAGTAATCGGCATAGAAAGCATAGTAGCACAGCCCATTCGCAATTGCGCCGGCCGCCGAAACGATGACCGGTAGAAGCGAGATTTGCGATAGACTTGTAATGCCGATGACTGTCAGGCCGAGGAATACATTCGCTATGCCGATGCTGCTGAGGATGGCCCAGCTGTATTCGAAATATGTCGGGAGCGATGAGGACGACATTGTCCGGTGTGATGATTGTTGTGTCTAGTAAAAGAGACTCGTCACATATCATAAATGTATAATCCTTGGAGTACCGGTGCGTCATATATGTATGTACTCGCTGCACGTTTTTGTAGAAAACGTGCCTAGAAAGTTTACAGTGCGGCAAAACAGCCATTAAATGATGCAAGCCCCAAGGTTCACTCTGTCCGGGGACGCATACCGGCAGATGAAAAGTCCCACGCACTATAAAAATTACCAAGAATCGCAGACTCTAGGGTGACTGGAACAGCGAAAAGGGCAAAATGTCCAGCCAGAACCAATGGTCGGACTGCACGAGTTGCTCGGTTCCAAGCTTTTTCTGCACCAATGAGGATGAGAAAGTGTTGGTTTGAGGAGGTCGCGCATAGACAGCCCAGAAAGTCCGTAGGCCTGACTCGCGAATAACATTTCCTGCTTCGAGCTTTCTCAAACCCAATACATGCTCTAGCTCGATATAGATAAAGACGCTCCAAGTTCCACTCGGAAGGATGCCCTACATTGCGCAGTCCGGGGACTCCACAGCTGGACTTTGTATATCCGTGACCTTTTCAGCACTAGCCAGATTACCAGGAACATGCTGTGGAGATTGTCCCATGCTCGTTCCAGCAGTCCTAGCTGGGTCAGAGTATCGTCGCTACCAATGCTGGAGGATAATAAGATCTACACATGTTTGATGCCGATAGATGAGCCCCTGCATACTTTATCGACATCGGCTTCTTTTCCCCTTTTGCTCAATATCTAAGTTTCGAGTCCGGGCTGAAGACTGGCCAGACTCCTACTTCGCCCGATGAAAAAGTTTAACATCATACCATGCTGATTTCACTTTCGTAGCGCTGAGTTTCGGACGTTGTTGCATGATTTTCTCCTGAGTCCGATCAGGGACACTCGATGCGCGCGACGATTCTGCGTGAACATCCCAAAGTTAATCAAAAAAAAAAAAAGGGCAAATGAATCTCGAACTTCCAATGCCAGTGGTGGGTCCTTTCTTTCCCCCCCTTCCCCCCGCCTTTGCTGATTTGGGAAAATGGAAAAGTGGAGATCGCAATCTCTTCTTTCCGGGGTACCTTGCGCTAGTCTCACATAACCGACATCGTGCCGATGTTTAGACACCTTCTCTCTCTTTTCTTTTTCTAAACCAAATCTATTTCCAATAATGCGCATTAGAGCTATGTTGTAAGCATGGGAATGGGAAAAAGTCTATTATAGCTGTAGGAACCAGGGTTCAACTGTGTATATATATAGGTATCGGAGAGTCGACATAACTCAACCAGCAATTACTTTGCTAGGTAGGTATACCACCTGCACGAGTATAACTCCTACCCTATTGCCATGATGCTCGAAAGATACCACATGACAAATACTGTGACGGGTATGTGGCTGGCGATGGATCTGCTCGTGTCGATTATGTCAAGTATAAGCTTGGTAGTGCAGTGATGACCCTTTGTTAGAAGTCGTATAGATATAGAAAGGAGATATATATAAGAGAGATTTGTCGACTGACATCTACAATGAATCAAAATCTATGATAAAAGGGCCAGCGTCACGTATCGATGACAATTTATTGACACACTCCCACAGAAGAGAAAGTACACAAGGTAAGATCAAATGAGGTCAAATTCAAGTATTCCGCCAATATCATCAATTGTCGTCATTTGTGCATAATGGCGAAGGATTGAAAATGGACACGAACGAATAGGAAAGAGAGAAAAATAAGTACAGTCGGATTCAAAAAGTAAAAAAAAAAGGCAAAACATATTTTCCGATAAGATCTCATGACAATTCAATTCTGGAAGCATTTGAGAATGGCGAATGGGGGTATGTATGGGGAAGAAGAGAAAAAAAAAAAAAATACAGTTGATAAGAGAAAAGAAAAGTAGCAATAAAAAAGGGCATGTACATCAGACTTTAGGAGCCCGCTGTGTTCGTACAGATAATATCGTTAAGAATGGGATAGTGACAGGAGGTAAAGGCAAGTTGAGAAAGGTATGGGGAGAACCGTAGGGAAAATAAGCACAAAAGAGGCTCGGCTGCTGAGGTTAGATACACGGATGTTATTGAATTAGAAGCAGTTGAGGGTGCTCTTCTTCTTCTTCTTGTTGATGGCATTCATGCGCTCTTCCAGTTGAGCACGAGCAGCCTCGGCTTCGCGACGAGCACTGCGCTCTTCTTCGACAGCTTGCAACGATAGGCGAGTGGAATTGCGCTCTTTTCGGAGGGTTTGAAGCTCATCTTCATATTGCCAAGCCTTCTTCTTCCAGGCTTCCATGTCAGCCTTGATCTTATTGCTCTGAGCCTCAAGATCCCCGAGAGCCTCTTCTAATGTCGCTGTGAGTTGCTTCTCTGCATAAAGATGCTTTTCAATAGTCTTGATACGAGCTTCTTGATCCTCCATCAATTGAGTGCTCACCAATTCCCGACTGGCGTGACGGGAGCTGGGAGGAGACATGCTGTTGGTGTTTCCAGCAGTTGCAGAAGCGATATTGGGCAAAGGCGGGAGAGGAATGGCAGGTGGAGGAGATGGAAGGGATGTTGTAGATGTACTCTTGCGAATAGATGAGAGAGAGTTGGTGCGATCCATGGTCATCTCGGTTCCGCTGTTCTTGATTTGGAGCTGTGATAATTTAGTAACCTATCGTGTACTCAAAAATGCCGTCGATGGATATCTTACCTCGAGCTGCTCAATACGAACTTGGTACGTCTCAACATCTCGTTCGAGACTTGCGACCTTGGCATTTGCGTCGTCAAGGGCCTGCAGACGTTCGTTCTGGATGACAGAAAGTCGATTGTGGTGCTGGTCAAAGGTATTCGTAATCTGCTCTTCAAGCTCCTCTACCAAACGAACGCTCTTTTGCTTCTCAGCCGTGATTTCCTCAATAGTGACATCCTTCTTCCTAACAAGCTCCTCCTTCTCCTTCAACTTATCCTCAAGCGTAGCAACCAAAGTTGCAAGCTCAGTAATCTTGGCCTCATGCTCCTCATTCAATGTCTTTGGCTCATCTGCAGTGGCTCCCTTGGTTTCGAGTTGCTTCTGAAGGTCTTCGTTTACATCGATAAGATCGGCGTACTTGCTTTCGAGGGTACGCTTCTCCGAAACCAAGTCTTCCAGCTGATCGCCGACCGTGACAGGAGTGACCTCGGTCTCAAGGACCCGAGAGATCGAGTTCAGCAATCCAGTCAAATCTTGCTTCGAGCCAGCAATCTCTGATCTTAAAGTTGAGAGGGCTTCCGCATGTTGTGCGTTGAGCTGGGCAATCAAAGAGTCATGATCAGCCTTGGCAGAGTCAACAGCGGCAGATCTGCTCTCCAATTCAGACAACTGCTGTGCGTGAGTCTCCCGTAGAGTAGCCAAATCCCTGTCGTGACTGTCAATGAGGGCTCTGTGTGAGTCTAATTCATCCTCAAGCTCAGCGATTCGGGATTGGTAAACCGCAGAATTGGCATCGTTGGCTTCCTTGGTGGAGGCAAGGCGTGTCAGTTGGTCATGAATAGCAGAATGGGACGCCTCGAGCTCGGCGATCGCGGTTAAATGTGTCGAAATAGTGGATTTGTGCCTGTCAATCTCCGACTGCAAGCTGGCAACATAACTTTCTTGTTCTTTCCTCTCCTCTTCGCGTTCTTGAAGGAGGGCGGCCTTTTCCTTAGTTGCTGATTCTAAAGAAACGGCATGCTCCGCTCGGAGTGCATCAACTGTAGCGAGCGCAGCTGATAGTTCAGCCGAAGTTTCCCGTAGTTTCTGTTCAGACGCCTCCAATGCCTCGATGGCAGTCTGATGTCTATCTTTCCATTGAGCAAGTTCAGTCTCTAATTGTGTAACACGGGCCAGAGATTCTTCCGACAACATACTACCATTGGCGACAGGAGCTTCTGAAGCATCGGTCTTGGAAAGAGATGATAATTCTGCGCTGAGCTTCTCGATTTCAGCACGTAGCTCTTGCTCCCGGCTGTCGTGTGCTTCCTGCATTTCTCTCATTTGACTCTCCTGTTGGAAGATCTGGTCACGCATTTGAGAGACCATCGCCATATCCATAGGTTTGGCACCTTGCAAACTCGACCGCTCTCGTGTCAAACCGGATATGATTGTGGCTTTCATTTCCATTTCCTTCTTGACGTTGGTATTTTCAGCCTCCAATGCCTGAATACGCTCCATTCGAATATGGAGCTCATGCATGGCCGCATTCAAATTTTGCTCGAAGTTTTGCATTGTTTCCGGTCGCTGTTCAAACTCTTCCGAGGCAATGTTTCGTAGCGCTGCGAGAGACCTATGGGCACGATCCACAGTCGACATAAGGTTTTGGCTAGTCATTCTACGAATGACCGAGGCACCTCCTGGGCTAGGGGTTGTTGGAGACTGAGGTGTTCGAGACTTATGGAGGTCGGTTTTTAGTTGCTCTACAAGTATGAGAGTCTCGTCATGCTCGGCTTCCAACTGAGCATATTTCTGAGCAACAAGATTCATGCCCTCCTCATGCTCACGAAGAAGCTGGCGCAAATTCTTAACCTCTTCTTCGGACTGCGGGGAAGTACCGTTGGCAATAGGTACGTCATCCTGTGTTGACATGACAGTAGTATCAAATGTATCCTGCGAGATCCCCGACTGCTCGACCGAGGACAACTCCGAAGAGAGCGAACGAGAAGATGAATGTTGTCCGCCAGTTTTGGTTTCCTCGGTCTTGATGCTTTCTAAAAAAGATTGAGGCCGGGAGGAACTGTCGACAGGAGTGTCGGCATTCAAGGGTCCTGCGGGATGGCGTCTGAAGTCAATCTGGTCCTGCATCTCGGCCATGGCTCGCAACGCCTCGTCGTATTTAGCAGCAAGAAGATCGTATTCATTCTGGGTGGACTCGTGCTGTACGCGAAGATCCAGCAATTCTTGGGTGATATTTTCCAGTTTCTCAGCGACGAACTTTGACTGAGCAGGGCTCTGGCTATGCTCCTCGACCGCTTCCTTGTCTTCGGAAAGTTCCTCTTCAACGGCATCAGCGTCATCTGCGACTGAGGTAGTGTCAAATTCTCTGCTCTCCTCGGACAACACATTTCCTGCAGCATCCTCGCCCAAATCCTCGTCGTCGTCCTCGGGAATAGCGGTCTCCACTGCTTCTGTCAAGATGTCGAGTGTATTGCCGCGAGCTCGGCTTGTTCGTATGTCCTTGACTGCTGGAAGCTTAGATTCGCGAACTTGAGATTTGTTACCATTTTGTTGAATGTGGTCAAGTTCATATAGAAGGTTATCCAGTTTGCCAAGGTTTCGCTGGCGGTCAATGACATGTTCGAGTCTGTTGATCTCGCGCTGCATCAACTCCATATCCTGGTCAGCTTCGGCTAGTCGTTCTTCCAGAGTCGAAATATAGTCTTCGCATCCAGCCTCGTTTTCACGAGCACGTGCGATCTCTTTGCGCAGCTCGTTAACCAGAGCAGAATTCTTCTCTTCCCCGGTAGAATGACCATCGAGCTTAGATTCAAGATCATGCAGATAATGTTCGGTGCTGCTCTCACGCTCCATCAACTTCTGTATTCTCGTTTGCAATTGTGCGTTGAGAGTCTCCATGTATGCGCACTTGCTTTCGCGTTCGAGCAGAGAGCTTTCGGTATTCGACAAAGAGGATCGAGTATTTGAAAGAGATGACTCTAGGCTCTGAATGGTCTTCTCGTATTCCAAGACAACTTGCTCCACCGACTCAGCAAAAGAATGAGAGCGCTTTAGTCTCTCAATTGAGCTGTTTTCAATAGCGGCTGCGAGTTCATCAGGGTCTTCTGTTTGAAGGTCGGAGGCTTTACTAAGTTCCGAGATGAGCTTCGCGTGACGTTGGCTCAGCGAAGTGTAGCTCTCCTGCATATCTAGCAAGTGATTCTGTAGTTCCATCTCCCGATCACTAGAACGTTCGTTTCGCTCGGGCTGTACGACGCTCTTCCTGTCTCCGTTCTCAGAGTTTCGAATCTGTTGACGCAAGAATGCAATTTCGGCCTTCAGACGTTCGATGACGGCTTGCTTGTCGCTTTCATCTGTGATCTGCTGGATGCGAGGCTTGCTTTGAATAGCTCTAGCTCTTTGGGCATACTGGACGGTGTTCAAGGTTTCGCTCAAGTGGAACTCGGCAGGAGTAACGCAAGCAACCATGTAGGTGATGGCAGTTCCACCAAGTGAGTCTTGAAGCAGACGAGTCAATTTTGAATCACGGTATGAAACATGAGCACCGGACTGTCGGGACGACAGCTGTGAGATGACCTTGCCGAGACTTGCTAATCCAGCATTGATGGAGATACCTTCCTTGGCCCTCTCGCCAGAAGCACCAGTATTCTTGAGACGTTCGCTTCCAGCAAGATCCACAAAATGAAGCTTGCTATCCACAGTAATCACTGCGTCCGAAGACGATAATGCCTCTACGGGAACAGACATGCGTTTCTCCTTTGCCGTCAAAGTTTGTGCAGGCGACTTGCGTTGTACCAAGTTCAAACTAAACACGGCATGGGAACGGGAGGATTTCGCATTGATCGCGGTAGCGTCGGTTTGGCGAATGCTCGAACCAAAATTGAGGGCGCCGATCAAGTCATCAAAGGAGTTGATTTCTACTTGATGAAGGCCAGTCAAGATAATTCTACCTTTGGCATCTTCACGAATTGTAACAGTGCCGCGATCTCCAACAGGTGTTGTATCCGGAAGAAGTAGATCTCGGAGTTGTTCGTTGTAAATCTGGTATATGTCAGTAAAGACAAACAAGGATGTAGGTACAAAGAAGGACGCACTTCAACGTAGGTTGCCTTGAGCTGCCAGGTCTTGTCCACTGGATTTCTGTTGAGAATTTGGGGTGAACTCATAGAATATCGGGCGGGTGTGCGAAGACCGGAGGACTGCGTTCGACTATGTTTGGGAGTATCTAGTTTCTCGAACAAGAGCTGCGCCGCTCGAGGAATGATTCCTATTCGAACATACATTAGCCAAAATCATTCTTTGCTTGTTTCCAGCTTATCTTACCCATCGCACGAGTGTCATTTTGTTCACCAGGACCTGATGTTCCCATCGTGTATGATTTACCCGCACCAGACTGGCCGTAGGCGAGAATCGAGACATTGTAGCCTTGAGTAAAAGAGTTCACACTGTCGCTAAGGTATTCCCAAATTCCTTCTTGGTCTACAGTCTCCGGGAAAACACGATCGAAGACAAACAACTTGCGTCCTTGGGGAACATCGATAGCGAGACTGGTAGGGGAAGTCACATGGACCATCGATCGCTGGAATCGCTGCGGAATCAATTCGTAACCGGGGTCAGTTGGTCTCAATGGTGGCCGCACACGCACAGCTAAAAAGGTAAACAGAGATTAATTATGCGATCGAAGCGCAGCGGGTGGATTTTGTTGTTTTAAGTACATACCAACTTTGACAGCTGTCTTGCTGTCCTCATCCGAGGCGCGACTGTCACCGTGTCTGCTTCCCGTACTCATGCGACTCATACTCCTCGGAGGGCGAATAATGGCACTCATGGGTCGTGTTGTCGGCGTTGGAGCCGCTGGTGACCCCGGCGGAGATATCGTCATGACTGCAGTAGTCGCTTGTGATCTTTATCTGTCTATCTAAAATTCAAAACTCCTCCGTGGGCCGAAGCCAGTTGGCGGGCGACGAAAAGACGGCGATGCAAAAAAGACGGTCAATCGGAGCAATCTCCTCCAAATCGAGTGATAAGATACGACACGTGGGCGAAGGGTGATATCATAAGGAATGTAGAAACAAAAATTGCGAGCAAAAACGACAGGATAAAGAGAGAGCGTCCTGCGCGATTGCAGCCACGGGTTTTGGTCTGTCTAGCTCGCGAGGTGAATATTATTATTGTGTTGTTTGTCGAGTAGCTAGTGCGGTAATCGGATGGTTTTACCCCTTATCCGCGGTTGCTCCCGTGAAAGTACCAACAAAAAGAAAGGTGCAGTCGGTCTGAGTAAGCGGACCGTGTCAAGACTTCGTTACTTCAGAGCGTGTCTCTGCAATGCACGTAGAACAAAACTCTTAGCCAGAGCTCGACACGACATGGAGAGCAGAGTGAGGAGGAGAGAAGTCGGCGGTTTATTTTTTGGACAGAGGGAGGGAAGTAGCCAGGGGAGAGCGCTGGAACAGGCAAGCGTGGCCCGGTAGCGCGGTCTGGTGAAGGTAAAACAGCAGGAGCCATCCGTGCAGCGTGCACTGAGGGAAAGAGGGAAAGAGGCAAGGCCAGGGGCACTTTATGCTAGTCCACTTCAAGACTAGCGCAGCGCGGGACAGCGGCTGTCTCCACTTGCATCACTTTCGTTGTAGGGGCAATACGTACTTTTGTACAGAAGATAGGATGTTCATGTTGATGCATTACCTTGGTAGAATGCCTATCATACTGTCAGACAATCATCTTACATCTACAGGATGCAGTTCTATTGGCGTGTCGGCTTGAAACTCAATTTCATTTCCGTCTGGTAGGCTTATCTCGGTTCCCGCTGGATGGTCTCGGAGCATTCAGTCCATACCCACGGGGTCGGATGTGCAACCGGCGGAGCATCATGTATCAAAGACGGAGTATTAGGACATTGTGCTTGTAGTATGAGCATCAACCCTACAGGAAAGTCATTGAATGATTGGATACATGCATAGCAGTCGTACAGACCGTATGCAAGCCAGCGCAGACTCGGATTGTGCCGAAAGTATGTACAGAGTCCATACGGAGTAGAACACTTTCACATTATCAAGCTTTGGTTTGGTCAAAGTACGTCCCCCTACGGAATACTTCACAATTTATTGTTGATTGATCAGCAAAGCAGCAATCGTCCCGACTCGACCTATACGCTCGGCGGAAAAAATATCAAAGAAGCCGACCAATCACTTGTACTGGTACAATCGGTTCATGCATGTTGGTCACGGATTGGGTTCAAACTTCTTTCTGCCAGTCCCCACTCGAGAATTGATTAATATCTCATCAATTATGACTAGCATCACCAGTTGTTTCTGTTCTGTTCTGTTCTCGCACACGTATACATCCACGCACACAAAAAGAAAACTGTGGCTGGGGAGCTTTGAAGCAATAGTCCAACGGTCGCCCACAACTTCGAAGTCTCAAACACCGGGTCTGCCGCTAATGCAGCTACCTGCGTGGGATGCCCCGTCTATCAGGTGGCCAATGGCTGGACTCGATTTACGCTGCCCACGCTCTTCCGTACTGATACTCCATACTGAGCAGACTCTTTTGGCATGGAATAGTTTCAAGTTTCATAATGATCATCCCAGAATGGGGAGAGCAAAGTCCAGGCCTCAAAACCAGAGCCCAGAATAGGCGACCGACAGCTTCTTTGGGTTGGTAGACCCGTTTTTGTACAAGCCGCCATTGATTCGCCATTAGTAATACAGCAAGCTAGGTTCTTTTTGATGTAAGCGGGATAGACAATCAATCGTGTGGAGGAGCATGGTTCGCTCGTCAGTTCAACGAGATATTTCCCGCTGCTGAAGCCCTCCAAAACGTATCTATTGTAACATGCACAATCATATACAGACTATGTCACGTGTCGTGTTCCTTCCCAGCTTGACAAGCGAGACACGCCTTCCTATTTTGGTGCTACGCTCATGAGCTTGACTTATTTTCCCTCCAACTTCACTTCACCAGCTTGATTGTCTCCCCTGCAACAGGAAATTCTATGAGATTTGAGATGGGGGATGTTTACAAGGAGATGACGGTTTAAATTAATGTTGATTTGCCAAGATGGAGGTTGAAATCTCGTTCTATCCGGACTATAGTCGCCTCTATGTTCTGAGAGATTACGCTGGTTTCGGATCACAATACAAAGCGTTGTCTCGGCCAAATCAATTATTCTGAAATATTTCGTCTGAAGACTGTGGCTGGTGCCCTCTGGAAAGCACTTGTTCTGTCACACGTCACCACCAGAAAGTGTGTTATTAGGTTCACCTGGGCTTCATGCTGCAGCCAGGAAATATTTTCACCAGAATCATGGTGTATTGTTCAGAATTCCCTGTCAATGATTAGACACTCAATTTGATTCCCGCACTAATCTGGAGATCTTTCGCAAAGATACTCAAGTTTGAGCCCACAGCCTTGTTGACGAAGTGAGATGAAATTGACTGCTTTGTTATGTAGGTCAAGCCTGGAATAGGACTTGGTTGTTTGGCGGAAGTGATTCCTGGATTGTTTAAAAGAAGCGAACCAGGCGCGATGATAGCCACATTTTACAAGACCATCCTCATCCTCTTGGTGTTATATCTAGCATACGGGTTCATCAAAGCCCATTCTGAGAAACGGGCACGTTCTGAGCTTTCTCATGATTTTTAAATTGATGGATATGTCCTGACTCGCCAGCAGGCTGATGAACGATTGGCTGTCTCGAAAGGCATGCATGAATATCCTATTAGCTGGCAGGGATACGATAGCATGCTACCTAACATGGGCTTTGTAAGTCTTTACTGTTTATGTTTCATATTTTGGTATAAACTTCAAGATTAACATATCCAGGCACCTCCTTGTACAGCATCCTGATGGCCTATCCAGACTCCGCCGAGAAGTCAACCATGCCCTAGGCATCGGCCCCAAAGCATCAGGACCACCGATTAACCAGATCAAGAAGCTATCTTACTTGCCAAACGTCATTAAAGAAGTCCTCCGCCTCTACCCTCTGTCCCGTCAACTCTCGCGCTGCCCTCCGCACAATAACTCTCCCAACAGGCGGTGGGCCCTACAGCATCGATCCAATCCTCGTCCGCAAAGGCGAAGCAGTCGACTACTGCGTCTACGCCATGCACCGTCGAAAAGACATCTACGGTGCCGACGCAGAGAACTTTCGACCCGAGCGGTGGGCCGGTCCTACCGTTTTGAGTAGAGTCGGTAACTGGGGATATTTGGCGTTTAATGGTGGACCGAGCGCGTGTCTTGGGCAGGAGTTTGCGTTGTTGGAGGTTGGGTACGCGGTTGTGAGGATGGTGCAGGTTTTTGAGTGCATGGAGATGGAAGGGGTAGAGCGGCCTTTTGTCGGGCGGGAGAAGCAGATGCTTACGTTGGTAGTGGCGAGTGGCGAGAGCTGTTGGGTGCGGATGAGAAGATACTGATCGAGATTTATTTCATTCATGGGAAGAATAGTGTGTATTAATAGAACTTTCTAGGTTGAGGCTTTAAAGACCCCGCGCTCAAAACTCGCATTCAAAAAATTGTGGCACTGTTCTGAAAACACGCTGTGTTCTCATACATGCCCGTGTACCTTAACCCGATACAAACATGTATGATTTCCACCCCAATTTGATTTCACCCTAATCACAACCTTGTCCACCCTTAACATTGGATAATCAATCAACGCATCCAGCGCAAAATGCTGAATTGCGCTACCCGCTCGATCGTATTCCCATTTTCCCAGGCGGAAGTATGTTGGTCCTAAGAGCTGGTCATTGGCGTATGCCGTTTCGCGGTCGGATGGGTAGGCTTGTTGCAGGGTTTTGAGGATTGAGCCTAGGACTGAAGAGAGTGAAGATGGGAATGGTTTCGAGGAGGATGATGATGATGACGAGGAGGATGCAGTGGAAGAATGGAACAGACCGAACCAGCCCCTTTTCTTGTTGACGGTTTCACTTGTGAATGCCGTTTCTGTTTCCGTTGGTTTCGGCGGTTGCTGCCCCCGGAAAGGCTTGAATTGCGCCCACAACTCCATCTCTCGAGGCGCGACGCTTGGATCTGGAGATGCACTCGCCGAGATATGTTCTACCACAACCTCGTCGAGTATAGCGCGTTGTCCTAGTTGTAGAGCAAGTTGTAGTTGTCCTCGGCTAGCCTTGCTTGGGGCGCCACACCAACACTCGCCAACATCATCCCATGCTTCTAATGCGGTCTCTGGGGGATTCGGTTGTGGTAGGCGTTTTCCTCCCAAGCTCTCATACAGCCGTCGAGGAAGTGTCCTTCGAATCCCGATACTGGGGCTGGTAAGCTTTCGGTCGACGCGCGTGCCTAAACCTAGGGAGAGAAAGTTGATTCGTTGCTCGATCTCGGGTAATGGACTAATAATCGTGACTAGGCCAACCACTTTTTCTTGTTCGTGCTTTAGGCGAATAACATCTTGAGACACGACTGATATCTCGTTCTCGAGTTGCGCCATTCCTTTCGATATTTGAGAGACTAGATTTCTCTCTGTCGCGTTGAGAGTAGGATAAGCGGATTGCTGTGAGAATAGATCGGCGGCGTCCAGATGACCAGTGAGAAAGTATGTCATAATGGCAAATATTGTCACAAACAGAGTCATCGTGAGAAGGAAAAGTAGCCAGCGCGTCTCTTTTATTCTATCGTGTTGTTCTTTGAACAGAGGCGGTTGACGAGGTCTATCAACTGGAGCAAATTGATCGGCGGATGTTGGTCGCGAACTACCGGTCACACTTACGTCCGCAGAGTCGCGGGCAACATTCGTCGAGATTACCGTTCTTGCGGGAGCAGTCCTGACATCAGAAAGCTCCGACTTTCTATCTTCTTCCTCTTCTTCGTCCCTCTCCTCTTCATCATCTTTCACATTATCGCCGTTGTGATTGGTTGTATTGTTTTCTGCGGAATGTGTTGTATCATTTGTCCATGTAAGTCCCGATAGCCGTCGAGGAGGCTTTCTAATATTGCGCCCTTCTCTCGGTGGTATTACATATGAGCTCGTCTCTGGTTCTGGCTTCGTTCGCTGTAGGTTATCGCGATGTAACTCCCGCTCCAGCTGCCAGGAGATCACAGACGCGTTGTCGTTAAAGAGAGAATCTTCGCCTTGCGGTGAGCTCAGCACGATAGAAGCAGCCTTCCTGCCAAAGCCAATGGAAGGAAGGCGAGGGTATCGGAAGAATGAGAAGCCACGATCTGTCTGCTGTTCTAGATTTTCATTCTCAGTTGTGATGGCGGGGTTGAGAGACGGGGGTGCAGGTGTAGATCTGCTAGAAATTGTTCGCTGGACTGGCGGTGAGGGTGTGACGCTAGAATGAATACTACCTCTTGCTCTCATATCCCTTCTTTCTTTGCTTGGGCTCTCAGATGCGGCTCTTAGATTATTGTGAAGCTGCCTGGCATCAGGAGTGGTGGCGCGCAGTACAAAAGAAGGGGTTGAGGATGGACTTGTGCTCTCTAGACGCTTGGAGCGTCGCACTGGAGAGCCTGCCTCTGTGGAGTATCTTCGTCCTATCCATTGTTAGATCATGAACACGCGATTTGAAGATACATACTGACCAGAGGGACTGTAAGCTGGATCTCTAGAATGGCTTATTCTAGGCATGGTGTATGGCTCTGCGTGTGAAAAAGTAATGAAAGGTTATGGCTGAGGAGGTGTCGGTATTTGTCTCCGCATGCAGACGCAATATCTAACAAGGCAAGTCTACTGGGTAGCCCTCTCAACTGGATAGCCTAACTCAGCCAACCGGGCACGGCACCATTCGTTTGACGGTTATTGCAGCAGTCAGGTAATAAACTTGCTTCAATCAATATGATATCAGGACTTGATCGCAATCACATGCTGTAAGGCGCATAAAAAGATATTTTCATGCACCTCACAAGTCGAGTCCTCGGACGCAAGTTGTCGCAAAGCTTCTTTGAGGCGTTGATGTAGAGATGAAACAACGAGAGTTGAGACGATTGAGTGCAACGCTTGTCTAAACTTTCAGACTGGATAGCACAATACCTCCCAACAATCCGCGACACTATCGAGAGTATAATAAGATTGTCGAAATTGTTCTCTAATGACAGCGCGAACGATTTGATTGGCTGTGACTGTTTTGATTGGTACTTGCAGCAGTCTTTAAAGTCTTGTGACGGACGGGAAGTAGGCGGATGTAGGGTTGACCTTGAAGTTGGTAGTCGCATCAAGTGTAAGGTCGATTACTTGGACAGCTAAAAGAATGGTTGATGAATGCGGTTTAATTGACGTTAGATTGATATCGCAATAATCAACGCGTGATTTGACGGCGGACTGTTTTCTGCCGCGTCGTTGTGTTTGATCCGTGCGCAAATAGGGTTAGGGTTATCAAATCTTCTTTGTCGATTCCTGCTCTAGATACATCCTCGGAAATTGATTTTAGCCTGTTAGAATAAGAGATTCGTCTTCATTGTATACACACCACATCGTTATATGCTACATGGTCCCCGCTTCGCAAAACATGCCCAGTTCGCCTCCAGCACAGACAGAAGAGATGAATAGCGAAAGGAACTTGATATACAGTACAAATATAGCCAGCGCCAATAGTCTAAAGCCAAGAAATTGTTCCAGGAGACACGGTTAACAAGTCCAAACTCCGACTATGCCATTCTTACGACCTTCGACGAGATAGCCGTCCTTGACGCGTACGCGCTCGACGATCGAAGCGTTTTCGCTGCCCTCGCCGGCTCCGGCACCACAATCCCAGTGGTGGCCATCAGTCTTGTCGTAGACTTTGACGACGTCTTCGCCTGCGGCACAGGCGATGCGTCGAGTGTCAAACATCATGCTTGTAATTGGGTTGTCGTAGGCAAAGGCGTCATGAATCGAGCCCGTACGCAAATCCCATATCTAAACAGTCAGTATCCTAGTTAAATTTTAGACAAACAGAATGGACATACCCGAATGCTTCGGTCCAAGCTGCCAGTAACCAAATGCACATCGTCGAATTGTAGACATGTAATGGGACCGGTGTGTCCAACAAGACTGCGGTGCACTTGCCCACTTCGGAGATCCCACAATCGGATGATTCCATCGGCTGTTCCACAGGCTAAAGCTGCATCGAAGAATTGCACAGCGCCGACAAAGTCTGCCGATGCATCTGGTAGGCGTCCGGTTGGACGCCATTGAGAGCTGGCGTTGGTCGAGATGGATGTCGATGCCTGAGCGGACGCCCACAGGACATCTAATGTCTGTACACATCGTCCCTTGACGAGATCCCACTGCCGCAAGGTCTTGTCGGCTGATCCAGATATAAGAGTGTCGCCACGGAAGTGAAGAGCTGTGACCTCGTCGACGTGGGCTTCTAGCGAGAATATCTCGCAATCGGCCATGTTGGACGCAGAGTGCGATGCTGCGGCCGGATTGGGTTCGTCACCTTCTTCAGCATCCTCCTCTTGCGCGGACTTGTTGATGCGGTCGGTCTGAGGAATCGGTTGAGCACGGCTCAAGTCCCAGATACGGATGGATGCGTCCATAGATCCTGTTGCGACAAGGTTGTCCTCCACCTGCAAGCACCTCACAGATGCATGGTGACCCTCTAAGAAGCCGACACACCTTCCTGCACTTAAATCCCACACGCGCACAGTATCGTCCAAAGCTGCACTGACTAGAGTGCCGAAAGGGTAGTCAAAATCGATAGCGGTAATCATATCATTGTGGGCTGGAATTTCCTTAATCGCAGTGCCTGGAGCAAAATGCTCATGAAGAATAGGCATTGATTTTTTCCCTAACACCATGATTAGCCTATCTTCTCTTTCACCAATCGAGAACAATGCGCACTTATAGATCTCACTTTCCGACCTCGTGGCGATGTTGTCGGTAGCTTCTGATATATAGATTCGGACATGAATGACGCATCCAGTGCGGCATCCTCTGAAGACTCGTTTGTTTCCGATGTCGGTGTCGCCTTGGCCGTAGCTACTTCCTCCTCCTCCTCCTCCTCGTCGTCCATATCTTCTATCTTATTATCCAGTTCAACAACTACAGAAGTTAGTCTATCCGAACAAGGGCGAAAGCGAAAACGGCCATACTCTGATTTTCCAGCTCGGTCTCATCCATCTCCAAACCCGCCAGACGATCCAGCACTATTTGCCGCATGTTGTTCAAATTGGCGATTTTGTTATCTATTTCGTGTATCTCGGCACTGCACATGTTCTTCCGTATGCCCATCATTTCTAGCCGGTGGTTCATTCGCTCCCGCTCAGCCTTGAGACCACCTTTCGAAGATGGGAGCAATTTCGTAGGCTCGGCATCGGTAATAAGTTTTGGATGTTTCGACGAGCTTCGTCTGTGGTGTGATTTTGGTTGTTCATCTGCTTCGGGTACTGTGGCTTGAAAGCCTTGAAACAGGGAATAATTGCTGTTATCTTCGGGTATGTTGGCGAGGAGCTCGTCGGGAAGAGAAGAGAGCGCTCTCGATTGGATCTCGGAGGTCGACAGTTTCGAGCGAACGAGGTCAGTTGGTGAGGTTTTGGTGAGAGAGAACATTCGCCGCTGAAGCGCGGGTCGTCGTAGTTCGCGATGGATGTCAGTTAAAGCACTTTGATAATGAGGATCGGACGTGGGGCCCATGAGATGGCTGGCTGTTGACGTGACTTTTCGGCTGAATGCCTCTATATGGCGTGTCTATTCGAAGTTCATGTATTAGATTCATGTTCAACGTTCTTTTCCAGGACAAGTGCGCAAGTACCGTCAAGCCGGTTCCCAGCAGCGAGTCGTCTGTCGAACCTGTGTCCCACGAGCCCTCGGGCCACCCGTTCTGGCCTTGATCCTCCATCGGAGGAAAGAGCTGTAGAGGTACTCAGGAGTACTGTGCGAAGGTGAACGCGGCGAGGTGGGAATACGAGAGTGTTTCGGGTTGGAAAAGACAGCAATTGCTGGTGGAGCTGTTTCGGCGATGTTGGTACGGGCAGTTTGTCTCGGCTCACGTCGATCGCATCATTGCTAGGGTGCTGTAATTTACGTCATTGTACAGCTGTACTTGGTGCCTATGCGGGTATTTTTCGTACTGTAACCGGTATTTTACGCTCGATGGCTAACTGAATCCTTTCCATGAGCACGCGAGTCTACTTTGTGTATCTTGAAGGGTTCATTGACTCTACCTAAAGCTCATATTTACTACGAGTATAGTCATTCACGAAGCCTGGACGGACACATCTTACACGATCGGACTACACCGGCTTTTCCTCCCGCTCCAGTCAGGCTCGGCATCTGCGCGATTGATCACCTGCATACATAGTAGAGCTTTTGGGGACGAGCGTCGCGAATCTCGAAGCACGTACTTCTTACTATGTAAGTACTAATGTAGTGGTCCTCTGCACCAAGGACAAATGGGATGCTGTGCTGCTTCTCGTTGACCTCGTACCGTAGCATTCGCCATTTGTTTAGCTTAGCTTTAGTTTTCTTTCCTCTTTCACAGCATACTTTCGAACACATTTTCATACAATTGACCTTGAATATACTCATATTCATCGCGAAAGAATGTGAACAACAGCATTATGATAGGTAGTTGGATGAGGTATGTTTGGTGCGCCGAAGAGCGGTGTCGGAGTCGGCCTGTGACTCTTCACACTCAATGCGCCTCCGATTTTGGAATATTTGATAGCTCCATTCACCACTTCTTTTTGTACACACCTTGCGATTGTGATTCATTCTGACTCCTCTTGACTTCTATCTCCTTATATTTGTACATCACCTATACAATTGTATCAGCTATGGATGCCGCTATTGATCTTACGGATCGCTCCAAAGCTTTAGATCTGAGTAACATTCGTGCACAGCTTATGTGAGTCACCACCATTTGCATTGCGCTGAGCTCCAACCACGAACCAATTGACCGACCGATGGACAGCCGCCTCGAAGACACAATCACATTCCATCTTATTGAACGAGCCCAATTCCCCGCCAACAAAACAATCTATGTCGCTGGCGGCGTCCCCATCCCCGGCAGCAACCTGAGTCTTATGGACTATCTGCTTCGCGAGCAAGAAAAATTGCAATCCCGAGTGCGCCGCTACGAATCACCAGATGAGCATCCATTCTTCCCCGATGCGCTCGAGACGCCCATTTTAGAACCGCTCGAATACCCCGATATCCTACACCCGAATGACGTCAATGAAAATGAGACAATCAAAAAACGCTACATTGAAGAGATTATTCCTTCCGTATGCCCCCAGAATCGCATCGATCGCGGCGTGTCACAGGAAAACTACGGATCGTCTGCAACCTGCGACGTCAACCTCCTCCAGGCGCTCTCGCGCCGTATCCATTTCGGCAAGTTTGTGGCCGAGTCGAAGTTCCAAGAGGAAACCGAAAAGTTTGTGCGATTGATAAAATCTGCGGATCGGAAGGGTATTGATGACGCGATTACGAACTCGAAAGTGGAACAGTTGGTGCTGAAGCGGATTGAGACGAAAGCGCAGACTTATGGGAGTGATCCTGTGTTGGCGGAGTACGGTAACAAGGTTAACGCTGAGGCTGTTGTGAAGATGTACAAGGTTTGTTCTATGTTCGATGTGTGCAGATACTTGTTGCTAACGAGCGCAGGACATTATCATTCCTATAACCAAGGTTGTTGAGGTGGAATACCTCATGCAGCGCCTGGTAGGAACTCAATGGCAGTAGCTCATAATACGCAATGAAGTTCAACTACTATCGTACAATTTATGGCATACGAACACGATGGACGAAGATCGACGATTTCGAAACTAAATAATACTTTTCCCTCGTTCGGATTATACCGGTGGCTTCAAATAATCCGTAATTGCTTTAATCGCATCTCCAAACTTTCCTTCTTCAATTAACATCAGACTCCCCGCAGGCTTAATGCCAAAGTCCTGGAACGCCCTCTTCGAATCCGAGGCACCCTCTGCCTGTTTATGGGTATACTCAAACGTGCCATGACACAACGTATGTCTCTCAAGCACTTCATCTTCCGGGTGAAAGTAGAACTTCTCACTGCTTCCCACGGTCTTCTTTTTCTTCTTCTGTGGTCGTGATTCTTCTGCATCCAATTTTGATTCGACTTCTTCGTAGGTTTTGGAGAGGATGAGGTAGTGTGTGAAGTTGTATGGTTCTTTTTCTTCCAAAGCCCATGAGATTTCTTCCTGCAGCATGGAGTACATTGGCGGCACGACTTCAGCGGGGATGTTGATGAGTCGTTCCGTCAGGATGAGGCCAATGGCTGGTGGATTCTCGGTGTTGGCGAGTAATTGCGCCAGCGGTGTGAGAGATGAGTTCGATTTGGCTTTTTGCGCAATATACTGTGTAAGATCTTTGATAACTTGTTTATCCTGCGCAAATGGTCATCAGCATTAAGTTTTCAATTTCTTTTCCAGTCGACATGCTATTACCTTGTGCTCACTAATATTCAATACGGACAAAAACGCATATGGATCCGTCTCAATGCCATCCACCTTGACCGTCGAACCAAGCAAAGGTTGTGAAAGGATCAGATCGGCTAGCGCCGACATATCGAATAATTGCGCATCGTTGTCGAGGAGTTGTCGCAACAATGTCTTGAGGCCGTGGAAATCAACTTCTGCTTTGGGGTCGAACCATTCGAACTCGACATTTACGAGCTCGACATCCTGTAAACAAACATTGAATCAATTCAAGATCCTGAGTAGGGTTGTATTTCATTATTTCTATGCCGGCATATACGTACCGAGTCGCTTCCGCTATCGTCCTCGTCTCTCATGGAGACATCATTATCGTTATCCTTCAGACTCTTGCGCTTCGCCATTTTATTAATCTGAGCGGAGTGACGACGTCGTGGTGTGTGAGATGATTGTGGACCAATCTTTGACATTCTAAAACTAAAAACTTCTAATCTTATCTGGCGGTGAGGAGGGGCAGATGCAATATCTTATCAGATGGTATTAACCCTTATCTGGAACCCTAATCTATATCGACCTTTGCTAAACCGTCACAAATAAGATTTAATTGTTGGACTCGGTATATATCTTTGCAATGAGCGGTGTACAGGCATTGTCGAAAAGATCATTTCTAGTATTGCTGGCTGGTGTGGCTCTAGAACCAACATCAACTCATCTTCTCCGCTGGCCGCCTACAATAGTTCAGCTCTGGCCAGCTAGCATCAGTCAAACGAGCTTTGTCTTCATCAATGGATACATGAATAGTTGGCCTCTCACGGCTAGTTAAGGACCCGCAAAAGCAACTTGCAAAGTGTTGGTTTGTGTATTTTTTCCTGAGTCGGAGATTCACATAGATGCCTGTACTTCCAGAAGCGCAAGGTAATTTGGCATTCATATGCATTCTCCGAACAAGACTCAGGTCCAGCCTTCATCAGCCGTACAAGAAGCTTAACAACATAACTTCCAAAATTGTTTCGTATGGACGTAGCATTCAGCCGTATGCGATACAACCCGGTTCCAACTGCCGGCAACATGTCATGCACCTCATTATTTTTTATTTTTTAGCTCCAGATGCATGGCAATATATTACTCTCTGATTTTACGTTAGGTAGTACTAGCCCTTATCTATTATTTAGAGGTTCTCCGTCCATACATCTCAGCTCCACATCGCACGCCTCATATTAAACAAAGTTTTTGCGTACGCGTTCCGTCTATGGGTAGGATTTATGCTTACTCGAAAGTTACAAATTGATTTTAAAAAACCAGCTGAATCAAACTGATGGGAACCCTATAAACTCTAGAACAGGTGATTAAGCTTAAGTTTCACTGTTATATGTATGCCTCTAATCTGCTTGAAGGACAGTTCCGAAACGATTACGCACGCACGTCGGCTTGGCTCCAGCACAGATTTGGGGGCTAGGGTTATGTGGATTGAGGTATAAAAGCTTCATTTTTACTAGAGATAGATTCGTAAAGATTCTTTTTGTAGCAAAGCCGATTGACCTATTGCCAAAGACTATTCTCTGACCGTTATATCCATCAAAACAAGGTACATACCCTATCCCAGCGTGGATTTTTGGGAGTACATCATCTGACTCCCATGTATAGAACAAAATGAAGGTCTTCGCTGCCCTTGCTGCCCTTGCAACCGTCGCCAGTGCCGAGATTGGCTACTGGAAGCTCTACTGCGGTGACTCTGTAAGTCATTTCCCCCTGGACTCACCTACAACAATACTAACACTCTCACTGCCAGTGCTCAACCGGCACTCTCATCAACCAAGGCGACATCGAGACCAACGTCACCAGTACCTGCACCTCTCTCGGCGCCACATACGACTACTGCTACCTTGAAGTTGACGAAAGCTATCCCAACGTGTACCGCTCCGTGCTTTCGGCAAGCACCACTTGCGGAGCGTCCACAAACCCCGTCTTGAGTGGTGGGGAGTGCACCGATGCCGGAAGCTGGGAGTATTATGAGATCTACTACTATCTTTAACTGAGGATGACTCGAAGGTTGATACCGAAGTTAGTTGAGGTGGGAAAAAACGGATGTTGGGGTGTACATAGCAGTTATCCAAAATGAAGCCTATCACGAGTCCTTGGCACTTTCAACGGCTGTTTTGAGTACTTACCTTGCCTTGTAGATAAACCTGAGCTCTCATGCAATTTCTGGCCTTCTTTCATTTCACAATCGAATGTAAGACCAGTCTTTGTTGATTCAGGTATTGTCACGTGATGCACGAAGCCCTCATTCAGTGTCGACCAGCAACCAAAGGCCACATCAGGTACGCAACCACATCTGCATCACTACCATGTACTATGTAGTAAGTCTTAAATAGGCCAGAACCAGGCTATTTTTTCTTCGTAAATTTCTGAATAGAGCGAACATGACGTTTTGTACATCTCGTATACTGGAGGCCACCCGATGTGGTAGCGACAGCGGCAACAACTCAGGCGGGCTGCTCGCTATGCCATGCTTCTGCACTGACATAGGCTCCCGGAGACTACTACGTGCAGTCGGTACTTACAAGGATCTGGGACATATTACGATAGTGTAGGATGTTTATCAGGCGCTGCAGATGGAAGGAGTTGAGGATGGCATCATATCAGACCCACACTGAGGTCACTGCTCCGTCACAGCCCTAGTGCTGGCATCGTCATTCTCCAAGCAGTATATAAGACCATTTTGTCTGGACATCATTAAGTTTTTTATTATTTCTATTCAGATAAAAAACCCTCAATCTATTCTACACTCACGTACACGCACACACACATACACACACACAACAGCAAGACACAATGGCCTCCATTACCACCTCCAACTCCGCAAACCACTCCTACTCCTCCAAGCCCAACGCCTCGTCTGGCTCCGCCTCCTCCAACGTCGGCTCCCGACAGCTCTACGAAGACGGCGACCAGCGCAAAGATCCCCAGTCCGAGATTCGGGAGCGAGAGCGATATAAGGAGGGCCAGCCCGGAAGTCATTTGCCCAACGACTCTAGTATGTCCCCTTTTCTTAGGTATCTACGACGCTCGAGTGAAGAGTGTGGCTGACATCAGACAGAGGATCAAAGATCAATTGCCAATCGTCTGGCACGCGAAGAGCAGCGATCGGCCAAGGAGGAGCAGCCGTACGATGCTGAAGCAGAATTGAGTAAAAAGGATCCTACTGCGCCGGTATGTCTTCCTTTCTCTCCAATTCTCAGGGTGCTAGACTAATCTGTCTACTCTTAGGCCAAGCTTCATGGCAACAAGCCCTCGAAAGGAGCACAGATCGACGCTGAACTCCAGGCCGAGGATGAACAGAGACTTCGTGAAAAGAGCGGGAAATAAGTGATTCATGGTTCCGGTTAATGTAACAGTATAATTATAGACACAATAATGAAATTAAAATTATGACATATATGTTCATATGGAAGTTGTAATGTACAGAATATCTATGAGATCTATCATCAGTCGTTCAGACATTAAATAAAGTATCATCCAGGCCTGCCCGGAAATGCCGAATTGCAATCATGCGCTCCTTTCCCTCTCCGACTCGGTCTCACCAAACTTCAACCCGTCCTCACTCGGACTCTGGAAAAGATATCTCCACCGCTCCTGAACGTTCCCGCACACCCCATGCTTAGACCCCCATGCTCGGAAAAAATTCTCGTAATTGCACGCAACCCATTTCACTTCTTCCCAATACGCTCTTTCAGCATCATAGCCGAATCTATGAATTGCGTCCGTGTCGGCAGTCCATATGCGACCAGGGATAAAATCAGGGGCCCCGTCCCATCTAAATCCGAAAATGTTATCGGCTGCGTCGAATTTGGGGTGGCTGGCGTGAATGAAGAATACGCGTGGTGGGTCGCCTGCGTCAGGCTCTTTGACGCGCCACGTTCCTTCTTTTGTTAATTGGTAATCTGCGATGGGGTCGGCTTGGGCTACAGCAGAGACAACAAAGTCGCCGCTTTCGGTCGTATGGCCAAGAGCACTAACCCGTTCGCTGACGGGGTAGACGGGCTCTTTTAAAGCCGATGCTGCTTGGATAAAGGCTTCCTTGTCTCCCTGGCCGGCGGCGCCTTGTAGGAGCAAGGCAAAATAATGTGATGGGCCGTGGTAATTGTAGTATGCGGCTAGAAGAAGTGTCAAGAAATGCGTTTTCTTGGAGATGAGAAATACGCCGGTCTTGGTAGCTGCGCGGAGGGTCATTGGTGGGATTTCCTGCTGCGAAATCTGATAAAAGAGCTGCGAGGTAGTCGACGCTGAAAAGTCAGGCCAGGTGACGAGCCCGGTAAAAGCGAACGGCTCCGAGTCCAATAAATCTTCCACGCGATACAGAGGGAAACAATCCGCATCCATCCAGACAACCTCCTCAAAAGACGAGAACAAAACTGCAAATGTGCGGAATTGGTAGTGCTCAATCTCGACGCCCTTGTGCTTGGTTGATCCCAACAGCTCGGACAGGACGACGCATTTTGCGTTGTATTGCGGAAGGACCTTTTCGCATAGGTGGTCCTCATACTCGCTCGAATCTCGCAAAAAGACTTCCACGGGCAGGGTCGAATTATTGCGCCGAAGCATACGCAGCTGAGCCATGAATAGTGGAAAATAGGGCCCGCCTGCCATTGACACCAGCCCTCGCGATCCGGGCGTATGGATCGGTTTTATGATCTTGGATGTATGAATCTCCTCCACGAATTCCGCATGGGCCAACTTCATCGCTTCGAGATGCTCATCCGGGAGCACCACCATGTCGGGGCGCGGACCAGCTTCGAGCGCATTGAATGTTACCGGCTGCGCGGAGCCCTCAAGCACAATCGACGGACAGTTGGGCGCATGCCGATCGAGAATCTCGCGAAACGAGGTCCAAAAAGCGAGTTGACGGCCACGGAACGGGTCGACGGGGGATTCGGTGAAGTGGGCATTGTAGAAGCGATTGTTTGTAGACGGTTTGCTGGAGATGTAGATGGAGAAAAAGATGAAAAATAGAGCCGCCAGCATGAGACAAAAGGAGCGCAATCGCCTCCGAGGGCGCTGGACAGCCATGGCTGGCTGCTTCTTCTCTTAGGAACCCCTGGCGGCGCTCCGACCACAGCGAGATCGACCGGGTCGGAGTGATAGGGTTAAGTGCAGGAGGGGTAGAGCCACTTAATAGAAGTGCCGGGATGCATTGAAGTATATTAGATGCAGGTAGAAGTAACGGTAAGAATGGTACAGTGGGCGAATCAGGCAATTAAAAGAGCTTTCAACTTTTCGACCTGCAGACGTTTTGTCCCTTTGGCTCCGGTTGCTTGCGGCTCGCCCAATGCGCGCTGCTTGGCCCCATCCGGTTAGATGCGAGCACGTGAGCGCCGATCTTAGGGTAACTCAACCCTAGCAAACAAACGATAGGTTCTTGCTAAGAACGAAGCTTGAAACCTGACTTTGAGGCCACTCACTCGCTGAGGTGAATGACCTCGGCTTACAGGAGGTGCTGAAGAGCCTAATAGAGCTAGCCTGAGTAGACTCCGCCGAGATCACCAAGCCAAGGTCGCATTGTCAGTGCACCACCGCACAACCAACAGATTCAAGGTCTTAAACGCGCCTGGGGCGGACTGTGCTGATAGTCTGATCAGGTTCCTATCGGCTGGTGCGCGCGCTGAGTGGCCGTCGAGAGACCCTAGACACTAGCCCGGCTTCTGGTCTTCTGCCGAATCCAGTGACGCTCATGCAAGCCAAATGGCGATACCCTCGACACCTGCAACTCTCGTGCATGGACGTAGATTAATTTTTAATTACTTTGACTTTACACGAAACATTCATGCTTGATTCGTGATTGTTCCTTAAATTATCCGGGCTTTTCCATTGAGTTTCTCCTATCTCTGCTCTGTAGATAGGGACTATCCACTTCTCCGTACTAAATTAGGAGCGTTGGTTAGTGCGATGCTTGATCTCTTTCTCCGCCTCAAGCCGTTCTTCTACTACTTATATAGCGCGTACTACGTAACTAATCGCCTGTGCTACAGGGCACTCGGAGACTGTCCGAAGACTCGATGTACACTCTACCTGCATATCCTACGTCGGATGTACAGTTTGTACAGTTTAGCTGCTAGTGAGTCCTAGCACAGTGGCAACTCCACAATTGGCCGTCCCACTCTTCACGCTTCATCCCCATCCTCCTCATCCGGTTCCTCCAGCGAGCGAGCGCTCTTTGACGACCTAGACTCGACCACGATCAACGCCTAAATACTCGGCCATCCTCGAGTCTTACCTTTGCACTTTACACACTCCGTCATCGATTCATTTAGCTCTTGCTACTTGCATGGAGCACACTGCGCCTGTTCACTCCTATTCTTTCTTTCCGTCAAATCAACCGCCGCCCCTCGTTCAGATGCGCCATGTCGGAAGACGCCGACGTTGTCGCTCCTCAACAGCCCGCACCATCCACGACAACAACGACCACCGCACCGCGAAAGAAACGCAAGAGAAAGACCACAGGCGGCGGAGCTGCAGATGACTGTTTTACATGCTCCAGTGCCGGCTTGAATTGTGACCGCCGCCGTCCGTATTGCAGCCAGTGCCTCGATCACGGCAGGGATTGCGCCGGTTATAAAACAACCCTGACCTGGGGTGTGGGAGTTGCTAGTCGAGGCAAACTGCGAGGACTGACGCTCCCGGTTTCGGACGGCACTCAGTCGACATCGCCGCCATCACCCGCGACGAAACCTCGCCAGCAGAGTATCGTTGCACCTGCTACCACCAGGGCCAGAACGTCACCAGCCGCCCCAAAATCTCCCCGGAAGTCTCCCACAGAATCCCCTGCGATCGTCGACACGGATTACAGGTCACCCGAGCCATCCGCCGATACGATAAACGGAGCGCATCAGCAACCGCCGACTTGGGGACATCCGACACCACGATACCCAGCAACTACAATATCAGAAGTGATCTTTCCCGATCATCATAACCGCACTGCAAGCGATGGGTCGTTGGCTTTTCCCACAGATGGCTCATTCTATGCCTCACAGACCCCAGGGCTACTGCCAACGTCGTCAGCAGCGCAACAGGCGTGGTTAGTTCCTATAAATACTACTGTCTCTCCATATCCCGCGGTCAATAAACAAAACGCACATTATCATCATGTCCGAAATCAACGCTCTCAAACTGGCTTCTACACATGGCCACAGCCAATTACAGGAAAGCGGCGCGCATCGTCGATCGAAGAAGACGAGGAAATCATGCTAAATGAAGAAGACACCCTTATTTCTCCGGTGTACTCGGAATCGGTATATATGGACCAGTACTCAATCTTCGGCTATCAGCACAATCAAGATCCGTGGAGGTTTTCAGCAAGTCCTTTTGCAAACTCGTTGCCAGATCTGCTATTAGAAAAATCTGTTGGCCGCACACCCCGAATACGATATTTGATCAGCTACTTTGCGGAAGTTATTGCTCCAGTGATAGTTGCCTTTGACCGGCCGAGCAATCCCTATCGAACACGAATTCTACAACTGGCACACCATAGTGAGACCCTGCAACACGCCATTGCAGCTTTATCAGCGAGCAATATACGCCAGAGACGAGAAGAAAAGATCTTGTCTACTGAAAGGACAGAACAAGCCCGAAAGTCGTCATGGGCTCACCGCGCATTGACGGACGTTTCGTTTCAGGAACGACATGGAATTCTAGATTCTGCAGGAGATAACCGCGAAGAAGTCTTTCACAAGTCTGTGGCGATCAAATCGCTTAACGCCTTGCTCGCAGATCCGTCGAAACGGCACCATGATTCAGTTTTGGCTTCTCTGTTAATACTCTGTCTATTCCACGTATGTGAAACCGGTGTCGCACAATTCCAAACCCAATTCGCTGGGGTCAGGAAGCTTCTAGCTATGAGACATCGCATGAACATGCCCGAGTCGGAAGAGGCCCGGTGGTGTACGAGAATGTTCACCTGGTTCGATGCCATGACTGCCACTATCAACAATAGGGAAGGTCAACTGCAAGGGTTATATTTGGATATGACTTGTGCGTCAGACGAGGAGTGGGCCATGGAGAATTTGGCCGGCTGCGACGGGCGATTATTCAAAGTAATGGCCCGACTAGGACGTTTGAATATGTTGAGCCAAAACCAGCATGTTGATCCTTCGTATAACATCGACATGCCTGCAGCTATGCCGGTTGTTCCGCCTGCATTGTCTCATTACACCCCAAACGGAATGAATGCGGCTTACGCAGCAACGCTTTATGCCCATCCTCAAGCGGCGCAATGGGGCAATCCCGAGTTCTGGGCCGAATGGCACTCTATTCGCCAACAACTTGAAAGCTGGCGACTCGATCCTACACAATTTGCCGGCGTGCATGACAGCAATCAACTCACTCAATCACCTTCCAATTCTTGCGGTTCGCTATCAGCGACCTCTGGGCCCACCATGATGTCTTCCCCGACGACGCCGAATTCGAGTGTCACAGTGGCACCAAATAACATCGCTGATCTGTCCAACATCTCCGAAGCATTCCGATATGCTGCGTTGCTATACACGGAACGTCTCGCACATCCCGACATACCATCGACAAATCCCCGCATTCAAACGTTTGTCCTTACTGCAATGCACTATATTGCCGCCGTCCAGTCGGATGTATATTTACTATGGCCGTTATTTATCACGGGCTCCGAATGTGTGTATGAAGAGCACCGTACAGCGATTCGCAATCGCTGCAAGGATATTCAGAATGACTCTGGTTTCTACAACAATATATCCTGTCTTGAGTTGTTGGAAAAGATCTGGGCTCAAAACCCGCCCGTCACGAGCCAACAACAGCAACACCTTTCTGTACCATATCAGAGCCATCAGAACCTTTATCCGAATTATGGATATTCGGGCACCCCTGTGTCGAATATGCGTGCTCAGACGCAGAACTCCAACGCTGTATCTAACAGGATTCCCCAGGGTGGCATTGGGTTCAGATGGCGCAGTATCATCGAAGGGGAAGGAGTCGACGGGGAGTACATGGTATTATAGCATGTGTTAATATGTGACATGTTTGCATCTAGTCATCTGGAATGACCGCATAAATTTGCCCGGGATTACAAAAATCTACGTATGATTATGATACCTAATATATAGTATAATGATATTTTTTCCACATCGAAAAGTCATCCAAATCAACAGATGAAAAGCGACTATATCAACCCCTGAGACTTTACCCACTGATAATCCAAAACCTGACTAACCCTCTCCGCCTCCTCCATATTCGTAATCAACTCAATAGCATACAACGACGCATCAAATCCACTCGTCAATCCTCCCGACGCAACAACCCTGACCCCATTGTCTAGGGTCCCAACGTCCACAAACCTTTTCCGAACAACCTCCGTCGCGCCAGCACCATACAGCTTCGCGCACAGTGCTTCTAATTCTTTAATGATGAAGTGGTGCGTCGTCACGCGCCGATTGGCGAGCACACCCGCAACAGCCAGGAAGAACGAGCCACTACAAATCGACAACAGCACCCTCGGCGGTCGATCTGTTGCAGGCCTGCTCGGCAACGCCGCAAACTCCTTTATAATCTTCCTAACCGGGAACTCATCCCATTGACACAGTCTTTCCGTCGTGGCCCAATTCGCGCCGGGCACAACCAGTAAATCAACTTCGGACAATTCTTTGAGGACTTGGTCATAGCTAATGTGTTGTTTGAACGCAAGGCCCTGAGGTGTGCTCATTGTCGCTGCATTGTCGGTCACGGAAGTTCCAGGACCGGCGAGTTCGATGCGGAAGAGTCTATTACTGGTGGCGGGGTCGCGGGCTTGGTAGATTGTTTCGTAGGGGCTTGTGAAGTCGATGAGGTCGATTTGGTCGAAGGTGAGGATTACGGCGCGGAGGGGTTGGAAGGTTGACATTGTGATGTTACGTATCTATACGGTGCGGAATAATCCTGAGCTTGAATACTGTGAGATACTTTAATTACTGAAATTAGATGAGTCTATATATGATGATAAAATCCAGACAGGGATCAGATATCTATAGCGGTTAGTCACCGCGCCCTGAATAAGTACACCGAGAACCACGCATGCGTGGAGTTGTTGGTTGGCTGATTGAAGATTAGTAAACAATATGGGTCAATTCCCTCAATTCCCCTCATATGGCATCGTGGGGAGCATCGTTACATCATACAGGATCGAATTCGAATAGTAACTTAGTCCGCTGGACAAGGACGGCAGCCCTAACTCTAGCTAACGTACCATGTTGAGAACACACTTCCGTCTTTATACAAATGATAGTAGTCCGGACTGTAGAGGATATGTATTTATGTTCTCCCATTTCGAAGCTATTCACAGCAACCCCTGTCTTCACAAACTGCCTATCAATATAAATTTACCACATTCAACCATCCATGGATTGCCACAAAAACCCAGCGCGACCAAAATATCTCTACGAAACCCATACGCCACTAACGAACAACATTCCCCTCTCAAGATTGAGAACCGTCTGAATCTTCCAATTGAGTCTCACCGCATCCTGAAAATCCTACACGTATTAGACATCATACAGACAGAAAATGGATCTATGCTACATATCGTCCCAGTACGAGAAAAGCCTATTGGGGTTTTCATGACGATAAGTGTACATAATTCGCTACATAGTATCAGCTTCTACCCCTATTTGAAGGCCTAGTTGTTCCTCACACCTGGACACTATCAGTTTCAGTGGGATTTGATTATATCAAACCTATAATCATTTATTTATTCATTATTGTCTAATCTTGAAAAAGTCCAGGTGGGAGTGCGATCTAGGTACTCAGAAGACATCTATGCATACACGACACATACATATCTCACTTTGAGAATCAATACTAACCTATTTTCTGAGCTAATACGGGTTTCAAAATTTCCCTTTACCGTATTTATGATTTATCTGAGCTTCTCTCAAAGTTTGTTATGCTCAACGGCAATTATCTGAATACAGTGGTAGATTTTCGGTCTAAGATCACCGAATCACCGGATCACCGAATCGTGACAAGATTTATAACGATAGATTCCCTCGTTAATTTTTCATGTTCTAACGGAATAATTCATTCGTTAATTCACTTGCATCCGCTCATCATTCCTGAATCTAGTCAAGATGGTACAATTTGATGGCCCTCATGGAAAACTTGGACCCGGATACTTCTACCGTGGTGCCCGGAACCCTCCAGCAGAACCAACCCAACGATTTGATGGTAAGACTGTTCTCGTGACTGGATGTAACACTGGAGTTGTGAGTCGGCTTGCCATATTCTTGACTGAGTTCACGAACATCTAACTGAAGATTGGCCAACCTTCAGGGCTATCAAGCTGCTCTGAAAATTGCGGCTTTGAACCCTAAAAGACTCATCCTCGGCACTCGAACATTGGCCAAAGGCGAGGCTACTCGAGACAAGATCCTAAAGCAAGTGCCATCAATTAAAATCTCGGCCATCGAAATATTCGAAATCGAATATACATCTTTCCGCTCCGTCAGCAAATTCGCCGAAACAATCAAGAAGTCCACTACGACTCTTGACTGTGTCCTTCTCAGCGCCGGTCTCGTCAACCCTTCTTACAAAGCCACCAATGAAGAAGGAGTCGGAAGCTGGGATATGGCTATCAAAGTCAATGTTTTGTCAGCTGCATTGTTGGCAATCGAGCTTCTCCCGCTTTTGAGGCAAACACCTGGGAGTGTCCTGAATTTCGTGGGGTCTACTGGATACTGTAATGTGACTAGTCAACAACTCAAGCCTATTCTTGATAAGATTTCGAACGGTCAGGCAACGGAAGGCGTGAATGTATTAGATTTCTTCAATGATGAGCAGCGTTGGAGCCCCGAGAGCGGATATTGCGAGGCGAAACTGTTGCTCATGTTTGTTCTCGAGGGGCTCGTGAAGTCCCTAGGTGGAAGCCAGGGTAGACTCCCTGCTTCAGGAAACGGCCCTGTACTTTTGGCATGTTGCCCCAACCAGACAAAGACCGATTTAGGAAGGAACTTTCCAGTCGGCATGAAAGTGTTTATGTTTGTTTGGAACTCTGTTCTGGCCAGGACAGCAGAGCAAGGGAGTAGGACATTGGTGTCTGGGTTGACCTTGGGTGAGGAGGCGAATGGGAGACTGTGGGCAAATGATCGATTTGATGACCGATCTCCTAATATCACGGCAAGTGAGTGGAAGGCATTGCAAAAGGTGGTTTGGAAGGAGATTGTGCAGGTTTTGAGAGCTTATAAGCCCGATTTGACAGTCTGATCTTTCTTTTCTGGAAACTCTGCCATGCATGAGCACAGGTTCGTCAAGTATCTTATATCAGGGAACACAAAAATCTAGGCTTCGATGTCCATGGAATACCAGAAGTATAGGTAACCCTGTAGTGAAAAATAAAAAGGACACGACCGGGGTCGATCCGATGACCTTAAGATGGTTGTATAAATGGATATACTGCAATCTCACACTCTACCTGTATTTTTATTAGTATTGCATTGTAAATGCCAGACCAGATAAACATACCACTGAGTTACGCGTCCTGTTGGGAGAGCAACGCGTCGGTATCGCCACCGTTCACAGTTTGCAAGTTTACACTGACTTGGTCGCTGGAGCGAGACGAAGCAAAACAAAACATGACTCAACCTGGAAAATCGGGATTAGCCGGCGACATCATATGATACTATATTAATTTGCACGATATATATAAACCAGGTAGAGGATGGGCCTTTTCATGGTGCTTGGCGGTTGTCTGGACGATCATGACTACCTTAGTACGCGTATTGATGCAGTTTTAAAGCCCTAACTGGCCACACCAGCATGCGACATGATACTATCAGGGTATATTGAGAACCTGATTCATGTCCTGCATTCTTAGTCACGCGCGCAACATTGAACCTAGGAAGACCTCCATTAATTAGCAGATACTGATACGTAGGTGATTTTGACTGTTGTATAAATGCTCTCTGTTCCCCACGACCTGTTCAACTATTTACATCAAGGGAACTATGTTCAGGAATATGAGCATTGTCCTCTACACACAGTAGAAGCCTCCATTTTAGGTACTTATTCCCCAGTGCCGTAGTTGATGATAACATCGTTACCGCTAAGATAGGCAGTAGCAAGGACATCGCTGCCCTGAACCATATCGGCAATGTTGGAGTTAGCTGCTCCCCAATTCTGACCACTGACCACACATTCAGTGTCAGCCCAGTAGACCTGACCAAAGTTGGCGAAGGGAGCAAGGACATCGCCAGAGGATTCGATGAGGGTGAAATCTTCAACAATCCATTCAGCGGTACGGAGGCACAGAGCTGGTGACTCGCCAGACCAGTTTCTGGTAACGCTGGCGCCAGTGGCCGTGTTTGTGAGTACTGCAGTACCGCTGCTGGTGCTGGTTGCAGTGACACTGACTCTGACCAGGTCACCTTGAGAGACCTCGAAGTTATCAAAGTTGATTTGGTATTCGGCAGGCCACCATTCGGACCAGGGTGTGTAAGTCACGGCACCGTTTTGGATACACCAGTTGACTCCGGCTTGGATGAGACCACCATTGCAGTCATTGCCCCAGCCGTCAATACCAACCCAGGCCGTGCCACAATACGAGGTGGATGGGTCACCACCAGCTGGCATAGAGATTGCGGGGATTTCAAATGCGCCGGTTACATAAGTGACATCGGTCTCTTCAGTGATGGCGCCAGCCCAGTTGGTATCCGTGTAGTCAATTGTGGCTGCGATACCAGGACGGGTTGTATTCGTGTAAATGCCTGGACGCTCAGTAGTGCTGAATCCACGACGAGCAGACCTGGGAATTGCCAGGGCAGTGCTGGCAAGCAGCAATGGCATGAACTTGCTGATAGAAGGCATCTTGATCGATCTGACGTAAGGTCTGAGAAGAATGTATTCGAGACCAACTGGATGCAGCGAACGACAAAGTAGGAAGGATAAAACGGAGAGGCCGCAGAGACCTTTTATAACCAAACTCCCCTGCTTTTTCTATCTATTTGACCCTCGGTTTCGGAGCCTTTGAAAAGGCCCGGTCACAGAGGGGTTAGTCGTCTCCTCACACATAAATCGCTTCGCTTCAGGCTATACCAGAATAAGCACCTACATAAGCCCTAGTGGTATTCATGTATGCCAATAAGTCATAATTAGGATCTAGCCAGCTCAAAAGAGGAAGAAATATCTAGCTAAACCAACCTCATGACTCCTTTGAAATGTGTTGACTGGAGGACGTACTATTACTAACGGGATGTTTTTTGCAGAGAGATTGATCTAAGCTTTGAAATTGCAACCTGGGTACAAGCCACTCAATATTGGCAACGTTCCTAAACACGCCACGGCTGAGCTATTTTGATATGCTTACAGTCTCGTTTGGCGAAACTAGACCGAAGAAGTGAATTAGCTGACAAAATGCCTGAATTGACCAATGATTTTGTTTTTTCGAAAAGGCTTAAGTTGAAACGTTTCGGTAGATTGTAACCCTATTTTCCCTAAGCTTGATAGGAACTGGTAAGTGGTGCGACGGTATCTCCGCTGGGGCCGAAATCTTACCATCTTGAGGAGTCTGCAGTCATCACAATTTAATCACGTACTATGCTCCAGACATACCTATTATTTCTTGAGAGACTTCAGCTTGATAGTTGTTACATAGTATTATTCATATTGTGACTAGTTTGTGTTGCATCACGGTGCGCCATCGGACCCTCCCTAGATTGGTGCCCATCGTCCGCCTCAAGGCCTGCGCAATTTGCTGAATTGAGGTTACTTCGGCCGAGGGGTTGCCGATTCCGATAGTTCTGGTTATTTCAGGGCAGATAGATAGCATAAATCAACCACATTTAGAGGTGCTATTAATATGTTTGTCGAACCCAGCTGTTGTTACCTAGGCATGTAGCATATGACTAAATGTTCTTGCTGATAAATTCCTACAAAGTTAGCAATCTGTAAGCTATCCCCATGTCTGCATTCTGATCATAATCTGAGATCATACTGCGAAATGAGTGGCGGGCTGAACTCACTTCATCAAAAGCATGAATATATGGTCAAACCATAGACAATCGAGGGAGAAATGTAAGATCATGCTCAAGAAACAATACGCTCAGCCTTCATCTTTTGCACAATAGTGCAGCTCTAACCCCACGTACACAGCACACATCGCTAGGTAGCACCTGGTATGTAACGATAGGTGACACTGGCTAGGACCGAGAGCTTTGATGATCTACAATGGAGATATGGGCGGTGTGTAGGGAGTTCAAGAGGAACGACACGAGGGCATGAACCGCATGTAGCGATATTCTCATCACTATACAGCAAATGCATCGAGCCAAAAGACGGAATATCGCGCGACAGTGCTGAGCGAGTATAGTCAGTGCGTTTCAGAGCCCAAACTCGAGAGTCTTGAAGCTGAAGCAAGGAGATAACTTCATGATCTTTCGTCATGATTAGCTCCTGAGAATTATAGAACCCGTTGACTCATCCCCTAATAGTATGGCTTACGAATTGCTAATGTGCTTACGAAAAGGACATCCTTATTCTGATCTCATGATAGAAGATAGCCATAATCGTGGGACTCAGTGTGATGAGAGAGATATGACCCAGAACTGATCGCAACACGAAGAAAGTTGACATGTTGTTACATTTGGTGCGGCGATACCGAAAATTCTAGCCATAATTGGTGCTAGGAGAAGTCAGCGATATGCTGAGCTTGTACAAGATATAGTAGGAGTATGTAAGTGCATAACAAGGTGTTGCAGACGTGAATGTCCATTAACCCAAGATAGATGGAAAGAGTACAACTGAATTCGACCCAAATGCTAAAATAATCAATTCTCATGGTTCCAAACTCGCTAAGAGTAAAAGGAGCTTTATGCAGTCCGAAGTTGAGTGACCTAGCCCTAATTGTTGCCCTAAGTATCCAAACTGTCGTCTCTCACTCACCTTCCTAATTAGGAAGTAAAATTAACATACGACACAAACTGTTCAGAGTGATGTATTTTACGAATAATTGTAATATAATATATCCATTTTGATCAAACAAATGCAAAGAATGAACTTGAAGCATGAAGGCTGGACCATTGGGTCGGAGCAGCCCAAAATAAAACCCCTCCATCCGCTCGAATATTTTACCGCTACCAGATGCAATGCTGCATGAACGCCCAACAGGAAGAACGGGATTCTTCCCTTCTTGCTATCATCTGCCTTGAGTCAAATTAGCTTATAGATTTTCAAGTTCACTTGATGATATCATTCCTGTATCTATGTTATCAATAATTTCTAAAATTCAATGCTCTGTTAACGTGATAAGTATACCAAACCTCCACGTAAATATTCTGTAGTTGACTATGGTCGTGCAACAAAAGTCATGCTGCGATAGTCCTATCTACATCTATGCATACTCGAAAGGTCTCTAAGCGAGGAGTGACTTCAAAAGTTAGGCGTGATCAGAGGAGGGGTAAGTCGGCCGACATTCTTATGTTGGTTGGAAACTTCAATCTATGTATAGTCCGATCTAGACCGGACTAGAAGACACCAACGACGTGGATTTTTTTTTGTTTGCGCCAATGACGCACATGTGGGTTATATCCATGAATCAATGCAAAATACCAATGCCGATTTAATTTGAATGTTGCGTTATCGAAGGCTTGATTTTACATGGTTCTACATCAAGCTAAGAAAGATGAATCGAAGGAAATAATCTACTTTACTTATCGATAACGTCAATCGGAACATGCAGGCCATCTGCAGCCAGTTTATAGTTACCATATGCGGTAGTTGGTTTCATTTCCATATGCATGCATCATGCAGAGATAGATACGCTGTACTGTATGTACACGTACGTACATACAAACGGAAACACACACACAAAACACGCAAACGATGGAATTTGAGATAAGCGAGATTGCTTATGCTAACCCTTGCAAGAAAATAAACAAACGCACTTATCACGACGAACTCGGGAGGAATATGTGAGCAGCAAACAAATTTACGGCCAGGGGCAGCAAGGGATAAGGCTGAACCCTGGGTGCTAGTGACCTATCATTTATTAGATTGATTAGATTGGATGAATCAATTCTTGATAATTGTTGTGGCATGATTGATCATTGTAATCAACGTCCCTTGGATCGCGCTGTGACTAAAGATCTTGTTGTTATTGTAGCAGTCCCAGCCCAAAACCCTGGTAAGCGATTCTTACCAACAATACGTAGTGTCAACACCAAAGGTCTTTTTTCGCATCATTGTAATTTAGTTACTATCATACTAAACTACTCACTGGCTAACTATCGGTGTCAGGTATGCATGAATGCCGCCATTGCAGAGTTAGATCCTGGTCCGGATTATGTATGGATACGTAGTGATCTCAACGTATCGATTGGTCAGTCCACGTCAACACAAATGTGCTTTTCGCATCTCCCTCACATATATCATAATGACAGTACTAAGAAGAAGAATGCGAAGTTAATACCTGAGCAAGGTTTGACCAAAACAAGATTTGTATTTACGAAAGATTGTGTACACTTCATGGTGTTTGGTGGAATTCGTGCCCAATGTTGTTTGATGTATACCCGATCAGGTAATTTGGTGGTAACTGTAACTTCAAACGTTTCTTCCGAGTATAATTCAGATGAAGTCTGAAGAGTCGGTGAATGATTGTTAATCCGCCTAAGTAAATAATTCAATTGCAGCCGTACGTAGTTGAAATAAATGTGCATGTAAATGTTAATGACTTTCCACGTCTGAATAAAGTTCGCAGGAGCGGTTGTGCGGTTTATATTTTCCTATCTCGTTTCCGTGCCAATAACAGGTAATATAAACGGCGTCCTTTCACTCAGCCCTCTTACGGAGAATTTGTATTCAGACCCAATCGCCCGGGGTTGAGACTGGTTATCTTGGAGGATGCGCTTCTCATGCGCGAGCTGACTTGACAACTCAACTCGATCCATACCAAACCGGTTCGAGTTAACCATCAATTGTTCTGACTGCCGTTAGAAATTTAGCTGCAGACTTGGCCTGCATAGCCACTACTGCACACTCGGCCTCTAGAAAACTTTTTGTGTTTGTCTGATTTGCGGCCTATCAGGGGACTTCAAGATCAACGATTTGCACGAGGCGGTCAGGGTTACCGGGTTAATGATAGACGCTAACAGTTTAGGCTCAGGATGGGATAGCGGTGACTGCATCATGCATATCCGTTGTCGACTTATTGTTTTCCAGGCTAGTATTTAGTAAGAAGGACAATTGGCAATTCTATGTTTACCGGTCTGAGTGTCTCCATAAATTTGGTACTGTGTGTTGTTCATAGCGGGCCGTCTATTACCGGTCCACATATCCACCTCTTCGCGAGAAAAGTTGATCAAATATTTGGTCGAGCGAGATAGCGTCCGTTGTGGGCACTGGGTAGAGCGTATCGATGATTTTACCGTGTACAGATTGGATCATGCCCTCTTCTGGATGTTGATTTTTGGTTGCGTCACGGATACGGTTACGGTTCCAAGATTTCTCAACGAGTTGGTTCCATGGTACTGATCTCGAATTCTGGACGTCAATTGTGACACCGCGTTGTGGCTGAGTCGATGATGAGACTATATTCTGAATGACTCACTGAGTGATGACCGAAAATGTCTGCCTTTTGCACAGATACCATTCGCGGTTGTCGGAGGCAAATCGGCTCGTGTACAGGAGGCGATACTTCATTGTGATCCATAACAGCTTTTCCTGGCGTGATATGTCGATGCCTAGAGAATATGACTTTGGCAATAGGTATATGGCGGCTTTGAAAGGCTCATCGCTTGACAACTATTCGGTCATCAGACTCCATCTTCTGCCATGTGATTGCGGTAGATCTGAGTCATATACCTTCTTGTAAACAGGTATTGGAATATCCTCCAGTAATACTCATCAACAACTGAAGGTGATGCAAGTGGCAATAGTATAGAGACCAATCTTGGTGATAGAGCAAAGAGAAGGAGAAGTTGATTCAACAGTATCAAGAAGAAACAGCCACAAGCACATGACCAGCTGACAAATCGGCTTGTCCGGCCCAGACGCCACAGCGTTTAACCAACCACAGCGTAGATCGACAATGCATAGAACACGGACAGCTGAAAGGCTTCCTCTCATTGGCATCACCGTCGTACTCCGTAAGGCTGCATCAGCTGAATCAATCCAACGTATTTTTGCGATAAGAGGACTCGTCTTATCGATTGGACTTCATATGAGTAGTCTTTGCATGAGCCCTCAAGCCATGCAGTATGCGCATTCCACGCAAGTATACGCGCCGTGCTGAACGGGGCCAAAGGGCGCAAAATTACAACTACATAAATTTAGGAATGTTAAACAAGTCGGCTGATATGCCACGGATGTTTCATGTTCAAGCATGGCTGAACATCTACTGCTTTGTCCCTTTTTTTTTGTGTGCTGCCGAGAATACTTCGGGCGGAAGAACAATGGGACAAAGAGGACGCGTCTAAATAAGGAATGTTATTGGATGCCGCTTTGTTCACCCCTTGTCATGGCACATAGACCACCACACCACCAGAATATTCGATTTGACTGATGCTTGTATTTTTTGATGGCCTGTGTCGTGGTATTTGTCGATTCGGTCAAACTCAAAGAATGGAGAATTACAACCATGGCTGCCTAGATATCGTTACACTGTAAACAGGACTCTGACCGGATTTTTTCTCGGATGCTGCGCAATATGGAAGGGCTGCGACTAGGATTTTGATTGATTTGTCGGCGATAAATCCAGGATTTAAGCCGGTCTCACAAAGTCCGAGGTATGGTGTCTTTTCGCTTCTCGGATGTGATATCAATCCTACAGGTTTCTACCACGCTTGTGATACGGGGGTGGCAAATAAAAATGTTGCAGTTGCTCATTCCGGTTGATTCCATTGGCATGGAAGAGATCTTGCATGTGAGTCTATCTTGCAGAAACTCCAGTTCTCTGCGCTTTTCCTAGCTACGTATGTACTCTAATCATTGACAGGCAACCACGACTCTGACTCACGTAATACTCATGTGGCAATCAACGCTAATCCTCCCTCCATTCGTTTATCCGTAAATGATGCAGGATGAAACAGCCTCCGTTTGCGGGCCTAGTTCGCGGCGTACTGGACTAGACTATTCCGTACGTAGTAAGAAGAAGGGGAATGGGTTCTCCGAAATCCCGGCACTTTGAATCCCAAACTTTGTTTTTTCCAGAAGCTCCATAGTCACTAAGACATCTAAAGGAGGTTCAAGGAAAAGGGGGAAACGGCAAACAGATGTGGTTAGTAGCTGGCCTACAGCACAGCCTCGTCGATGTACGCACTTCGCTTCATAAAGGTAATACCTCAACAGAAATGTGGAATATTCCCTCGGTATCCAATAATACGATGGGATCCAGAACCTTGAAAGACACGGGATGAATATCCGTAATTTCTGTTGCAAAACGACCGTGGTAGACGGCAGGTAAACTTTGCCAGGGTATGTATCCCGTGTAATCTGCATTGATTATTGAGTCAAGGATGCCTGTATACAGATTAATTACGATTGTATTGGCTGATATTGACTCGCAAATCGAAGTCGATAGCTGTAAAATTGTTAAATGACTGGCTGATCTGTGCGAGACAAAAGTTTTCACTTGGTACGTGCTTTCATTAAGCGAGGAGGCTCTGTGTGAGAGAAACTTGATGTGTAGAAAGTTGGAATGAAGGGCAGGGCAAAATAAACATATACAAGTTCAAGTTGCTGAAGTTATTTCCTATGTCACTTCTAAAATTTATGGACTGATGAATCGATAGAATCATGGAGGGTGCCGAATCAAAATATTGGAATAATAATTATGGTGTGGTGAGCTTTGACGGAAGGGCTAGACAAACCCTCGGCTGAGTGTGGGAGGCCGAAGAGGCCTAATTTGCGCCATGCATCCACCACACGGAGAGAATTCCTTCGGCATTTTGAGGGCCAAATCACCCAAATATAAACGGGTTCGTTTGTGTAGCGTAGGGTTGGTGACCTCCCTGTTCAGTACCAGCCTCCAACATGCTCGGGCCGGAATGAATCACACATGACTTGCACTACAAATTACACTCCGCGATAGGATCTAAATCCGCCTCTGTGACTCATGGATCGAGTCATATTGAGAAAATAGTAATTTGTCTGCCTTGCTCGCAGGCACAGCCAGGAAATTGTTGAGTTGGCAATCGGATGAAGATGTTTTGGGCTGCAATCGATATGTTTTTCAGTTTGGTAGTCTGTACGGAGAAGTTCCGTACGGTACAGTAAGAACGAGTGGATACGGTGGGCCGCTAAGACAACACTAGCAACTAGCGCTAACGCCACGCCCCGAAGGGCTAATTATCTGTCGGGTAGCTGCCGCCAGGCCCCGGCGCGCTAGTACACTAGTGCATGGTACTTACGTCGTATGTTCCAGCATGTACGGTAATTTATTACCAATCGATGCGTTGACTCTTAGGCCGCTGGTTCCTTGCACCCTGCAGACTGATAAAACCAAGGCCCCATCTCCCACATGCCCACGCCCTCCTCTCCTCCTCTCTCTTCTCTCTTCTCCCAGCCACTGGCTTTTTACAACCACTTCACTCCAACAGGAAAATCTCTACTCTTAACAAACTGCCGATATTCAGGTGGTCGTGTGAATGAACTGAATATACGAACTTCCACCGATTCGAAAGTACACTTGAGAGGGTTCATCTATCAAACCCTTTTGAGTAATCCATACGAAACAGCGAGAGAATCATCTCGGGTCCTATTCTCGCCGGATCCAGACTCTTCCACAACGAACTCGTCCACCGTGTTCGCTTGTCACAACGCTCAAATGCCCGTGCAGTCCAGACACGCTTCTCTCCTCTCCTCTCCTCGACCGAAGCCCGTGCCCCGGTGACGGTCCTACTCCCAGCTATTTGGTTTGATTATTTGCCACCGTGATTTCTGAGTCTGACTAGATATCCTGTACAATATAAGTGTTGTTTGCGTTTTTTGTTTTGCGTTTTGCATTTTTTGCGTTTTGATATCATTGCATTGAGGGCTTTACTTTGCTTGCCAGTTTGGAGCCGACTTTCGAATTCGCATCCAGCATATTCGCCTATCGGTTGTCCATGCACTCGTCTCGATAATGTATCACCAATCTACTCCGTCCCGCGGCGGATGGCCTGCGTACGATTACACCACCTCTCCGCCAGGCTCACCTTACTACCAGTCTTTCTATGCTACCCCAACAAATGCGTCACCTCGGGCCCCTCCCACTAAACGCCATTCTCGTAAAGCCAGTTATGCTTCGCCTAGGGAATCTGGATGGTACTCGGCATTTGCCCAGTATCAGGAACCCATCCCAGAATATGCGTCATCCCGCAAGTTCGACAATGTAAGTGCGTCTTTTGGTCAAAAGAAAAGAAAACATCGCGCTTCCATGCCGGGTGACGTCCCTTCCTATGGCAATGGCAATGGCTTTGGTTTATTTGGTTACGATTACGTCCGTCCCTCGCGTGTGCCGAAACGACCTATCATTATTGATGTGGTTGACGAAGCTGACGATGAGCCGACTTACATCTACCGCGAGCCAAGAAGCGCTCGCTTCCACCGATCTTCTTACACAACTGCTGCTCCACGCAAGTCAAAGGCGACCACTGATCCTTATTCTTTTTCTACTCAGGTTCCTCCCATCCATGAAGAAGATGTAAAGCGATCTCGAGCTCGTCGTGCTTCAACTTCTACCCGCACCTCTCCTCCCAAACCTCCAAAGATGGCCGCGCCTCCCAAATCTCCGACCAAGGCTACCGAGGCCGATGCCGAGGCTGCTGGTATTCCCGCCGGTTATTCGATCAAGAACTGGGATCCAGATGAGGCCCCTATCCTCCTGCTCGGAAGTGTCTTTGATGCAAACTCGTTGGGTAAATGGATCTACGACTGGACTGTCTACCACCATGGCGCTTCTACTCCGATGGCCGATGTCGCGGGCGAACTATGGCTGCTTCTTATCAAACTCGCCGGCAAAGTCAAGCGTGCGGATGAATTTCTTGAACGTACCAACAGTCGCGAGACCGTCGAACTCTTGGAGGATTTTCTCGATAGCGGCGAACGCTTGTGGAATCGATTCAAGACTCTACTCAAGGAATGTGAGCAATTTATGTACAAAGCCGCCAAGCGCGAAACCGGCCGCAGCGCTCCAGTCTCGATGGGACGTAATGCTGGTTGCGAATTTGTCGAGTCCATTTTTGGACGTGACCGCAAGTTACATGACACAGAGAAGCTCATGAACAGCATTCGTCTGTGGGACATGCGGTTCGATGCAAACTGCGAGGCCATTCTCCGACCATCCCGGAGATCCAGTCGTCGTCAGTCTACCGTATAAATCAACACATGACCTCCAACTCTACCTCTTCAACAACAACAATAAATAGAAAACTATTCAACAATTTATTATCGGTTTTGATTCGATAAGTCATTTTAGCGAAGGATAAAAGTTCTTTGATTTTCTGGTGGGAACTTGTTTGTTTTCTTCCAAATATTACAGGGACCGGCTTCATTGCCAACTGCATTTGCATGGATTCACCATTCAGCATATCATTCGGGGTGTCAGACAAACGCCTCGTATTTTATACATCTCCTTTGTCACAATCATTTCCTGGTGTTTGCCCTCATGTTTTTCATTTCTGTGCTTAGAGATACCCAATCTCGTGCTGTGGACCTCATCTTTGCGATGATACCCTTGATTTATGTCTTATACTTGCTAATACTATATATCTATTATCATTGTTCAACGTTGTCTCGTCCTGTAATACGCTCCATCAGGCCTGAGTAGACAGTAGAAATACAAATTACCCCGCCCGCATGGCATCAAGCACAGTCCAGTACTACCCTAAATCGTCTAACCGCCGTTCATTCATGCATGGAACATCGAAACTATACTTTACGTATGTCACAGCATGCAAAGTCCAACGAAAGGAGCCGATAGGCCGCTGCCCCCAACCAAGCCCAACGCTATTCTGACCACTCATTGCCGTCATATTGGGCTAGGGGCTATGTATAACCGCTTTGACTTTTACGGAGGTACACGAGGAGCGAACGGTTTGACACGGATACTTATCGTGACACTAACGAGGGTATGGTGCATTAGCGTCCGTCATGCATCGAATGAATGTTTGATTGTTGTTGATGGATTTGGTTAGTATGGAGGGGAACGAGGATGAAAACTTGTTAGGACGCATGACGTGCGTTGAGGGTTGGATGTTACTTACTACAAATGTAGATACGACTTACTCATCGTGTATGTGCTTTGTACCATATTTGTATTTTGATTTGATGTTCTATTAGTAATACTGGTACACGGTGTTTAAAAAGAATGAAGAAATGAGATTGGAATTGTCATTGCGCCCCCAACATACCTGGGGCTGATACTGTATGCAGTTCCATGTGTGCTAGGCACCCGTGACAGGAACTGAATGTAAGCATGGAACATGGTAACTTTGGCGGAAGCGCGGGATGGGCCGGCTAGGTTATCGATGGATGCGTCATGCATGATTTGTATGAAATCGAGATGAGCTTTCCCACGGGTTGATCATCAACCAACAGCATGCTACACTAGTAATATCTGTGCATCATGATATGCAATTTTTTGCGAAAGGGATTGTGCTATGTAGGAATCGTTCTTTGGTTGTTAAACTTAGCCCTAATTCTAGGTCATTACTACTTTCTTCAAAATGATCCGATAGACGACACCCCAAACTTAGTACAACCGCCAACGACAAACATATGGAGAGGTGTATGCTAAAGGAGATGACTTCCAAGCCAAAGAAAATTTTCTAGGTGCTTCCTTCATCTCTTTCGCCAGCCACAAGCGCATCCCAAAGATCCGGAAAACCACGAAAATTGAGAATATCTTGCAAAGAGTATCGGCTGATGATACCTCGGACCATTGCTCCTCTCCCAACCAACCACTGTGCAATTTGAAGCCTTCCCAGGTCCAGAGCCTGCCCGAGACGACCATAAAATAGATTGGTATCCAGCGCTAGATGAAGTGCAGTAGGACCATGCCCGGGACAATGATAGGACATCTTAGGGTCGACGCCCGTGCTGGCATGAATATCGACACCCTTTTGAAGCAGTAATTTGACGATATCTGCCTGGCCGCTCATGGTAGCGAGGTGAAGCGGTTGACCGGTCCAGTGATCATCTTGGTATAGCGCTGTGGGCTTGGTATTGGGTTCGTTCCACTTCAAAGTCGCGGCGTGTACGTCTGCTCCTGCGTCTATCAGAATCTTGACGATCTCTGTATGGCCTCGGTAGCATGCAAAATGTAGCGGTCGCCAGCCATATTTATCGGGACCCTCAATATCAGCGCCGTTTTGTAAAAGTACGGAAAGAATATCCTCATATCCGTTCTCAGCTGCGTATCCCAGCATAGGTACATCTCTGCGCCAAGTTTTGATTTCTGAGTTGAGATCTATGCCAGAATGTACTTTCGCACCATTTTCTAAGATAACTCTTACCATGTCAATGTTCCGATCTATGATGGCCACATCAAGCATAGTATGTTTGCTGGAAGTGGTGATCTCCTTTAAGATATCCTGCATCTTGACGGAGGAAACAGTGCTATGTTCGAGCAAGAACTTCAGAACAGTGGTTTGTTGCGCAAAACCAGCACAATGAACAGCAAGCCATTCGTTGCTATCTGCTATATCGGCTTTCGCACCACATGTTACGAGGGAAGTCACTAAGATGATATGACCCTTCTCGGCAGCTAAATGCAATAAGGTGCGACCATCGCTATTTGTATCATTGATGGCGTCCATCTTTTGTAGACACAGACATATGCGCATGATGGGGTCGCTCTCATTAGAAAATTCAATTAAATGCCTTGACCAATAATCTTCTTTTGGATGTGCCACAGCATAGTCCAGAAGATAAGCGACTTCACCGGCCGGGCAGGAAAGTGCCGCAGTGAGGATGGGATCAAAGGTCTTTGATGATGCTTTATAGACGTCCGCGCCTGCATTAATGAGTGCTTTGAGAGCAAATTGCGAACCACGCTTGTTCGCCACAAGCGTCAAGGGGATCTCTTCGTTTTGGCTAAAGTTGACGTCTGCTCCGGCTGATACCAATTTCTCCAGAACCGCTCCAAAGTCTGCATTGTTATCTCTCCCTTTTGAGGGTTCTGTGTTTGTTGTTTGAGCCACAAATGAACTGCATAGGCTGTAAATTGCATCTGGAGAAGGATCTGCTCTGTGTTGGAGGAGTAGATTTGTCATTTTTGGTTCAATGCTCTTGATGGCATGGTCAAGAATAGGAATCAGATCAAGATCTTCTGGAAACGTAGCCCCTAGTTCCAATAAAACCTGGACTAGTCCCCATCTACCCGCTTGCAATGCCATGCTGAGTGGCGTCAGCCCTTCATTGAAATATTCAACCCGTCTAAGCTCTGTGTGCTGCCCTGCAGTTTTTTTGATAACGTTTTCTTTGTATAATACCGATTTATCCCCTCCCTCATCTCCCTCACCCTCAGGCTCAACTTCAGGGGCGGGTTTTGCACGCACGGACTGGTCTAAGATTTTGGTCTGACCATTTTCGTATTTCCCATTTATGAGAAGATTTACCACTTCTTTCAAATCCTGCACATTGAAGAACTCTTCGCTGTGAAATGCCAGCAGGTGCATTGGAGTAGCACCATTGTGATCCACTGCATCAACTGGACATCCGGCTTCAACTAGAAGTTTGACCAGTGGTAGATGAGGTTGAAGTACGGCGTAATGGAGCGCAGTTCTCCCAGAACTATCTTTGAGGCGCGTATCCGCACCTCTGGAGATTAGCAATCGAGTCATTTGCATGGCCAAGTCAGAGACCGACGGCTTGGCAGTCGAGAAAGTTTGTAGGGAAAAGCCAGAGGCCTGAATCAAGGCCGTGGACCCATTTTCGCTAAGTTCCATCCTGTAACCAGGTAGTCTGATAGGATTACCACTTTCACTATTGTAGTTCCTCGCGACACGCTTGTCTATATCCGCTCCTCCGTCAAGAAGCGCAGCGGTGGTCTCGACAAACCCGTTCATGACAGCTTCGTGCAATGCGGTCCGTCCATATCTGTCCGCAATGTTTGGATTCGCGCCATTTTCCAACAAGCATTGGACATATCGGGGGTCTCGACGACAAGCTGCGACACACAAGGCATTCTTATAATCGGCATCAGCTCCTGCTTTGACTAAAAGCTCTACTGATGAGAGCTGTTGGTCACGAATGGCTGATAGTAAGAGGACAGACTTCCATTTTTTAGAGTCTGATAGCCACTCCTCCGAGGCGCTTGCATAACGTCCTGTAAATCTTGGTATTCTTGACTCGCGCCCGTTGACGCGTTCACCCTTCGTCATAGTTCTCCATGGGTTGTCTGACACAGGAAAGTCGAAGCGTTCGCGTTCCCAGATCATATTGAATTTGACATCTGTCACAATGTCTCGAGGTGTCTGAAGATGCTCGATTAGCATCGTGAATATATTTGCGTCCTGACCTGCAGCAGCCACATCCACAGGAAGGGTTGCATTGGCGTATGACTCAATTTCTTCCATGGTCATTTTATGAAAGACCGGCTCAGATGGCTGGAGTTGAGAGTGATATTCAAGAAGTTCCTTCACTATCGCCGTGTGTCCGCCCGAAATAGCCCAGTGTAAGGCCGTCCAACCGAACTTACTTCGAGCAAGATGATTCGCGCCATTCGAAAGCAGAAGACGCACCATGTCAGTGTTTCCCACGAACGCCGCCCAGAATAATGGGCTCCATCCTTGTATATCCTGGACATTGACATTTGCTCCGCTGAGTACGAGGACTTCCGCCACGGGGAGCTTATTGTTAGCACATGCCCAATGGAGAGGGGTCCATCTATATGAGTCCATTGCGGATGGAGGCGCACCGGCCTTCAAATATTTGCTTGCAATGTAAGTCAACCCCCAATAAGCTGCTAGATGCAGTGCTTCGGGATTTGTGGGCATGGATTGGAACAATTCTTCAGTAACCGTAGAGTTGGCAAAGTCTCCGCGAAATTGAAGTGCCTGAAATGCACTATTTCTGAGAGGCGTATCATCCAATAGTTTCATGATCAAAGTTTCTATGTCATTTTCAAGATTTCCTAAAACGACGTGTTGCCCCCAATACTTGGAAGAGTAGTCCAAGAAAGCCAGCGAATTGAGTCGCTTGATCATTTCGGTCGAGCTTGCGCATGATCCTGTTGCCAGGGGCTTCAACGAGAGATATCGAAGACAAGTACAAGCCATATCAAGATTTGCTTCCTTCTGGGGCAACGAAAGATGGAGGGCTTCGTATGCAAAAGCATGAACCAAACCGAGTGTGTTGTCATGTTTATTGAGTACTACCAGCCCGGCACAAACCTGAAGGAGGATATCGGGACTAGGCATATTATCAAGTTGCAGCTCCTGACCGTCTTCGACTGCGAATGCGGTTACGACTTCATCCAATTTCAGTCTTCGCTCTGCAATCATGATCCAGCCAAGGAGCCGCCGGGCGAGCGTGGCCCGTGCCGGTGGCTGAGCGTCTATCCGCTGTAGCGTTGCTTCGAGGGCTTGCTGCAGACCTCGTGGTGGTCTTTGAACTGCCTTGCGTATTTGATGAATTGTTACAAGATCAAGTAATTCGTCAAGGAGGAACCGGGAGAGAAGGAATCTGTGTTCAGTTAGAGTTGGCTTCCTGGAAGGGAAGGTGTTAACAGACATGTTTCCAGTTTTAGACACAATTTCATCAATTAAACTGCTATCTCTGGCGACTTCCTCGGAAAAGTCGCTTTCCTGCAGTCGACTAGCGACATATACTCTTAGATCAGAATTTGAAGGTCTAATGGCCAACTGAATAGCCGCGCCGATCTTTTTTCGAATTTGTGGTAAATCCCTGCTGGTAACCAGTATCTGAATTTCTGAATTTGTAAGTTCAGGAATTTGCGCTAGAAGTTCATTAGGCGTTTTCAATTCGTCCAGACCATCTAATACCATGTAGATTGGTTGCACAGAAGCTGCTAGGGCAAGCAACCTTACCAGTCGATTTTCATTTTGTAGAGTACTCGGGTCACCACATGACTCTTTGAGCATAGAGAGCATTTCTCCACTTCCTTGGTTGATAATCTGTCGAAGAATATGGTGCAGAATATCGATGGTGTTTACTTGGTTTTGTGAAGAAAAGTCGCAGAAGAAGTATACGACAAGAGAGTCTTGCTTTCGTTCTTCCAACAGATGGTCGATCACCACGGAACTACAGATATCAAATCACTTAGTATGTAATAAAGCAGTTCTGACAGCGGCGAAAAAACGTACGCGAGATAGCTTTTTCCCACTCCCGCTGTGATCATGTTTAGCTAAAGATAGGCTGAAATCGTTGGTAATGGAGTGCTTACGGGGACCATAGCACCAAAGAAGCTCTGTTGATCGGGTAAGCCATGTCTGAACAGCACTACTGTTCAGGAACCAACCACCTGTTCCCGGACAGGGAGATGGCTTTTGTCGCAGTGGTATGATCGGAGTTGGAACCCACGTTAACAGGAGATTCCGATCTTGCTCTGTTTGCTAATCAGTAGTTATCGGATTCGACGTTCGGGTATAACCTACCGTGATGTACCAACGAGATTTTCTTGTAGGCTGCGGTTGTTGTAACACTGTATCTTGAATCAGTACACTATTACCCAAGAACAAATCCAAGTTAGTTCGTACAGTATGCAAGAAGATAGATAATCTGTGAAAAGCGCCCGAAACTTTTGCAGCATATCAATATGCGCTTTCAACTCGCGGTCTTGGAAAGGCCTCAAAAATCTCGACTTTCGTCTTTCTAGCTCAAAGTACAAACGACTGAGCTCCTTGTAGCAATCCATTAATGCATCTTCGTTCAAAGAGGGAGGCCGTGCTGGTAAAAGACCGGTTGACTCGGACTCTGCAACTGCCTGCTCAACGCGATACAGTACCTCGATTAGGGCGGAGATTTCCTGAAGGTATTGCTTCTGTGTTTTCGGTGCATTTTTCACCTCTCGCGCGTAGCTGTAGCTTAGTCCAGCGATTTTTGCTGAGAGCTCTATTAGAGTGACGATGCTTGAAATCAAACCCAAAGCTTCAGCCATGGTTCCATGTGAATACGGTATTGAGTCGGCTATATTTCATGATAATAAGTAGGAAAACAACTTCCATACGAAAATTCGATTTATAGATTGATAATTTATGATGGCTTCGGTGGTGTGAACAAGGTGAAAAAGAGCTACAGTAAAAGGTGCAGAGGACGGAAAGCTCAGCCTAGTGTGCTTGGCCTGCAGGCAGTGTCTGAGCGTCAGAGACACGACAGAAGCATGATCTACATTATCAAATAAGCGTAGGTAATTTTCATATCGTCGGCCCTTGAAACGAATTATAGAATTGGTGCTGCAGCCATACAAAAGATCCCAAGCCCCGACCCTGAACCAATAACCCTACCTAGAATCGAAGTATTATCCTTACAGCAACAGATAGTAAGAATCCGTGTGTAGCGTGTTAACCTGTGATACAGCCTCTCCTTTAACTTCTTCTTACTATCCTAAGGTATATTTTGCTGCGTTCGCCGAAGATAAGACACCGCACTTGACAAGTTAACCACTCGAAATATGACCTGAAGAACAAGAACTATCGCAAGTTGAAATATGTAAGATTCGTGGGAAACGGATTACAGGTATAGATATGCGAAGGAAACAGGGAAGCCTTTTGCTCGTTATGATACACACATCATCTCAAGATGAGCAAGACAAATTTCAAACTCCTTGAGGTTTTTCGCTACAGCAAAAATAATACCGTCTTGTCTGACAAGTACATATCTTGCTGATACACCCCCAATACGTTCTAAAAAATTGCTGGGGTTATATCCAGGTTTCATCGCCATTCCAATACCTAGTTCCTTTGGTGCCGGATACCAAATTATGTGCGTGAGCGAGTTCGACGAATTAATAGTTTTTCGTTTGAGCGAAGCCTCAAAGTCTGTTTGGCTTCTATAGAATTGTAGGATAGACTGATCGGATAATGTCGTTGGCGCAAGCTGAGTGCTTTTCAGCAACTTCTCAACTTGCGATTTCTCTTCACCCGATACCTGCCCAGTAATCAATAAGATAAAGGCGGTGGGTACCTGGTATAAAATCTGATCAGATAGGACCATTTCCTGTCGCAGAGTACTCTCTGAGAATGATTTGATAGGGAATGTTGCAATAGCGTATGTTTGCGCTAGTTTGTAGCCGCCACCATATCTGCTCAGGAAGAAACCGTCCTTGACATTTCGGTAACCAGTCAGTTCACCGTGGCTGAGGGGAGTTGGAAAGCCGCGAAAGGAAGGGAGAGTGAGTAGTGGTAGGAGTAGAGGCGCGAGTGCAGTGTATCCTAATCCTGCAGTGCCGTTGCAGATATTTCCACTGATCATTGTCTGCTTCATTGAGTTCTCAACCCCCAGGCGTCGTTCCTTTGCCCATGCTGATAGCACGCCATTGATCACGCTCTGTGGGATGGGAGACTTCAGGCTTGCCAAAATGGCAATTCTCCAAGACAGCTCTTCTGCATCCCGAATACCGCATGCAATTCCCTGTCCACCAAAAGGCGGGAAGACATGGGCTGCGTCTCCAATCAAGATTGTTCGATTATCAAACCATCTATTGACTACTTTGTGCGTAAACTTGAAAGGACGGCATCTGAGAATCTCAATGCAATCTTTTGGAAACGTGATTTCGCGACCAAAATGCCGTCCTGTTGCGTCGGCTGAGAGAGTGATCATTGGCGTCAAGTGCTCCCAGAATAGTTCTTCTGCATTTTTAGATCCATCATCTGGCCAATTTGGTTCTGCAAACTCGTGCCGCCACAAGCGATCTTCATGAGGTCCAAATCTACCGCATGCGGTGGGTTTCCCAGGAGGTGCACAAAAATGCCAGCCCTTCGGCCAGAATAGGTCATATACCTCTTCCGCTGTGAGACCTAAGTCCCAAAGATCATCAAGCTCTGGATGAGTGGCTGGCGTCGGCAAAGTCATGCGCAAATTTGCAGCTATCCACGTTCCCTCGTAGCGGAAAATTCCATCTTCTTGTTTGATACCAGCTGTAGGTTCCAAGAATTTCTTTCGGACAACACCTCGTTTGCCGTCAGCGCCTATAAGCCATTGAGCTCTAATGTGTTGTTTTTCTTTGCTTCGGTGATTGAGGTAGGTCACCACCATGTGGGTTGCAAGCTCTTCGCGATCAATAACTTCACAGCCCGTTCGGAGGGTACAGTACTCGGACTTTTCGATCAAACATCTGAGCGCATGTTCTGAAACTGTGTTAGCAAACTTTCCAACGAAACGAGAAGAGAAAAATATGGACAATTTCTGCGTACCTAGCTTCGGTTGACTTTGAAGAATACCATTTGGTATAGCATGGCCCACCCAATCATGGGCGACGGGGATACGGAGAAAGGGCGGCGATTTGAATGTACTTCGATGATACAGAACATCGTCTACTTCTGCAATCACAACTTGGTTAATATCCCTATCAAATAATAAGCAATGTCGATGGAGGTCATACCGTGTCCGATGTATGGCATAGATTTCCCTAGTCCAATTCTCCATAGTACACGACAGGCATCGCCGGCAAGGTATACTCCTCTTGGGTCATCTGTTATGCCCTCTTCTTTTTCCAGAATAATGCTCTTTATAGCGCCATTAGTGTTTGCTGCCAAATCCGAGACCTATTCAAGCATACAGGAACCTTGTACTTAGCCAAAGTTAACGCCAACACAAGACCTGAAGGCCCTGCACCCACGATCAAGACAGGAATTGTCTCCATTTCGAATTACTCGCACGTTGTTGTTATTCTTGTTATTCTGTATAGGAAACAGACATCGACTGGGAGATATCAAGGCAGTTGCACATTCCTGAAGCCCATTGCGCCAACAGTCGATTTTAAAGAGTCTCAGGAATATTTGGATTTCCAATTATTGTTATTCCGAACTGAGTACGTTGGTTTATTTTGATCGTTTGCCACATAGACGCTCCGACCGATGTTGTTCCGCGGAATGTCTTTCGGTATCAGGTAACAATCTTTTTCAACGTTCCACCCCTTAACTTAAATACCTTAGGTAGGTATGCATGAACACTTTCCCTTTGTCTCTGGTTAGCAGATACTCAGATCCCATGAATGAACGCCAGATATTACAGCATGTCATTTCTCATTGATTTAGTCGCACGCTTGCCACGCGCAGCACAAGAATGGCTTGTGCCCGCGATATCCATTCCAGACGTTCATAACAGTCCTTCCAAAGTCCAGCTATCACGAATCGGACATGTGTATTTTGAGCATGCAAATCTTCGCAACTTTGAGAAATTTGCGGCGGACTTCGGTCTCGTCGAAGAGAAACGCCTAGGTAATACGATTTACTACCGCGGCTACGGCAGAGATCCCTATGTCTACGTGGCATCGCAGAGTGAGAAAGGCCGGTCAAGATTTTTAGGAGCTGCATTTGTTGCGCGTGATGAAGAGAATTTCAAAAAAGCAAGCGGAATCTCCGGAGCTGTTGTGAAGGATCTCAGCCATGCGCCTGGTGGGGGTCAGTTGGTCACTATTCCAAGACCTGATGGAACCTTCATGCATGTCGTCTACGGCCAAAAGGAACGCGAGGTGGCTCTAGAGCCCCCATCCAAGATTATTGAATCTCAGGGCCCCCTTAATGAGCCTTTCAAGAAAGGAAGGCTCGGAAAATTTCAACGATTCAAGCCCGCACCTGCATTGGTCCACAAACTTGGGCATTTTGGTTATGTATCGGTCAGATTCGAAGAAGAGCTGGACTTCTACACGTCAAATTTCAACTTTGTGCATTCCGATATCCTAACGCATGACAAATTAGGTTGGGTTGACTTTATGACTTTCATGCATCTAGACCTGGGCGACGAGTATTCGGATCACCATTGCTTTTTCATGTCAATCGCACCACCAGGCACGAAAAGCACGTACTGCCATCATACGTCGTATGAAGTATCCGATATCGATACCCAACTCATGGGTCATCGTTGGCTAGAGGAAAAGAAATGGAAACCAGTTTGGGGAGTTGGAAGGCATGTGTTGGGAAGTCAAATATTTGATTACTGGCTAGATCCCAGTGGGTTTAAAATGGAACACTATGCGGACGGAGATCTGGTAAATACAGACTATAAGAATCGGCGGAGTGTGGCGGGTCCAATGGCAATCTGGGGGCCTGAGATGCCTGGAGATTTTGCAAACAACAAAGCTGTCTAGCCATGACATGTCTTTACGAAATATTAGTCGGGGCCAGTAGGATTTGACATTGGACTGATTTGCTTTTGTTGTTGCTTTTGTATACTAGAACATGAACACTGGGTAGTTTGAGGCCATGTCGTCGAGTTTGAGATTTTTACATGAATATAACCAGTTCTCTAGTAAGGGATGATACCAGAACAGAGCTTAATGTCAATTAGTCCTGCGGCCTGCGATCCTCCGATTTTAAAGTCCGAAAGGGGTTTATCATGTAATCTTCCCTGTGTAACTACAAAGTCTCTAATTCTAAATATGATAAATATATAATAACAGCGACTATCATGTACGTAACTGCTTACAAATATTACAACGGAGCCGTGCTTTCGACATAGCTATACACTTTCCAGGCTGCCGACCAAACGTAGATTACAATGTTGAAGTCATCTCCAGCCGCTCAGGCGATACCATAACATCCCAGTAAGAGCTCGGAATAGTGTCGAGCTTTATTTCAGGAGGTTTGTCAGCGAGCCAAATCTCTTGTACGTATTAATGAGCCGTTTTAGCTGGCATCAAAGGGTGACTTCTTACAGAGTTGACTGCTGACCTTCTGGAAACACAATCTTATTCCGAAGGATGCCAATACCACTTATCTGCACTTCAATGACTTCTTTATGTTGCACAAAGCGTTTTGGCTTCATGAAAGCACCAACCCCAGCCGGGGTGCCAGTCATGACAGCCGTATATGCGGGTATTGTTGTGCCTAATTTGTAAATCATTGGCCGTGTCTATGCCACATATGGATATGTCACGGGCTTACTTTGACTCATGAAACTGAGGACCTGCGCCGGAGAGAAAATTTGATCGCTTGCAATATGCGTGTCCTGCATAATTTGGCCGTTCACTCGCGTAGTCAATTTTGTTTTCTCGTCGATCCGAAAAACGTCCGGGCTTATTAGAACTGGTCCAATCGGGGCAAATTTATCGAATGCCTTCGCATAAAAGAACTGACCAGCATTTTGCTCGGCCATTTGAAAGATGCGACAGCTGAGATCATTTCCTATTGTGTATCCCAGAATACATGATTCGGCTTCGTCCGGCGTAACGTCTCGACATTCTCGTGATATCACGAAAACGAGTTCTCCCTGTACGACAGAGTTAGCTCAAAAACAACAGATTTATACCCTTTTCACATGTGATTCTCTATCTTTTTCTTTCGATTTAATCCCTACCTCCCAATCTGGAAAATTAGATGCGCAATAGCGACTTATTGAAATCTCTTCTTCGGGAGAAGCCAGTGAGGCACACGGTTTACTCCATACTGGTGGATTCTTTGGTATGTTGAGCTGAATCGAATCTGTTAAGCACCTTGGTGAACTCCATTGGATATCTTGACATCTCGTACCTTGGCCTCCTTTGCGTGAGATCGATAATTCAGTCCGACACAGTAGATGGGAAGATTACTTCGCGGCAGCGGTGGAAGAAGCTATTGCTCTGTCAGCATTCGACAATGAAGGAAGTGTTGATATCTAGAGATCGATTCACCTTCTCAATCACGACTTCAAGTGGACTCTCATTCTTGATCCATTCTTCGAAGGTCTTGTGCGCCCAAACAGACCTACCGATTGATGGAGTGGTAAGAGTAATAGGGAGATCCGCGAAAAATGTCTTGCCTGCTGATTCAAAGTGGATGAGACGTGAATATTCCCTCATGGTGATTATGTGGTAAATCAAGCTGTTGAGAGATCTTTTCAAGAAATGAACAGTAGGCTCTTAGCAACAAAGGAGAATAAAAGATAATAACTGATATAGCAGTAAAATAAAGAAGATAGCATAAAGATAATGTCAATCAGAATATTTATAGGTCTCAAAATATTTATAGTTCTCAAAATCTTGAGGTATCTGCTGCAGTCTCTCCGCGGAGCAACATTTGCTCGTATTGATTGGCCCAAACAAGAACTCCAGCGGATACAGCACCGAAAAGGGAATGACTACCTAATTAGGAAATAATCTTGGAATAATCGTTCGTCAAGTCGTGAAATAGACGCTGACTAAATATTGGTAAAAGACCTGAGAAACTTTTAAGGGCACACCTTACACATACGAAAGCAACGATGTATATAATCCGAGCTAGGCTCAGTTGGCATTGAACTTAGGGCTTTTTTACAGGTTTAATCTGCCGCTCTTGTTCTTCGCAAATCCAAAGGGAGTATTTTTTTCTTCACTTCAATTACTTATTTTAAATTGGTATGCTCCAATATCAACTTCGATAAGCGGTGAACTAGCTCTCGAGGCTAACGGCCGAAAATAACAAAAGAGAGAGTAGATTTCAGGGTCGAATAGGGGTCTCTATAGACTATAGCCGCAGGTTTCTCCGCCATTTGCCTCAAAATACATCTTTCCCATATTAAAACTCTTCATGATATACTCAGCAGCAAAAATTTTGCCTATGCTTGCCATTGCAATGTACTTAGGATGACCTACAAACTACCGCGATTGACATTGCACTAGCATAAATTCTAGCATTGCCATGGTCTACCTAGAAGATGACATCATTCTGTAAGTCCAGGTAGAGTGATATGACTAACTACTGGTAGTAGCCGATAATTCAGGCAGCTTTTTGTAGAGTATAATAACAGCTTTAGCAAGTCGAGCTTCAATTCCTAGAGTACACAACAATGAATGAGAAGGTTATTTATGTAGTTAATGTTCTCAAAAACAGTCTAATTCTGGAAAAGAGCCCGCCGCCCAGAGACTAGAAGAAGAAGTGAAATAAAGAAAGAACATGTAAGGAAGTGACTTATGTTAAGGTTGACTAAGCATGTCGGTATCTGCAGACCCTATAGATTTATGCCAAATCACAAATTTGTGATCGAAAAGAACGAAAGATGAGAACAAGAAGTACTCTATCTTTCCCAAGTAATAACTCAAGGTTTGGCGTGGGAAAATACTCAGCAATAGTCGAGATTAGTGCAAACAACGCTTGGCTTAATATTCTCCTCCAATAATGTAATCACGTCAAATATGATTTCGTCAGCAACTTGTTCGCAAGTAGCAGTGTTGTTTGGTAGTATCTTCGCACAAGTGGTGTCGATCTGCTCGATTATGGCGGATGACGCCCTATTGCTTTCGAGAGCATCGAGGCCTATTTTCACAACAGCCTGGCAGGCTTCGCATTCCCACACATTCGAATCAGCAATATAAGAGAATATCGAGTCAGTGACTATAAATATTTTCTTTTCCAAGACAAAAACGCTTCTTCAAACCACGCACCCAAAACCTCCACGGCCCGTGAAAAGCCGAATGCAATGAACACGAAGAGGTACTGCATTTGATAAGAAATTGATATTGTCCGTTGACTTTCTGGCACGAAAAGAATGTAGAATAGTTGGCATCCGCTTGATCTTTCCAAAAGCAGAAACAGAAACCAAAAGAGTGGTAGGAATTGATGGTTGCTAAGAAATACTTTTGAATGTGCACTGCAGTAGGTACATGTACATCTCCTTTTATACAATTGGCATTATTGCTATTTAGAGCAGCCTTCAAAACCCAATGAATAAAGTTTCACCTAAGATCTTCGCTCTTCGCTCTTCGCTTTGGGTTTTCGGTTGTCGATATTCGGGCTTCGGTGTTCACCACTTGGACTTCTGTATTAGGAATTAATAGCAAGCTACCAACCTCCCTTCGCTGAACAGACCACCAAAAAAAAAGAAAGGAGAAGAACCGAGCTTCATATTATCCCGTTGCTTCCACACGGGTTCCTCCGCGGAATGTTTCCGAAGCGTGGCAACGGCCCATGAAATAAGCCTAATTAATGGACTCGTCGGTCTGGTCGTCTTTCAACCCTCATTTCTTGCGCTTGAATATCCCGATAGACAAAATCATGCAACAATTCTGGCAAGCTTAAACTTGCTGTCTGTGGCGAACACTGTACGGAGTACCCATCGGCGCTCGCCCTGAGTATTCTCGAATCCCAAGATCTGCTACAACATCAAGGTCATGAAAATATTTCTCAGTCAGATGTCCTTTCACGCACCTGTTCGGCTCGCTATCCACTATTTTGTCTGCGTGTAAACTGGTGCAGCAAAACACCTCTCCCCTCAAGTTCCGCAAGGCCACCCTTTGCTTTCCCTTTTCCGTGGCCTCAAGCAGAATCCCTCGCAATCACATTTATCACTAAGTATTTCACCTCTTAGGAATATTTAAACAATAATTTTGTGATTTGATTTGTGAGTCAACATTTGTACAACTCTGCCGTTAGCAGCTTTTGAACCTCGAAACTAACGACATCATAGAACGACGACGTCTAGGAGAGGTTTATTATCTCATCATGCATGATAATTGTCACCGGAAGCTGAAAGTCATTTTTACCAGACAGAGGAAGACATGATTTATTTTATATTACATGGTGACCAACAATAAAATAAATCAAATCATTAGATAATGTCTAAGGCTCTTGGCCTACTCAATGGACTGTCTGTCACTAGTCTCGGCAATCGTGGGGCTGAGTCAATCATTACCTAGTGCTACTCTACTAGGCCTATAGGGCTTATTCTAACCCTACGTTTCTTGGAGCTATCGTCAGCTTTTAGTAGCATTTCATATATTTTGTTTTCTTCGTAGTTGATAAAGTGTATTCAATGCTGAACGAGTCTGAAGAGGTCATAGATGCCGCTTTTCGTTTCAGTCTTTCATGAAACAAGTATCAATAATGACATCGACTTTTGTGCTTAAATCCTGAACTCTCTAGGACTATGTATAACATACTCTTATATTTTGTATCGGTCGCGTGTCATGTCGCTCACCACCATTCTTGAGTCAATAGTAGGTCATCTTAGGGACCGTTACACAAACCTGAAGAAATGTGCCCGGCTTGAGTGTTTAGCTGGGGCCGTTGCCATTTCCGTAAGCACTAAAAGTGTACTGCACACCCAAAGGCGAAAGTGAAGGGCCACCATTCTCCAGAAGGACTTTGGAGTTGTCCGCAGTTCCAAAGTATGCATATCGGTAGACGCAGTCGTTGTCATCTAGGAAGGGGATTGCCGAACGCAAGAAGGTGCTCTGGTCATCGATCGAGCCTAGAGCTTGGAACTATGCAGATATCAGCACTTAGATCGTAGTTCATTTCATGCGTCTTTAAATACCTCAGTGAGCCAGACTTGGCGGCCTGTCAGGGAACAGATGCTGTTGACCCAGTTCTCAAGATCGGATTCTAGACTTGCGTCGTTATACCAGTGGATCGGGACAAAGTCAATAGTGCAGTCGCTGCACGCTTGCAGAAATTCAGACAACCATTCGTAACCGTCATTGGAGACAGCAGGAGCACCAAGTGAAGCATGGCCAGCGAACGGCTCCATGTACGTTCTATAAGCATCTGCGGCCTGCTGGGGAGTGAGGTTGGACTGACCCGACTGTTCAGGCTCATTGAAGGCGAGAAGATGGCCTGAACCGCCGTTGTCAAGCCAGTACCAGGCATTGTTAAACCATTGACTGGTGTGGTCGCTTGACGTACCCCAAAGCATGGGGACGAATTCAGCAAAGGACTGCTTCTGGCTAGTAGTACTGTCCCAGTTGTACTGCCAGTTTACCTCAGAATTGTAGCCGTTCCACGAACCACCGAATTCATAGATGGGGATATCGTCATTGGCAGCCAAACCTCTCTTGGGCCAGGGATCAGCAGCTGCCGAAACCACAAGGAGGGAAGTAGCAAGGCCAGCGATAATGGTAAAGCGAGACATTTTAGAGTACAAAATAAATCAACATATAAAGTAGAGATGGGGAGATGGCTGTTGAGTAATTACCAGAACGAATTCTAAGAAGGAGTGGCTGTTCTGATTGATGTCTTGCAAATTACTGAACGGAGTGTCCTATTTATCATGGGCAATTTGAAGACCACGGAATCCAGCTTATCCACTTATGTATATTATATAGAAATATCGTACGGAAGTACCGCAGTGGATGTGGTATTCGTTCAGCGATGCGCAATTTTACATGATAAGACGAACTTCCAATCAGTCATCGTTGGAGCTCGTTATGGCTGATATCCGGCCGCAGTCCGCGGTGAATTAGAAGCCATTTCTTTCTCATCCAGAGACTTTTGCAGTCTCCACACATTGTCATCGAAAGACGCAAGTTTTTCCAGCGCAGGAATGAGGCGTTCGGACGTTGCAACTGCTGATGAAAACAGCGTCGGATTTGGCCTTTTGCGGAGCCGGTACGTGGTGCTAATTTTCGGTGCAGACTAGCTATGTAATTCGCCATACTTGATCGAGAGATGTAGGAAGACTTTACAATAAATCTAGAACCAGATGCCCCTGTTTATCTTCTCATGCTGACAGGCACGTGGCGCACACCTTGCCAAGCCTCATCGGAAATTTATGGGGGCCGACTTTAAAGGCCATGTATTAAGCGCCTCTATAGGACTCTTCGTTGTACCAACACATGTTTAGAGATCAGCGCTTTGATCGCGCTTGTTCCTTTCCATCATATTCTAGCACTATCCCAAAAATTGCAATCATTTTGAAGATCTTTACCAGTTGGAGCGCTTAAATATGAGGTTATTCGAAATTATACAGATACCTACGTTGTTCCCTTGTGGTCCAAAATAACCTGCGAATAAGCGCACCGCTGAATATTCCCAGAGGAGCTATAGTACGCTTAGCGCTTTAATGTGGCTTGGAACAGTTCAATGTAGTATTCGATGACTTTTCAGAAATTTTCTTAGGGGTCTTGTACAGATGGATCCTGACCTAGAAGCATTCAAGCATCACCCTTAGCGAAACGCTTGGTGTACCTGACTAGCAAAGAGGTTGCTTATATCGAGAAACTTTATTCAAGGCGTATTTTGATTCTCGATAGGTCCTTCGGCTACGGAAGGGGCGGCTTCCAGGATCATGGCCGAATCAGCCGATGTAACTATACGACGTTATTCCCGTTTAAAAGCATGCATTGGTGTATCATCAACCAATGATCAAACGAGTCAAGAAATCATCTCATCTCTTTCTGCTTTCCAGACTGCTAGCGATCAAATAGGTCTTGTCACGATGTAACCGTAGGGCTAAAATTTTGCGCCTCATGGGTCGTAAAGGAGGAAGAACGGCCATACCGAACTCCAAAATTGGGGAACATGCGGACTAAGATGTCATGCGTTGTACAAGCATTCATTTTGGAGATCAAAAGGATTTCTTAAACGAAGGGAATTCGGTATAGGCGGAGCGTTCGGATCAATAGCTTCACTCCACTGGTGCATCGCGTAAATAGTGAGTGACCTGATAGTGAAAAACTTATTTTGAGTAGAGTATAGTCGACTTTTTGATATTAGATGACCTGAAAATCGGGACCGAGACGACCGTCTTCCACAGCCTATTATTATGAATATCTATATAAGTAATCAAGCTCTTCCAGCTTAGCAGTAATAGCATCCATCTCCTGTTTGCCATAGATATTTTCAACATGGTCAAATACATACTTTCTCTTTCTGTGCTCGCTGGAGTCGTCGCCGCTCTGCCCGCCGCTCCAGGAGTGGGCAGCCAGGCTCCTCCCAGCCTACCCAACGCTGATCCAGCGGCTATTATGTCCGTTCCACAGAGCAGTGTTAAGAGCTACCAGACCGGTGGTCTTGTTCGTTATAATGTGACCCAAAGTTCCGAGCTCTCCAAGCGATGGGACTGCAGCACCTCGCCTACTCTTACCTGGGGTGATACCGATACTGGCGGTCCAGGTATCACTATCGACAACGCTGGCAGTGACTGGAGAGGCTTCTACTTCTACCACAACAGCTGCGATAGCATCCCCTGGAAATACATTTGGATTGCTGCTGGAAGTACTCAATTTGTCTCTGTCCCCACGGGCTGGGAAGGCCGCGTCCAGCGCGGTGTTGATTCTACCATGCTTGATGGCCAGCCACAGCTTCTTGGATCTTGGTTGGAAATTAGCTGGGATGCTGCCAATGGCAACACCGGCTGGGCTGACGTTTCGCTCATCCGTGGTAATGACGGCGGTATTCTTGTTTGGAATGAAAATGGTGATTGGAAGGGATTCACTCAGTGGGTTCTAGATGGTGCGCCAGACGGTGCCTATGACATGAAAAACGACGGACAGTGGGTGATCAAGTACACAGAGAATACTGATGGCTCCATCAACACTATTCCCCGCGATTGGGATATTCAAGAAATTGGCTCTGATTACGTCTACGTCGATGATGCTCACGGCAGCCCTGTCATCTCAACTCCTAACCAGCGTTTTTCTACCTACTGGCCTGATGGTCGCGCTTAAACAATCTTTCAACGGAAGAGTAAGAGTCCTGTTAGAAAATTTGGATGCTTTAGAAAGGCAAGATCATCACCATATAGTCAAGTCAGGCAGGTGGAAGATGTTGGGATCCACTTTGTCAAATAATCCTATAATATGTACATAATTAGGATAATGAAGAGATATTTTGTGTGTAAAGTTAATGTGTTGCTAAATTGAAGAGTCGATTTGTTTCAGGGTTAGTAAAAATTTATATGAAAGTGGTTCTTCACGTGGCCAGAAGATCAACTTGTGTATTAATCGCGATTGGTATTGGTTTCTATGGATTCTACCCACATGAAAGTAAACGTCAAACCCTGCTTCCATCGCTACAAGGATCAGATTCTCTTAGACATGAAGATACCTCAACTCCAGACATACACTACAAGAGAGATTATCTATTTCAAAAATTGTTCTAAAATTAAGGTGTCATATGTACAAAACCGATAAGGTCTAGTATACCTTTCCAGCAGCAGTCTAGCTGTAAGGTCTCACTACCTAGGTATGCCTTTCACATTGTAAGAAACTTTCCATTTCTGCAACTTTGATTCCCTCCTCCAACTTTTCATTCCAATTGAAATAAATACCACTCCGTTCCAAAACCCGCGCAGTGATCCCATAGCTCCAACAGCAACCATTAACGAGTATGAGGAATGATTCGGATTCACGAGTGCGGAGATTCTATTAATCGTGGGAGCAACCCATGTGGCCAACAAAACGAGGAAGAATATCATTGGCATGAGAATGTACTGTCTGAAAGAAATATGAGATTTTCTGAAGGCTTTGTCGTTGAGGACGATGGGAGAGGGAGAGGATGATGTTTTGTCAATGAAGGATCGGGGCCCCTTTTTGTCAAATGATGAGGGGGATGTCGGAGCGGGGTGGGTTTGGATGTCGGCTTCGACTGTTACAGCGACAGCATCGGCATGATCAAAAGAATAGTTATTTGTGGAGATGTTGGAAGAAAGAGCGATGTGATCGGCGTGTGAGACATTAAATTGATGCCGGAGTTTGATGACTCTGACACCGACGAGTATATAGAGAATCATGACTATGAAGATCAGAAACCTGCACAGATAGCGTCAGTAATAACAAGAAATGTGATCCTGATTAATTGACAATCGCGACATACCAGATAGGGCCGTAGTAGAACAGGATTCGGAAAAGAACCCATTTGGGAGAAATTGAACACCAGAACTGTGGGTTCGCGGTCAGCTAAAAGTATGCTTAGAGACAGAAGAGACGTGTTCAGACTCACTGTCACACTTCCGTACATGGGACCTTTCTCCGGAGTATGGATGAAGAGAAACACAATTGCAGGAATCGCCACGATGCATGTAATGATCGTGATGTAGTAAATCTCAAGCTTGCGCAAAGCCTCCGCTTCGAAGCGACGATAAACAACCAGGTAAACGTCCACCGCCATTGCCACTGTCCAGAGAACATCTGCCATGGGGAACCTACATGAGGAAAGCACTCGTTAGTAAGTGTTATGCATGACTTAGCTGCTCACTTGATACCTACATCTGGAGACAGAAGCCCTGAAACTGGCATAAAGCCGAAGAATTACCTGCATCCGGGCCGCTCGTCGATATCATCGTTGCAATAAAGTCAAACAAATTATAGAATGCATTGATGAAGATCAGACGATGCATCGGGTTGCGAAAAAGTGGTGACAAGACAAAAGTCGCAATTATCGTGATGACGCCCAAGATGGAGAGCGTCGAAGATAAACGACCGACCAGGGTTAGGGTATGTAGCTGCGCATCCGTAAGGGCCATAGTGAACGCGTTAGAGGCATAAGAGCCTCAGCGTCCTCTCCCTATGATTGATTGCAAGCAGGTGCACGTGGACAATAACCCGACACCAAAGTAGATCACATATCTGCATATGTAGAAGATCGAGGATGGAGCGATCTAGCAGTTTGATATATTGGATCCATATTTCAATGTCAATATAAAATTTTCAAGATTCTACCCATGCTTCAGAACGCACTGCCATATGACTTATGGCGTGATGACTCCGATCAGTCTTAAGGGCAGACATTTTCATTTCCAGAAGGCTGTATCGCTTCTCATATTGTTTTGCTGTATGGACAATGATTGTGAATTTTTATAGCGCTATTGCGTGATACGGGCCCTGTTTTCAGTTTATGTATTTCATTATTTTTCCGTACTCCGTATGCCACACATAAATGGCTGGCCCTGCCCACACTACGCTTTTGCTTTTTCTGCTCTCCCCGCTCTGGGCAGCTTTGGCTCGTGACCTTTACTGGAATGAGAGACATGCAGCCAGCCCATTTGTTAAGTCATTTTCATAAATTATTCTCTCGAGAACCTGGAACAAGAATACACACGTGGTTGAAATTCAATTACACTGGCCGTAGAGTTTGATTTGCATAAGCGGAAGGATGAATAGACTTAGGGTTACGTTGTAGTTGTTAAGACTAACTCAAATGCGGGACTCAAAATCAATTTGCATTTGTTTTAATCAGCAAAGACCCTTAGTTATGAAAGACAAGAGTTGAGACTCGCCAGGTCTTGTCCTTGGGAAATGCCAATTTCCAAGATCGCGCGATAAGCGAGAACTACGCATGAGCCGGCTCATCCCAAGGAGCTTAAGCTCCAGGTACCAACTCACCGGCCTGTCACCCTATGAATATGAACAAAGATTTAAGCGAGTAGTGACCCTTGTGCTATCGTCATTTCCGGTGCTGATTTTATCATGCATGGCTAATTCTGAATCATTTTGGGATCTCAACTTCTCCTGACTAAACCCTCTTCTGGTACGTCTCTGTCTCTCATCCACGATTCGGTATCCAATCATCTCAGCCCTTGAAGTGATGAATGTGCTTGTATTGCATTATGATACTATTCAATATAGCTGAAGCTTGCGACATGATTGATCGCTGAAATTCAACCTTCGCAAAGGTTGAAAAATATCATCCCGAATCCTTGACGCACGGGGCCAGTCTATATAATACGTAATATTATTTCAGTGATTTGCCAGAAAGAGGTACATGTTTAGCTGGGTTGAGAGGCGTAAATGTTAGACTGTATTTGGGACATATTGTACGGAGAACAAATCCTCCGCATGTCGCTTGAAGCCATGAAAGAGAGCACTCAACGACTCCGGCACTAACACGGAATCTTATCACTCTTGTCTTTGTGAGTGCCAAGGAAATGATACATGATGAACTTTGTTTCCAAAGTTGTGTCTCTATATGAAGGGTCATACTGCGTAACGCATCTTGAAACATGCCTATGACAACAGAAATGTCTGTCTACTGGGGGGTAACTAAAGTTTTGGGTACTCACGCTAAGACATGGACACGCCATAGAATGCAAACCCGAGAATACAGCAGTTTGCACCTTCAGAGTAACAACTAACACTCTCATCTCTTTCCGAAAATTCGTACAACAACAATAAAGTCAGACTGTGGCTTAATTCTCTGTCGAGTATTTCAAAACAAAAAATGGGAGCTTAAATATAGTGACTATGGAGGGATACTACCCTACTCATCTGGGTAGGTTTATTCAGCGACAAGTGTTCGACAGTAAGCTCATATTCTTTCAACGGGAGTGATCTCATATGCCACATTTCGCCGACCAGCACTCGCTCAAGTTCCACCTCCGCTGCTGGCTCCTCGTCGTCCTCGGACTCAGTATCGTAACCGGTGAAAGATAATGTCACAGAGCGGCCCGGTTTGGGCACGGTTGGGCGAAGCCGTGTGGTTATGGCGGTCCATTTGTCGAGCTGAATGGAAGAGTCAAAGGACATATCCCGGTGGAAGGTGGGCCCGTTAGATAAAGAGAGGTCGGCGGACGGTCTGTTCTGACCATACTTTAAGTAAATGACGAATTCCCGGTCCCATCGGCCATTATATAGCATATCTATATGTATATCTTCTTTCTGCATAATACTTCGGCCTGGAAGGAGAATATACTCGTCATCCTGCCTACCAATCACTGACACCTCGAACTTAACTTCGTCGTTAAATGTCATTAGTCCAACGTCGGCACGTTTCTTCGGCTTCCACTCCCCCTCGTCATCAGAGGTCATTATGACTTCGAGATCAAAGATTTCAGGCGCGTAGCTAAGTCGGACTAGCTGCGCGTGAATATCAAGGTCGTGGCCCTGCTTTATTATGATGGACTCCCCCCTTACCTCAGTCCATTTCAGCTCTACCTTGCCTTTGCCAGGTCTATTCCAGAACCGCATGGGACCAGCAAGATCTTGACGAAACCCAATCCTGAGGCAGTAATCCTGACATACAAGCAAATATATTCCTACATTAGCATCGGGACCGTCTGAGCCTGTGTCGAAGACATCCTCTCCAGGGGGTGCGTAATGGACGTCGCTCTTCGCCCACCAATTCAATTTGGCGAAACATATTCTGGATAGTTGACTTTCCGCCTTCAGGATCATCAGATCGGTCTTGAGGTGTAAGCCCCGATTGGAAATAGAGAACTCCGGTTTTACTCTATAGAATGTACCAATCCCAATCCTCGCACCTTGTTTGAAATACGCAACAGATGGAGCGAGGATTCCTAGCTGTCGTAGACGAGTTTCCTCCGAGTTCTCCACTGTACGCCTGATTAGTCCTCAACTCAGCTCTCCAAGTACTCTAGATCTTACAGCAGTCTCTCCAAGCAAATAAAGATGCATCGTCGTAGGTCTTGATGAGCTCCTGCTGAAACCTGATAAATGCGCGGTCGCCCTCGCCATAGATCAACGGCATAGCAATTCCAAAAAGCCCCAGGAGTGAGTAAGCATGGTCCTCCACCAGCGTTGTCTGCCGCTCTGACGCCCAAGAAAGTCTCTTTGCGATTGGACACAGCTGGAAATTCTCCATGTCTCTGGGAGCAATCTTGGTAGCCTTCTCGATCTCCTCGGCCCACCGTTCTCTCGTACCAATCTCCCGCCACTGTTGGTCAACAAAGAGGAAAAATTTTGGAGCTAGGAGCTCCTGGAGAGTCCATCCCCTGGTGAACCATCTCGCATTGACGATATCATTTTGTAGCTCCTGTGTAGCCACGTCTCCGGTCCGGGCACCGCCCGAGTCGCCAATATTTACATCGGCGAGATAGGCGTAACAGACCATGGATGCCTCATACCAGCGAAACATGGCATTGATAGCTTCTTGGGTATCACCAACGTTTGTCTTGTCGATGCAACAAGTGTCCATCCAGGCCCATTCCCACCCATCCTTTGCAGCACGATCACAGTAGCTAACCAGCTTTCCCCAGCCATAGGGTTTGAATTTGCCACTTTTGAGCAAGCGAAAAGAAGTTTTCATGTCCTGATAGGTGACTTCCCTGACTCCCTCGGATCCATCTGGAAGCCATGTGTGGGACAGTATAGCGTACGGTGGCAGCGGTTTTCCCTGGTGTGGAAGGCCTGCCTCTTCGTGGAGGTCGTAAGTCGTGGTGTTGAGTAATCGCATACTGCTCTTGAAGGTCTCTCGAGTTCTTAGACACCTACTTAGCAGTACTGGCCTTTGGGAAGGCGGGGCTGCATCGTGAGTGTACGGGAAGATCTGGTTAGGGAAGAATCCCTGTAAGTTAACGCACTCTAGCCGTATGAAAGCACGACGACAGCCGCTACTTGATGGACGGTAGCCACGCAACGCATCCAAGATCCAATCGCTTATCAGGGCTTCAGACTCGGCTCGGCATTGGTTGAAAATCGCTAGGCCTCCAAATCGGTGAAATATACTCCTCCTTCGTAGCATTATAGTATCATACGAGGCCTACAGAACCAGAAAATGAGAGGCAAATCGTATGCTCATGCTCAACCCATCGAGATGACTGCTAATCAGGGAGAACCAGAGTGGTGCCTCTTGCCCTAACCCTAGGCCCTTATCACGTGACGCGACTACAAAAAGCAGCCTACAGGAATGAACGGGGACTCCCATGAAAGTATTTACAATTAGAGGGGGTTCCAACGGTATTGTAGAACAAGTTAGGCAATCACCCAAATAAGCCACTTCTTAGGAAGCATAACCCAAGATTTCGAAGCCATCCCCGAAGAGTAACAGTTTCAAAACCATTCAATACACAACATAGATCTTGCTCAAGGTCTGATTGGCATGTCATGTTCTATAAGCATTCAGGTTCGCTTCCTGTGCCAGTCGAGAGAACCATTTCTCACTCATCGACGTCAAAGTCTCGTCCGATCTCCTTCGCACTCACAAACGATACTGATGCGGCATTTTCGATCCAGTTGAAATCATGTGAACTAAACTGTGCGGCGACCCCTTTTTCTAGCTCCTCGCCCCGAAGACGTGTCAAGAAGGCATCCCGTCGGGGATGCGTAACAACGATGGAGTCCATCCAGCGCGATACTCTCGACTGGCTCAAGACCTGTATAGCACCGATCATCGCAGTCCGCCAACCAAACTCATAGCTCCTCGCCTTTGCTTCGACACCTTCCCGTGTGAGCCAGTCAGAGGCTAGCATTTCGGTGCGGAAAATCCACTGGAGGAAGTAATGCACAAGCAGGATGAGGAGCAGGCAGATACCATCCCAGCCTCTTTCGGCGGCAACATACGTTATTGTGATAAGCTGGAAGAGGTGAGCGACCGCAAACCACCGAGCGGCCAGCTGAGCGCGGTTCCCTTCTGGAATCATGATCATGGGTTTGTTCAGCAAAGTGTCGACGATGCTACGGTCGCCAATATATAAGTGCCATTCCGTCGCGTTGTCATGCGCCGCAACGAGCATGCAGGCTGTGTCATCCTGCTCATTATTCTTCAGGTATCCAGATGGCCTATACATAACAATGGCCCGTGTGACAAGCTGGGATACGGCAGTATTAATGATGGTGGCGGCACTCCCATAGGCACCCACCAACCCAAGAATTACGGCGACTCCGCCAAGGACGACGAACGTAGCTGCTGCAGCTAACTTGGTGGTCATGGCCTGACCAATACAGTGTCGGAGGGTACGTCTACGGGTCGTAAATCGGAATCGATAAACATGGAGGATTTGGCGCCGGCTAAGTAGTTCCACTTGAGCAACTTCAGCGTTGGACATGTCTGGAGATTTCACGCCGTCGCTCTTCGGTAGGTTTGGCATTTCCGCTACGGTAGTTTTGCTTGGGGGTAAAGGCCGTACATCTTCCCCGTACCGCCTTAGGATGTAATCAGAAATCGCAACGCTAGCTGCGCCGTTAGCGCTGGGAAATTGGGAGCCCCATCTCACATCCCAAACTGTCCGGCTGGAGCCGCCTCTGGTGCTTGCATAATCCAGATATTTCGATCCTCGGCGCAAAAGTCTAGCCATCCCTGCGAAGGTGCCGAGTCGGGGAAATAGTGGAACAGAGAGGTAGCCCATCAGAGATGCCTCTCCGGTAGTGAGGTAATCATCCCGTGGGCTCGCAAGGTGGTAGGCTAGAGGAACAAGAGCAGCCCATTCAGCAATAATGGTAGGAACCGCGGGGGTTGGTAAATACGCCGCAACCGCCAACGATCCGGTCTCAAATTCGAGAGGCATTGCTCCAAATCTTTTGCAAAGAAATTTTTAGAGTAGAAATCCGCGTCGAAGCTTAATAAAGGACGGTTTGAAGCCGTCACTGTCTGGAATCGGACGATTTGCAAACCTCGCTCAGCCTGATTCTGGTGGGAACGGCTTCTGAAATTTAGCTGCGGTATCAGTAGGCATCATTGGCTGTCCGTGCTTTCATGATTAGTTAGCTCGGCAACCGCGACTTCAGGCTATCAGGCGATACCTTGGCCTTTGCGTTTTGGCACTAAAGCCTGTGTGGTCAGCCTTGGGCTCTTCCGTTGATGCAGAGAGGCCCAAGTATTTTGTTTGTCCTTAGGAGTATGCTGGAATCCATATTTGCCTGGATACATTTCTGCCTTACTGTCCGATTGAATTTTCAACAGTTCTAACAATGCCGAGCATTTTATGGCCACAACTGGAACCCTCAAGCTCTTGAAATCGTGCTCTATTTTGAACGGGTTCTTTCTGGACCCAATTGGTGACGGGGAAGTGCGTTGATATTATGGATAACAGTAGAAAGTTCGAACAGATATCAATGCAAATCGAGCTAATCCGATCAGTAGCCTGGATTTCATCTGCAAACATATATTTCAATTTGATCCCTTTCTTCCAGAACCTTGGAAGTTCACTGCAGGTGATTTACATGGAGAACATGGTTGACGCAGGACTTCCAAGGTTGTTCCAATAGCATGAGGTTGGATCTAGAAATATTCATAATTTTGAACAGACAATCAGGTTCTCTTACAACTCTTGGCGATAATTGTCCAAGACATACTGTAGGAATTATCACTAGCAGGATGGTTCCCAATCGTGATTCTTGGAGGATGTTCCGGGTTATTGAATGCTACCAGGGTGATGAAAAATATGTCCTCTCGTCGGAAGAGGGTCCGACTTTCTGACTGAGAGGTGCCATCCCAGGCAGACAAACGAGTGAAAGAATTCATCTCAACCCCTGAGCCAGAATGCCAGAATGTTGTTGATGTGATCTTGTGATTGTAATCAAAGTGTATTCACTTTCTAGGTTCTAAATTCCATGTCGGCCCCACACCGCTGCCTGCCCTTGAATTTATTGGTTAGCCTGCTCTGTCAGTCACAGATGAAAAAGTACCTATACAGAATTCTATATTTGCCTGGATGCCCTCATGTTAAATTTCTCTTCTTTTCTTCTTTTCTATTTGTAAGCGGACAAAATCAAATCTCATCCGGATCAAGAATGAGATCATTACTGCTGACTATCATGTATCCCAATATAAATAGCTGGTCGTATCCAGCCTGCAGAGAGGGGGAAGCAGAAATAGTCGAAAAGGAAATCTACAGCTCCTCGTAATCATTGTAATCTTCAAGCAGAAGTAAAGAATAAGAATGTCAACATCTAGTATGGATCGCAAAGAGGTGAGTCCATCGCTGTATTGTCATCTTCTAACCGGCCACTAATTGATGATGCAGAAATGGGACGTTATGTCTGAAATACCGAGTCTTCATGGCAAGATAGCTATTGTCACTGGAGCAAAGTAAGAACTATTTTTGCTGACTCAATTTGAAGCTGGCTAACGTATATACAGCTCTCCGACTGGCATGGGGTATAACGTCGCCCAGCAACTCGCTCTCAAGGGAGCCAAGGTCTATTTGTCGGCAAGGTCACTGGAAAAAGCCAATAGTGCAATCAAGCAAATGAAGGAAGGTTATTCCTCGCTAGCTCATGGAGACTTGCTCCACCCTCTTGTCATTGAACTTGGTGACCTTCAAAATATCAATGCAGTAGCGGCGAAGTTCGCAGCAGAGGAGGGGAGATTGGACATTTTGGTGAATAATGCAGCCTTGCTTGCCAGGCCTCTGGACTTGGATAGGAATGGAATCTCGGTGTCTTTTGCGACCAAGTAAGTCTTTGACAAAAAAGAAGACGTAATCATGCTGATTTGACGATAGCCACCTCGCCCCTTTCCGTCTGACGACTGCTCTCCTTCCACTCCTCAAGAAAACGGCAGCAAAGTACCCCGGAGTTCGCATTGTGAATGTTGGGTCTGATGTGCATCTGAAACTCCCACCGGGCATTCAGCTCAACAATATAGCCGATTTCAATCAATCGTTTGGAAGCGCCGATAGTCCCGAGAGTAACCTCTTTCGCTATGCGCTGTCCAAATTGGCAAATCATCTTTTCAGTGCTGAAATCCAGCGTCGGCTAGACTTAGAGAATGTTCCAATCGTTACTGTGGGCCTGCATCCCGGTTATGTTTTGACTGGTATGTATAGAGATACCTCTTTTTTTAATGAACTGTTTAATTTAACAATATTTCTGCCGACCTTATCAGACGGTGCGAACAGACATATCGATAAGTACCACGCGGATATCCGCGAAACTATCGCATCGAGATCGCTTTCACCATTAGATGGTGCGCTGACTACCATCTTTGCTGCGGCCCATCCGGAAGTATGGGAGAGGAGGAATTTGTATGGCGGTGCTTACGTGGAGCCATTCGGACGTATAGAGCAGTCAAGCGAAGATGCCAGGGATCCTATTCTGGCGGCGAATCTATGGAGGTCCAGTGAAGAAGTTTTACAGCGCATTGGTGCTTAGAAGCAGACTTCATGGCCCAGCAAGAACATGTACTCAGATAGCAGGTTATTGTCAGTACAGCAATACAGACAGGGATTGTAATTTGGCAGACTTAGTTCATGTTACTTATGGTTGAACAGCCAAACGATGTGATCGGCTCCCATCAAAAACTCATCTACTTCTTGCGGCACCATTACAGTGCAGAAAGGACACATGCGAGCAACAAACCACGCCCGTTGCGATATGGAATTTCCTGCAACAGCTCCAGTCATGAGTATCCATCGAAAAACCTCGGGCCCGTGCTTGAACCAAAAGGACTCGTCGCAATTTGTGATTTCGTCTTTCAAACTGAGGACGTATTTCTCTGTTTCCAGGTCGCTATTAAGATCCTTTGAACTCCCTATGTTCAACATCGCTCTTAGAAATAGAAACCCAGCCACCAGGCAGCACTTTTCAACCTGTTTATCTTTGGTGGTGAAATACTGCTGATAAGCCGGGCGGGCAACGAAGCTGGACCAAGTAAAACCAGAATGTATCCCGCTCATTGTGGAGTATTTGGCTAATTCACTTAGGATCTCGAGGGCTGATTCTGGAAGCCTAAGCCTGGGAGATTTTTCCATTTGTTTTTCAACAGCTTTTGAGAGCAAAAAAGTATAATCCCGAACACGATGACTGGGGCCTGCGCGAGGGATAGAGAACACCGATTTGGACCTTAGAACAAGAGCGTTCCATACCTGTTGTCTAGCGAAATTCAGCCAGCTGCCCGAAATATATAGCTTGTATATTGCTGCCCCCCCCCCCCCCCCAGAACAGGGCAAGAGTACTGACATGATAAGAAAATATCCAATGAGATTGTCTGGCTGCGGCACTCCCACTCCCTTATGCCGTAAAAGTGCCTCGATGCCGGACTCATGGGACATCCCTTCGTAAAATTCCCCGTTCAGCTTCTGTGTTCCTGTTATCAGATGGTGGCCATCATCATATTTCGTATTGGTGTCTGACTCACCGAAAAATACAACAGATGTAACGTCGCTGCAATAACGCTGGTCGAAAGACTAGTATGGTCACTGTTTGCAATAGCCTCCCTGATCAACCGAAGAGTCTCAGTTTTATGATACATGGTCACAGGGTTGTCAGGCGAACCCTGAACTATATCCAGATGAGCCGAAGTTGAATAAATCGTCGCATGGAACAAGCAGGGGTCTGACATGGCCGCTTGCATCCATGTAGTCTGCAGCATAGTGGCGATCGATTTGGGATACTGATGTACCAAAGGACGTAGGACAGCGTCTCCTATATGCTGTCGTCACTCACTTTCTCAATTTTCGATTGGGGTTAGGGCTTGTATTCAAAAAGGGCATGACTAACTGTGTGTAAGCAAAGCCGAAAAATACCATTGTCTGGGGATTGGGTACTCGACACAGTCAAGAGTACCATTTCGGATGATATTATTTTCTAGTTGGGCGATTCTTTGATATAAAGAGTTGACTAAAGCCTCATCTGAATGGCCCTCGGCTACTGGATAGCAGCACTTGCGAACTTTCCTATATAGAGTGGAATGAGTGTCTTATCCCATTGTAATTCTGGCTACCAGCCAAGACATGAAAAATTGCACAAAAGCATAAACATAGTAGATTTGACGAGAAGACCGATCCAAAAGGAACAAATCGATGAACCTACTTTATGCATGTCCCGCAGATAGGTAAGATTCGGTCACATCGTTTCTTTTGCTGACTGCACGCCTTGCAAGCTTGCAGAGAAACCCCGGAAGTTTCGCGCGGCACCCGAGTGACACTCAATACAGCTGCCATTGCCTTAACTGTAGAGATCACTATCCTCAAATTTCTCAATGCACTTAAAGGAGTTCTGATAAGAATTTCCAGTTGTAAGTATATACCAGGCCGTCAGGCAGTCTAAATGGAGTAGATTCACATGATGATTACTAATCATAAATGCCTTAAATTCAGCCTACCAAGACATAGCGACGATCCGGAGGCTTCTGTCAATACAAAAGGTTTCTTTCTATCTTGAGATTCATATATTATTTGATCCTACTGGAAATTTTGGCTGCATCGCGGTAGGATAATGACATAGGTGCTCCCTCTAAAATAGACTTAACCTTCGCTTGCAGGAGTAACCTCTGAAGGACGTGTGGAAGTAAGCCCAAATTATTCCTTGTACTTCCTATCATGGAATCCAGCAAGAACTTCCACAGTCCCATCTCCCTTCTCTGCCCAACGCTTCTTCGCAATCTCTGGATTGAGCTGCAAGGTTTGTTTAGCCCTCACCCACTCTTCCATGGTAACCAGTTTCTCGAATCGAGGCTTTACTCCAGCCCTCTGCAACACCGGAGAATCTGTAATGGGCTCAAGCACAGTCTTATTATGTGGTCGGGCGAAGTAAAGCAATCCCGTCCGCTTATACTGCCGTTGATCCTCTGGAGGAGCAACAACCCGGTGCACAGAGCTCTTCAACCAACCACCGGTCAAATGAGAGATGGTATCTGCGAGGTTGACGGTAATAGTGCCCGGTTGAGCAGAGACATAGGTCCAGTTGTTATCTTCACCCAAGATCTGTAGACCAGCAATGGGCTGACGGAAGAGTAAGGTGACTGTACCGAGATCGGTGTGACCGCCACCCTTGCCATAATTATTTGCTTCCCATTCCTCTTCTGTGCGAGGATAATATAACATGTATCGGAAGTGATCTTCACTCTTTTCCTCGTAAGTGTGCTGCTTGACGAGGTAGTCTTCATCTGGTAACTCTAAGATTATAGCAAAGAGCCGTAACAAAGGTAGCACTACATTAGCATGCAGGGCACGATGGAACACCTCGATCTCCGATAAATGAGCTTTGATCAAGTCTGGATGATCATATTTCCCTTCAAAGTCCTTGGTAAATTTGGCAAAATTATACATCTCGATATTATCTCTTGCGTTATTGGCAGCAACATATCGCCCCGGTCGGCGCCAGCCATTATAATCAGCTGCTCCATAGTTCACTTCGTATTTCTCCTTCTCTTCGACGGGGAGCTCAAAGAAATTATGCGCGAGAGTGAATTGCTGATCTACTTGTTCCTGGCTCAGACCAAAGTTCTTGACGTAGAAGAATCCGACGTGGTGAACGGCATGTTCAAGCTGTTTGGCCAGGCGTTCTTTGCCTCCTGGTCGGTGGTAATCCTCAAGATCGAGAGTGACCAACTCAGCCCAGGGTAAATCAGCTTTTGTTTCTGGTGGATGTGTGTAGGGTTTGAGATTCTTAAAGGCGTACTGTTCGAGGTCCACGGCGGGAGCTTGAACTGTGGTGGATTCTGTCGTCGTAGTAGTCATTTCGTCTCTTTATAATACTGAAGTTTTTTACTTCTTCTCAAACGGTCGAAAATGTAAAGATGCATTGACGTTAGATATGTAGTTGATTGTGCGGGGAAGCATATTGTCACAATCTTAGGGCTAATGTCGCCATCGCTCTGATGCGTCGAATCCCTCAATCAGACACTGCACGCTTGGATGTTTTTGAAGTCAGACCAGTGGTTTGATTTGAAATCAAGCGTTCAAGTCAGTTTTACACATTCAATCGAGTCATGTAAAATCCATGCGTGCCCTGTGATATGCCGGATTTTCGTCCGAGATTTATAGCCTGATACAGTTAAGAGATCTCATTGGCTAACAGCTATCTATCAACGTCTATTCTGGGTAAGGACGCGTATATGAGGCATAATAGTTCTGATAATAGATAGCTGTAAGGCAAGCACATCAAATATAGTTGAATGGTGCGATTGACTTGTGCTGTATACGGGAGTGTAAGTTGATGGCGACAGTAGGGTGGGCATGTCGCAATGTCAAATTATAATTCGGAGCTATCTGGCTAGCGGTTGTATTTAATCCGGAATCGTGTTTCTTACAGAACGAATATGATATTGATTGTTGTCAAGCTACACAGGGTTCAAGATGTCAAGCAACACGCTGAAAGAGACTTCGGCAGTCATTGAAACGAATGCGGTTGTAGACTACAGCCAACCTCTGCCGGAAGGTAATCCCAAGAATGGATCATTTTTTAGTTCCGTTCGTCGCTACATCTGGGACGACCCAAATAAGTCGCCCAAAGAGAAATGGTTCCTGTTAAAGCTCGACGTCTTCTTGCTCACGATATCCTGTCTTGGATATTTCAGTAAGAATTTGGACCAGGCAAATATAAGCAATGCTTATGTCTCCGGAATGTCAGAGGCATTAAATATGAAGGGCAGTGAGCTGACCTATGCCGGTAATGTCTTTACAGCCGGCTATGTCCTCGGTCAACTACCTGCTGTAATCTTAGTCACACGCATTCGTCCTTCGATCCTCATCCCTACTGTGGAAATCTTCTGGTCAATTTTCACGTTTTGCTCTGCTGCCGTCAAGACTACTTCCCAGCTATATGCTATGCGCTTCCTGCTTGCCATCTGTGAAGGCACCTATTTTCCGACTGTCGTATACATTATAGGTTCATGGTACACCAAACGCGAGCGCGGGAAACGCATGACCATATTCTACGCCACTGCAAGTCTAGCTGGCATGTTCAGTGGATACCTCCAAGCTGGCGCCTACAAAGGCCTTAATGGTGTGTTGGGTCATGCCGGTTGGCAATGGCTCTTTATTGTCTGCGGTATCATCAGCCTTCCCATCGGAATCGCAGGATATTTCTTCTACCCAGACTTCCCCGAAACCACCCGCGCATTTTATATCACCAAGGAGGAAGCAGAGTGGGCTCAAAAGCGCTTGATTGCAGATGGCATGAAACCACTCGGAGCTTCTGCCTGGGACCGCACAAAGATCTTTCGTATCATGAAACAATGGCAGTTCTGGGTCTTACCGGTTGGATATTTTCTCGTTCAAGGAAGCTATCCTATTCAGCAGCCTGCTTTTGCCCTCTGGCTCAAATCGACTAAACATTCAGTCTATCAAATCAACGTTTGGCCAACTGGTCAGTACGCCGTTGGTTTTGTGACGCAAATATTTGCCGGTGTTATTTCTGATTCTCCCATTTTCCGCGGTAAACGCTGGCACACTCTTATTGCTATGCAAATACCCACAATATTTGGCTGTATCGTGCTTGCTGTCTGGGATGTCCCTATTGGCCTCAAATATGCGGCCTATTACCTGACGTTTACCGCTGCTGGTGTTCCTGGTATCTACTATGCCTGGTATTCGGATCTGATGCCACATGATCATGAGATGAGAGGTTTTATAATCGCCGCTTCAAATATGTTTAGCTATATCCAGTCAATTTGGTGGACTTTGACTGTTTGGAGGACGGTATTGTCTCCTCGTTTTCATGCTGCGTTTATTGGAGCTGCTAGTCTAGGTGTTACGCTTTGTGTTCTTGCGGTTGTGCTTCAGCGCTTGGAGAAGCATGATACTAAAAAGCGAGCTTTGATTGAGGAAGGGACAAGTGATGAGGAAATAGTTAGAGCAGAAAGTACTTGGTTTTGTAGCTGAATTGATCCATTGGATATATATATAAATATATATTTGAGGGACAATGTAATTCCAATACTTGTCTTATAAAGCATGATCCTACTGCCTCTTTTAGCTACATGCAAGACAGTATCTAATCTTCGGAAGATTTCAGCTGTTCCTCTTGTTGATATTGAGGAATATCCTCACCAGCACGCCACTTATACTTGCTTCCCGGATGATCATCTGGCAATCTCTTCGAGCCAATAAAGACTTCTCGAGCAGTAGCCCCTTCCTTCTCCACATGACTCCTGAATCTTCCACGCCGTCTCAACTCCGGAATCAGATACTCAGCCATGTCCTCAAAACATCCCGGATTCGTAATATGAATAACATTAAACCCATCCACATCTGTTATATCCACCCAGCGCTCGAGCTGATCAGCGACAGTAGTCGGACTACCAATCAATTTCGCCTGTAGGCCGCCAACACTAAGATACTCCGCAATATTCTTCTTGGTCCAGGGCTGGTTCTCCGTTCCGGGTACCGAAGCCGCCCATCGCCGAATAAGAGATTGAACACGGGGTGAATCCGTGACCAGGAAATTCTCGTCATCGGAATACTTGGATAAATCGACGCCTGTCCATCCGCCAAAGAGGGCGTAGGCGCCTTCATAATCAGCGTATTTCAGATATTCTTCACGTTTTGCATGAGCTTCTTCATCCGTCGCAGCCACGATTACGCAGGTTGCTAGTATGATCTTTATATGATTTGGATCACGGCCTTCTTTCTGCGCGATGTTTCGAATATTTTGAACTGTCACGCGAACGTCTTCAGGAACTTGGCCGCCAATAAAAATGGCTTCTCCATGCTTGCCACCAAATCCATTCCCTGCCTCGGAAACGCCGGCCTGAAATAGAAAGGGAGTCCGTTGTGGTGATGGCTCACAGAAATGAGGTCCGGGGACTTCAAAGTATTTCCCTTTGTGGTTGATTTGCCGCACTGCGTCGTCGGCGATGTATTTTCCTGTTTCTCGATTTTCGAGGACGGCATCGTCGCGGAAACTGCCTTCCCAGAGCTTGTAGAGGACTTCCATGTACTCATGCGCAATTGCATATCGTTCATCGTGCGGGATTTGCTCTTTAAGACCGTGGTTACGAGCAGCACTATCTAAATATGAAGTGACGATATTCCACGCAACTCGGCCCTCACTCAGATGATCAACCGTTGAGAACCTCCTCGCTAACGCGTATGGTTTCTCATACGTCAAACTGGCCGTCACACCAAAGATCAAATTTTTTGTAACAGAAGCCATTGCCGGAACCAAATACAGAGGATCATTGACCGGGAATTGAGCACCTGAGGCAAGAGACGGCACAACATTCGCGGGCCCCTTGTAAACATCGTACGGACCCAACGTGTCGGCGATGAACATTGCGTGAAATCCGGCTTCGTCAAGCAGCCGGGCTAGATCGTTCCAGAAGGAGAGTTTTTTGTATTGATCTGTCTTGTTGCGAGGATGACGCCAGAGGCCTGGGGCCTGGTGGCCGGGAGTGTTCATGACAAAGGCATTGAGGATGATTTGTTTCTTGGCGGAGTTGTTGGTCGTTGACGGGTTGGTGTCTGCCATTGTAGCTTACCTACTATATGAAGATCATAAGAAAAAGCAAAGAAAAAGGATCAATTTGTTCCGAGGGGAGAAGAAGACTATATCTTGTAGGACATTGGGAGATTATCAGCGCTGGAATTGCCCAACTAGGAAGTCGTGCAGGGTTGTGCCCCATTTCTCGCCATCGCCTGAGCGAGGCACGCCATTTTCGCTCTCATTCGTCTAGATTTGTTCGCATGCAAGTCATCGCATGTCAACTTATATGATATTTTGATTGTATAGAGAGCGGCAAGATTTTGGTTATATGCTCATATGTGAAATTAATTGTAGGATTATATACTCTATCGCTATATGCATCTATAAATTAGTAGTATTCTATAACGTTGACAGCCCGGCTTCCTCAAAACTGTTTTCCCCTAGATTTATTTCGCGGCCACAGGCCAGATAGTCCATCCAACAGCAATGCACACTTTGAGGAATCCAGAAATCCACAAAGCACTCTGCATCTCAGCATCACTACGACATAGCCAACCTGCCGCGATCGCGCCGACAACAATAGCCACAACCGAGCCGATACGTCTGTTGCGCTTGACGTTCTTCGTGACACCGTCCGCAAGACCCGGATCAGATGCGATATCAAAGTACACCGAAGTCAGCACCACGGTCGGCAACTCATTGAACCCCATTCCACGACTAGCTGAAATCTGTCCACCGAACTGGAAGGCCAAGATCGCGATAGGAATCAATTCCAAAAATAGCTTTCCGCTGGTGGGTTGATTATTGATATCGTGTGGAATCGCATCAGCTTGTATAATTGCAGCCGCAATGAACACGAAGATAGCCTGAATAGCGAAACAGACTGTCAAGGTACCCCTCTTCCGGTTTCCGACTGCTCGCATAATCTTTGCAAACACGTATGATCCAGTGAAGAATCCGCAGATCGATACCAACGACTTCAGCCATCCGTACGGTTTGCTCGTAGGTATACCCGAGGCACCCAATCCCACGAAAATTGTGTTTCCGGTTTGCATGCTGATGAAACATCCAAAGGAGGCATAAACGACACCGTCGCATAGACCGGTGGTCAACGAGCAGAGAATAAATACAATGTCTGCATGGTTTGTGCTGACGATTTCACCCCAACGGCCGCGTCGCGCAGGTTTTTGGTCGAGGATTTTGTCGTCTTCTTCCTTGGCGAGGTTTCCGTTGGTGTTGTTGGCTGCTTCGAGGTCATCACCGGGTTTGACAGTATTCTCTAGAGGTGCTGCTACGGCTGTAGATGTCACATTTCTGTGGTCTTCGAGAGTCGTTCCACTTTCTAGTTTCTGATCGAGGACGCCGGGTTGTGCCATCGTCCCTCGGTAGTCGCGTTTCTCTCCGAGGCGACACGATGCGATGGACGGTCGGGAAATCGATCAATTCGTGACGACGAGGAGCAAGCGTGCGTACAGTGTAGAGTCACCCAATGGCTATAGCGTCACGAAAGGGTGCAGCAAAGAGGAAGCGATAAAGAAGTGAAAATGGCAGTAGTAAAAATTTTCTGATCACGACATCGGAGTTTATTACGGGTAAATGCTAAATAATAGATAGACTGTTTTTGTTGGCCATCGGAGGAACGCCGGACTGCGGCAGAGATAAGCTTACCCGTATCGATAGGCGGGTGTCGGCCAGGAACCGGGCCGGGCACGAGAATGCCCAGCCCTAACCCTAGCCCTAATTCGGTCTGTTTCTGTTCCTCAAATGGACGAGCCAGCTCGATCCCTATACGAGTTGGTACGGGCATGAAGGGGAATCATTATCCAATAAATCTTCATCTAGATGATATTCAATGCACCACTTAAACTAAAGTCCAATCGGATTTGAGGCAGGTGAGTTCAAATGGAGGGTAGGAAAGTGCTCCATACAAGCTGGTTTGAAGGATGTTCTTGTATCTATGTGTATGTAATACAGCTTTTCGAGGATTGAGCCCTGGCATACAGAGGATGAATCAATTATGCAAACATTTCTGTTAAAACTATGCGTAAGTCATACCTAGATATGAATTCATCACACTTAGGACGCTCCAAATCTGGTAAGTTTTACGTAGAGCCCCAACACTACCCTAAATTGTAGGCAACTCCTCACTAAGTGATCAAATTTTTAGGTCATCATATTCACTTCACATTCATATTAGGGATATGTCCTCTAAGATTTAGTTTTATGCTTTTGGAAATACCAATTAATCTCAGACATGCTCTCTGGCCACCAATCCTCGTCACTATTCCACAAAGACATCGGCCAATGTGACTCTTTCTTGAAAGACACGATTTGACCAAGCTCCCAGGCACCAGTGTCTCCAATCCACCACACGTTATCCAACAAGATAACCAAGACAAGCCAGTGAGCAAATATATCGACGGCAAGCTGGTGCGCTATACTGAAATTTGGTGTCGTCCAACACATCTGGTCGCTGTCCGGTGCATTATTGGTTTGAATCAGGCTGAGCATCTCTTCGACCAAGTTTAGATACTTGGTGGGAACTTTATGGATAAAAGCCATGATGAATCTGCGAGGGAGTGGCGAAGGCACCATAGACGTGATGCTGGCTGTGTATCTCCGCAACCAAGGGGAGACCTCGGACAATTGTCCAACCGGATCAACATCGAAATCGAAAGACAGTGGTGTAGTTGGAGTCAAATCGCCGGCAGGAAATGTCTCTGAGACAATGTTGTTGAGTATTTTCAAGGCGACAAAGCACGCTTCAATCTCGGCATTACCGTGATTGGCCGAGCTGTCGAAGCCGCGTAGTTCGTCGTTCGCTTCAAGAATAGCTCTATCCCTGGCTCTTCTACGTAATTTAATCAAGGCGGTGTCCACAGTGGAAGCCATTATGGGATATAAGGCATGATTTGTTGGGTTTCTGTGCTGCTCTTTTCGGGAAGATCGCTGAAATTCGTAGTTGACCTGCTGACTGTTCCTTGTAATGAGCTGGTCGGGAGAACAATCTGTACTAGACTGTACTGCGTCCCTTGGTGAATGAGTATCTTTAAGAAGCCCATCATAAGCCAGATGAGCAGCACGAAATAGTCTCATCCACTGAGAGTCCTTGGACACTAAACCTCGCGGCAGCTGGTCACCCAACGTTGCCGTTTTAGCTAGCCAGATACGAGCACAGTGGCTACCAGAGCCGTACATTCCCATCATAGCCGCATTTGCTAAGATATGATCGTATTTCTTGGTTTGGGGAAGTGACGCTTGGACCTCTCGTAGAGATTCCATGTGATATCTATTTGCAAGTGATAGAAGCTCTATGACTTGGCCACGGTCTCCGTGATATGCCAATGGTCGATTGATGATATCAAGACATTTGCATACTGCCGATAATGCTAACACAGATTTCATAAGAGGCTTGCTTTGGCAGGCTAGATTGGGAATGCCAATTTGTAGAGTGTGTTGTTCTTCGTCGCCCACGGTTGAATCCTTGCTAGTATGCTCAAGATAGTGTTGAAATAGCTCAAAATCTACAGGCGCAAGCGTCTGCGCTGCCTGTGATATCAAATTTGAATCAAGCCTTCGGTCTTGTCCCGGCAGCGCAGCTACCAATTGAGATGAAGCAAAGCTTGATATGGATGATATCGGGCTTCCAGACGAATGGTCAGAATCTACGGGACTGCCTGTTCTTGATCCGAATTGTAGGAGGGATGGATCTATAGGCTCCATCAAGAAGTCATCCGGTAAAACAGAGTCTGGCTTTCTCTGGGGATATTGACAGTTCAGATTCATCTTTTCGCATCTTGAGCATTTCGGTGAACCCTCGTCGCACTGTGCCGTCGTTAGGAATCCATCAGCTTTGATCGTGTATTTGAATTCTGTGCTTACCTTGATTCGGCGCTGTTTACATTTTGTGCAGCCATACCGGGACTTTTTGTGTGATCGCCGTGTCTTAAACCCAACCGCCTCGGGGCTTGAATTTTGGTTCGCGCTGTTGTTGTTCCTCGACATGTTGTACCGTTCGCTATGTCTGAGATTTTTTTTATATCGTGGATTTCAACCACGGGTTTGTTCTTGATTATTATATTCATGGTCATAATCAATTTAAAAGAGATCTCTTCTGTCTACTACCTACCTAACTGGGAGGATGAGGGTAAAACGGCACCTCGGAACACAGCCTCATATATTTGGAATTTTATTGTCCATTGATGAATCATCAATCCTCTCGACGTCACGAGAGCTGAACTTGTCGATAGTTGGCATTAAATATTTATGAATATTAAATTTCACATAATATTCTCATTAGACTTGTTTTCTCTTCATTGTCATCTTCTCCGCCCTGCTCGGTGCCGAATAACGACCATACCCGAAATCGTTTACAGTCATTGGGGCCTACGGGCCTACAGACGAGGGGCTAACGTGAATAGGTGTGGTGCCCTTGCCCCCAATGACAAATATTTGAGCGTCTAAGCCCCAACCAAGCTAAAGAGTTCTCCATCGTGACAAATTCTTCAGATCTTGGTCAATCCGAAGAGTCGACCCAATGTTGGCCAATTGTGCTGAAATTTGCGACCGGGTTTGAGCTTTAAGCAAGTACGTATTCGGTAGTTGACGAACACGCCTTTCATTACGTTAGCAATGATCGATCAGGCTTCTTTTGCGTTAATTATCATAATATTTGTAAGAGCCGGCCAATAAGCTGTTAATGATTTGAAGTTTGACGGCAAATGTTATTATCTACGAGCCCGCCAACGAACTCCACAATCTACAAAACATTATTCGATGTGGTATTTAAACGGGTTTTGACAAGGCCGCCAACGGAAAGTGTGCCAACTGTCCAAGGGTCCCTCCAGAAAGGATGGTGATTCCAAACCCATCACGAGTGAGCGGCTAAAAGCTGCATAAGATTGACGATAAATCAGTTTTATATTATTGCTATGTTCTGGCCAGGTGTTGCTTCTACTTACGTCTCCAGCTCCATTGTATTATTCGTCACATGCATGTATATGCAGTTAGTTACCCACAATCAAATCACTCAGCATTAAATCAGAGACCATATTTCCAGCTCTCTTCTACACTAGCCCAACCCTCTAGAAAGTTTGGATATGCAGTCTGGAAAGTGTCGTCTGTACGGAAGCCATTCACCGCACTTTTGACACATCCAGCTTTTGGTGCCGGTGCACCTGCCAACCGATCTTTAATCCATGGCAGCCACATCATCTGACTAGCCTGAATGCTGGGGAAATGATCCATAGCTGAATAGGTGACTAACTCCAGTGACTCACTCCAATGTCCCTGCTTCAACATCGTGCAAGTGTCGTCTACCGCGGGCTCGACCGCGTCGAAGAGAGGAACCACAATGTCCGCTTCGCCAGAGATTATGAGTAATGGACCCCTGAATTGTTTTCGGCCACTTTCTGACAACTTGGCATATTCCTGAACCGTGGGGGACTCATACCAGTTGGGAACAGCTAATTCGTCGGTGGTTACATTTGTAAAGGCAAGAGTGTCTGTGGGTAAGCACCCATCCAAGGGCTCCAGCACATTGAACCATCTATCGTAGGACACAGGAGTCAAACCGGTATAGTTATACGCGGGGAAGGCGGCTGTCACCGCGGAAATAAGTTTCGGCTGCCCGGCAATGATGACCTGAGCCCAAGGTTCGGTGATGTTACTGAAAGCGTCTTTGAGATGGTCGATTGTCCGCGTTGTGGGTGCGATTGCAACAGAACCCTTGTATCCAGCAATTGGTTCCTTGACCTGTTTCTCTGCAAAAGCCCAAGTCGCTCCTCCACCTTGAGAATGGCCCATGGCGACAAAGGGGCCGTTCGCTGTCAGAATACTAGGGAATGCTTTTCGTGCGGCTAGGATTGCGTTGGCAAGATCATTGGCTTGCGCTGGTCCGTTTAGCCAAGGGTGTCCTATCTTTTGTCCATTGGGCAAAGTGTTGATACCGAGTCCGGCATAGTCTGGTGCTACAACTACCATGCCTTGAAGAGCAAGGGCAAATGGAGCCTGGAAGTGGTACTGAAGGTTGCGGTAGTTACTTGGTGCACAACCTCTGAGTACGCCAGAGGTACCATGAGCCCATGCTACCATTGGATATCCTTTGCCGGGGACTTCGAGAGGTGTATACGGCCACAGGATATACGCAGAAGTCGGGAGAGTAGTACCATTTTGATCGTTGGTGGTGTAAATGATTCGGGACATAGTGAGACCACTAGGAATGCTATAGTTCGCGAGTTCGGTCACCGGCTCGACAGTGAGGATACTTCCGGGAGAAAGCTTGGAAGAAAAGTTGGAAGGGGTTTGGTAGAATGAGAAATCAGTCGAGGCATGCTGGTCGATTTCCCACGAGTTGCCATTTTGCACCGTCTCCAGGCAGAGGGCATCGCAAGTCGAAATTGTCGCAGCGGAGGCTGTTATAGATGCACCAGCCCCGATGAGGGCTGTGAGTAACTGGAAGCGAAAGCGTGATAACATCATTTATCCAATTCTCGAAATTGCTATTGATGATCGAGGATATTTGGGAATGTTCAATGGTTTCGTTCTTGTGCAAATGAGAGGATTTTCTTCACCTTTATATCTTTTCTGATGAGCCGTCAAGGTCGGATGGATCCTCGACATATTGTTCCTAGGCCAACTTCATGTACTTTAGCATCCATCGTCGATGTCTCACCTGCTGAGAGAATGAATAATGACTAATTAACAGGTTGATGAGATATAAAGGGCAAGTCATTCTTGTCGTAAAATGATTTGAAATTGATTCTTAATCCGTACTGCGTATAAAAGTCTTTTCAAATGGAAATGACGAGCGAAGCAAATCCTCCTTCGTGGACCTTCCCATAAGTATGAGTAAATAATGTGCACTAACATCGCCGGGTAAATGCTCTTCATAATTCACGTATTATATACGCTACATATATTTCATTTCCTAGAAGGCTGAATACGCGCTGATCTTTTGGTCCGGGGGATGTGAATACGCTCGTGGCTTAGTACCCGGGCCGGATACGCTCTTTGATTCGCAATATGTACACGCCTAAAGGTATAAATAAATATTTCATTCATAGAATGTAATGATTTTATTTAAAGTTCGATCATACAAGCAAAGAACTTAACACAAGCATCACCTTTCACAATCATGAAGCTCACCTTGTTTCTCGAAGTATACCTATTTAGCATTGCCGCACACGGCCTGCAATTCCCCCTAAAAGGCCATGAATGGCATCCACCAGTAACCGGAGACAGTAAGTTTTTTTGATACCTCTTCTTTGATCCTGATTGACAATATAAAAGGCCGCTCTCCCTGCCCCGGTCTCAACATAATGGCAAACCACGGCTTCCTGCCCCGTTCAGGAAAAGACATCGACCTCGCTGCAGTCCGAAACGGTATCAGCCAAGCCTACAACTACGCTCCCACCACATTCGACACCGCCTTTGAGCAAGCAATCGATCTAGGAGTATCAACCACTGGCAATGCATCGACTTTCAACCTCGATGATCTCAAGAAACATGACGCCGTTGAATTCGACGGGTCATTGTCGCGCAACGACGCATACTTCGGAGACGATCACAGCTTCAACCATGCCATTTGGGGAACTACAGCACTCAGACTCGGTTTGTATAATTATGGAATTTTCGGAAACGATACACATGTCACTGTTGAGACGGCTGCTAGAGCCCGTGCTGCTCGCGTACGGGATGCGAAGGCGGTTAATCCGCATTTCAATGCGTCCGCCAACGAAATTACCGGTAGTCCCGGTACCACGGCTGTATATTTGACTACATTGTGGGATGATGCGGCGGATGGAGCACCAAAGGCATGGATCAGGGCTTTCTTTGGTGAGCTTTATATTTCGATTTGATTTCTTTGTGTCATGCTAATGATTGGTGCAACAGAGAACGAGCGCATCCCGTATCTCGAGGGATACCAACCCCCTACGGTAGCGAGGGATGGTGCTAATATCGGTGAAATACTTGCGAGAGTTACTGCGGTCAATGTTTCCGACATACTCGGCTAGATTTGCTGTTCTACCTTACGATGTTCTAGAATGAGCATATTACAGGTCCCTTGATACTTGACATTCGTTACCTCTATACCTTCTTTCAGAGCACATTCCCCTCTATTAGTCTTGCTTGATGAGCCTCTGTCATACAGCGAAATAGGTTTTATATCTATTTCTTACGACTATTCCATTATCCAATGGCAGTAAAGAGAAAGTGAACTCAGTGAACGTCTTGCTCGAAGAGAGCTATAGTGTAACAAAAGATCCTTGTCAATCAAATTTACTAATAGCATGGGGCAAAGCTTTTCGTCTCATTCTGGTACATCATTTCTCGTTTATCGCGTGGTTTGAAATGGTTAAATTCATAGACACGGGTTTCAAGGGTTAGCGAGATTAGGGCTTTTGATCTTCGGCTTTGCCGATAAGTCTGAAAAATGTTCGAAGTACAAAGGCATACTCCACAGCTTTATAATCTAGATCGATGATTTAAGACTACTGAAGGTACATAGATGTTTTGCTACTATTATTCCAATGTTTTGAGCATTTATATGTAACTTAATTATAATGAGTGATATAATTGATCGGGGCACCTAAGGAGTCACCACCCAGTACAAATAGAAACTTATGGTATCAATGTTCAAAGACCCGGTAGGTGCATATGTACATGTACATGCATATTAAAATTATGTCGTGGAACAATCTCAGATCCAGAATATATTCAGAATGCCAGACACGACTCAGAAGCACCTAGGAGTAGGAAGTCAACAGCCAGGGCGAAGACGACAGTCTCCACCGCGGAACATGCTTGGAAGGAAGGGATGAATACAATCAAGCCAGGCACGTGTAATCTCACGGCAAGGGAAAGTCAGCGACTGGACAAAAGAAAAATAAACATACGTCGGATGGTGCAAGGAATGTGCGTACCTGGATACACGTCGATCTTGAATGATGTGATGACATGATTGAGAACAATCCTACATTAGTCGCTAGATCGTGCAACTGCGTCTAAGGAATTGTTTTCTACTTTTTCACACCAGATCTTTTGAATAGATTTGAAAATGCGTGTATTCTGGTTGACGGCGTTATTGAGTTCCTCGGTACTCGGTGCAGGACAGGTGAGCATACCCATTCTCTACTATTCCGTACCTGTCTAATCGAAAGAGAAGGATAATGAAGCATACTCACCATCATACTATCCCTCGCCCTGGGGTGACGGCAAAGGCGAATGGGCAGACGCATATAAGAAAGCGAGAGACTTCGTGAGCCAGCTTACTCTTGCCGAGAAGGTGAATCTGACGACGGGTACTGGGTGAGTCTATTTTTCAGTTTGTCATTTAATAGAGAATGAATCTAGTATGGCTGACTAGGCGAAGTTGGATGCAAGGCTCCTGCGTCGGCGAAACAGGCTCAATCCCACGACTTGGATTTCGAGGACTCTGTCTCCAGGATGGGCCTATGGGCATACGGTTCAGTGAGTCCTTATCCACAAGCCACTGAAAAGAACACGACAACTAACAGAAGGCACAAAGGTGACTACAATTCTGCCTTCCCCGCCGGGGTCAATGTAGCCGCAACCTGGGACCGCTCCCTGGCGTATCTCCGCGGCCTCGCCATGGGTAAAGAATTCAACTCCAAAGGCGTCGATATCCAACTCGGCCCAGTTTCAGGCCCCTTGGGAAGAACACCTGAAGGGGGCCGGAATTGGGAAGGATTCAGTCCCGACCCGATAAATACGGGCGTAATGATGGCCGAGACAATAAAGGGCATACAAGACGCGGGCGTAATTGCGTGCGCAAAACATTATATACTTAATGAGCAGGAGCATTTCAGGTTGGTGGGGGAGGCGAAGGGGTATGGGTATAATATTACTGCGAGTGCGAGTAGTAATGTGGATGATAGGACGATACATGAATTGTATTTATGGTATGTCTACCCCCTATGTGTCCTAGTGAATTGCGTCAGCTAATGTTCAAAGGCCCTTCGCAGACGCAGTACGCGCCGGGGTTGGATCAATCATGTGCTCTTACAACCAGGTCAACAACAGCTACGCATGCGCAAATAGCTACACATTGAACAGGCTTCTCAAACGCGAGCTCGATTTCCAGGGTTTCGTCATGAGTGACTGGGGTGCTCATTCATCCGGCGTAAGTAGCACGCTTGCTGGCCTCGACATGTCCATGCCCGGCGACACCTCGTTCGACTCTGGTGACTCGTACTGGGGCACGAACTTGACCATTTCAGTTGTCAACGGCACTGTTCCTGCGTATCGGATTGATGATATGGCAGTTCGCATAATGGCTGCATACTACAAAGTCGGCAGGGACAAATTCCAGGTTCCTATCAACTTCAATTCATGGACTCGTGATGAGTACGGGCCAATATATGCGGCTGCAGGGCCGGAGTACGGGGTTGGTAAAGTCAATGAGCGAGTCGATGTACGCGGTAACCACGCCTCATTGATTCGCAAGATTGGAGCGGCGAGTATAGTTCTTCTCAAGAATACAGACGGCGCCCTTCCACTTAGTGGCAAAGAGAAATTCACCGCGATATTCGGCTCGGACGCCCACGCTGATTCAGTAGGTATCAACGGCTGCGCTGATCATGGCTGCGACAATGGCACACTTGCCATAGGTTGGGGAAGCGGTACAAGCAATTTCCCCTACATCGTGACACCGGAAGACGCCATCAAGCAAGGAATCCTGAGCAAAGGCGTCGGTATCGTCGATTCCGTGACCGATGACTGGGCATATGACAAAATTCAAGCCCTAGCCTCTCAAGCCAATGTGGCCCTTGTGTTCGTCAACTCCGACTCCGGCGAAAACTTCATCGTCGTTGACGGCAACGAAGGTGATCGCAACAATCTGACTCTTTGGCGAGACGGCGACAAACTCATCGAAACAGTTGCTTCTCAAAATAACAACACTGTCGTCGTAATTCACAGCGGCGGGCCCGTTCTTGTGGGCGATTGGCACGATAATTCAAATGTGACCGCGATCCTCTGGGCAGGTATGCCCGGTCAAGAGAGCGGAAACTCTATCGCGGACGTACTCTATGGGTATGTCAACCCCGGCGGCAAAAGTCCCTTTACATGGGGCAAAGCACGTCAGGATTATAGTGCAGACGTCCTGTATACACCCAACAACGGAGTCAACGCTCCACAGATCGATTTCACCGAGGGCTTGTTCGTTGATTATCGCGGATTCGATAGAGCCAATGTCACGCCCATATATGAGTTTGGTTTTGGTTTGAGTTATACGACATTCGAATACCGCAATATCAGAATCAGGCCCCTTCAAAACGCGGCCCCTTATACGCCCACGACTGGGTTCACGATACCTGCACCAGCAGCCTCGAATTTTAGCACGGATTGGTCTGACTACCTTTTCCCCGGGTTCATTCGCAGAGTCCCATTGTTTCTATATCCATGGCTGAACACGACAAACCCAGCTGCATCGTCCGGTGATCCAGACTATGGCCTCCAAGGCAACGAATATCTACCCGAGAACGCGACGTCAGCCTCTCCGCAGCCTTTACTTGGAGCTGGAGGCGCGCCAGGAGGGAATCCCGGGTTGTACGAGGAGGTCGCCATTGTGACTGTTGATATTACCAACACCGGCTCAGTGGCGGGTGATGAAGTTCCTCAACTTGTAAGTCTCCTTTGACTCTCTCTCTCTGACAGTACGCAATGATCTGATCTGAATGTCTTTTTGTGTAGTACATATCACACGGTGGCCCCGATGATCCCCCCATCGTCCTTCGAGGCTTCGATCGCATCTCGCTTCGACCGCAGGAGACGAAAGAATTCAGCGTCGTACTGACGCGCCGCGACATTTCGAATTGGGATGTCGTTTCACAGGACTGGGTTGTGACGCGGTATCCCAAGACGGTTCATGTGGGCAGTTCGTCGAGGGAGTTGTGGTTGGAGGCGGGGTTGCCTGATTTATTTTAAGACGTACCGACATGTGTATAATGGTATAGAATTAATGGTTGGCTATTTATTGTATAGTCTACGAATATGCAGCCAATCGATAGGATTTACATGCATGAATCATTATTCATCGCTCAATTCCCGTATTAGAGAGTATTTACTCAGTATCCGCTCTCCTCACCAACGCATATTAGGTTTTGTTCGATTAGACATTGGTCTCGTGAGCCTCCTTAGTCGCAGGTGACTCCTCAACGATCTCATTGGTAATGAAATCCTCGTGATTCAAGTGGCGGAAATGAATGTTGAGCCAGATAGTCTGGATGACGAGGGCGACGGCAGGTGCAGCCCAGAGCCAGACCTAGAATACGTTAGCTTTCATTGTCATACACGATGGAACTGAAAATACTTACGAGGTAGGGGTCAACCTGGACAGGAAGCAGGATTTCACCAAGAGCAGATGAAAGGGCAGTCATAAACAAGAAGGTCGCCATAACAAGACCACGCATCGAAGGAGGTGCGCGCGAGTAGGCAAGTTCGTAGGCAGTGACGTTGGCAAAGCACTCGGACATGGCGCTCAAAGAGTTGTTAGGAATTTGCCACCAGATCGAGATATTCGCAACGGTGTCGCAGGTAGAAGCGTAGTATCCGCAAGGTGACAGCTTGTACACATAGTGCTGCACAATAGCTCCCGCGGCACTGGAAAGGGCAGCCAGGATAAACCCAATAGTCAATCGGTCAATGGGTCCCAACTTAATACCAAAGCGGTGCAAAGTGGGATAAAACACGTAACTGAGGAACGGCACAAAGACAATGATGGTGAGAGGGTTGAAGTTGTTGAGCAAGTCGTTGGGAGCACCATTGGTGACCATGGCAGCTCCCTGGTTAGTTGGGACAGATCCAATACCGCCGTCGTTCAAGTTGTAGATGGGGAAGAACAAGAAGACGTGGCAGGCATCTACGGTTCGCCTGACATCGTCGACCAGCTTGTCAGTCCAGCTAACTGTGATACCTTGCTGGGCCAAGACAGAAGGTTTGGCAGAGTCCCAGAATCCTTTTTTCCAGAATTGGAATTTGCTTCTCTTGAGAGCAGTTCCGATGATCTTGAAGGCGTGAGTGAGGTCGGAGCCCGAGGGGGGAGACTTCTTGGTACGCTTGTACATGACGAACAACAAAATGGGGAGAAGGAAGTAGATGATACCCGAAATCAAGAAAGCGAGCCAGTAACCAACATCCTTCTCGGCGTAGGAAGTTGCAAGCATGTAAAAGGCACCGACGTTGACGGAACCATAGAAGATGAGCATGGTGCGAGTCGCGGTCAACTCAGGAGAGACAATGACCTTCTCTCCACTCTTCAAAGTCCTGACAAACTCCTTGGAGTGGAGGGTTTGATCGAGGACGGTAGGGGCAATGTTAGGCTTGAAGATACCAGCACCAACAGCCAGAATCAGAAGACCAATAATGAATGGAGGAGCGGCGTTTGCCGTTCCCCGTTGCAGGACAGAAGGAATAGCACCGATGATTTGGATGATGTGCGCAACACCACAAATCAAAACACCAACCACAATGGCATAATAACGACCGACTTTGACATCGGCCCACCAACCGCCGAAGATGGGAATAACGTAGGCAAGGAACTGGAAGAGCAGAACGAAACCAGAAGCGGCTTGGAGACCCATGTTGAGAGCACCAGCAGTCTCTTGGGTGCCCTTGGGAGGGGCACCGGCTCCATTTCCACCTGCCAAAATTAGAGTCGCGTCCATAGATAGTAGCTTTGAGTAGATAGTCACAATGCATACCTGCAGGAAGAGGGAACTCCACAAAGTTGGAGAAGATGTTCTGAGCACCATAGTACGAAGCACGCTCCGCAAATTCGACAAGACACAGCGCGAACGCGACAAAGCTCAAGTCGTCAGAAACTTTGCGCAAAGACGTCTTCTCCTCTGCGGTAGGGAGAGGGTACTCATCGTCTCCATCGCTCGAGGAGGCAACGTCGCCATTGTACGCGGTTTTCTCGGTAGTGTCGTGAGGGATGTGGAGGGAGTCACGAGCGGCGATCTGCTCGACGACCTCTGGAGGAGGCCGAGTCGCGATCATGTCGGCGATGACATTTTCGCCCGCGTTGGTAGCTGTATAGAGTTAGAAACATGATTGAGCGAATGTCGTCGGTGTGAACATACCCATCTTGAGATAGTTCGTGAGACGGAGACAGAGACAGACGGTGTAAAGAGGCTCTGAACTGCAAGAGCTGGTCGTCTGGAGGAGGGAAAACGTCTCAAATGAGGAAGGCGGATGTCTCCTCTTTATCTGCACTGACACGAACAGACACTACAGAGAACTGACAGGATTGCAATCTTGGCCATCGACTAAATTGATTAAAATGATAAATTCTGGCGCACGTCGGACCTAATGCCTAAGATGGGATAGAGACTGGAAAACACGTTTCCTCGAATGGTTCCGGCTAGTGTAGAGGCACCTTGCAATAATATGTGTAATTTAATAATAAGATGATAAAGAACCAACATGATTGATTGACTGATTCATGCACATTCATGGCGCGGAGGACGCCCTGCCAGTTTGAATCCGTGACAAAACGATCTGATTTGGTGGGATTCTTTGTTGCACAAAGGGTTACAATGGAAGTCACCCCCTGTCTGTCGCCAGGTCGCCACACTATCGCGGGCCATCTCAGACACGCAGATTCATGTACCACGAGAACTCGATCAAAATACTTCACCACGCAATTTTAGATTTGGCGCGCCGGCCAGAAAAGGAAGGTTGAACAAGATCTTCTTCTAGAAGTCGTTCAGATCATGGCCAAGCGCCAATTAGACTTTCTTCGTCTGTACGGAGGTCTCCGTACAACACGGAGAAAGCCAGAATAAGAGATGTGTTATTGCGTCCAAAGCAACGTACATGGCGCAAGGGCCCAGGAGGACAGAGGATCCGAGGGACAGCCTAATTAATGGGTCGTCGGAGCTTAGTGTTGAACTGATGTTGCGTCCTGATAGAACTAAGCGAAAATTGGCCGACATGATTGGACTTGACGCAGGGTTGTTAATCGACTAGCAGGTTAGCAAGTGGTGCAAGATTTGTGCATGTTTTGGTGATTATCGCGTCAACGTGAGTGGCTCAAGCGAAGGCTTAGTGCACGGCGAGATGCAACGTTGGATAAGAATGCGGGACTGCTATCGCTGGGAGAATCAACAGCATCTGTACGTATCGCTCTCAATGTACATTGAACATTGGACGAGTATTGTTGTGGAAGTTGGAGCGGTGTTTTGAGTCCTTGCGTGGTCTCTGCTCTGTAGTTTCGGTGCGCATCGACACGTCGACTGCAAAAAGTGGGATACGCAAAGACTGTGATCTTTGTGCGTATCCGCCGGGGTGCACTGGTTCAGGACAAGGGTCAAAGACATGAGAACTAGCTCTAGGTCGCACGACACTTGTGGCTTCGAGAGTCGAGCCTGCGATTGGCTTGGCCCCGTAGCTTAATTGTTCTTATCGCAACGGGGCTCAAATATCCCGCTCGCCTGCGGTCGGCGTTTGCAACTTCGCATATCGTCGGCGCAGACGAAGGACTAGCTGCTAGGAAGTACGTAGTACGCAGCGTGACGCCAGGAGAATGGTGTTCGTCGAGTCTGCCAATACAGAGGAAGCATCCGAAGGCGTACGTAAATAGTACCCAGGGCCGGCCTTATCAGCACATATGGGTCCACGATGGCGCAAGTCTCCTTTCCCCACGGTGAGTGGGCACGCAATTAATTTCGAAGTCTCTGCGTGACTAACTCAACGTGGTAGGGACTGTCTGGACGAGGGAGATCCCGGACGCGGCGCGGAAGAACTTCCTGCCGAGCTCTCCCATTTGCCAGCGTGGCGGGAGCTAACTCGGCTCCTTCCGGCCATCGCCAAAAGGCCTCAACGAAGTCGTCGACACCTAGGCGAATGAGAGGTCGTGCAGCAGTCGCTTCTGATTCTTGCGTGCCGCCGTTCCAAGAGTGCTGCGCACTGCTCGGCATGCTGCTGATTCAGTCCGCCAATTGCTGCCAACCACTCTCGTCGACGAGCATATAACTGAGAGGCGTGGTATGAGAGTGTGTTGTATCATTGATGATGCAGCATTCCGTCATGTGCGCCTCACTTGCCACGGATGAAGGACATAAATACTGCTCAGAGAGGCATTCTGGGTTGATCATATTGTCTAGCCGTGTCTCAAATTGCACGTTGCAAAAAGCTCTTTCCGGATCTTCCAAGCCATATTGACTGCTTCATTGATCGGCAGCATTCAAACATGCCATCATCCAAAACCGACACAGCAATTCGCTATCCCGAGCGCGTTGATCAGCAGCGCCGAATCCGTGGCGTGACGCAGGATCGCAAATGGGAGGCCCGAATGCGCGAGAGAGCCGTGACAAACCCCGAGATGGCGTCAAACGCTACGGCATGGGGACCCGAGTCTCAATTGGAACTCCATATGGACCAGGCAGGAAACCCTCAGCCCGATCCGTCGCAGTTCAGTGATGGGAGTAAGGCCTCGAGACAGGGGCTGGTGTCCAAGGGTCAGGACCATGACATGGTCTCTGCTGCGAATGATGTTCCTTAATCGGCCGCAGACGTGTTATTCGTGACCGTCTGAGCTTTGGGTTATCCTGTGTTTGACAGCATGAGCTCGTCCCTTTGTATGCTATAACTGCATCGATTCAACAATTGCATGATGTGTTCATTAGAATCACAATATCATGCGTACTGGAACTTTGGTGTTATACGTAATTCAAGCGCGACTCGTAGGCAGTCGATGTGTCTATTCGTGAGGAAGACATGGCCAGTTGTTCATCACACCAGTGAACAACACTCGAATAGAATGTGCAGAACGGTAGGAAAATAGAAGGGGTATTGAGGCAAATAAATATCGAATCGAATCTATTCCGAAAGCTTGGAGTTAGCGTGACTCATTCCGGCCCATTGCTGCCTAGGGCTCCATAGTAACCCTAACTTTAACTTCATTACTAATTATTCCCCGTATAAGAGTGACAACTAATCCCCAAACAGAGTAGGAGAACAAATAGGTTTGCTTGATGGGTTAAGACCTCTAGTTCAGAGACGGGGGTGTCCGATTAGTCAACTCCGATTCCGAGCATTCTACTCCGCAAATTAAGAAGTAACACCAACATTGTGACTTTCCTTAGTCCACAGCGGTCAACCACTTCAAGAAATTACTCCCCAGTAAAAATGAAAAGCGAGCTTTAATGCTGACAGTCCGTATGTGTAGACGAGTTTTAGAGCTTCATTTTTGAAGCATAGACTAGCGACGACATCAAATGAGATGAGGACATCGCGATTTGTCCTATGCACTCGGGTTCCTTGCAGTATGAAACAATTATCCACTTGGGCCAGTTGTCGCGCATCATACACACGTAGGAAGTTGTTGATGAGGTGGTTACATATTCTACGTGATCATAGAGCGGTCAAGATGCTAGCAGCAATGCCGCCAATAGTCTGCCCTGATGTCCACATCACAACACAGATAGTCATACCATTAGCCCAAGTAGACCCTCTCGGGGAGCCGCTCAAACACCTCTTTCAAGATGAGTATCTAGCGCACTTAAATCAGAAACCTGGGATCGCGAGAACATGGGCACAATCAGTTTCCGGAGCACTCCCAATACTACCCATCCGTTGTGAACACTCCAGGACCCATGAAATGTGCCCGAGACAGCCATACGCATCTCCTGAACACCAAACTTGTCGAAAGAGGAGCTTCACATATGTTTTGCGAATCCATCGTCATAAAGAGTCTTTTACCCCATGTATTGACCTCGTAGGCGGGTCCCAGACGAGGGAATCGGCTACGCTCGCCGGCCCAGGAAATCTCCTCTTCGCGCTGTTTGAGCTCTTCCAGGACATAATCAAGACCAAGAACTGGGTCTTTGTGTGGATATCATGGTGGTGGTTTCCAATCATGACGACGACATGATGTTGATAAAAGAAGTAAATAGTATTCCAAGCAAGATGGCAAGCAAGCCAAAAAAGGCAGTTGTGATTGTATCAACTGAAGCTGGCAGAAGTCAAGTAATATCTAATGAAAACAGCTGATTTCTGTTGCGAAAAAAAGGTTTGAATCTTGTTTTCGTTACTACTTCTGTCGCAGTGAAATTTTTGAATAAAGAATGAAGCATAGAACCATGCATGCCTGGTAGCTTAGGCCGCAACTAGACACTCTCGATCATAGCCTACAAAGGTAGATATGTATACTTTGAAGTTTCTACCGGTGGGTTAGCTGCGAACGTTGACGAGGACTGTGGGTTCACAGTTTATTTCAAACGACTGTATACCTACTATTTAAAAGCTGGTTACCGTCTCAACGATTTTCTACTGGTGCATGATCGAAACCATACTAGCAAAAATTGCGTCAAACCTACCGCGGACTACTCAAGATACCTCAAGGGACGGACTCATCAGTATTGTGCGGAGCCCAATCAGTCTATTGTCTCGGCAAGGCTCTTCTGACAAGCGTTCGCGGGTTGAGGAACATAGCCTTGAGATCCCTCAGAGCGTATGACTAGCGGAAAACAGGAATCACCACTCAGTTAGGGCTGGGGCTAGAATACGCGCCCGGAATTACCCCATTAGGCAGTTCCTTATTTCTACTACATCCATTCCGAAGTCTGCCATGAATGAGAAAGGAATAAGTACAGTTCCAGAGAATATCAATGTATTTCTATAATTATAGCATTGCACTAACACGGATTGAAGCGATCTCGACTCGAGGCCCGTCTTAAGCTATATATAGCAAGTGTGGCCACATTCCCCCTCGGAGGAGTTTAATGTATGACGCAACCAATCCTCTTCCCCAACCTGTCCATTCACTCCTGCTTCCCTAGGGAGAATCGGGATAATTATACACCATATCATTTTTCTATTTTGAGAATATTATATATCCCTCTATCTACCAGAACAACTCTCCGGCCAATCAGCAGCAATATCCCCTACCCAGCCTTGGGCTTGACAGTCTAAAATGGTTGATGTAATGCGGTGGTCATTAGCCACACTGCCTACCGTAGGTATCCCGGCAGTCTAGATGGAGGACGCTAGAAGTAGTGATCGACTTATTACTAGTAGACGGGGAATGTATACATGTCGAAATGGCAGACGTCTTTTGTGATAGAGATATCCCATGAGGACTGGATGTATCATCCGCCTCCACCTACCATCCTAGGGCTTGGGTCCGCTTACCAAACCTATCAGTCGAAGAACAAAACAAGATTCTTCCCATCATGAGGGACGTGATAGGTCGGCCCATAATCCCAGATGTTCACGATGCTTCAGCTTATCCAAAAACAAAAAAGAAAAAGAAGGTCTAGATCATGATTATACTTTGGTAGTACACGCTGAGTGTGTATGACGACACGTAGTTACCCCAGTTTTTTTGTCTCAAATTATTATCGAGGGTCTGCTTGCGGTAGTGGTGGCTATGTTAGAGTTATCTTCCATAAAAAAAGTTCCATGGATAGTGCTGTCTATCTAGGTAAAAATCATATAAGGGATTGCGTGTTCCCAAGTTTTTAAATTTATCCTCTTTTCTTGATTGTTGCGGTGCCTCAGCGATCTGTTAGGATAGAGCAAAAAAATAATGTCTTGGGCACTGAGCTCGTCCTTGAAACGGACGTCCATGAAATGCACCCCTAGAGCATTGGGGTCGCAACATAAGTTGATCTTGCTTCCGTACAGGGTCGTCTCCAGCTATGGAACGGCAACGACGACTCCCCCACCTACAACAGATCATATCCAGACAAAGTTGCCGCCTGCATTCGGGACACAGAATGCACAACGATTTCGCGAATTCAATCTCGAGGGTCGCGTGATTGCCGTAACGGGCGGTGCGCGCGGTCTCGGCTTATCTATGGCCGAAGCGTTGATGGAAGCTGGCGCAAATGGTATTCCGTCCTTTTCTCTTTTTTTTTTTGATTTGCATGCTAACGAAGGTAGTATGGTGTCTCGACCGCCTTGAAAAACCAGATGACGAATTCAACGCCGCCAAAGAACGCTCCCACTCTTCCTATGGCGGTAGCATGAATTACGCCCGCATCGATGTCCGCGATAATGAGCACATGGACAGCATCCTGGCCGACATTGCGGCAGAAAAAAAACGTCTGGACGGGATTATCTGCAATGCCGGGATCAATCACATTCACCCCGCAATTGGCCATTCCCAAAAGGCCCTAGAGGAAGTCATGGCAATTAATTATAATGGAGTTTTCAACTCGGCGACTGCGGCCGCAAAGCAAATGTTCCACCACAAATGTAAGGGGTCGATATTGCTGGTTGCGAGTATGAGCGGACTGATTGCAAATAAAGGAATGAACTCGCCCGTGTATAACTCTTCCAAGGCGGCTGTCATCCAGCTGGGCAAATGTCTGGCCATGGAATGGGGTCGTCATGGTGTTCGGGTCAATAATCTCTGCCCGGGGCATATCATGACACCCATGGTGGAGATGGTCTTCAAGGAGAATCCATCAGCGCGCGCGATTTGGGAAGCAGAGAATATGTTGGGGAGACTTGCGATGCCGGAAGAGTTTAGAGGCGCAGCCTTGTTTGCGCTTAGTGATGCCAGTTCGTTTATGACGGGCAGCAATCTGATCGTGGATGGCGGACATACTGCTTGGTAAATTGCAATACGATGTTCTCATGACTTGCATTCATTTCTGTTTTTTTCTGTTTGGCGAGTTGGATATGTAAGCAACGAGGCGCATTCGCATTCGGTCTGTACATTTGGCGATGATGGCGTAATTGCTTCTGCTACCGTGTACTTCTATGTTTGTTGATTTAGTTCTGGACAGACTGATACGTAATTTATTCGTGATGTTCATCCAAAAATCCATACGGGTATCTACATACATTAGCCTCATGCAAAAAATTAAATAAGACACGCAAATCAATCATAACCATGCACAATATCTTCATCATCCTCGTCATCATTTATCACGGGATTATCATTCAACCCCGCAAAGTCCAGTTTCATTAACAGTTGATCAACTCCAGCTGATTTGCGAGGAATATACATGTTCCGATCTTCCCTTGACCCTCCAGATTCTGTAGCTTCGAACATTCTTCCATGACCCTGGTCGACAGACCGGCTGTCATCTATACCACGTAGACGTGAAATGATATCTTTGATACCAATCTGGACTGCTTCATGCGCGTCTCGTAAGTCGTCCTTGATTACGCTTTCTTCTTTTCCATAGTCTGCCAACGCATCCACGACGCCTTCATCGGCTTCCAGGTCGAGGTTACGTTGGACAGTCTCCAGCCGAGAAACGAGAGCAATGAGATGGTCGAGGCTATTCAGGAAGGATCTCAGAGAGCTGGTGAATGCAACCTCGCTCAGGAAAAGAGACTGGGTGAGGGAAGAAAGATATCGACGATGCGCAACTGTGATTGTTTCTGGATCATGCTGTTGTGTTGGTGCCACCGCTGAATTTGCTGTGGATGGTCTTAATTGTTTTTGCTGCGTGAAGCTACTTCTCGACGCTACCAACGAATCGTGCTGCGATCCGGGTCGCGAGGTGCTCATAGCTGCAATTGCTGGCCCTCTTTCGAGCCAGGTCTGGAAATGTTGCCATGATTCTTGAATTACTTCGCCTTGCAAGTAGCCTCCAATTTCGGAGAGAACAAACAATGAGGCACTTGCAGTAGCCCAAACCTGCCGCATTTGAACACTTCGTTCATTGTGTCTTTGCCGTTGTGTTTGCAAGTGATATTGACCTCCACGAGTATTGCTCCGGGGCGGTCCGAGTGGGGATGGATGCAAACGACGCATGGTTGTGTGTTTCCATAAATTGCCCAATCGTAGTTGAGCGCGGCGAATACCGAGGAGGTATGAATGCATACTTGAATACACGGACATGTCTGAATTGGACAAGAAAAGGTCAATGGGTGGCTGTATCTTGAGCGACAAAGCGGTTTCAGTTGGGAATAAAAGATCTGCAAACGAAATCGATGAGATTTTCGTCGCGTTTGTGCCTGTATTATCCTGAGAGGCGGTCGCTGTCTGATCGCTTTTCTTTGTAGACTGAATAGATAGACTTAGCAATTCTCGTGCGAGGTCTAGCTCTTCGTCCACTGGGGCCTCTTCATTCTGCAGAGCGTAGAGTTCCGTCCATGTTTGCGCAAGCGCTGCTGCAATTTCTCCTTCTTTGATTATAACACCATCTAACCCAGCGGCTGCACCTCCGGATTTTGTCATGCGTGCTTGAAGTCTAGAGTCAGCATTTGAAACGAGGGATGTCACAAATTCGCCACGACCGAGAAGTAGAAAATCGTGAATGAGAGAGAGAATCTCGATAATCTTTGGCAGCGGCAGTAATTTAGACAGCGAGCTCTGAGATACGGAGAGCCTAATAGCTGTCACAGCATTTGCAAGCAGGGAGGTTGAAATTGGCGACCTGAGAGACGATAATTGCCTAAGATGCTCGGTCTCCAGAGTGATACCTGTGATTGATCCTGTCGCATTGTCGGCAGTCGAGCGATTCCTCTGACTGCGAATATGATTTAGAGATTTTCCAATAAACAAAATCGAAGATGCTGTCGAGGTTGAAACGAAGTTCGGCAACAATTCGTTATGCAAAACGTAGTCCACATTTCCCTTGCCTGAAAAACTCATTTCATCGTCCTCGAGCTCAACTTCAATCGCCTGGACAAAGAAGTCTTCCTTGCCAAATATCGGTAGTTCTCCGTACAAAAGCCACATGGACAATTGTCGCATCCAGGCTGTTTCGGCAGCTTTGATGAGCTGCAAGGCGATCTCTTGCAAATCCAGATAGCCGGTCTGCGATTCGGCACGAAGATAGTCAATGAGACTAGCACCACTTGTGGTGGTAGTTGTATCTTTTCTAGTAGACTCCGGCAAGATGAAGCAAGCCACACCCCATAGCCATTCCAACCTCCGCGTCCAAGGAGAAAATTCCGAGACCAACGTAGAAAGCGGCACGATCCCATAGCCGCCGACATAGTTGCTATCGTTGCCTAAAACCGCCCTTTCGACATCGAGTATCTGCTTCTGAAATCTACCAAGCCCTTCAATAGATATGGCACTAGATACGGCGCGGCAAATCGTCGACGGGTGCGAGGAGGATATAAGGGCGGTATGGGTGCGGAGACGGGCATGCAGTCGGCTTAGGCGAGCGAGGGAGGCAAGCAACGCCTTCTCCGGTGGTGACAGAAGAGGGAATGGATTCGAAGACGCGCTATTGATTTCAGGCTCCAAGTCGAGCAGAGGCGAGGGTTGGCCCGAGAGGGAGAGAAGGATCTCATGGAGCATTTTCGTGATTTGTTCTTTGCACGTCGCACGCCATGTGATGACTTATCTGTGTTAATCGCTGATCTCGTTATAATACCCCAATCAAGCTAAGTCCCGTAGAGCTTCCATCTGCAGCCCCCTGCTTCTGTTCGAAGCTAGCTGTTTCTCTTGTGGTATGATTGAGGTTGTCGACGCGACTGATCGCGGAGCGGTCAAAACAACAAAGCAATCTAAGCCCACCTCAAAAATGACTCCACCACGACCGTTTTTTTCTCTTAAAAATGTCAATTCCGGAAATCAAGACTGATTCTTCAATGAAATCTTATCGCTTGTTTGAAATTCTGCATTTTGAAGGAGTCTACACTCAGTAAAGGCAGAATTGGCGGGGGATCTGCCTCAACTGATGCCTGAGGCCGTAAGCGGGGCACGCAGCATCGCTCGGCCAATAAGCAGCGCTACAGCTGGTTCTGGTCCCTCTCTTACGTCGAGACAGCCACCTGCTCCTTCCTGCTCCCTCTGTCGTTCTTCTACCCTCATTCTGCTTTCCCAGCTTAACATCCTTCCTCTTCACTCTCATCATCTCTCATACGCACTGCAGCAGTAGCCCAGCTGCTTTCCTCCTTCATTTTCTCGCACCTTCTAAGATCCATCCGAGTTGCTCCCTCGGTTTACTAAGCATCTACAAGCATCTCCAAACACACGAGCATTTTTACCACATTTAAGCGCCAGAAAGCCTTGTCACTGGGCAGGGCTTTCTCTGTATACATCGTCCACCATTCACTCTCACGCCGATATTCCTGACACTACCACAACCAAGAAACGAAAAGCCTCCGATCAAGACGCCGCTCGGCCGGATAAGAAGATCATGACGGTATGTTGATTTCTAATACACCGCGACAGAGCACGCCACCTCGCATGGAATTTTGGACTGTTCTCCTTGATTCTTATTCTTCCTTCACTCAAAACTTTACAATATACACATAGAATTCAGAACTAACGAAACACAGGACGGCAAGATGCAGGTCGACAATGTACAAGAGACCGTGGAAGCGATCAAGCAGGGAGAAATCGACGAGTCTCTGTACAGTCGCCAACTGTACGTTCTTGGCCACGAGGCCATGAAGCGCATGGGCTCGTCAAACATTCTCATTGCTGGATTGAAAGGTCTCGGTGTTGAAATTGGTGAGTCTACCTGATGATTCGACTCTTTCGCGAAACTAAAAGATACAGCCAAAAATATCGCCCTGGCCGGTGTAAAGTCGCTTACCCTATATGATCCTACCCCCGTCGCCATCTCCGATCTCTCCTCACAATTTTTCTTGCAGCCACAAGATGTTGGCAAGCGCCGTGCCGATGTGACCGCACCCCGCGTCGCCGAGCTAAACTCATACGTGCCCGTTACAATCTACGAGTCGGACAGTCTTACCACTGACCTATCGCAATTGAAACGTTTCCAGGTCGTTGTCCTAACTAACACCTCGCTCAAAGATCAACTTGCGGTTGCAGATTATTGTCATGAAAATGGTATTTACGTCGTTGTTGCAGACACATTCGGTCTTTTTGGATACATTTTCAACGACTTTGGAAAAAACTTCACAGTTGGTGATGCCACCGGTGAAGATCCAGTGGGCGGTATAGTTGCTGGCATCGACGAGACTGGACTGGTTTCAGCGTTGGACGAGACCCGACATGGCTTAGAGGATGGTGATTACGTCACATTCACAGAAATTAGGGGAATGGAAGGACTCAACAACAGTGATCCGCGCAAGGTCACCGTCAAAGGACCGTATACATTCTCTATTGGCGATGTCTCTGGCCTCGGCAAGTACGAGGGCGGCGGTCTGTACACCCAAGTCAAGATGCCCCAGTTCCTCGACTTCCAGCCGCTACGAGAACAATTGAAGAAACCGGAACTTTTAATCTCTGACTTCGCAAAATTCGATCGTCCCGCACAGTTGCACATCGGTGTGCAGGCTCTCCATAAATTCGCTGATACTCACAACGGTGAATTCCCTCGCCCTCATCATGAAGCCGATGCCGAGGAGGTATTGAAGATTTCCAAAGACTTGGCAAGCCAGACAGAGGAAAAGGTTGAGCTGGACGACAAACTCATCAAGGAACTTAGCTACCAGGCGCGTGGTGATCTCAATCCTCTTGCAGCTTTCTTTGGTGGTCTAGCTGCTCAAGAAGTCTTGAAGAGTGTCTCTGGAAAGTTCCACCCTGTCGTTCAGTGGATGTATTTCGACTCTTTGGAATCCCTACCAGAGTCTGTGACTCGCTCCGAAGAGACCTGCAAGCCTCTTGGTACTCGTTATGATGGTCAAATCGCCGTCTTTGGAAAGGAGTTCCAAGATAAGATTGCTAATCTGAACACTTTCTTGGTTGGAGCCGGAGCTATTGGTTGTGAGATGCTCAAGAACTGGGCTATGATTGGTCTTGGTGTTGGCGCAAAGGGCGGAATTCGAGTTACCGATATGGACCAGATCGAAAAGAGCAACCTTAACCGTCAATTCCTCTTCCGACCCAAGGACGTTGGCAAGCTGAAGAGTGATTGCGCGTCCGCCGCGGTTCAGGCTATGAATCCAGAGCTGAACGGAAAGATAACGACGTTGCGAGACCGTGTTGGTAACGACACCGAAGATATTTTCAACGAAAAATTTTGGAGCGAGCTTGACCTTGTCACCAACGCATTGGATAATGTCGATGCCCGAACATATGTCGACCGTCGTTGTGTTTTCTTCCGTAAGCCACTACTTGAAAGTGGAACTCTTGGCACAAAGGGAAATACGCAGGTCGTTCTTCCTCATATTACGGAGTCATACTCCAGTTCTCAAGATCCTCCTGAAAAGTCATTCCCCATGTGCACGTTGAAGAGTTTCCCCAATCGCATTGAACACACAATTGCCTGGGCCCGCGACCTCTTCCAGACATATTTTGTTGGTCCTCCCGAGAGTGTCAATCTGTATCTTTCGGAGCCGAACTACATCGAGAAGACTCTCAAACAGGCTGGAAATGAAAAGCAGACCCTCGAGAATCTTCGGGATTTCTTAGTGACAGATAAGCCTCTCAGCTTTGATGACTGTATCGTCTGGGCACGCAACCAGTTCGAATCTCAATACAATAATGCCAGTCAACAATTGTTGTATAACTTCCCTCGCGACTCTGTCACATCCTCTGGACAGCCTTTCTGGTCTGGTCCAAAGCGCGCCCCTACACCCTTGAAATTTGACAGCTCTAACCCTACTCATCTTGGTTTCATTATTGCTGGCGCCAATCTGCACGCTTTCAATTACGGAATCAAACCTCCTACAACTGACAAGGGATACTTCAAGAAGGTGGTTGACGATATGATCATCCCTGAATTTACGCCCAGTTCAAACGTCAAGATCCAGGCTGACGACAATGATCCTGATCCAAATGCTCAGTCTGGACCTGCTGACGATAATGAGGAGATTCAGAAGCTTGTGGACTCTTTGCCGGCGCCGAAGTCTCTGGCTGGGTTCCGCTTAGCCCCTGTTGAATTTGAGAAGGACGATGATACCAACCACCACATTGACTTTATCACCGCAGCAAGCAACTTGCGTGCCGAGAACTACGATATCCCACAAGCGGACCGACACAAGACCAAGTTCATTGCTGGAAAGATTATTCCCGCCATTGCAACCACGACAGCTCTTGTGACTGGTTTAGTGGTGCTCGAACTGTACAAGATTATTGATGGCAAGACCGACATTGAGAAGTATAAGAATGGCTTTGTTAACCTGGCATTGCCATTCTTCGGTTTCAGTGAACCCATCGCCAGTCCCAAGGGCAAATACCAGGGCAAGAATGGCGAGGTGACGATCGATAAGCTGTGGGATCGATTTGAGGTGGATGACATTCCTCTGCAAGATTTTTTGAAGCATTTCTCGGATCTTGGTTTGGAGGTGACCATGATCAGCTCTGGAGTCAGCTTGCTATATGCCAGCTTCTATCCACCATCCAAGCTTAAGGACCGTTTGCCTTTGAAGTAAGTATCCTTAAAGATTTGTTGAAAGAGATGCGCTAACAATACCATAGAATGTCCAAACTCGTGGAGCATATTAGCAAGAAGCCTGTTCCAGAGCACCAAAAGAACGTCATTTTCGAGGTGACAGCGGAGGATCAGACGGAAGAGGATGTTGAGATTCCATATGTGATGGTGAAGTTGTAAACCAGGATGATAAACGATGAATTACGATAGTGTCAGCGAATTCTTTGGAGCACCTATTGTTATAAACCTTGGATAAATAAAGAATCTCCATTGCTAGTATGGTATTGGGCGTATTGTGATTTAATATTTAATTTTATCATTAGTAGGAAGCCTGAATACACGATTGGTAAATCACCTCCCAAGTTGTCCACTCATTATATAACGTACCTGGGAAGAGTTGACATCGAAATTCATCTCACTGGCACTTGGAAATCACTATTTGCGTATTCCAGATACTAATTATTGCACTATGTATTTTTTTTTTTAAACAAGAAAATAAGAAACTTACACCCATGAGCATTGCCACGTAGGTAGTGTTTTCACCTTACCCTGGGCTCCAAGAGCGCGTCTATTCACTTCAACAGCTTCTATCAACGCCCGCGCAAATTCCTGACGGCTCTCACCACTCGGTCCAGATTCTGCGTCCAATCTTTCTCGATACTTCTTCGAAAGCACACGGCCAACCTCCCACCCTCCATCTTCGAGACCTTCAGCGGCGTCGGTGATTTCTTCCTTTTGCAAGTGTTCCCATCCAGCTTGAAGTGCCGCTGTGCGAATCATTTCGGGCGATATGATGGACTGAATGTTATCGTCCCGCCCAGCTGAATGCTCTAGGTCATTTCGACTGTTGAATTCTGCTTGCGAGATGGCTGCTATCATATGCGGCAGAGCAGCGAGGTCGCCGCGAATATCGAGTGTGTATTCGGCAAGAAGAAGCTGTTTTGCTCTCCCGCGAAGAGACCGTAACATAGACTGTAATGTTTCAACGGTTGGCAGATACCAGATTGAGTGCATGAAGATGGCATAGTCGTACAGTGGCTCTGAGGCCCCAGAATTGAGAAAGTCTTGCAAAGTAGTCTGGTGAAACGTTATCCGGTTTCCATAAGGACCGGCTTTGAGCTGTGATTGCGCTTCTCCTAACGTCATCGGAGCACCTATTTTTTCTTATAAGCATACAGTGCGACATTTATTTCCAGGCAAAATCTCGAAAATAGAACGAACCGTAGTCTAGAGGGGCAGGATCAATAGCTGTAACGTGACCATGCTCTCCCACAAAATCGGCCAAGACAAGAGTGCAATCTCCTTGTCCACATCCAATCTCAAGTATTTTTGAGCCTGGTAGAAGTTCCCATTTCTTCAAAATATCAATCCTGTGCCGGACTTGAGGCTCGGATGATAGTCCCCGATCCAGCAGATTTTGAACACGAGACTCGTCCCAAGACATAGTCTTTGTTTTTTTCCCGTGAACTGCACTAACAGAGAGAAACGTTTTGATTCTTTCAGCAATCAACACGGAACGGGTTTCAGCTGCGAGACCGTAGCTAATATGTCGTCGGACTAACTACTGTAGGCAAACCGATTTACGACAGATTGATTAATCTACTCAATTGGTCCAGGCTACACGACCGCTGAGTCAGAATGAGTCACAACTTGTAACTATGCAGCCTCCTCGTATAACTAAATACATGATAATTGCTCTAGAGGCTTAGAGTGCTCGAAGACTGTTGTCGCAAACTATATGGTGTTTTAGGGCTTCTCTCGGCCTAACCCTACCCTGACCAAGTACGGCAATACGGATATAGCGCTAATGGAGCGGGGATGATAACATCAGCATTAGAAATAATTTACTTCAATCTATGATGCCATGATCGAGCTATCCGATTCAGAAATCGTGGTTAGTAAAATATGAATAATCATCCAGACCACTAACTAGTAAACTCAATTATACAGATTGTAATATCCTTCTGTAGCATTCCATATTATATTCTTAAAAGTGCTGGAGCTTAAGCTCCGAGAGCTCAGTATAAAATAACGTCATCCACCCGTGCTCCTCCTCTCGACACTCTTCCATTATCAACGTCAATGTCTTTTGCGCTATTACAATTGAGAACAACATTCACATTCTCGAGGAAAGTCTCAAGTATATCAGTTTCAGCTTCTATTTTCCAAGGATCTAGAACCATGTCGGTACGTAGTATGTCTGCAGATGCTGATAGCGGGGTTACTGAACCTCCTCAATGGCCTTTGAAGAATCTCACTTTCACCACTATGACGAGATTCTGTCATATGACACACATTATGCTGAAACAGGAACAATGAGCTAAACATAAGAAAAGACAGGAAACAATGCCCCCATCACCGAATGGGTGTCCAAGAACTCCAAAACCGGCGAGTTCAAGCGCGGGGTATCGCAGTTCCGTAACTTCATCTCGAGCGAGCCTGGTGCACAGTTTCCGCCGGAGAAAGGCCGGTATCATCTCTATGTTTCGTATGCTTGTCCATGGGGTATGCCTTCTTTTTCAGTTTTTTTGCTGTTCAAATAATGTCGATTGGAATGATTTGGCTAATAAAGGGCAGCGCATCGGACGTTGATTACGCGCAAGCTCAAGGGGTTGGAGGACATCATTTCTGTAACTTCTGTGCATTGGCATATGGGCGAGAAAGGTAAATAGTCTTTCCAAGGCACATGCGCGACTAGCAAGCTGACCATGCTATTAGGATGGCGATTCGTCACCCCCGATGAGAATGTCCCAGGGGACGATGTCCATCCCGACCCTATTCACCCCGGCTTCTCGCATCTGCGCGATATCTACTTTGACGTCGACCCGGAGTACACAGGACGCTTCACCGTGCCGACATTGTACGACACCAAGACGAAGCGTATCGTCTCGAACGAGGTCCGCCCACTACCCCTTCCATCTTTATCCGTAAACCATCCACTAATAATAATACACAAACAGAGCTCAGAGATAATCCGCATGTTCTACCACGAATTCGACTCCCTCCTTCCCCCTCAATACGCCAAAATCAACCTCCTCCCAGACTCACTCCGCGCCGAGATCGAGTCTTCCAACGACTGGATCTACAACGACATCAACAACGGCGTCTACAAATCCGGCTTCGCGACTACGCAAGAAGCATACGAAAAGGCCGTCGTCACCCTTTTCGCGGCACTGGACAAAGTCGAGGCCCATCTTTCTGGTAAACAGTACATGTATGGCGACAGCATCACCGAGTCTGATATCAGACTCTACACGACTATCGTCCGCTTCGACGCCGTGTATGTGCAACACTTCAAAACAAACCTGCGCGACATTCGCTCTGGATACCCGGCCATCCACAAGTGGCTGCGTCATTTGTACTGGGACATCCCTGCGTTTGGCGAAACGACACAGTTCGAGCATATCAAGAAGCATTATACGAAGTCGCATCCGCAAATTAATCCACTTGGAATTACGCCATTGGGGCCTGTGCCTGATATTTTGCGAAAGGATAGCGAGGTTACCGCTGTTAAGCATTGATTCAGCAGCTGCCGGATGGAAGGAGGAGTTTAGGTTCTTATGTATCAAGTGAATTGTTTGTATCAAGTCTAACATAATTATGTAACTCAATGCCTCAGATTCTATGTATATCTCCTCTTCTTCTTTACCCTCCATTTCTCTTTCTGTATCATCTCGACGAAGGAATTGAACCAGGAAAATGGTGATGTGACGATAAATTGAGGAACTTTATCCAACAGATGAAATGTGAATGTGATGAAAGAACGCCTTACCATGCATGCATTGTTGTAAAGTACAATAGAGATCTTTGGAATGAACAGATGAAATGAGATGGAGGAGTATATAGGTAGCAGATGACTGCGCTTGGGTGATGGCGTGTTTTGTGTTGTAGGTGAATATAGTATGTATGGCTGGACATCAGCGAAAAAAAAAACCGACTCGTTCGAGAAGAGGGGTATATGGTATATATCGAGCTGATTAATTTTATTTCAGACCCAGGAAGCGCTTCGAGTTCTCATAGACAATGTAACTGATCGATACTGCCGGCGCAACTTTGAGCATGTTTGGGGTAATGCCCTTGTAAAATCCGCGGAAGCCCTCGGCTCGATAGGTCGTTCGCGTAACATCCATGATACCGTCGTATGTCGTGGGATGCAAGACTGTGCCCTGTGCTTGTAATCGTGTTCGCAGGACGTTAAGCGGATAGACAAAGGATGCGCCTAGAGCACCACTAAAAGCACCAATGGCTCCAGTCGTAAAGTTGCTCAGAACCACGTCATCTTCGTGGCATTTTTCCTGCCGCGCTTTTCGGGCGAGGATTCGTCGTTTGAGATATTCAAATGTTGATAGATCAATTGCCGCGTAGGGAAACATGCCAATGAGACCGAGAGGTAAGCCACGGAAGAAGGCAAAGCCGCCGGTGCTCTGCCACATTTTGCGTGCAGTTTCGGCAATGAGTTTGTTGCCTTGGACGCCTCCTTGAACGAGTTCGCATTGCATACGACTATACCATGTTAGATATATGCCTCGAATGTGTAGAAATGCGCACTCACAATTTCAATGTGTCAATAGGATAGACGAAACATTGAGCTACCATGCCACCGAAGCCACCGGACAGAAACTGGGAAACTGGTCTGATCTTTTTTGTATCATTGTGTCCTTCAAGACGCGCGAATGCCCGTTTCGATGCCTACAACGTGTCAATCAGATCTCCTGGTGAGAGCAGTCAAAAACTTACTTCGTAGGCACCAAATTTGATGGCAGATTCCGGCATGATTTTGACAACATTGAGTCCATTGCCTGCACAGTGAGCTTGAGTACGATTAATGCGAAACGGGAGACAAACCAGCAAATAGACTGCGAATTCCGCCCGCCTTCCATAGCTCCTTCATCGCATCGACCAGACTCTTAATTCCCTTCCGCATGGCGTTCACCGGGGCACCTTTTTGAGCCGCACGGACAGCCTCTTCACGTACGCCAGTCTGGGCGATGAGGTACACTTTCAGACGGTCGAGGGGCGCGGTAGCTGTCCGTGAGACGGCGCCAGCAAGTCCACCGGCGATGAAATAACCTAAGTGAGGGAAGATGTCGGTCAACTGCAGTTCATAAGAGCGTACTGACAGCCACATAGCTACAGGTTGGGAAACAGAAAGCCACTCCAGCTCATAATCACGATCACGATTAACATCAACATCAACATCCCTGTCAAACACAACCTTTGAGTCCGGATCGGAGGCTGGCTCAGCATTGGGCGTCTCTGCGTATGCAACAGCTACCAGGTTGAATGGAGCAGCATTCATGAATATTGAGAGTGGAACGTGAAGGGCACAGTACAGAGCGGTTTCTAGGGCATGGAGTAAGAAATGAGACAGGGTCGGGATTCCAATACCTAAACCCTGTAGAGTATCACTGATGTCGACGTCTCCTTCCGGGTTTAGATTTCCCGTTGCCTTGTAGTATGACAGCACGGTGCGCAAGTTGGTGACTTCAGTTGGTAGGAAGAGTAGGAAGTCTCTGCGCTCCGTTAGCATGGCCCCTCATAGTTTTCACCGATGAATTATGAAGACACGTTACCTCCACTCGTTATAGGTTATAACCCCGTCATTATTCCGGTCCATCTGAGCCAAAAATTCATCAAGCATAGAGCTTGATACTGTAATCCCCGCACTAGAAAATGCCTCTTTCAATTCCGACCTGTCTATTTCTCCGTTGTGATTGCGATCAATGCTTTTGAATAGTTCCCACAACGCTTCGTCGGCATTAGAGACAAAGTCGCGAAATTCTGTTGTGTCGGTTGAACGATCGTCAAATCTTGCACCGCAGCGTCATCGTTGAGTACAACGTACCTCCATATTGGATTCGACCATCACCGTTCGTATCTACCGTCTTGAAAACTTGACGAAGCATAGAGTCTGCATTTTTGAGGGCTTCAAGACCGAAAGGAGTAAATCAATAGCTGTCAGTCACCATACCAACAGCTACAAAGAGGGGCACGCGCGCGCGCATGTAAACAGTAGAGAGCTGGGAGATTGAGCGCTTACGATGATCCATCTTTCGAAGGCCCTTTCTCAAGCCACTGAAGTCCACATAACCTTGTCTCCGGGTGTCGATGACCTCCCATAGCTTGTCGACCCTGTCCGGGTTTTCGAGAGGCTTCATCTTCGCGGGCGGAAGGTGGAAAAAATTATTGTCATGAAGTCGACGCAATCATTCTTTCATGTGTGATTGAATGTACGAGTGCCGCTCAAGGGGCGGCACCGATATCCGTTTGGCAACTTTTGGAAGTATATCGACGAAAAGCAGAATAACAGTTATGCCTTGCTTTTTGAGGGTCCGGAATATGATGTCGAAGTGCAGGATAAAACGCCATGTCATCGGGATGGCTCGGCTCTATGGCTATCACGGTGATTCTGGCCAATCAGAACGGCGGTGTTGGAAATATGGCGCTATTCTTGTTCGGGGACAGCGCCTATCGTTTCAATGTCAACTCTGTCGTCTTCAATGTTGAATAGACACAGTTCATTTGGTAAAACTACCGACAATAAACTAGACATACTGGCACAGCTTGGTTCGGACAATCTTTGTTTTTCCGAATATATACACACCACATATATACATAGGCGGCGGGTCATCCGACATCCACGGGACGCGGGAACATCAAACGATGACAGTATAACTTGCATGCTACGATTTGTCAATAATGACAATTATCCGGTGCCTTTATGTACAGCGCAATTGATGCGAGCTCCTCCTTGATGTGCCACCATGGCAGCAAATTTTTGGGTGTCGACTCAGCGTCGGCATTGGATGTTTACTCGCGAGCGACTGGCAGAAATCCGAGAAAACCTCAGAGACAAGGCCCAGGATCACCAAATACAGCTCCCGGATGTGAGAGTTATTAACATATTCTTAAAAACCGGTCTTTCTACCCTGTGCTTCATTATATGCTTGAGTTGCAGTTAACTGACCAAGATAACAGAGCTATGTAGACTTGCGAAACTGACGCATTCGCGGCAACAGGCCATTTCAACGGCCCAAGTCTACATGAAAAGATTTTACACAAAAGTCGACTTCCGAGAGACGAATCCGTACCTGGTGATGGTCACGGCGTTTTATCTCGCCTGCAAAATGGAAGAATGCCCCCAACACATCCGGGTCGTCAGTAGCGAAGCCCGCCAACTATGGCCAGAATTCATCACCAACGACCCGGCCAAAATCGGGGAATGCGAATTTTATCTCATTTCTGAAATGCATTCACAATTGATAGTGCATCACCCTTACCGGACTGTTTTGGAATTAACGAAGCCACTGGAATTAACGACCGAGGACGTCAGTCAGGCTACAAATTTGATCAGCGATCATTACCAGACAGATTTACCACTTCTATATCCACCGCATGTCATCGCGGTGATGGCTATATTACTTGCAGTCATTTTTGGCGGCGGGGGTGGCGGAGCTGCTCATCGCAATCCATATGGCCATGGAGCAATAGTGGCCAATCCGCCTTCGATATCTACGTCCCTTCGAGAAGCCGGGTTGGGCGTGACACTGTCTGCATTGGGTGGGACAAATGCACCAGGTACGACAGGAGCAACAAGACCAGACCCAAGGATTTCACGGATCGTCACTTGGCTCGCGGAAAGCGAGGTTGATATCAAGGCTGTTGTCGAGTGCACGCAGGAAATGATTTCGTTGTACGAGGTTATGGATGGAGTGAACATTCAGCAGTGCAAGGAGATTATATCGAGGATGATCAAGACTCGAAATACAGATAAATGAGTATACACCCTATTTGTTAAGGACATCTATCACCTATTTACCAAAATATATAATAACTTACTTGTACGATGGATGATTGTGCAACCTCAAGAATCAGGCCACCAACATGCGTCAAGCACAGACAGGTTCTACAAAGTATGTGCACACCATAGTACGTAACACAGACCACATCTACAAGTAAACAGCATCTAAACCTAAATCGAGGCGAATCTCATCCCCATCAGTCACACTAACCCTGCATCAGACTCAAAGCAGAAACCACGACCATAAAAATTCTTTCACTGCAATCGATTGACTGGTCAGTCCACCAGATCGATGCATATCATGATACCAGAGTGGCTGGGCGTCGATGCAAGCAAGAAGCGGTGACTAGACTGGTTTCATCCAATCGTGGTGAGGAGAGAGGGTGGTGCATGAATGGATACAAAGGTGTCTGCATGCCGCTCATGAGGGCGACTGGCTAGGTGGTCAAGCCGCGATGGTTGTTTTGAGGTGTCGGAAACTTAAATAATGTCAGTACGGAGTACGCTCTGTAGAGTCTTTTTATTATTCATTGTCATTATCTGTAGTTGGGTTGAAAGGTAAAAAGACGCATAGCCCAACCTCGTCCGGTACACGTGACCAAATCGAACGACTCATGCGAAGCCTACATTTGGAGATAAGAGCATGCAAGTAATCAATCCCAAACAAAACTAAACTGGTCATATGCCGTCGAAAACCTGTACACAGCAGGTGGTGGACGTCCTACATAGTACAAAGAGTGAAACGGTCAGTGCAAAAATAGCATGGCAAGCGCTGGCCACGGAGTCCTCTTACTCCGCAGTGTCAGGAACTCAGAACTCAGAGTTTCGGTTAGAGAGGACGATCCGCGAAGATCGTTGGCCCGAGTCTGTAGGGTACTAGCGCTGTTTGGGCTGGTAGTCGAGAATTTTCCAGGTCAGCTGCACGGCCGATTCTGTACGGGTATTCCGCTTACAATACGATACTCATTATAGTACTCACTGAGAGATGTTCATGTTGTTGGCATGCTGCTAAGAGATTGTATCAGTCCGTCAGATATTACTACGATATTACATGAGTCGGCTCATCAGGTTAGAATGTGCGAAAAACAGTCAAAACCTAGCTAAATAGCACATAAATGCCAGTAATCTATTATGGACTGGATCAATCGAGGAATGAAACTGGCGGGAGCGTCGGCATCTCGCCCAGCGGACGCAGGTACGGCGTACTCCGTCTCTGGTCCGCAGTCCGCAGACCAGGATTCCAGAGGCTGAGTCGTGGATTCTGCATCGCCATGCCTGGCACCACACATGTGCTTGTCTATGTGTGAGAGTCGACTCTCTACTGTGTATAGACGGGCTGCTCGGAGATGATATCAATTAGATCGGCGGTGGATTGTATGACATGAATTAGCTGCTCCAACGAGCACATTCAATGAAAATCCCGTGTAAGAACAATACAGGTTTCGTAATAATACGGCCACCATGCACAGCAACAAGCCGAAGGCGACCAGTAATGTGACCGTACCGCCATTGGAATGGGTCAACGTCATGTTGCTGTGCGTAGTATGCTCTCTGTAAGAAAAGAAAACAGACTCCATCCTGAACATGCCGCCGCACACGAGTCACTGTCGACGGTCCCTTATTGGATGTATTCGATACGGAGTATCCACACAGTGGCTGAAATGACATAGCATAATTGGAGACAAGGTCCATTTTTGTCCGAAAATGGCTGGCCGATTTGGGGTTTGCCACTAGCTTTGCTACTAGCGTCTGCTGAGGCTCGCTGTGACTGGCTCCGCCTGAAGAACAGTGCATGACCTGGTCTCATAGATGTGGATCGTCTTACAAGCGCAATACCAGAACATGCTACAAGATACTAACGTTGAGTCACTTCTCATGGTCAGGTACTCAACAATACGGTCAAAAACGGTACTGCCCTTGCTCGGTGACTCCACAAGCCACACATGAATGGCGGAGCCATGAATTAGTGCCTCGATTAGTACCGTACAATACGTAGGTAACTTCTCGCCCAGGCAGTGCTCCCACCAGTACTAAGACGTTCCCCGTCAGCCTTTATTATTGTCCCGCCATCGTTAATTTCTTCTCTTCATCCAATCCATCCCACACTCGTCTCAGCTCGCTACAACTCCAACTCCAATTCAACTCTCTCAACGTCAACATTTCTACCTACGCTCGTCTAGTCCAATCCTTCTCATTTTTATTTACTTCCATCCATTGTATTCCTTTATCCGTTCAATCCACCCATCATCAAAGACTAGACAGCGCTCATTGTTTGTTTCATCTGTTGAAAACGCTCATATACGACACCCACGCATATATACCATGGCTTCTGCATATTTCTACGGTCAGCACCAACAACAGCAACATCATGCTGTTGTCAATGCCCACATGCAACAATCCAACAATCACCACGGTGGTCGCCGAAGAGGGCCTCGCAGCATGGCCGCTCAGAATGCCCAGCGGCAATCTCGCAGTGTAAAGACCATGCGGGAAATGGTCGAAGCTCCTACTGTGACGGCTTTCCGCCAGCGTTTCGAAGCTGGTCGCTCGTTTGATTTGGACGATGATCTGGAATTCTGTCCTAATTTGCTTACCGAAGACGATGTTCGTTATCAGCATAATGTCTACAGTGTATTGGCAATGTACTAACAGGCGTAGTTGCATTCTATCAACTCATCTGCTTCTGATCGTTCATCCCTGTCCAGCGGCTCTCCAGAGTCCTCGCCTATGCAGCACCAAATCCAACCCGCCCAGCAACAGGTGACGCCAAGCATTTCGCTCTCGCCCGGTCCTTCAACCACAGCTTCCTATGTCAACAATGTTGCCGCGGCCGCCATGAACCATAATGTTAATGTCATGCATTTCCAGCAGCCTGCGGCCGCTCGTGCCCGAAAGGTCATTCCGATCGTGAACCCACAAACCGGCATTACCCTTGCCAGCCCTCCTACCTCGATCAATCCCAGCATGATGCAGAACCAGCGTCGGTGGTGAGCTCGTCGTACTCGAGAAAGTCCTGGCTCATAGTCAGGCTTCCCTTTTCATTAGGCATGCCTTGTGACTTCTTTTCTTATTGCCGTCGCTGGCGTCATCTGCATCATCTGGGTAACAGGAGTTTCGTTTTTTCTTTTCACTCGGTCTCGACGATCATTACACGACACCTTTCTTTCTACTGACCATATATTCTCGGATCAAAAAAAGAATTTCTGTCAATATTGTATATACTTTTCTATTTGACGACGACTACATTGCTTTTTTCGGCCTTTTACCCACGATACTTGCAGATCAGCGACGGCGTACATGTTTTGCATTTCGATCAATCACTTGTGACGGCATTCTTGTCTTTTCTGCGACGGGAAAAAATATACCAAAATTTCGTTTCCGGCCCGGTGCACGATTGCTGCTACAGTGTATAGAAAGCGCAGCATTTGTTCTACTTTTCTTCTTGGGTTTTTCAAGATATCACAAACGCATGCCTCGTGTTGGGGGAGTTTTTCTTTGGATTTCTGGCGACTTTCGACCTACGACTTGTTTTGAACACACTCTACGACACGCATTTATTCTTCGTTAATATGTTCTTCTACGTCATTTATCATATCACTATATCGCTATATCACTGGGATGGATGTAACTGGGGTGGAACGGTTGTTTGATTGATTTGGTCTGATTTCACTAGACGGCGGAAACGATACATGTCTGCATTGGGTGTGATTGTTTTTATTCTGTTTTGCTTTAGGTTTTTTCTTGTGGTTTACGAGCATTCTGTTGTCAAGATATCTGGGCATCGGGAGAGCCCTAGTTTTCTTGTTTATTTCTATAGCTGTGTTATTTCATTGTCTGCGGATATCCATTGGGGCATATGTATGGGGTGGTGAAATGATGACCTGCCGGTCTGGAGTTCTGGCTGTACAGGCCGCGAATATATTGCTTCTTATCTCATCTTTGGTACATATTATTCAGTAAACATAGCTTCGTAAACAATTAAGCAGTTTACTCCAGTAGTTGTCCGCATGCCGAGGAATCGGATGTGCACCCTGAACCATCCCAGCCAATCGTCGCATTGACGTCATACACTCAAAGCATCCATTCATCCATGGCATGACGCTGCTTTCGTATATAAAGTAGTACTTCTTCTTCCTTCACTGGACAAGTCTCTGTTAAATATAAAATTAAACACAGACATTGGCTTCCCGACTATTCAATCGTTTATCTTCGTCTCATCTATCTGTTGACCAGTATCCGTATCGCGATATATATCCCTATCGGGCTCAAGTCCTTCACCCCCCATCAACCGGAATATCCCGCCTACTTTGAAACCAAAGAAGGAGAATGGCTTCACTACCTTACCTCCGCCAAACAATCCGCCCTTTCACGACTGCTCTCCCAACCACATTGGGCGCTTCATCACGAGTAGCCACATTCTCAACCTCTTCCATCCACCGAGCCCTCAAAGAATCTGATCGCAGTATGACCCCTTCACCCCCCCAAAACCCAGTTCCTTCGTCAATCCCATGCTAACGATGTCAACAGACAGAGATAATCTCCCAAACGAATACGAATCCCACAAAGAAGAGAATCTCAAAGACGTCAAATCGGGAAAAGCGTCCTGGAAAGAGCAGCTTGCGAGTGAGAGTGAGGCGGGCGTGAAAGCTGATAGAGGAGAGTCGGCGGCGACGGCGAGCGTTGATGATGTTGTGAGGGGAGCGAAGGAGGCTGCGGCGAAGAAGGGGAAGAAATGATCTACTCGTACTTCGTACTATGTACTCGTTGCATGGGAGAAGAAGATGATAATGGGACGTGCGGCTAGTCCTGTGTTTCTAGCGTTGTGTATATAATTCGAAACTGGGAAAAGGTATTGCTTGCCGCAGATCAAAGCCAAAAAGCATGTTGAACAACGTCGCTTCTATTCCATGGTAAAAGGGAAAAAAAGATAAAGAGAGTGGTATCAAGAGATACAAATCAAACCAAACCACAACGCCATACATACAACCTTGCCCCGTAGAGCAATGTGACTACTTCAGTATAACAATCAAAATAACAAGCACAATAATCAACCCAACAATCGTCATCATACTCCAATTATCCCCCGCCTTCCGTCGAATCTTATCCAGTCTACGGCGCGCATTATTCAGTCGTCCCTGATGCCGATCAACGTGCTCATCAACATCATCCAACAACGCAATATGCCCTTCTAACTCATCGCCAATCTGGATACTCAACTGATGCTGACGCCCAATCGACTCGCCTAGCGAGTCCAACTGCGCATCCTGTTCGGAGAGGATCTGTTGGTGGTGGGCGTGAATTTGCTGGTTATCGAGATTGTTGGTGTCGAGATATGCGCGCCCTTCTTCGCGAGTGCTATTGGGGTCGTCGCGGTAAGGTTGTAGCAGTGCCGCTCTGTTGGAGTTGTATTCCTCGTCTTCGTCATCTGCATCTGTAAAACGTACCGACTTGGAGATTGGATGTTGCGGAATAGGTTGCTGCAAATTCGTCCCACGAGTCGCATGCGCAAAATCTGGGCCTAGCGATGGATCATTCGGTACCTTTGTAGCGTCGCTCGTCTCTTCGCTATTTCCAAAAAACTGAGATGCAAAGTCGTCGTATTGAGTGCGTAATATGCTTATTTGTTCTTGCGTATCTTCGTCAGCATTAGTGGCGTCATTTTCGAGGCGCTCGAGACTTTCCCGAAAGGACTCTAAGGATCGCGAGATTTCGCCATCTTGTGTGTTGGGTTCGAGGTTGAGAGATATTGCGCGTTTTCGTTCGAGAAGGGAGAGTTTGATGTGGTCTGCTAAAAGGAAGAGCTGGGATGGATTCGACATGGCGTCTATCAACGACTGATTTAGCTGGTTAATCGCTGACTGGAATCGGTTGTGGTATGGCAAAGCCTATTAATTGTACAGTTGATGCACCGATTGATGTAGATCGATGTAGATGTGGTGGTTGATGAAATGAGTTGCCTGAAATGGGCCGATAGCAGGCCGCGGAGTCAGGTCCCGTGGCTTGCGAGCTTAAGTCGAGCGTGGTCTGTCCGCAAACGATTAGTGGTTGTCAATGCTCAATAGTATCTACGCAGTAAAGCTGTCAGCGCAGAAGTGCTGCGAACTACATTCAGATCGAAGCTGGACCACAATTAAAGTGGTGACCGGATCGACGGATCACTTCGGCATGTGCTTGGGTGGCTCCTTCTGATGCAATTTTGAGATAGACGGAACTTTGACCCTTCACCTACAATTCCTCCTCAACAATTACAACTTCGAGCCCACCCTTGATACATCTAGGGCTTCTTGCTATGTGACTGAAGAACAAAACAAATTCTTGCAGATCGCGCAGGCCTGTTTCAGCCACTGAGCAATCATCCAATCACACGAAACTATTCGGAATCCCTAGCTGGGCGCATCAGCTCTCATACCGCGACCCCTTTCGCTATTGTGTTACCCCATGGTTTTAGCAGAGGCAGTAGGAGTATACAAGGGAATATAAAATAATCAGCACGCCTCTAAGCTAACTTCATGGATATCACCGAGCTTCTTACAACAATGGATCTAGAACGCGGGGTAGAAGAGGTCGTCGATCTCAGAGCACTGGACTACATCTCGACTTATGATGAGCATCTAATGTGCCCTATATGCCACTGCCCCTTTATCCGACCCTTGCGACTCCAATGTGACCATGTGTTTTGCCAGAAATGTATCAACGACGCCATCATGTCTACTGATTCGGACTCGCGTGACTTTCGATGTCCGTCTTGTCGAGCCCGTGGAGATATCGGTGGCAAAGTTCCGAAGATATTGATAAATATGTGCGATGATGTGCGAGTACGATGTCCGTATTCAGGCGAGGGCTGCGAGGAGATTATGGCCCGAGGGCATGTGCAGTTGCATGTGGACAAGTACTGCGATTACAAGTTGATAAAATGTCCAGACTCGACCTGCGAGCAAAAAACGCGCAAGAAGAATCTCAACGCTCAAAAGTGTATGCACAGTACGGTGAAATGTGAAGCTTGCGAGGAGGATGTCATGGAGCAGGATTTAGAGGTAAGTATGACGCTATCGCAAGATGGATATGGTCTGACATTGTGAGCAGGAACATCAAGATCAACAGTGTCCTAGCTTACGAACGACTTGCCCCGACTGTGGTGCTATGGTATTTCGTAGCGCGTTGGAGCAACATATCGACACATGTCCTGAAGCTATTCATCCATGTCAGGCGTCAAAATACGGATGTCCTATTAAGCTCAAGCGTTCGGATTTGACGATCCACGAACGAAGCTGTCCGTTGATTACCATGGGCCCATATCTAGAAGTGCAAAACTCGCGCATTGACTCGCTGGACATGACGATCCGCCAATTACGGCAGAGGAATGAGATTCTGGAGGATGGAATCGCCAACATTCGCTCTACCCTAATGGACAGTGCGCGATTCATGCCTGAAAGTCGAAATCAACGTCACTTCTCCGGTGACGAAGTGGCTCAGGATCAGTCTCAGTCTGGACCCGGAGAAACTGAAGATACTGACCGCTCATCACAATTATCATCCTCAACCGCAATGACATATCTACTGTCTCTACATGAATCTTTACGTGAGGAAGTATCTCAGCTTTCGCACGCAATGACGGACCTTGACGCAAGAGCCAGCATGGCGATTCTTAACGAAAGCATGCGCGTCAACGAAGATTTGGCTCATACAAGCGCTGCAATTAATACCATACGGATGCAAATGCATTGGCTATTGAATCCTCGATTGCAGCAAGGTCATCGACTTGGTGCTGCCGGAGCAGCAGGAGATTCAAATCCTGGTCCGAGTCGACCAGCACCAGGACCAGGCCCTGGATATAATGGTTTGACGCCACGTCGATTGAGTGATGGCGGCCGCGAGGGGACGAAACTGTAGCATGTTACGACTCATGACATTACGAGCATTTATGCACAGACTAGCTGTACAATAGTCAATAATATTATATAGTAATCAATCTTACCGGTGGTATGAGTTGCCACCTGAAAAATCAGGCATAGGCACGTGACTTCCCCACTAAGATATTGCGGGCATCAAATGCAAAATGAGACTAATCTACAAAGAGCCCACAACTTTGTGGCGGTCGTCATTGCGTCGCTACCTTTTATTTCCATACTCACACGACCTATACCAGCGGCGGGCCAGACAGGCCATTCGATCGTCTAACCCACGTCTAATTTTCTCCATTGATTACGACCATAGCGAAGAGGAGCCCACCCCAGGGAAAGGGCCGTCGCCGAGATGCCGCCAAAGAAAGGAGCAGATCAGCCCAAGAAGAAAAAGGCGTCGGTGGAGGATAAGGTGAGTTTTCTTTTTCCATCCGGAAAGAATAATAAGAGTAAAAGCTGACGTGTGAAGACGTTTGGTATGAAAAATGTAGGTCAATTCCAGCGGCATCTTGCTAAACCACCCGATGTTCTCAATTTTCTCGATGTTCTCGATGTTCTAACTGGACGGTAGAAAAAAGGAGGAAGCGCCCGCCGACAAATAGCCCAACTTGAAGCACAAGCCAAATCCAACAAAAACGCCGACGAGAAAAAGAAAGAAGCCGAAAAGGCACGCCGAGCCGCCGAAAAGGCTGCCGAGGAACAGGCCAAACGGGACACCGCAGAACTCTTCAAGCCTGTTCAGGTACAAAAAGTACCTTTTGGCGTGGACCCAAAGACCGTGGTCTGTCAGTTTTATAAACAGGGACACTGCGACAAGGGCAAAAAATGTAAATTCAGCCACGACTTAAGTGTCGAGCGGAAAGCGGTGAAGAGGGATTTGTACTCTGACTCGAGAGATGCAGAGGCCGCTGCAAATGGCAAAGAAAAGGATACGATTGATCAGTGGGATGAGGCGAAATTGAGAGACGTGGTGTTGAGTAAACATGGGAATCCGAAGACGACGACTGATAAAGTGTGCAAATACTTTATTGAAGCGGTTGAGAATCAGAAGTATGGATGGTTCTGGACGTGTCCGAATGGTGGTGATAAGTGCATGTATCGACATGCTCTGCCTCCTGGGTATGTCTCCTATTTTACTTTTTTCTTTTTTTTGCTTTTCTTTTGTGCGACGATGCTGACTGAATGACTAGGTTCGTACTCAAAACCAAAGAGCAACGAGCCGCCGAAAAAGCGCTTATGGACAAATCGCCCCTCAATACGCTTACTCTTGAAGATTTCCTCGAAATCGAACGACACAAACTCACAGGTACCCTGACACCAGTCACGCCGGAGACCTTTGCCGAGTGGAAGAAGAAACGACTCGACAAGAAGGCGGCCGAGGAAGAAGCGCGCAAGGCCAAGGAAGCTACAGGTCGTACGCTCTTCGAATCAGGCAATTGGCGTGCTGCGGGCGACAGTGACGAGGAGTCGGACGAAGAGGGTGAAGATGATGGAGTGTGGAACTTGGACGCGTTGCGTCGGGAGACGGAGCGGATACGCATGGAGAAGGAAGAGGAGCGGTTGGCGAGATTACATGGTTTTTCAATTAACGGGGAGACGCTGGGTGAAGAGGTTGCAGTTGACGGCGAGGGTTGATCATATACATTAGACAGCATAAGCCGGTATAAAATGTGCTTGCATACATTGTTCATTTGATCCATTAAACTACCGTCGTTTAACACTCGTATTAAATTACCACTTCTCAATATAAGGCCTCAAGTCCAACTCATACGCAAACGTCGTTCGCGGCTGCGTATGTAAAAACCAATACGAATCGGCGATCTAAACCGTCAACTTTAATCATGTCAGAGGCCGGAAAGGGGGGAACAACTTACAGCATCAGGGCTGAGCTTCGCATCCTCATGCTCAAAGACATGTCCCTTCGTCTTCGGAATATCAATTACGCCATCAACAATGACATGCGCAACATGGACTCCCTTGGGGCCGAATTCTCGTGCCAGAGACTGAGAGAGGGCCCTCAGACCGAATTTTGCGCTTGCGAAGGCGCTGAAGAGTGCTGAGCCGCGGACGCTTGCCGTTGCACCTGCTATCGTCAGTACTACGCCCTTCCAAGTACCTAGCCAGGATTCTAGAGGGGGAAGATAAGTACCGGTAAATATCAAACTCGGCGGGAATTCACTCTTCTCCTCCACGCCTTTGAGTAGTAATGGCAACACAGCCTGCGAAAATAGGAACGCAGCTTTGACCTGACCTTCCCAACCCTTCTCGAACTCCTCCGTCGTCAACTCCAGGAACGGCTTGCGCACGAACCCGCCTCCAGAATTGAAGACGGCAGCTGCAATGGGACTGCCGGGAAAGAGTTCTGTGGTTATCTTTGTGAATGCGTTTGAGACTGCGGATGCGTCGGAGACGTCGGTGCTGAGCCCAATTGCGTGGCCGCCAGAGGCGTTGATGGTCTCGACGACTTCAGAGTAGTTTGCGGGATTGCGGGCGAGGACGATGACGGGGTAGTGTTGGGCGAATTTACGGGCAATTGAGGAGCCCTTTTCGCAAGTTAGCTGTATCTCAAAAGGAGTGGTCAGAAGGGAGGATGTACAGTTCCGGGGCCGACGCCGGCGACGACCGCGATTGCTTTCTTTGCTGTCATTTTTTCTGATGTTATATGGATCTTTTTCAAATGTTCGAGAGGTAGTAGTAGTATTTTATCGATCAATATCAATCTGAGTGGACATTCGAGAGACACCCAGGGAGTCTGGCATATATATTCAGCTAGGTACTTCCAGCTGCTTAGAAATCAACTCCCATGCAAACTGAGTTTGTAATATCAGCAGATCAACTGAATGGTGAGATATTGCTGGAGAGGGGGGTGTTGATGGCGTCATCTTGATTGACTGATTACTTATCGCAGTTGATTAGATACGATTAAGCTTTGATAGTGGGGTTACTAATCTGCCTGCATCCAGCGATGTCAATATCGTACAAGAAACGTAGTATCTGAACTACCACCGTCGCCATCCCTTCTTATTGCTGTTGCTCTCATCTCCCGCATCCTGCTGAGAGGCTTGTCTCTCTGCATCAAGCATTCTATCGAAATCCCGCTGCGCGGATTCTCGTTCTCGCTGGCCGGATTGTTGTTCGCGTTCATACGAAGAGTACTCTGAAGATGTGTTTTGTTGCTGTGGTCGTCCCCAGCCAGACTGTGACGAAGGCGCGGAGACTGACGATCTAGAGGCTTTTTCGCGTCTGATGCGGTCCCATGCATTCTCATTCGATGTTGACTTCAATGATGCTGATGTCTGGTACTCAAGCGCCGTAGGACTGGCATCGTCGAAAAAGTCCGAACTTGAAGAAGTCTCGGCGTAAGAGCGAGGGGTCTCATTTCCCCTAAATGGAGTCTGATACGTCTGATACGGCGGCGCATCACTCTGCCCGCGTTCCTCAGCCTGTCCATAGGTACCACTCCGGCCGTCAACGCCCTTGTTCTCATCTCCAGCTTCCTCCGCACTGGCCGTCGCGCCCGCATGCCTCACTGTATCAATGCCTTCCCTCCTCTGCATTGCCAGCTCCTTGTACCCCTCTTTCCTCTGCTCCCTCGCTTCTTTATACCGCTTGATAGTCTCCCTAAAATCCGCAAGTCTCGGATCCGTCGACAACGCAACCTTATAGCTAGTCATCGAATACGATGCAAACATACCACTCGTAAAAAAAACCCAAAGACTAAGTCTCCACCCCGCGGCAAACAGAACTGCGCGTTTTTCCTGCGCGGCAGCAAGACCCCACGCCGTCTTCCAACCCTCAAATAGCGAGACCTTACTCGGCACACTCAATGTTCTTCTCAGCGTGTAATAAGAATGTATTGCACCTGCCGTCAGGCCAACCGGAAACCCGATTCTGCGCGTGTTGATCTCATGACTCGCATGCTCCGCCAGCGCATCTAGTTCCGGCTGCGACAAGTCTCGTCGCAATAAACTCTTTATACCCTCGGCTTGCTGCGAAATAGACCACATGACCGTGCGCTCCCAGTTCCAGGCACCCCCAAAACCGACATATAGCAGGAAAGGGTTGGGCCGCTGGAAGTGTTCCTGGTTAATTTTGAGCGGGAAGACGGAGGCATAGCGGGAGGAGAGGTCGGGGCTGTCCCAAGTTGAGGTGTCCTGGGACGGATCGAGATTTGTTCGTGAGGAGGAGTAGTCGTCGTCGGAAACCATTTTTTATACGTCAATCCTGTTCAATTGTTGTTCTATTGTATTTGTAGATATGATCTTGGTGAGTGGGGAGCCAGTGAGGAGCTCATGAGGAGCTCGTGAGGAGGTCTTGGCCACTCGGAGCTTGCTCTCCGCCCGGAATAACTTGACGTCAATCAGCGGCTTAGTCAGCATCTTGTTTTGGTCGACAATCCGGGGAAGGCAAGTCTCTAATTCTACAGAGATCTGCTCAATGACAATACATACATCAGTATTGATTCATAGTTCTCCATATAATTCGCCATTGTAATCGCCCTCGCGGGCTACACTATAAATTCTTTTCTCAAGAACAATTCTTGGTACGAGAATCAAACATAGCAAAACAAAACAAATAACCACAAATATGTATGTAGATGGTGCGATTTCAAGGTTGGAAACAAGATACGAACAAGTGTATCACAGAAAGATCAGAAAGCAAAGCTAGATGCAGAATGGTAATTGTACAGCATGTATAGAGACGGATATTCGAAGTAAAAGAGATTCGTAACTTCGTTTGCGTACAATTAGTAGTAGTGATTGAATAAGCTGAAACAAAAAGAGAAAGAAAAAAACTAATCCCGTGGCACTTGAACGCTTTCATACGGAGAGATGCCGTTCTTATCAGATTCTGTCGGTGGGGACCGTACAGCAGGTCCACGGCTGGTACTGCGCATTCGACCGGTGAGGTTTCTGAACTTGCTTGCGAAAGTCTCGTTGATGCTGCGACCTCGTCGATGGTCAACGGACATCCTACGCATAGACTGCGCGTCGGCACCGGTTGTCATTGGCCGTGTAAGCTCATGACCTACACGTGCATTATCGGTAATGATTTGACTCGACACCAATTCCCTTCCCCTAGGAGCAGGTGGTGGTGGCGGAGGCGTGTTTAGATGCTGTAGTTCCGGAAGAATTGGAGGAATGATTTTCGTGTTATCCACAATAATGTCAGGCTCAATGCTCACAGAGACTGACGGGGGCGATCCATGAGTCGACATTCCAAGCTCTCCAGAGTTCTCACGTCGATGTCCCCGTGGTCCTCGAGTCCTGCTTGTCGATCTGCTTCGCGGCATATGAGGAATAAACCTAGGGTGATGGGGAAGGTCGGCGGGAACCGGTGTTTGATGAAACTCAACTACTGGTACCGACATGGATCGGCTAATTCTGGCCGCTTCTGCTTGATAGACCGTGCTCGGGAGCGTCAGAGGCATTTCCGGCATCGCTGGTGCCTCGTCATCAACATATCCATCACTATATTTTGGACGCCGCATTGCTTTTGGTGTAGCTGGTAGACCGACGGTGCCAGAACGCCCTCTTGTAGAAGAACCTGAATCAGATCCATTCCCAAAGGTCGGTGACCTTTTGCTGGCGTTACTCTTGGACCGGACCCGTTTGTTGAAAGACCCGCCTGACGACGGCGGGCTTTCCGGTAGATTCCCACCAACAACAGACATCATTGCAGCGGTCTGAAAGTCACCAGGATGTGGAATCTTGGGAGCAGAGGGGCGTCGAGCTAGCGAAAGTCGTCGGGCCTCGAGTTCTGCGGCTGCCAATTCCCTCTTTGCTCTTTCATGTGCGCTCAGAACCATGTTAGAATTACTGGAGAATTCTGTTCTTGAAGTATCCTCAAAAGATTCGCTTGACAACATAATCTGAGAATTGGACTCCGGCTCATGACTGTGTTCCTGAGGCTGGCGGCTGCTTGATCGACCTCTACGTCGTTTATCAGGTGACGGGTCACGTCTGACTCTGCTGGTACCACGGCGACTGGAACTGCGCTGTCGAGATCGGTGTAGTCGTTCGCGATCGCTCGTAACAAAGCGAAGGCTGTCTTCAAATCCTCTCACATCCTCGGAAGGTGACATTGGCAATGGCGACGTCGGCGATCGAATGCCCGACTTACTCCTATCAGCACTGCGGCCTCGACTCTGGCGACGACTGCTGTTGCGACTCTTTACCTTTTGCTTCCGATCAATCCCCCTAGATGACGATCGTTGACGTCGGTCGGTTTTGGATGAGCTACGCACACGGGAGCTGCCCTTGGTGTGACTCCTGCTGCGATGCTTCGAAGCATCAGTACCGAGGCTGTCCACGCTTGCGTTGTATTTGGCAAACTCTTCAGGAGACATTGGAACAGGTGAAGATGGTGAACGTTTCGCAGGTGCAATGTACCGGTTTGTTGCCCGTCCACGAGAGTCTACTGAGCCATTCCTAGAACTCTTTTTGCCGTGTTCACTACCTGCGTCTCCATGTCGCCGAGTCTTCGTATGAGGATGATGAACATTTTTGGCATAGTAATTAGCCTCGTCTAGGCTGCTAATGTATTGATCAATACTGCGGCTGCTGACACTAGGACTCTTTGCAGAGCGCAAGGTTTGGAACACCGAACTTGGAGTTCCGCCACCGGTGCCATCAGTGTATGGACCAGCTTCGGATTCAGATGTATCGACTGGCGGCCATTGAATATGAAGTCCTTCGGGTTTGCGGTCGCGAGAGCCATTTCTTGCTGCGGCCTGTCCCTTAAGTGTCTCAAAGACTCCGGCAGCAGGTGATGGAAGACCCTTGATACCTTCAAACTTGTTGTTTGTTGTCTGCACGGCTGTTTGTGGGCTTGGCCTGTGGCTATCCTTGCCTGGTTCGTAGCGTGCAGAAGTCAGCAGCAGCACTGGTGGCTCGTTATTGTCGCTAGAATCGTTGTGATCGGACCTGGTTATGTGACGTTTTCCTTTCTCGGAACTTGAATCAACCGGCGTGGGAAGGGACCTGGGAGGGAAGTTGGGAGGCTGTGAATCCACTGGGGTTTCACCTATGGAAGGTAGTCGATGTCGGTGTGCATGAGAAGGTGTTCCAACTCGAGACAATGCGTTGTTGAGGCTGCGGGCATTGTTGAGTCTATACGATCCGAGGCCTCCTGGCGAGAGTGCAGACTCTCCAACGGCTGATTCAGCTATAGGTGTGATGCCGGGTGCATTGGTAGGAGTGCGATCATCCGACTTGAGACCTGGAAATTTAAATGCCTGATTGCCTTGAGGACCAAAAGAAGTGATGAGCTTGAGAGCAGAATTCTTCACAGTCATTCGATTGGCAGACTCGGGCTTGAGCATTTCGACAGGCTTGGGCTGGGGTTCAGAAACAGGCGAGGCAATGCGATAAGGTGCGTTGGGCGCCGTAGGCGACATCCATGGCTCTGAAGGCTCGGCTCCTGTGCACATGAAACATCGGATTGCTAGTTGTTGCTGAGCATTCGATACCACATGTTCACCCCATCGGCGAACGAGGTATGACTGTCGCTGCCAGTCGTTCGGAAGTAGGAGGCAGGTCATGAGGATGGCTTCCATGAAATAGTTACGCGACACATAGACCTCAATTGCGTCGTTGCGGTCTCCGAGAGCTAGCAGAATTGTAGCAGAAGCGTGGATATCGCCAATTTCGAGCAATCTCTGAACGAAACTCTGACCGACCTGATTGGCTTGCTCTTCACCACCCATTTGACTAAGAGCCAGAAACATCCACGCAGAGGAATTGACGGGGCCAGCACTAAGCATAGCCATCATTTGCATCGGATCGTTCTCTCCCAGCCAACGGGAAAGGAATATGGCATTTTGACTAGCCGGGGGATGTCGGTTTACTATAAATTTTTAGAACATGATTTACGCGAGAGGTAAGTTTCAACTTACATTCGTCCCTGATAAGACCTTCGATATCCCCCTCCCATCCAAAAACTACACGAAGCATCTGTTGTCGCAAAGCTTCGGGCGTTAGGTGAGACTCGTCAAGTGGCGGTACTTGCTGCATATACGAGACTTCATTGACTCGTTCCCTCGTGAATGGGAAGAGATCTACCAAAGGCTTGTCGACAGGACTTTGGGTAACTTCATGGCGAAGCCGCGAGCCGCCTCGCGAGCGAACGGAAGAGACTGATGCAGTAGATCCATATGCGATAGATGTTCCGGACTGAGAAGGCAGACGACCGAGAGGCGATGTCATGGAAAAGGTCGTTCCGCTGTAGGTTGATTTATTGACGGGAGAAAAGGGTCGGACCCGGCCAGACGAAGCGTGCGAACTGATTGAGTTGGTACGGCTGCGCTGTGACATTGGGCTAGCGGTAGCGGCTCGCTGCTGGCTTGCAAGCTCTTGAATGGAAACCTCTGGCCCTCGGAAACCTTGAGCACTTCGCGTTCCGCTTCCCCTTGAGAAGTAGCTGGGCGACATTGGCCTCACTTTTGACTCTTCGACAATCGCTATCTGATCCATCGGAAGATGTCTGACGTTCTTGACCATGGCTGGGTTCTCCAGATCGTATTGCTGGACGGTATCGTTGGGGCCGAGAGTAAAGAGAGTCGCAGTCGGGCCGTAATTGGCCATACCAAGAACGTCTTCAATTGTGGGAATAGTCACGTACGTGACATGTTTCGTTCTAACATCCCAAACCCAAGTTTCCCTAAAAAAGTGAGCAGCTGTTCTCGAAAGTCGTTGGATTGAACCAACCTGTCTGAGTATTGTACGATTCTGCCATTCTTGGACCAGGATATCCACTTCGGACCTGTCGAGTATGGTTCGGTGCGTTTCAATGCACGAATAACTCGAGGGGTTTCAGTCATAGGCGCCTTTGCGACACTCCATACTCGAAGATCGCCATCAAGAGTTTGTGTGGCGAGCATATCCGACTTTTGTTTCGATGAAGATGCATGCCAGGCGAGACATGCTATCGGGGATGGGCCGCGGCTGGTAGAAAGAGTATGGAGAATGGTGAACGCCGGGTGCAACGTTGCTATGAGAATCGAGCCATTTTGATAGCTTGGAATATCAGTACACGCAGAGCAGGTTTGGTGAACAATTGCTTACCCAATTGCATAAGTCCGGCAGTCTGCCGATGGGGCAAGGGAGGTTATAGGGTCGAAGATTGTTCGGGCCGACAAGTGCTCTGAAGTCGAAGGTTCAAACAATATGACATCGCCCTTGCCGTTGCCTATGTCGAGTTAACATCGAAAACAAAGTACCGGACGATGTGCGAATTACCAAAAGCCACATTCCCATTCCGCATCCATGCTGCTACCCGAAGAGGCTCATAGGAAGCGAAGCGCGAGATTTCACTTCCAGTGAAAAGGTCCCAGACAATTGCTGTTTGAGCGAAATCGTAGCTGACCACCAATCGCCCAGCACCTCGTTCACTAACATTATCGACACATATAAAGGCTATCCTTTCTTCATGAAGCGTGAACCGGCGCTCGATAGCCAAGGTGTCGTGATGCAGACAAAGAATGACTGAGCCTTGTGAGAATAGAAACAACGAAGCTGTTGAAGCACATGGTTGAAATTCAGAATCCCATGCTGGGTCTAAAGGCGTGACGGGTGCTGTCGACTGTGTAGTGGATCCCACAGGTCGATGCCACGACGACAAGTCCGACATATTCAGAGACGCACAGGAGCTATGAATGTTGTCAGTGTGAAACCATGATGGTGGCCGAGTACGAGCTGCATAGTGTGTCCACAGCTAGAAGAAATAAGGAAACCAAGGCGGAAGCCAAGGACAGCAACAGTGTCAATGTGGTGACACATTCACGATTGAAAGGCTGTTGGCATGAAGAGTGTTACTCACCGTCAACAGATCCGAGTATGAATCACAATCGACTATCCCGTCAACCTGCCGGACCTCCGATATCTAAACGACCGGGCGTGACAAAAATTCCGCGACCACGGCATGCAGAAGAACTTTGTTTCAAGTGTTGAGACGAGCGGGTTGAGTTGATTGTCGATGACCGAATACAAAGATGGACGCGTTGAATAGGCGCCGACCAGGGTGTCTTTCTTTTTTTTTTTTTTTTTTTCCTTTCAGGAGGGTGTGAAAGAAGACAAGGTATATGGAGTGAGTACAGGAAAAAGGGAAATGCCGCTTACATAGTGCTGTGGAAGACAAAGTTTGTGGGAAGAAGCTGGTATTGAGGGGCAGGGGCAGCAGCAAAAGCAAAGATGCAGGGCAATGAGATGCAGGCACCGGGGAAGGTCCCAACGGTATACTGTACATAGTATGTATTAGCGTTGCAATATGCGCAGGACTAGAGAGAGAAGCGAGGTGAGGCCGATCCGAATATAGAACGAGCACCAGTCATGGCATATCACGGCGCCAGTGGGATCAGTCTGGCATGGTCGGAATCTGCCAACCACGACGGCATGTCGCGGGGCCGTCAGAAGAGTGGACGACTAGGAGCTAGGGCAATTTACGGCGAGCGCCAACGAGCGTGCGCAGGTCGAAGATCTGTCGGGAGGAAGGGAGCATCAGTGCATCCAGTGGAGCACGTACTAGTAGCACTACTGAAGTAAGCAGTCACAGCACGAGTCAATCCGGCCCTCACGGACGAGCTTGCATCGGATCGCAACCGAGGGCTTGTCCATGCATTCACATTGTCACATACCCGTGCTCATTCGTGATGAGGAGATGATTCCAATGGTCAATTCATTCCGTTGCATTCCATTCTCTGCAGAGAATCTTCAGCAGTCTGTCACCGTCGGGATCTGGATGAAGACAGAAGGAGCGTCGATCGAGGCAGGACGCTAAGAGAGGGAGACAGAAGGCAGGAGCGGCCAGCCATTGACATCGTTGGGAGCAGTAGGGCAGGCAAGAGCACTCGAGGAAAGAGCTCTGTGGGGCGTGCTGATTGGCTGTGTCCCCGAGAGGTTGGCTTCTTCACGATGCAGCCTTCATCACGGGGGCACGGCCAATCAGCGGGCTGAAGAAGTGTGCCGGCTGCAGAGACCCCCGGGAGCATCACGGCCCACTGCGCTAAACCACGCTAAATGGGGGCACTAAATGGGCACTAGCCCACGCTAAAACAAGGCCCGGCGCGTACGGATTTACCTCTCCAGACACATTATCGCAGACATACTATGTATATGCATTCATCGGGCATGGTTCGATGTTGTATTGATGGCGATGGCGATGGTCAAGTCAACAAGCATCATTTCATGTGGCTGTGCTTGCCACAGAGATCAATTGGGCATATTGCTGTTGTCGCCATCAACAGGAACGTCACGTGTATTCTCGAACACTTTTCAAGCTGGCCAATCAGTCGCTGTCGGTGCAATATATCTCACTGCGCTAGTCCGCATCTAGACGATCTTTCGATGAGTGGCTGGCACTCAGCAATTCCTCTACAGTGTACATTCGTTGAAACAGTGGCAAGTCAAGTGACGGGATAATCTCAGTATCTGCCCAATCACTATGTAATTCAGGACGTATGATTGCTTCGTATAGCTCGAAGCTAAGATACAATGTTGGTGAGGGAGCGGCTATAGCGTTATTCGGATGGAGTACTCATAGTCATCGCTCGTGGTACAATTACAAAATCAACCGAGAAGGAAACGCAAGGCATGAAATTCGAGAAAGAAAAAAAAGACAATGAGGATAGCATCGTGCATATTGCAATGTACAAGGTCATACTAATGTATGTATCTCGGTTACATGTACCAGACCACGGATCAAATGCCTCAGTTGAATGTGCGATTGCATTGCATTGCCGTCCATGATTTCAAACTGGACTGGCCAGACTGAGGGGGCGCCCGAGTTGGTTGACGGCGGTGAAGAAGGGAGCGTTACACGGATATGTGCTCAATTTGATGAAACTCTCTCTCGCAAGCGGGTTTATCTTCTAGGGCACATCAGATTCTCTTTTTCTCAGGTGTTTGAGAGAGAAGAATAAGTTTGATGTCTTCTTTAAAAATTGTCTACCATTCTATACATTCAATAGGACATCCGCTATAATCGGGAATAAACGTGGCATTCTCTGATATACCGACTGTGATATATTACAATCCGAGCGGGGAAATTTATGGCTACATACATGTACATAATACATATGTGGCGAGCATGGGTACTCGGGACATCTCCGTATTGAGTTATCGACACGGAAGCCCATCAGCTAGCGGTGACAGTGACACAACGGTGTTCTACATCGAGTTCGCTGAAGAAATGGATTTTCGTCTCCACTAAGTCCACTCGACTCGTTATAACGGAGACGGTCAGACCAATCGCGCCAAAATCAAGGAATATGGATACCACCACACACAAACACGTGATGGATACGGTATGCTTAAGCTTCATTGAACTAGTTGAATAAATACATCGAACGGGCCAATCGTGGTAAAGGATTCGAAAATATTTTCGTGATATGAATCCTTTCGAGTTCATGCGATATTTGACACTCAATTTATCACACCCGTGACTATCCTAGCACAATGTGATTGTGCCCAGTGCGCCGATTGAGTCGAGTCAAGGATGATTTCCATGACAGCCAGACTAGACTTAGGCACATATCTGAGTCCAGTCCAGCCTCTTATTTTTCTTTCTACTATTTTAGTGGGTTTTAGTATACTATCCCGATCGAGTAAGTACCTTATCTTTGGGTCAAGTCTCTGGCCGTTCCGTAGCCAGCGATGGTATCCATGGATTCGTGATAGTAGCCTTGAAGTTTGCATCTCTGGTCTACTTAGTCGAACCTTGAGAGTCATGAAGGACGGTTCTACCTGTGCGAAGATGTATCCACTATCACTACACAGGTATCAATGCGATCCCCGCACTGCGATGCAAGGTGCTGTCATTCCCGCCTTTTTATTGCTTTTGCTTTTTCCATTTCTTTATCTCAATATACTCGCTAAGGCTAGTGCTCAGAGTAGGAGACTTATTTATAGATGGCCGACCGCATTTGCCTGTATGTATGGACCAATAGCCATCCATTCCATATATTAGGTGGATTTCGAAGTTCTGATGTATATATCCGTGGATGGGAGAGCGGTATACCACCAAGCCACAATGTAGCCAACCATGGCACGACAATTAATTGCCTCTTCGTACGTACCTATAAATAAGTCTAGATCGTATATAGATTCCCTGGTAATAGTGTATGCCTATCAAGCATCGTTAGGGTTATGCCTACCAATTTCCAGGATGTAATCATTGATGTTACCTAGGTACCTTATTTCTACTTGTATATACATAAATGCCAACGAATGCATGCATGCTCATGAAACAAAGGCTATGTAAAGACGGAAACTATCTCGTTTCGACAGCTGGTTCCGAGCTTGGACATGATACAGGATGCGGGGAAGGTGACTATCTGGAGGACCTTTTATTCTCAAATGTTGAGATCTGTAACGACGGAACTAATTGTAGAAGTCAACTTCTTTGTCTTTCTGCATTAGAATGATCGACTTGGTCCCTTGAGCCGAAAAGTGAAGTAGTGGGATACTATATTTATCCTGCAACATCCGTGATTCCTTGGTACAATATGCATCGATCCAACGATCCAGCATCGATGAAATATCAACAACCTCCGATATCGCATACAATTCGCCTCGTTTAACCCTGCGTAACCCTCCCATGCACAAGACGAGTCTATTATCAATCGAGATACATTGTGCGTGATGTTACAACTTATGTTTATGATATGTCAATTGATCATAGGCGTACACATGAAGACCTGCTCTACACTCACTTTCGTGTCAGGACAGACGCCATTTCCCCAGATGCCAGCGCTAAAATCCAAGAGATTCAGACATGCGGTGGACACAGGTACCTTTACACAGTACCAGTATTCACAAAAATTGAAACGACATGTAAGGAAAAAGACTATGTAAACTCGGAGATGGCGATATATGTACTCCATAAACTCAATTCACACAACCCATTTTTGACTCAAACGTTGTACGGTCATACGATGTAAATATGCCCATTGAATTTTGAAAATGTGATATCACATTTGCCGAATTTCACCTCAAGGTGAATTGTTCTCCAGTCTTAGTAGATGATATCTCTAGATTAGACGGAGACATTCCTGTCGTATCTCCAAATCGATCGTGGCGGCTGTTTCCCTTTCCGGAAATAAGGTTATCGATACGTGACATCATCCTCAGTCGCGTCGCGTCTCGATTAAACACTTCAGAATTCTCGATCTTGTTGAATTGATTCATGAACCAGAACAAGATAGATACAACATACGCCCGATCCACCAAGTTGACAAGACGCAATGTCCAAAAGAACACTCGACGCATATCTCAAACCCGCCAGAGCCTCTACAACAGACGCCTCCTCATCCAAAAAGCTCAAAGAGGCTGCTCCATCTCAAGAGGACACAAAGCCAGACACAGAAACCTCAAATTCTCCTCCAGATAGACATTCATCTTACCCCTTCCCTATCACTGGACTCCCATCCCGCATCTCCACAGCCCTAAAAACGACAGCACCCGCTCGAGCAGCCAAAGAAATCAACAATCAACCGCATCTAGACCTACTTTACTACGAGCCATTTATCCCACAGCCCACGGCCAACGAATATTTCGGCTTTCTTCGACGAGAACTCCCCTTCTACCGTGTGAAATACACCATAAAGCGTGGCCCAACAGAGACACTCATTAACACGCCACGCTACACAACCGTCTTCGGCGTCGACGAAACATCCCACTTCTCCCAATCCCCTGAAGTAGAAGACGGTTCCAAAACCCTTGTTGATAGCAAAACACACAAACCAGTTCCCACAACAAAATACAAATGCACCCCCCGGCCCATCCCATCCTGTCTAGACGCGTTCCGGCAACACGTCGAGTCAACCCTAAACGACGGCACAAGCTACAATTTCGTGCTGGTGAATTACTATGCTTCGGGGGACGATAGCATATCATATCATTCGGACGATGAGCGGTTTTTGGGCTCAATGCCGAATATCGCTAGTCTTACTCTTGGGGCAAGAAGGGATTTTTTGATGAAACATAAACCTGTCGCTGGTGACACCACTACTTCTGGTGGTGGGAGCAGCAGTGGCAAGCAAGATAAACCGCTCAAATTACCGCTCGGATCAGGTGACATGGTCATCATGCGAGGCGAGACGCAGTCGAACTGGTTGCACTCGATACCGAAACGGAAGGGAGGGGAGACTGGGAGCGGGAGGATTAACGTCACGTTGCGGAAAGCGGTCGTGCCTGGAGGGACGGAAAATTACTATAGGTATAACGTTGGCGAGGGTGGATTGTATCGCTGGGATGAGAGGGGGAAAGAGATGGTATTGGTTAATGTTGCGTGAAGAGATTGTTCGCTCCTTGGGTAAATAAATGTATACTCTTGAACGCAATCTAGATATCATGCGTTATAATGCAAGATACCTACCAGTATGATGAGAGGCAAGGGAGACAATTAAGCGGTTCTTGAACCTTGAAACAAGATCTACCTATACTATATATGTAAACATCTCATCCTGCATCGACCCATCTCTCCCACGATCAATCAGTCCCTCACCCTCAGCCATCTCAATACCCATCTGATCCCTCTTTTCCGCAATCCCCCTATTCCTACGCAACAATACCAGTCGCAATGAAAACGCCAATAAGGCAACCACCAACATAAACACAGCGCAGGTCAACATACCACGCACGAACCATGGCTTGTCGCTATCGGGGTAGAGTCGAGTACCTATAAGCGGACCGCATTGCCCAACTATATTTAGGATTGCAACGCTGCTGCCCTTGCCTTCTTGGGCGGTGCGGTTGTCCATGCTCCAAGTGATGATGATTGTGACGGCGGAGAAGAAGCCGGATGTAGCCGGGTAGATGCATAAATAGCGGATCATGGTGTGGAGGGAGGTGGGCATGTGTGAATGGAACAAGCCTGTGAGTCCAATTATGAGGTAGGCTATTGCAGATAGCAGAGCGTGGAAGATCAGATATGGACTTCGAGTGCGGGAGCGGTCCGATAGTGAGGCTGTCACGAGGACTACTCCGAACGCTACCAGGAATGGGGGCGCTGAAAGAGCCTGTGAGGCTATGGATGAGTATCCCATACTACAATCGTCAGTATCGTACTCTCAAAAAGGGGTTGGAACGTACTTGTTGATGATTGTTGGGAGAAACACCGGCATCGAACTGAATGCCACGTTGCAGCCAAGGAACATGAACTATATCGTCAGTACATCAATGTTGTAAACGGTTAGAAATAAAAAACATACAGCTACGAGATACGACATCGGATCACACAATGTCTCAGCCACCGCCTTCCAATTAAACTTCTCCGACTCGGCAGACTGTGAACCATGTCTCTCAATCTTATTCTTCGACTGCAATCGCAGTTTGGCAACTTTCCTCTGCCGCGACGTCAAAAAGCTTGCTTTGCCTGGTGAGTCCGGGATCAATAACCAAGCAAAAACCGCTGCGACTAAACTCGGAAATCCTTCTATCAAAAACAGCGAGCGCCATGGTGCAATAGGCATGTTGCTACTCAATTTCACAATCAGCCATGCCAAACTACTTGCGAATGAAGTAGCAAGAGGTGCCGCAGATATGAAAAGCGCAGTGCGATACGCGAGTTCTTCGCGCTTGTAGAAGAACGACAAATAAAACGGCGCGCCGGGGCCGAAGGCTGCTTCGGAGACGCCTAACAATGCTCGGATGATAAGCATGTCCCAGAATCCTCTGGTTAACGCTTGACAGGATGCCAATATCCCCCAGGCGAAAACGCACAATGGGATATAGATGTGCGCTGGTACTATTTTATACATTAATGCCATCCACTCAAATGCAATATATGTGATGTAAAATGCCGTAAGAAGCCATTCATATTGCGAGGATGATAATTTGAGATCGTCCGATAAACCGGCAATTTTGGCATTTCCAATATCTGATTTGTATCAGCATGCTTGGCACAAAAGCATGAGCAAGGGAGTAATTACTTGACCGATCCAAGAAGGAAAGCATATATAGAAGAGCCAAGAATAATACCAATCTTTTATCTAGTCTCTTCACAACCTCCTTCTCTTCTTCCGCCGTATATTCAGCACTGGCGCCTGCGCCTACACTCATTTGTCTTCGCAATCGATGCCGAGTCTTGTATTCCAGCTCCGAATCATATCCTTCCTCATCGTACCCATCAGCGACGCTTACGAACTTTTGCGCCTCATCTACCAATTGCGGCTCGTCTTCATCTTCAGCGGTAATATTGTCGGCGCGACCCCGACCAAGTTGCGTTTGCAATCGAGGAAGTTCTACCGATCCCGGTTGCGGACGATTTACATTCGCAGCGGAGGCACTCAATTGCTCCATCCCGCTTTCCGAGGTGTTGTTACTGCTCATATCCGGCGTAAAGCGAAGTTGCGAGTTTGAGGACGAATCTTCTATAGAGGAAGGCGTGACTTCGACAAAGTTCGAGGAGAACGAAGAGCTATCGGATTGGGCGAAAGGAGGATGAGGATTGAGATGAGCCATTGTTGCTGCTTGGTGAGGCTGTTGACCGTCTGTTCAGGATGGATGGTTCATTGCTGAGCTTAGGTCAAATCCATGGAACTGGACTGACGTGTAGCTGTGAATGCAAATATTTTATAACAGAGATGAAACAACCGAAAATATCGCTGTATCTATTTCCTAGCTCAAAATTGAAGATGTTGTTCCTCCTTACAGCGAAAAGCATCACGTGTCTCCCCTTAACCTTCTTAGTGGGTTGTTTGCTGTGGGGCGGCGATAACCTTATCGACACAGCTTTATCTTATCGGTGTACTTTTCGAACAATCATTACATTGGCACATCGCAATCACAAGTCACTATAGTACACTTTTTTTCACATAGAATAGCAATAATTCAATGAGAAGTCCACATCGACTCACAAGTATCACCCAATCAATGACATGCATACCATAATGATCACTGCTCATGACCGACGTCTCCCAGAACGCGACCTTTCATGTCTGTCGTAAGGATGCCACAAATCAGCAGATGCACTCGTGTACCGATCAATAGCCTGACGCTTCTTTGGCTTAGAGGACCTCTCAGATAACGAGACTTTGTTGTCGCTGCTTCTGCCGTTGTCGCCGTCCCTGTAGAAGCTCTCAACCTCGAATCGCCGCTTTTTTCCACCCAGAATCTCAATAGCCTTGCTCTTCGCAAAATCGAACACAGTCTGGAGCTCCAGTACCAAGTCGCTATCGCACGAAGATAGTAAATCATGCGCTTCGAGGTAACTAAGTGCATTCTCGGCACTGTCACGTAGGAATTTCGCAGCGTCGGCTAGTTTCGGATCGTAAGGAGAGCCGGTTGACTCGTGTTTGGAGTAGAAATCTTTCTTTGCTCTGAAGTAAATGTGTAGCACACGGTTGATGTTTGCATTGATGGTCATGTCTGGGTGGAAGACTGCTGCGTAGGCGGCGAATATAGTCTCGCTGAATGGTAGGTTTTGAGAAGAAATTACGCGAGACTGTGTCGTGACAACCTTCCTTTCTTCCTTGATATTTCGATGCTCGGATTGAGAACGCGACCGAGAAGCTGATAGACAAACGTGTCAGTATGTAGACAAGTCAAAGAAGCTACTTGAGACGAACACCTGAAAAGAGCATCCTTGACCGAAATTTCGCGATCAATCATATCCTCGATATCTCTTCGAAAACGAGAGTCTGGGTCAATTCCCATGAACTCGCGAATAAAAAATTCTTGACCAGCCAAACCGTCGACATATCTGCCATCACGACACAGCTCCAATAGACACTTGTCATAGATAGTAATGTGGCCGTCTTCGATCGCCTGGGGACGACTCATGATCAGACCAATGTGGTGCTTGATGAGGTCGCAGAAGGAAGAGTAGAGTCTGAAACTGTCGCGTATGTAGCGAAGGCCGTGGCTTGGTTTTTTAATCGATTCGTACTCTGAGACCATGGCGTCGACATGGTCCATGGTGGTCGAGTACCTTGACCGGTCGTCTGAATAGATAGCCATTTTGCTGCTAGGAATATTCCGGATTTTTTTCAAACCTCGGATTGTAGGAAATAGTTGGTGTTAGATGACGGACGCAATCATCTGAAAGGAGCTTGCATCAGTCCCAAGTCTCAGAGGCATTCTTGGCTGTGATCTGAATTGACTTTGAGTCGGTGATGAAGAGGCTCGCTGAGATGTGAAAGTGAACAATCAGGGAGTGGCAAGAGACAAAATCCACAGAGGGGAAATGGCAAAAGGGAAGAATAAAAATGAGAAAAGACAAGACCAGAAGAATAAGAAACTTTTGAGTGCAGGTGATCAGATAAGACAATCCAGATCGTCTGTCCTTGGGTGCCATTCTTATCACACAATCTAACTTAGACATCTGGCAAACTTGACCTGTTTTGTGTCCTTAAAAACTGCAATTAATTTATTAATGGTAATTCTAAAATGAAAAGCATCAATTTATTGGTTATTTCTTGCAACGAGTCCATCACAAGGAGAAATATAGCAGTCAGCATAAGTACACAGACGAGGGTATCAGATGAGCAGTACATTGACAGCCATGACCTGCCCAGTTGAAATTAAATTGTCATGGCTGGTGGTTCTCGACTTGAAGAGGCCACGGAAGCCATGGCTAATTCCTCTCCTTCCACAATCTCTCGACTGCATCTACGAAAGTCGACACATCGCTTCCATGAGCGCAGTTCTTCCACTGCCCATCGTCGCGAATGCACCACACCGTCTCATCAAGTCTGACAGTACAGCTCTTCGTAACCCCAACATCTTGCGTGTGACGTACGCTCTTGCGCAGCAAGGCAATACCACTTGGATCTTCAGGTGTAGGGTCACCGGGATGCTCATAGTCGTCATCCTCACGGCTGGCACAGGTATTCAAAGCCTCAAAGTCGATACCATGCTCCAGCGCACAGTTTTGTACCAAAACGCGGGATGGAATCTGCGGGTAATCGTCAATAAGACAGTTTGCGAAGCCGAGGGAGCGGATGACGGGCGTTCGTGGGATGGTTGATATTTGGCTTGCAGTAAATGGAAGATTAGCGGCGCAGAGCATGAGCATGTTGCCGATACATTCGGTTGGGCCGTGTTTGCATACGACATCGGAAGTACTATCGGATACACTAGGGAAGTCAATACCAGGCAGTATCAAAGGCAGCGATAAATTTACCTTCCAATGAACGAAAGTTGAAAATCAACCTTGTCACTGATCTTTTCCATCGCAGGCAAAATCAACTTCTGCAAGCAGTCCTTTGCATCTGGACACTTGCTCATTATATGTACGTCGAGAGGGACTGCTTTTCCCACTGTCTCCTTATCTGCGATCTCGGCAATTTTATTCGATGAGCTCGGTAGAAAAGAAGAGGCATATAGACGGTTCAACCATAGAATATAGACAAGCCAGCAGGCTCCAATTATAGCGAGACCTTTGCGCAGGTTGCGATTCATGGCGCGCTCCCGCCATGTTGAGTATGAGCCCTGCGTCTTGCCTTCCTGAGGTGCGAATGACTCTTCTCGCTCCAGGTCTTGATAGACTTCGTATGCTGTTGGAGGCATGATAATCTACTTGCTATTGATGATAAATACTTTGGCGTAAAGGACTGAAGTTGCGATGGAAATGAGGGCGATCGGATAATAGGCCGACGATACCGTGCCGCTAGCTTGATCGGGTAAGCTCTGTCTGAGAGTATAAATTTGGTTGACCTTATCTTTCGTTCTCTTCCACCTCACAATACCAAGTATAAATTGTAGTAAAATATCCGATGCATGCTTTCGTAAATGCAGTCGCCAGCATCGGTATCTCGTCGGAAACGGCGTCGTGTGGCGGATGAAGATCGGAAGAGAGCTGCCAGAGCGTGCGTATCAGTGGTATTCCCTCGGAGAAGACGGTGGTCACTGACTATTTGCAATAGATGTGATCGATGTAAATCGCGAAAGAGCAAATGCATAGAAACGGTCCGTGGTAGCTGTGCAAGGTGTCTTCAGAACTCGCTTTCGTGTCACTTCTCTCGGTTCGTCTCCTCGGGACTCTGTACATTTTCAATCATTGGACATGCATTGACATAGGGCAGAGAACGAACGCCAGTCAGCGAAGAGCAGTCAATGATATCTAATGATGCCACACGAATCACTCAAGAGTCAGTGACCGGCGAAGATGAAGACGAGGAAGATGAACAAAGGATGCTGAAAGAAAACGCGAGCGTAAACGTCTCGCTTGATGAAGGGAATTACATATGGCCTCAATTCTTTTCTCGAATTCGTGAGACCTTGTACCTCGACTCAACATCGGCTGCACAAGAGCAAAGCTTCAGTCACTTGCAGATGGTCAGTAAAATTCTGGAAAATCAACTAGATCTCAGTTTGACACTTTATAGGGCAGCAACAATGATGCCACATCTTCACCGGAGGAAGCCCATCGTTTACGCAAGGCGATTAATTGCTTTCCTCCGCGGCCTGTAGCCGACTTTCTTATATCAGTGTGTATCAAGCACGGTACTGACAACTTCTTCTACTTCGACCAAGCCACTTTCATGTCAGACATTGACCAGTTCTACACGGATAGTAGATCCCCTCTACGGCATGACACTCGTTTTGTGTGCCTAGCTCTGGCGGCCTTTGCGCTGGGAAGCCAGTGGACTACACTTGAGAAGCCGACTGAATCTGAGAGAAACGTCATCATTCAGCCCGATTATGGTGATCCTGGCAAAATATTTTACAGCCATGCCAAAACACTGGTTCCTGATATAATTGACAGGCCAAACCTGGTGACGGTACAGGCTATATACCTTCTAGGTGTATATCTCATGCCCGCTAGTGCGATAAGTTCGTCGTACGTCTATCTCGGGCTTGCGCTACGCACCGCTCTCACGATTAATCTCCACATGGACAACTCAGATGATACTACACTCTCGAGCACGGAAAAAGAAGTCAGACGACGCCTATGGTGGTCTATATACTCTTTAGAACGAACAACCACCCTCAAGCTCAACCGTCCCCGATCAATCAGCGCCGAAATTATCAGTGCTCCTATCCCATCGCCATGTCCCACTTTTGATAAAGCTCAAGTCTTTGACAATCATCTCCACCAAATATTCTACGCCAAACTCGCATTGATCATTGACCGCGTCGCCGAGTCTTCTTCACTGTCTATGTGGCCTCCCGTCCAGAGTAGCGGCACGGATACCCCAAGACAATGGTTCGAGACAGTAGAAGCAGAACTCAAGTCATGGAAGAGAAGCCTGCCTTCAGACTTTGCGCTTGAGCTGATTGATCCTCGAGACTCGCGCTATCGAGCAGTATTTCATCTACACCTACAATATTACTACGCCTGGATTGCCGTTGGAAAAGTATGTGTCGTTGCTGTGGTGCGTGAACATCTCCGGCATCATATAGCAAAGGAAAAGTCCCCTCTATACAGGGATCAGAGCGTCCCCTCATTAGCGAAGCATTGTATAAAAGCGGCCAAGAAGCTACTTCGACTATTCGAGAACATCACCAAAACGAATAATCTTACTCGATTTTCCTTCACTGATTTTCAAGGATGCAGTATTTCAACTATTATTGTATTATTAGCGGGTATAATGAATAGGGACCCGGAATACGAAGCACAGGTCGACTTCGGCCTTGAATCCTTGAGAAAGATGGCCGATGGAAACAAAAGTGCCAAAACTGGTGTGCGATTTGTCGAGATGTTGCGGTCTATTGCCGATGAAGCAGTTGCGAAACTGAGGCAGACTACTTATCATTCTCAAGCACAACAGGGAACATATGAGGACAATGAAACCAGGTATGTTCAGTGGGCTGAGTGGTTGGCTCGGGCGGATGGATCACAACAACCGACTACACATTCTGCGGTTCGTACCATGATGGATCCTTCATCATCACAAGTGTTTAAAGCGGTGCAAAATCCTACATCTGCCACAGCAAATGATGTCAGATATCAATGGCAGACGCCCCTATCCCATTCTTCGGTATCCTCTTCTGTTCTGGGGTCGGATACGCCAACAGTGCCAAGAGCAAGACTACGAAAACAGTCAAATGCCCTAGTCTATATACCAGACAGCGCGGACCACGAACATCATCAGTCTTTGCACACCGAGAGTGGGCTGGAAGCGACTAATTCGTCTTTACAATGGCTGCATGGCGACGATCAGACATTTCTCACGTGTCTTACAGGATTTGATATGATAGATTTCGCGGATCTGACGGGGCCGGTAGATTCAGCTGATGTATAGTCACGATATGAGACCAAGTCCATAGTCTATCTAGATACGACAGAATAAATCACAACGCCGCTTTGACTCTAACTGGGATCTCTGCATCTTCTTCTACCCCTTCCCAACGACTCTTGTATATCCTCCCTTCCTTCATAACAGCCAAAATGGATCTCTCCGGATCATCGAGAATAGTCACATCCTCCAACGGATTAGCTTCTAGCAAGAGAATATCAGCCTTGAACCCCTTCTGGATCTGTCCCAACGTATCTGCACAACCCATCATCTCAGCCGGATTGATCGTAGCGCTCTGCAGAACCTGCAACGGTGACAGAACCGAAGCTCTCAGCTTAAATTCCTTGGACTGTGCAGCGCCCAAGGGACCCAAGAGGTCGGTACCATAGCACATCTTGACACCAGCCTCAGCCGCGATCTTGAGTGCCGTCAATCCAGCCTGTAGGACCTCCGTGTTCTTGGTCTGCGATTCGACGGGTAAGTAGCCCTCCCAATTTGGGCTTGCCATTTCGGCATATGTAATCAGCGTAGGTGTAAGATATACACCCTTCTTAACCATGAGTTTCGCGGTATCCGGATCGATGAAGTTGCCATGTTCGATACCCCTGGCACCGTTGTTGATAGCATGGCGAATCGCTTTAGGTGTATATGCATGAGCCGTGACAAACGTGCCCGCTTGGTCAGCGCATTCCACCATGGCACGAATCTCGCGCGGCGTGAATTGCAGATGCTCTAATTTATCGGTTGGCGACGAAACGCCGCCCGATGCCATTATTTTGATGAAATCGCTTCCGGTCCTGATCCCTTCGCGCACAGCAGTCATGCATTCGGCTTCACCGTTGCAGACTCGACCAAGGCCCGTGGTGCCCAGTCCACAGCATTGGGTGTGATCGTGTGGCCCACGGTAATCGGCATGGCCGCCCGCTTGACTCAACGCATAGCCCGCAATGAAGAGTCGTGGACCCGGCCACACGCCATCTTCAATAGCTTCTTTGAGCGCCAGATGTGCACCGCCGCAGTCGCGCACGGAGGTGAATCCCCGATGCAGCATTTGGGCACATACGTACGGCTGACGGAGCAGATGCACATCATTTGGGTTGCCAAACGCCTTGGATAGATCTGTGAAGCCGGGGACGGCCATGAGATGGACGTGTGCATCAAAAAGGCCGGGGCAGAGGTATTTGCCCTTGCAGTTAATGATTTTTTGTGTTGATGATTTTTGGGTCACTTTTGAGGGAGAATTGGGGGTGACAGATTCAATGATGCCACTTTTTATTGTGACAGAGCAGTTCTTGAGGATTGTGCCATTTAGTACGTCGACGACTTTGGCGTTGGTGAGAACATAGGATGAAGGAGCGGCACGAAGCCAGGGCTTGATGGCGTCGGGTGCTACCATCTTGAAAATCGCTTCACAGTCTGTGTTTTGAGTGATATTATTGAACTCGGGGAATAGAAACAGAATTTCTTAGGACTAATCGCTTTACACATTTTCTTCCTAAAATTTGCGTCTCGATCCGAGCGGTCTATGCATAGAGATCGCCGGTGACTAAATGCCGACATGTGAGGTCGGTAATCTGTTACATGGCGTCGGATATCTGGCCGCAATCATCGGCAATCTGCCTCTTATCAGGATGCCTCGAAACGATATCGCAGCTTTCCCCAGAAAAAATGGGCAGACCCTCAGATTTACTCCGGGATTCCACGTGGAACGAGATAAAAGACATGCCTTGGCCGAAATATAATAGAGGATAACCCCCTTTCATTCTCATGTAGATTGATTTCTTTCGGCTACCAGTCTCCTACCAGACACTCGGAGAATTTGCCATCATGGCTACCACGCTTGAGGAAAAGGCTTATTCGCCCGAAGTGGGCGAGTCTCAGGCACACAATGGCTTCACGCCTGAAGAGGAGAAGCAAGTCTTGAGGAAGATTGATCGGGTCATTTTGCCTATGGTGTGTACCATGTACCTCTTCGTATCCTGTGGGCTCCTTTCTGATGATAAGGTAGATGTGCTTTGTCTTTTTCCTACAGTATCTAGACAAGCAATCGCTATCTTATGCTGGCGTATTCGGTCTCATCACAGATTTGAAAATGACCAGTAGTCAGTATTCATGGTGCAGCTCCATCTTTTACGTCGGCCAATTGGTATCTGAGTATCCCTTCATCTATCTCATGTCGCGGCTGCATATCAATAAATTCGTGGGTACAACAGTGTACGTATTTCCATACAATCATCTCGAGATTAGTGATGGTTTTGAGATAGATTCAATACTGATGAGAATAGATTTATCTGGGGCATCATCTGCATGTGTCTCGCCGCACCCCAAAACTTCGCTGGCTTCGCCGCAGTCCGCTTCCTACTCGGATTTGCTGAAGGCGCTGTCTCCCCTTCTTTCATCACCATGACTGCAATCTGGTACCGCAAATCAGAACATAGTTCCCGCACTGCGCTATGGGTTACAATGAACGGCGTTGCGCAAGTCATTGGTTGTCTGTTGATGTACGGCGTTGCGAGAAACTCTTCTCTGTCACTTCAGCCCTGGAGGACATTGTTCCTGATTTGTGGCGCCATTACGTCCGTGGCTGGAATTGCGTTTTACTTCTTGATCCCTAATGGTCCCAAGGATGCCTGGTTTTTTACTCCCCGTGAAAAGGAGGTCATGGCCCTACGCATGGCGGCTGATAGGGAAGGAGGCGACAAGACGAATTTTTCCATGGCCCAACTCAAGGAAACCTTGCTCGACCCAAAGGCATGGTTCGTCTTTTGGTTCGGCGTGCTGGTCACCATGCAAAGTCCCGTGTTGACTTTTGCGAGTCTCGTCATTAAAAGTCTGGGTGCGGATAAGTTTCAGACGATCCTTTATACGGCACCGTCGGGGGCGGTTCAGATTTTATTGCTGTGGATTGGTGTCTTGCTTTGCTATTTGGTGCCCAGAAACCGGACCGCAGTTGCTTTTTGTCTTTGCATTCCGCCTCTGGTGGGTAATGTGTTGTTGATGAGGTTGACGGTTTCTGCGGGATGGGGGTTGATCGTAGCATCATGGCTGGTAAGTTTGTTCCTGACCTTTTCTCTCTGTATACCTAGGCAGTGCTTTACTGACATGTCTCAGTCATCATGCATCACAGCACCATGGTCCATCCTGCTCTCCCTAGCGGCGTCCAACTCCAAGGGAAACACAAAGCGCGCCATCGTTAACGCCATGTTCTTCATCGGCTACTGCGCTGGCTGCATCGCTGCACCTCAACTATGGACTCATGGACCCCGATACTTTTCCGGCGTTGTCACTTCTATCGTTACATGGTGTCTCTTGGCGACCGTCGTACTGGCTTATTGGTACGTGTGCTGGAGGGAGAATAAGAACAGAGATGCAGAGGAGCTGGAGCAGACTGATTCAGAGGGCGGAATGGCTTTGGATGAGAATGGGTTGCCGGTGGGCGATATGACGGATAAGGAGGACCGACATTTTAGATACAGCTATTAGCTGGCTGGTCTTAGGGGATGCAGTGGATGAATCCGCGCGTCATTACGATACATGGAGCTCAATGGCACATGGATAGTACTAGCTTCTTACACACATAACCAGCTCGATGATAATTCCTTCCAGCGATAGCAATAAGTAGGTCTACAATCCTTCAAGTCTCGCGGCTGAATGCCTTGTTTACGAATCCCATGATGTGGTTAGCGATGTTGGGAGTGAGTCTAGACTTCATAGACACGTAGCAAGGCGTGTACGGCGGTTCTTCCGGGTCACTGACTCATGTCTCTTGCGTGGCGCACGCCACTGTCAGTGCCTTACTGGTTATCCATCATGCATTGACTTGTATGTTCAGGCATAAGTTGAACTGTTGGTGGAAATAGTAAATGAGTAAAAAAAGGCGCCGTTGCCGAAATGGCCCAGGCACTAAGGCATCAGCCAGACCGGTATCGGTGCAGGGTTCATAGATCTTAGTTTCTTAGTTTCTTAGCACTACGCCCTCATCAGAGTCAACACCAAACATACCGACTTAGAGCCAACAATGAAACTAGGAACGAATCGGAACCGTCGGTATTCCTTCCTTTTCCGCTCATCGACTCCGGACCAAGCGCCGCACTAGTCGAGACGTTGGTGCAGACACGCGAGCAGGCTGAACCTAAGGTGCATTGCCCGAGTTATCTCACTACACCACGGAAGGCTATCTCGGTGCATGCCCGTAGTCTACGAGGAAAATCCCAGTTTGTATGGGATACTCTTGCAGATCCCCGATCTCAGCATAGAGCCGTCGTTTCACATCCAAAACCTGAGCATCAAGAGCCGTCCATCTACGAGACCCCTGTTCCCCATATCTGTCACGCGCCCTCTACACGTGTCTGGTTCGATGTTACTGTGTCGGAGCGATTTGGGGTCGATGTTTGTTAAGTATGCTCATTGTCCAGCCAGGCCAGGCCAGACAAGAGAATGCAGGGACGGTCCAGTCCAAGCAGCCATTTCGAAATGACATCAACGATCAGATCGTCCGTAGATCAACAACTAGCAACTACAAGACTAAGAGATGGAGTGAGTACCCGTTCTGCTCCGAAAGCGGAAGTGAAACAACATACGTACCTCTCTCCATCTGTGACTGCATAGTGTGTGTGTGTGTGTGTGTGTATGAGTAGTGCTGAGATGACTCACACGATAACAAACTTAATTTATCCAACACATGCGTAGGTCTGGAGCACTCGAGAAGTGAATCAGAACGGCCGTTTGAACGCTTTCCTTACAAAAGTTAGCATTGATGGGGTTGGCTGCTCTGCTGTGCGGAGTTGTGCTAGTGCTCCGGTGTACTACTATGAAATACCGAAGTATAGAGCTGGTCTTCCTGTACAGAATGCTTAGGAAGGAGATGAGGTTGATCAAATTTAGAGTATAGGAGTAAAATATTTAAAATCAAAAAAGGAGAAAATTACAAAGAGTAAGGTCACTAAGGCGCAAGTCTAGGAGCAGCGCGCAGCTGGGATAGGTATGACCGTGGGGGATCATCTATCTCTATCCGGCCAGGACGTATCAACTCTCCTCAATCAACTCCCAGTCCCAACAAATCAGGCTGCCTACTAACTGTCCCTGTCATTGGTGGCCGCTGTCTCGTAATTGGCGGATATCATTGGAGACCTCAACTCTGGAGCTGGACCCAGAAACATCGTCGTCCTCGTTCTCACACAACGTCACATCGGGTCCAAGCCTTGTGCCCGTGTGGTCGCATTGCTATATCTCACGCGCTCATCCACCAACGATTCTCGTCCGTCCGTCTTACTTCGGCTTCTCCTTCGGCACATCGGCGTACGTTCGCAGATACCTGATACTTACACTGGGCAGTGGGCATCGAATAATAGAATAGAGACCATCGTGACCTTCCCGCCAGGAACAGTCATCCCCCGCGCCGCCGCCCTCCACCTCCAGAAACAAACATCACTAGCTCTGCTCCTAGAACCGTCAGCATTGCCAACCTTCTAGTCTGATTCGAAGAGTATATATCCCTGCTAGTATCCGCTATCTACGCATTCTGTCACGCCATAATAAGAATAGATAATTGTGGTGGAAGGAGTTGATCGAGACTCCCTTGCACGGACGCATCCCGTTGGGCATTCAGTGCGCCTTCTCCATTACACTGTCTGCATAACACACGAGCTGACTGGGCAGTTTTTGACTGATAAAGTCAACTGAGAGGCATGCCGATTTGACCGTTCGCACGTCTCGAGACATATACATATACACATACATACCCTAAAATACAACCATATACATACGCATCATGGCGCAGGCGACCGCCACGTTCGTTCAGGATGTAGGCCGACAATCTACAATAGACGACGTTGACGATGAGGACGTCGCCTCCGAGCCTGAACATACACACATCGAAGAGCCGAAGCTATACGTGGATCCTGTGGAAGATTTCATCAAGCCATTGGTCCTCGAGGAGTCGCGACTCTACAATCTAGCTCGCCGCTTTTCGGAAGTCTACCGGCATCTTGCGCTCACCTCTGATCAACAATTTCTCCCGACACCTGTGACGCAATTACCGACGGGAGAGGAAGTCGGTCGTTACCTGGCAATTGATGTTGGAGGTAGTAATCTACGGGTAGCTTTTATTGAATTACTCGGTGAAGATGCGGACTCTGATAGAAGCCCCGGGAACGCTTCGGAAAGATCGCGTGATACAATCCGCAAGGCTCAACGGCAGCGTGTGAGACGAACTTTGGAAAAGGCATGGCCGATTCAGGACCATTTGAAGAAGGATAAAGCAGAAGATTTGTTTTCGTGGATAGGTGATTGCGTCGCCGAAGTCATAGCGGACAGTCTTTCGTCAGATGCGACCAAGGGGGATATTCCGGAGGAATTGGAAATGGGCATCACTTTCAGTTTTCCCATCATGTATGTTACGTTCCCTATTCAGAGTTCGATTTCTAACAGCAATAAACAGGCAAGAATCAGTGGACGAAGCTACGCTCATGCCAATGGGCAAAGGCTTTGCAATTACATCCGATCTGAACCTGCGAAATATGCTTCTTTCTGGTTACGAAAAGCATACACGGCGAAACGAAGACGACGAGCCGTCATCCAAGCGACGGAAGCTTTATGCTCTTCCCAAATTGAAGATTGCCGCCATCACCAATGACACCGTTGCGACTCTAGTCTCGTCAGCATATTGTGTCAAGTCATTACCAAACAGTCGTGTCACTATGGCCATCATTGTTGGAACAGGATGCAATGCCACGATACCAATGTCACTTAGTGATTTGCATGAATCCAAGGCCAAGCTGGTCAGCTCAAGAGATTCCAAGGCTACGCAAACAGTGGTCAACACAGAAATCACAATTTCCGGTGCGGCAGCTCCGTTAAAGGAGCTCAATATCGAGACGAAATGGGACATTGAACTCGACAGAGCGTGTTCGCGGCCTGGTTTCCAACCCCTTGAATATATGACCGGTGGACGATACATCGGCGAACTTGTACGGATTGTTTTCTTCGATTATCTTACTAATGTCCTCAAAGCTACGAAGAAAGAGTTGCCGGCCAATCTGGTCCAGGAATATGCACTGTCAACGACCTATCTTTCGCACAAGGTCGCGCGCAGTCGATCTGATGAAGAACTAGCAGCGGAACTGGCACGGTCCTTGCCTCCGCCAGAGTCGAGTGAATGGACCTGGAGTAAGGACACAGCAGGCGCATTCCGAAAAATTGCCAGAGCTGTCCAGACCCGATCAGCCGGGCTGATCGCTTCAGCGGTCGTGGGACTTCTCGCATGTACTCGAGAGATTCAACTTCGGGACGACAGTGCACGAAACTCACCTCAACCCCCACAGCCTGAAGACAAAAATCCATCACAAAACACAGCAACATCCACAAAAAAAGAACAAACCCCTGCTGCAATCACATCAGCAGTCACGTCAGCCGCAAAATCACTCTCTTCAAGCGGAGCCAGCAACCAAAGAGGCCTTATCGTCCCCGTCCTCGCCCCAGCACCCGCAGATTGGCAGTCTGGCCCTGAAGAATTGGTGGTCGCTTACACTGGAGGAATCATTCAGAACTATCCAAACTTCAAGGAAACGTGCCAGCGATACATCGATCGCATGATCATGCGGACGGGTCCGCAGAAGAGTGGCAAATCTGTGTTTTTACGGGAAGCGTCTGATGGAGGTGTGATTGGGGCTGGTGTACTTGCTGGTATGGTTGCTGGTCTTAAGTAAGAGGATAGATGATTGCGATTGAGGTCAGAAGTGAGATAAAGAAGAATACTATATAGGAGGAGTTTTAGGGCTCGGTGTTAGTATGAGGCTGGCGTTCCTTTAGCTTTAGGTATATATAGTGGGATAAACCATAGTATACAATTCATTACTCCATGATTCTAAATATCCTTTACCCTGAAAGCAAAGACACTTACAACGAACGATCACAGAGATTCTAGAAGTATCTGTGCCTGAGGCATCAGTTTGTTGCTTACATTATAGTACACGTGACCTCATCTCGTCTCGCATTTCGCAAGCGGAGCCTCACTTCCTCCAGACTATATAAGCCTCATACTCTTCATCCAACTTCACACTTACAACCATCGAACGGCAAAATGAGCTCTCAAGCATACTATGAGCTCTACCGTGGTAGCAGGTATAGCCACTATTTCTCGCATCTGCCACATATATTTCTAGCTCAAAAGGAGTGGAAGTCGTAGAATCTGGGCTAACGTTGGACTGTTTGCTTATTGTGATAATACAGCCTTGGACTCTCATTGACAGACACCCTCGATGACCTCATCAACGAAGGCCGTATTGAGCCCCAGTTGGCTATGAAAATTCTCTCGAATTACGATCGTTATGTTACCGAGATACTAGCTGTGCATGTGCGGGCGAGATTGACATTCAAGGTATACCTCTCCCCTCTTTTTGTTTTGTGTTTAGAGAAGACCGTTGACGGATGTTGTCTTGACAGGGCCATCTCGATACATACCGTTTCTGCGACGAAGTATGGACATTCCTGATCAAGGACGTTACCTTCAAACTCGATAATCAGCAGACCGTTTCGGCGGATAGGGTCAAGATTGTGAGCTGCAACAGCAAGCGACCTGGCGAAGCTTGAGCGTTACAACGAAACGAGATGAGTCGTCGATATGATATTTCACGTTTTGCATATTCCCATTAAAGACGGTCGGTCTGGGTTACGATCAGAAGAATGAACAGATCAAGCTGATCGGTCACTACATTATGATAGATGGGACGGCGTGGCGTTCTTGGGAATTTTTGGTTGTGGCTTAGGATTAAATCGCATTATTTGTTATTAGAGAAAGCAGATACCCATCAAATACACATATCGGTTTTAAATGAGCATGTAAATTTAGGCTTGTAGAGACATTTTGCCAGTATGGCAGGCAGGTTACTGCGGATGTCCTGATAATCTTCGTCGCGAGACGTCATCCGCAACTGAACTACCTCACTCACTTACACCTCACCTCCACTACATCACAGCATAGCACTGAGATGCCACGCCTACTACCATGGCTCACAAAAGACAATATCCGCGGAACTCGTGATTGCAACACTCCGAACCCAACTCTCAGCGCACAACTGTCTTCGCGACGACAACCTCGTACACCTTCACAGGGCACGTCGAGCCATGGCGGCGGAGATCGCACAAGGAAGCGGGGGACAGCGACCGATGATACGCCTTCGAAAGGTGTCGACTTCTTGAGATCTTGTCAGTATCCTCTCTTTTCTATGATTTTGTAGTTGGTATTGATGGTATCAAGCCCGGAGTCCGCCCACGTCGCCGATAGCATCTCCGCCCACTGAAGAGTGCGTACCTATCCGAATATACCACCATTTCCACACAACTAACTCGGTCGGTAGATACCTGATTCCCGGTTTGGAGCATGACGACATGTACATAATGGTCGAAGACGAATTCTACGCTATTGCGCAACAATTTACCCGCCACCTACACCACGCCGAATACATACGTCGTAGAAAGCAGGCCAAAAAGATGAACGCATCCGTCTTGAGGGATATGGAACGGTCCACTGACGGCGCGACAAAGATGAGTAGCACCACGCTGAAACGGAAGGAGAGTGAGAGACTCTATGAGCGGCAGAGGAAGGGTTTGGAACCGGCTGTGAGAAGGCCGGATGATAGTGATGACAGCCATGGAGAAGATATGGAGGTTGAAGATGAGGAGGAAGAGAGAGAAGATGATCCGTGGTATGGCACTTTGTTGCATACATTTATGACGAGTCCGCGCAAGAATAGGTCTCTAGTCGGGTTGGAGAGGATTAAGTCCAAGACTAGAGCTGCAGCGGGGTTTGGGTCGGAAGTTGCGCTTGCAGCGAGGCCAGGATCGTCGTCGCAACGGCCAGGATCGTCATCTTCGCGTGCCGATGCACAGGTAGCAGGTGATGAGCTGGCGATTTCGTCGGGGGAGGACGATGATTTGGAGATTGTGGAGACGAGGTCGTTACCACAGTCCGAGGTGCGGGTGCGGACGAGTACGGTCAAGAGAGAGTCACCGGAAGTTGATTTGAGGCCTGTTTATGGAGAGAATACTGTGAAGCTTCGAGAAATTGCATTCGACGACCAGCGAGCGACCACTACCGACCCTCGCAATCAGCAGCCCACCAGAAAGAAGGAAGATGTCAGCTTCGAAAGAAACCCATCGTTTCATTCTAGGAAAGAGGCTTCTACCACAGCTACAAAACTATCTACCTCCAATAGAAAAAGACCGGAGCCTGAACCCCGAAGAGAAACGTCTACCACATTTACCAAAGGCTCTAGCTCCAACGTGCTCCGGAAAAGAAGATTTTTAGATGAATTGGACGATGTTATTACACCGAATATTGAGGAAGACGACATATCAGAAAATAAATACATAATACAGGACCAGCCTCGAAAGGTATTATCAACATTATCAACAGCAAAAGAGCCTCGTTCCACGTATCGTACAACATCCGAGCAAAAGCAACAGGATAAGACAACAAAAAGATCACGTATCGCTGATATTCCAACTTTTTTGGTGTGATTATTGAACTTTGGAAATTTTGGATAACCTGATCATCGGTATAGTCGGTTCGACATCGACAATCACGTTGTCAATCTCGCACTCAGCCTCAGAACCTGTTTCCTAAGTTGATCCCTCTTAGACGCTTGCCGCATCAACGCGGCATTCTGAGCGATTTCTTTCTCGGCCATTACTCCGTGGCTGTCATTTCGATGTAACGTACTCTGACTTGGAACGGTCAGACTTGACTATGGGTCGGAAATGAAGAGCAACCTACTCATCGTCTATAAACGGTATTGTGATTTCTTCTTTTCGAAAATTGGTTGGAGGTCCCTATTTCCCACAGCCGGATTAGTGATGTTCTTCATTCAAGTCATGATTGGGACACGAACAATCTCCATAACTCTCCCTGTGTCGTTATCCTCCTCTTTTCGAGTAAATACTTTCTTGAGCCATTGCGTTATGGGCGAGAAACAGCCGCAGGTCAACATGGTTGTATATGGATATGATTCGTTTCGTATTCGAAAAGGCGGATTTGAGATGCAATACAATGCAATGGAAAAAAAAGTGAGGGTATCTTATGACATGCACATGAAGAACGACGCACAAAGGAGTGGCAAATAATATAAGCAACAAAGAATGCAGGAGAAAGAACAATTCAACGAAAGCGCCTCTTTAAAGCTCTGTTTTTCGTAATGTCATGAAGAGAGCGCGGCATCACAAGGCTACAGACGAAGACGATACCCGACAGTTGTATATATACGTCTAACCCTCCAACGTTCCACAACTCATCATCACGATTTCTAGCTTCACTCACATAGCTCAACATAACGGGGGAAACAGTCGGGTCTCACAGTCTCACATTTCCCATCCCGCGCTATGTAATCCAGACCTAGGCCTATCTACTTGCAGTACTACCTATGCATATCCTGGCGTCTAGACGAGATAGAATTCCTCAGCCAAAGTACGGAGCTATCTCCATGAAGATCCAAAAACTCGGGACGAATGAGAACGCACTGGAATTGTTTCACATTTATTTCCGGAGCGTATTTAATGGATGTCAAGGGCTCGGCATTTTTTGTCTGGATTTCTTACATGAGTTGCTATTTTGTCGGTGCCCAGGATAATTGTCGACGTGCGGAGGTATAAGTTTTGACTGCAAGGGTCTGGTCAATCTAGGCTCGTTCGTTGCACTGACATGTAGCTACCCTCCAGAAACAGCGTTTACAGCACGTAACAAGGTTGAAACTTGTGGAAACCCTTAAATTGACTCCTTTTTGACGTGTTTGATGTGGGAGGACAAGGACTTGGCCATGTATATCTTGTACACTAATCCGACCTCTCTAGCCAGTATCTACCAAAATCATGAAACGCGTGATTCTCCTTTTTAGATTATATCATAATCACTTTTGATGTATCCTTGCCAGATGAATATCGAATGCCTCCATCCCGTGTGCCACATTCCAGGGCGCAAATCCCCCTTTTGATCTCCAATCTCGTGCTGCTGCCGGGCCCCTTTTGGGCTGCCCCTGGCCGCGTGTAAAGTGCCAAAATTGTTCTCCCTGTTTCTTTAAATCGGGTGATTGATATAGAGTGTAAGTCATAATGATATCAAATAGTCCAAATTCCTGGAGAGAAGGTGTCAGGCGACATATCCGTGGCTATTCTATCCTCATGACTGACCATTTTAGCCCTAACTCCACGCAATTTGGAAATTTGTTTCGCGGTTACAACTGCCGGGTCTTCGACAACATTTCTCGGCAAAAATTTTAAGCTATACAGCATTAAATGACGCTAAAAATCATTAAAGTTTCAGTATGTATGCCTAAAATGTTTTGATCTTCATTTAGACTGCAGGGATATGTTTCACCGCTTGCAGTGTCGTAGATTGAGAATTTGTGTATTCTTCGGATGGGATATTATGTGTCTCCTGGCGTAACTCGCGGACTTGGGGATAAAATGTCGATCATTTAATGCGCAGAGATTCTCTGAGATGCAATTTAGCGCTTGTCTCGAAGGGTTGATTTGTTAGCTCCGACCTGACAGGTGATCATAGCAATCCTCAACTGACCCCCTTTCCCTTGAAAACACAGAGACGGTCAACAGTCAATTTACTCAGGTACATTTCGAGGTTGTCGGAGAAATTAGCCGGTAGTTTCGCAAGTATATCAATCTAGGGCAGATTTCTACCTTTCGTCCCTTTCTCTCTCATCCATGGACACGCAATCACCTATTGCGTCGAAGTTTTGTTCCTAGGGACCTATTAGCAACATAGTTGTGTAGGAGTAGTCAACGTCGAATCACACAAACAGGGATGGAGGATGTAAGAATTTTCTACTCCGATGTCCTAAGCGTCAGTTAACTCCTTTGACACGGGCGACAAACAGGCCAGGGCGAGACTCTGAGTGATCTGTTGGAACAGCCAATAAGACCAAAATGCTGCGCGTACTAGATGAACCAGATGTCATGAAGGGATGCTGAGAACTTTTGGGAACTCAACATGATCTAGTTGGATATTCTGAATAGAACTAGAGTCCAAGGTTCTGTAGATCTAGCTATGTTATGATTCCAAGGTTACTGTGACCTCGATAGAATGCTGCCTTTCTAGAGTTGTCTCGACTGTGAGCCATACATGTCAATGTTATCTAGGTTTTATCATGTTCACTTATCATCCGGAAAATCGTTGATGTCTAGTGTATTGGAGATATCTTTATGTCCTAAGCTGACCCAGAGAGAAGTCCCGAAACTTTTGTCTGAGCTGTCGATGAAGGTGTACACATATAAGTACATCTTTCCTCTTTGGTCACTTCTATACTGGATTAATCAATATAGTCACACGCTAGGCCCACCGGTATCGTAGTCTACAGTCGTGTTCAAGAGTCGCAAAGTCTCGATGCCCCTGAATTGAGGTAGGCTTCTCGTGAGCCAAATCCAGCAACAGGCGCTGAAATTATGTATCGAAGGAAAATACAACAGGGCCATCAGCGCCATTAAAATCGAACCTATACCCTGTGATCAACCAGACAAGACATCTAAAAACATACTCAGTATGCCTGTGCGTACTAGCATATAAGCGTAATCCATTGCGCATGTCGTATTCTAAGGTTTGCAAAGTCTCTAGATGTCTGCTTCTATCGAATAAGAAAAGGCCATCGCGATGGAAATCGGGCAATGAAAGTAAAAAGTGAATACTGTATACCTTTTAGTCCAGCCCTTTTGATGAAATTGACCGAATACACGTGGGATCAACTGTTGGAGCTTACCAAATGAGTCTGGGATGTTTGCATCCTTTTAGTCGGCAGGCAATGTATGTAACCCAAACTGTAATCGAGGGCCTGTGTGCTTCTGACAATCCCTGAGGTTGAGCGGCCGTCTACATAAGAATGACATGGAATTGAATCTCGGCGAGGCTGAAATAGCATAGAAATTAAAATGAAGGGTGGATGTGAAGCCGCCTCAGCGGCATGAATTCGTGCTCAAAAGCCATATTTCAGCCGTCCTGGGACATGCTTTATCTATCTTGCTAAATGCGAGAAACAATTATTGGGTTTATACATGTACACCTTATTTGTGTCGTAGCAATGACCTCTACCTACGGCCCGATCACGACCTCAGGAATTGTGGTCTCGTATCTTCCCCTGGCCACCGCATGGTCTGCTTCAATTGAGTGCTCATCACTGTTCCTCGACACGTCAGGCTCCCTGTTCATCAACGTGCCCGAACAAAAATGGTGTCGCTGGACTTCCTGTACGTGGACCCTGTGAGATATCCATATGCTGGTATCAGAGCGTAAAGTCAGCGTCGCTGACAGGAATTGTGCTTGGAGAATACGATTTTTCCTTGGGCGCTATAGTTCTGGTAGCCATGCTCGCGATTTGGCCGCTCATGCGAAGAAGACGGAATCGACAGAGTACAGTGCCGCATGAGACTAGAATCCCGTATACAAGCCAGAGCTAGACTCTTCGCTTGCACCGGTCAAGGAGATGGACTCTACAGCTAAGATTTATGAGCTTAGATCTTCCCCATTCTTTCAACCTACCGACGAATTTCTGGTGATGTTCATCTACCTGCTCTGCTCACAGAAGCAGAGATCTCCGAAATGGAGGGACGTGCGCTCGCAGAAGATACATGCGGTGCGTGTGAGATTGTGGTGACGACTCCGAGGGATGAGTCACTTCCAGAGAGGCGGAAACATCGGGAAACAGTCAAGATAGAGCATAGGCACGGAAAAAAAAAGAAGTATTGCACAATTGTAGAGAAGTTCGGATCACATGGGCATGACGGTCCTGCTGGTTGCGCCGATTCGAAATAGTTGTAATTAGTATTCTACTTCCGACGGCTTGGTCTTGTGCGACGAATTGAAACAAATTTCATGTACTCAGAAACACTATCAATCATTATTATGCTCACTAATTGTGGTACGTCCATCAGACAGAATCACGCAAAGACCTCCGCAATGTCTAAGGGTATGCTCCAGTAATAGCTTGCAAAGGCCATCGCGCCCACACTCATCAGAGCAGCCATCAAGACATTCACGGCATTATTATCGAGAATATCATACCCACTCTCAACCTTTCGACTTCCTTGCGCCCCGTCTTCTGCACCGACAGTTTTTGTGGACGTACCATCCGCACGTGTTGCCCTGCCACTGACGGCGTTGGCAACTGATTCCGTCGCGTGGATATCGCTATTGTGTCTCCTTGCGTCACTTCCTGTTGTTACAGAGGATGTAGTTGATCCGGGCTGAATCAGGACCTTGCGACCGCCGCTTCCTTCGACGACTTTTCCGCTCCGCTTATCGACAACACTGGCTTGGAGTAGTCCGCCAAGGAGACTATCGAGAAGACTGCCCAGTGTGCCGCATACAGTGACCGCGACGACGAACAGGCCCCGTTCGAGGAGGGACCATGATTCGGCACAGAAAGGGACGAACAGTACCGATGTTAGGGCAATGAGGAACGCGCCGAAGACACCGGCCAAAAGTCCGGCTAGAGTGACGCCGCCGTTGGTACCGGGAGGCACGACTCGTAGGGTTGGGGAGGTGATGAGACGAGGAGGTGTTTTGGACAGAATGCCGAGTTCGGAGGAGAATGTATCTGCCGCGACGGCCGCGTAGTTTCTGTGAACACCAAATTAGCCTGTATTACGAATGCTTCGTGTCTCGATGATAGAGGCCGCACGCAATGATTCCCACGATCAGAATATCGCCTATGTCCGCACCCTGAGCAAAACAGGTTGTCGAGTATCGTCCTTGGTTCCAGATCAAGTAGGTATGTAATGCGATGAGGACCGTGGCCACGATCGAATTTGCGAAAACTTGTATATGCGTACGAGCGCCTTCGCCGCCCGCAGCACCAGAAGCTGATAACGTCAACTGTGCTTTGATATCATGTTTGACCTAGCGAACTCAAAGTAAGCTAAAATGCTACGAGCTAATTAGTGAGTGGTTTACCTTTGTCGCTCGACTACCAGCGAGATAGAAGACTGCTAGAAGCAAGAAAGGCGCAATCCATGGATGGAGAACGTGGACAACAGCAGTGAGGAACGCTGCCAGAATCCCCGCAGGAGTCAGTGTCTTGCGGGACCAGGCCCGGTAGACCAGAGCGCTGACGGCCGGAACGGCAACAGCTGGGTTGACCATGTCGAGTCTTGTCAGTATTGTAATGGTTTGATGAAGGCGTTAGAGTGTAAATGCCATAACGTGACAGTAACAGTGTTGTGAAGAGAAAAGAAATTGTTGTTATACCCCAACCAGGTCAGCTGGCGAGTGGCTTGCAGGTGTTTATTGTGGGGCCTCCCGCTACACGGTTTGCGGACTCAGATCTAACATTGCCTAATTAGGCAATAAGCTACAAATTCCATACAAGTTCTTCCCTTAGGTTTGGGTTTGGCATCAAGGTGTGACTGTCATAAAGAGCCTGTCTTTGGTCGGACAATGAGATTGGGACTTGCACATTGTATGCTTCATGCAGCCCTTGTCAGTTTCCCCTTTCCCCTTCCAGTTCATGGAGCTGCAAGTCATACTCAAAGAACTGCGAACCAATATTAACCTGTTACTCACCGGCCTGTCCAGACAGAAAATAATGATCTGGGTCAAATTTTCCAATGTGCTCGTCATGAGTAGACAAATTCATGTCGACAAACAATGTCCCAGGGCATATATCAGTCGAGTCTGGCCACGAGCTTGATATCGACAGATCATACAAACAAAACATCAAAACACCAAGTCTTAAGACATACATCAAAAATATACTTACCGAATTCAAACTTCGTTCAAGTCAGCAGGTCCTTGTATCAGCTCATTATTCACATCCGATATCAAAAATGCCCTCCCATCAAGAGTATCGGTTCGAAGACTCTCCCGGCCTTGGTAAATTGATCACTCGATGGGCCCATCGTCTGCTTTTGCTAACACAATAACCAAATAGAGCATAGCTGCGGTGTCTGCGGAACACCGCTGCACCACCCACGAGCAAGAAAGTCGTGCTTTGGGCGGCATACGGTGCCGTGCTTCAACTTTCATCACACGATGTTTCGTGTTGGTAGAACAAGCTCCTGCGAGTCGTAAGTTACCCCAAACTCTTCTTCCCGACATATACTGACCTCTGGAACAGCTGTAAGAGATCAAGAGAGCAGCATCTTAAACGTCACAAAGATATTGCTGATCTGGTCCGCCAGATTAACAACAAGAATAGAAATGGGAACTCGCTTCTGCCCCCTGCAGAAGTTGGTTTGGCCGTCCATGGGTATCGCGAGCTTACCTTGGACAGTAAGCGTGAAAACCTGGACAAAGCCCTTTTGAAAGACGTCCAGAACCGGGAGAAGCTGAGCGGGAATCCCGACAAATTGCCGACAGCCGAGTACAAGAATGAAGAGATTAAGAGGATCGCCGCTCAGCTTGGCGTCAATACCAGCCGCCACAATGCGAGAGATCTTCGAGGACTGTACACGAAACTGGCCGAGGCTATCGTCAAGGATATTGATACCACAGCGAATGAGTCGAGGGAAACTAGGAAACGTCAGCTAGGTTACTATCGATATGCGGACAAGAGTGCCTACAATGCCATCATGGTGAGTATAAACCCAGCGGCCGTACTAGAAATTACCGACGACGAAGAGGACGGCGACGAGGAGGATGCCGAGGAAGAAGAGCAAGAAGCCGCGCCGGTGGTGGAACAACCTCAAGAGCAAGCTGCGGAAAAGCGACCACCACGTAGAATTCGACCAACCATTGAAATTATAAACACTGGTCGTCCTGAGAGGACCTTCCGGGAAGGGGGCATGCAAATTACACTCGTCCCAAACACGCCTATGACAGCACGTCGTCCAGGAGGACATCAGGGATAGTAAGTCCTAAGTGCGGCGGGAAATCTGCTGAGGTATGAGAGCTGTTGGTCGATAGACAATGAGAATAGAGTATACCCATAGATGTCAAGTAAACAAGTGTACAGAAAATGACTGTAAAGTAGACAAACTGCCCCACCTGTAGCAAGCAGAGCTCCACACTTATCGGCCAAGGCAGGAGGGGTCTGATAAGCTTCCTTGTCTTCTTCTCTTCATTCTATTCTACTGAAAATATAGTACTGCTCTCACTATTAACGATCATCACACACTTGTCTCAAATCTTTCAGTATTACACACGTATAGTATACGCTCAAACAGCGCATCCGCGTATGACATCATGGCCCTCGAAACCCTTAGCACCATCTCCCCCATCACCAACAAGCCAATCCTGACTCGGACTGGAATTTCGGCAGAAGAGCTCGAACTACTCCCAGAAACCGCTCAAAAAGCATTCCAATCTTTCTCGCAGACTACGACCCTAGCTCAACGTCAAGAAATCGTCGCACGAGCCTTGGGGATTCTCGCGAAGAAGAAAGATGACCTGGGAAGAGAAATTACCGAGCAGATGGGCCGACCCATCGCTTACACGGGTGCTGAGGTTGCTACTGCAGTAAAGAGAGGAGAGTTCCTAAACCGTACTAGCAATTCGGTACTCGGAGAAGAGGGGATTATCGAAGGTGAGCCGGAGAAGGGATTTAAACGGTATATTAAGAGGAAGCCCGTCGGTGTGGTATTGGTGATTTTTGCATGGAATGTGAGTCACCCACCTCCTGACGATATCGCGTCGGCTAATTCAATAGTATCCATACTTGATCCTTGTCAACAGTTTGATTCCCGCCCTCCTCGCCGGAAACGCAGTCATCTTGAAACCCTCGCCACAGACGCCCACCGTCGTCGAGCAGGTCGCGTCTGCTTTCCAGGAAGCTGGACTACCGCAGAATGTTATACAATACTTCCATTCAGGCTCTTTGATCCAGATTCAGACCCTCATTCGATCACCACTCATCAACCATATCTGCTTCACCGGTTCCGTTGCAGGAGGCTTGGCTGTCCAGCAAGCTGCATCGGATCGCATTATCAACGTTGGCCTCGAACTCGGTGGCAAGGATCCTGCCTATGTCCGTGGCGACGTGGACCTTGCCTGGGCTGCTGGAGAGATTGTTGACGGAGCTATCTTCAACAGCGGGCAGAGCTGCTGTGCAATTGAGCGTGTTTACGTACATGACAGTATTCACGATCAATTCGTGGAGGAGGTCAAGAAAGTTCTCAGCGAATACCGAGTCGGCGACCCATTCGACAAGAACACACAGATTGGTCCCGTCATTTCACGCCGATCTCAGGAAACATTCAACTCTCATGTTGCAGATGCGATTGCAAAAGGTGCAAAAGACGAGACACCAGAGAATGAAACCTTTAAAAACATGCCTGCCGATGGTAACTACGTCAAGCCTACACTTTTGACCGGAGTCACACACGAGATGCTTGTCATGACAGACGAGACATTCGGGCCCATCATTCCAGTCATGCGAGTCAAGAGCGACGACGAGGCTGTCCGGCTCATGAATGACAGCGAATTCGGCCTTACCGCCAGCGTATGGACCAAGGATGTTGCAACAGCGGAGCAGCTTATTGACAGGATTGAAGCCGGCACAGTGTTTATCAACAGGGCCGACTACCCTAGTCCGGTGAGTCCTCATACAGTCATATTGAAGAGATCGTGTGTACAGTTCTGACAAACTTAATAGGACCTAGCTTGGACAGGCTGGAAGAACTCTGGACGCGGGGTGACTTTGAGTAAATTTGGGTTTGACCAGTTTGTGAAGCTGAAGAGTTACCATGTCAAAGATTATCCGAAATAAAAATAGCCTAGTCAGCTCACCAGACAGACAGAAAAGTATATAGATAATCTGACCCATAAAATTTGACTCTCAGCTTGCAATAGGGATCGTATCAAAGTCGGCATGACGTTGCATCAGGCACTCGATGCATACGATACGAGCCGCTGTACCTAGTAGGCAACACCTGTTCGATTCTCAGCTCAACTGATTTGTCATTCGACTCGTCCCGAAGCGTGGTCTCGCCGAAATCGACGAAATTAAAACAGGTGGGTTATGGAATCATGCTGGATGAAGACAAAGCCCCGTTCGTAAAGGGAAGGAAGTCAAAAAGACAAACAGGCACAACAAAACAAACCGCGCAAACAAGACAAACAGTAACCGCCCTCGCCGCGCTTGCCCTTGACGACGCCTTCCGATTGGCTTTCTGTCTTTCCCTCACTCTATATTATCGCCTCAATTAAACTACCACGCTGAGTCTTGCTATCTACCCTCACTCCACCTAGCTGTGCTACTACGTTGCTACTACGTCCCTGGGACACAGACCTTGTGATCCCCGACCTCGTCGAGACAGACAACTATGCGGATCATTGCCGTCATGCATTCCAGAGAGCCCATCAGAGCCCGTGTGCGTACTCCATGACGGGCATCGACGGCGTTGGGCCCCGCAGCACAAACAAGGCACACAGCCGCAATCCCATCGATTGGATCTAGATCTGGCGCGGTTTGTCTTTGTTTGCAGTGCGTAGTGGGTTCGGGGTGGATGTTACTGGATGACTGGTGTCTCGATCCATCGATTCCAGTGGCTGCTGACCCATGGCTTTGTGGGGTACTTAGTCTTAGCTGACTCTAGTCTCTTGCTGAGATATATTCTCTGGTCTCTGTGAGACTTCCGATAATATACTTTTATTACGTACAACTGCCCTAACACTTCCAGGTAACTCCCCTTTGTGTGTATAAATATATATAGGCCCGGTGGCCTGATCGGTTGCACTTTTATCACTCCTATTCCAAGGTATATTCATTCCTATTCGAACCTTTGATTTCCGAAAGTACTACTAGCGCTCTACTTAACAATCGCCATGTCTCCAGCTCTTCTTTCCAACGGCTCGGTCAATATCGTAGACATCCGCGAGAACGATACCACGTTCTCAGCGGCCTCTGCTATTCAGGACGGTTTAGACCCTCCAAATGGCACGCCGCGCTCGTTTCCTACGCTGCTGCTATACGATACTGTCGGGTTACGGCTGTTTGAAGAGATTACATATTTAGATGAATACTATCTGACCAACACCGAAATTGAGGTACTGGAGAAACATGCAAGAACCATTGCTGAGAGACTACCCGATCAATCGCAGTTGGTGGAATTAGGTAGCGGGTGCGTTCCTCAAAAATGCTGAATTTCAGTCTACACATGTAGAGCTGTCGAGGCCCCATCCCTTCCGATACACCGGATTTAACACATGTATAGGAACCTTCGTAAAGTCGAGATTCTACTAAGAGAGTTTGAAAGCTTGCAGAAGCGAGTAGATTACTACGCCCTGGATCTATCATTAGAGGAACTGCAGCGTACATTTGCCCAGGTCTCGCCTCAATCGTACAAATACGTCCGCTTCCAGGGTCTGCACGGTACCTACGACGATGCTTTGGAGTGGCTGAAGAATCCGCAGAATAGGAAACGGCCCACGTGCGTTCTCTCACTAGGCTCGTCTATTGGGAATTTTGGCCATGCAGATGCAGCAGCTTTCTTGCGTCAATATTCCCAGGTCCTCGGCCCTACCGATGCCCTCATCATTGGCCTGGATGGCTGCAAGGATAAAGATAGAGTGTACCGCGCTTATAATGATTCAAAGGGCACTACCCGCCGCTTCTATCTCAATGGGCTAGTTCATGCTAATGAGGTTTTGGGCTACGATGCATTTAAGCCGGACCAATGGGAGGTTGATTGCTTGTATGACGAGGTTGATGGGTGTCACCGCGCGTTTTATGTACCCACGCAAGATGTGACAATCAATGGGATACTACTTCCCAAGGGCGAGAGGATTATCTTTGAGGAAGCGTACAAGTACGACGCTCATGAGAGAGAGGAGTTGTGGCGCAACGCGGGGCTTATCAATGTGGCTGCATTGGGAAATAGCCATGACAATTATCGTAAGTGTTTCCCCGCATCATCTGCATATGCATAGATCTTCATACCCTGCTTGATTAGCCCAGTGAACACTATACCATTCATCACGGCCTAACTTGCTTAGATCTCAACATGCTTTCACCCGCCCACGTCACCTTCCCAACTCACCCCATGGAGTATGCGTCTGGTCCCGTGCCCTCATGGGAAGAATGGAGATCACTCTGGACAGCCTGGGACATTGTATCCAAGACCATGGTCCCACGAGACGAGTTGATGTCCAAACCGATCAAGCTGAGAAACGCTTTGATCTTTTACTTTGGACATATTCCCACCTTTCTTGGTAAGTCAGTTCAATTCCGACTGGTGTTTGGTATTGCTAACTTGATAGACATTCACTTGACCCGTGCAACGCGCGGCAAGCCAACAGACCCAAAGTACTATCCGCAAATCTTTGAACGCGGAATCGACCCTGATGTGGACAATCCAGAACAGTGCCATGACCACAGTGAGATACCTGACGAATGGCCTGCCCTGGGTGAGATCCTGAACTACCAAGAGCAAGTCCGCAGTCGAGCGCAGTCTCTCCTGAGAAAAGAAGACTTGCCACAAAACAGGCTGCTCGGTGAGGCTCTGTGGATCGGGTTCGAGCATGAGGCTATGCATCTGGAGACGTTCTTATATATGTTGCTGCAGAGTGACAAGATTCTGCCTCCGTTGGGATTTGACAAACCTGACTTTGAGGGCATTGCGCGTCAAGCAGAGCTAAGCGCAAAGCCAAATCAGTGGTTTAGAATTCCAGAGCAAACGATTACAATCGGAACGAAAGACTCAGATTTGACCAAAATGCCGGCACAGTCATTCGCATGGGACAACGAGAAGCCCAAACGATCCGTCACTGTGCACACATTCGAAGCCCAGGCACGAGCCATCACAAACAGAGAATACGCTCATTACCTGAAAGAGAACGATATTCATCGCATACCCGCGTCTTGGGTTATTCAAGCTGCGAATAGCTGGAACAACACATTCAACGGACTTCATACCAATGGCGTATCGAACGGACATGGCAATTCCATGGATAATTACGCGGTGCGCACTGTCTTTGGACCAGTCTCGTTTGCATGGGCAGCCGACTGGCCGGTCATGGCGTCATATGATGAATTAGCCGGTTACGCTGAGTGGAAGAAGTGTCGGCTTCCTACTTTTGAGGAAGCGAGGTCTATTTACAAGCATGCTGCGACGCTCAATGGACAAGCAAGTGTCGACGGTCTTAGGTAAGTAGCAAATAGAAGCAAGCATTGTAGAAAACTAACCTAGATAGTAATGGCCACGCGACTCTCGAAAGTGAAAGCCCGACAGAAGGCCCTGTCCGCCACAATGGCATCAAGTCCGAGTCTCTGTTCGTGGATCTCTCCAACGCAAACGTCGGATTTAAGGACTGGCATCCGGTCCCCGTGACTCCGAATGGTGACAGACTAGCAGGACAGGGTGAAATGGGCGGCGTTTGGGAGTGGACCAGCACGCCGCTGAGTGCGCATGAGGGGTTTGAGGAGATGAAGATTTATCCTGGATACACTGGTGAGTCTATCTTATCTTGAATATATTTCTAAAGTGGATTCTAACCGGGCGTTGTAGCCGATTTCTTCGATGGAAAGCACAACATTGTACTGGGTGGATCGTGGGCTACGCATCCACGCATTGCAGGACGGACCAGTTTGTGAGTTTACCCCCAGTCGTACCCAGTGGAAACATACTAACGAGAGACAGCGTGAACTGGTACCAGCACAACTATCCATATGCATGGGTCGGAGCAAGACTTGTCCGGGACTTGATTTTATCATAATATTGACGAACACATGTTTTTAGCACTTGATACTTAGTTCTGTTAGTATGAGGCTAGGCAGATTGGCAGGAAGTAATACCAACTCTTTTCCAATTGACGGGTCCAGATCATAAGTGAAACCCAGGTTTGTCCGAAACATCACAAAACCTCCACAAGCCAGCATCTTCAGCTGCCTTTCTGACAGACCGTAACTCCTCACCCGTGACCGCTCTATTTATATCTGCATATCTAACCTCTCCTCCTTCATCCTCTATTCCGCCAGGTTCAGTGACACGTCTAGTCCTTCGTTTCTTCCCCACATGCGCATCAGGATGATACTGTTCCATAACGTGCACATACAAATCCCTCGACACATTCTCCGCCAACCACTGCATTATCCTCTTCCCGTCCTCCTCCTTTCCCGGCATAACGAGATGCCTTAGAAGCACCCCTCTCTTCGCAACACCATCAGACGTAAAACTCAAATCGCCCACCTGTCTATACATCTCCTTTATCGACTCGCGTGCAACCTCCGCATAATTCTCTGCTTTGAGTAACCGTCTCGACGTAGCCGGATCCCAGACTTTAAAGTCAGGAAGGTAAATATCAACCAACCCATCCATCAACTCCAGCGACTCTAGCGAATCAAACGACGACGTATTATACACAATTGGCACTTTGAGCCCCATATCCCGCGCAGATAAGATGGCCAACGCGACCTGCGGCACAACGTGCTCCGGCGTCACGAAATTGATGTTGTGTACGCCGCCCACATCCTGCAGTTTGAGCATCCACTCCGCCAACTCCTCCGGCGTGAGATCGAAGCCGTTCCGCTGATGCGCGATGTCGTGGTTTTGACAGAATACGCATCGCAGATTGCAACCAGAAAAAAACACGGCGCCGGAACCGTTGTGGCCCTGAATACAGGGTTCTTCGCCTCTATGCGGCGCGATTGTGTTGACTTTGACGCTGGACGCGCCGATTAGGCACACTCCCGTGGTCTCATAGCGGTTTACATTACAGAGGCGAGGGCAGAGATTACATTGACGTAGGTGGCGGTAGGCGGAGGAGCGTTTTTGGGAGGTTTGCACGGAGGTGAGGAGATGGTAGCGAGGGATGTGGTCGTCGAGGAGGTATTGGGGCGGGATGCCGAGGTGGCGTCTGAAGATTCGCGTCTTCGTCGTCGTCTGTGAGAATATGTGAGGAGATGATGATGATGATAATGATGATGTGCTTTTAAAGAGGAGACCGGCTCCTCTTCGGGCTGGGTTGAAGAGCATCTTGCTCGTTTGTCTACATTGTAAAGGAGTGTTTGAAGGCGTACACAACGATAAGCTTATCGCAACAACGTCATCACGGATAACCAATCACATCAATCACGTTACTACAATCCATTTAGCCTAAATACACCATCCTATCCATGTCTCCGTACACCAACCTGCCAGTAAAAAAAAAGCAAAGAAGTTTTTCGTAATGTACAGGGGTATTCGATAAATCGCTAACGCAGTGCGCACCAGACCAGACCAGCCCATGCCAGACACGCAGCTCCACAAAAAGCAAAATTGAATCAAAGTCAAACCAACTTTTGCCCAATCTCTCCAACTCCCACTTCCACGCCAAACTACACATACTATCTGGGTATAGACTGATCATAAAGCCAATCCGCTGCCGTCACCGGTCCAGCGATAAAGTGCGAGAACCTCGCGCCGTCGTTGTTGCTGTTCGCCAAAATCGTCTGGAACGCGGCCGCGAACTTGGGCCAGTGCGGAACGCATTACTTTTCGGAAATTGCGCTGCAACGTTGTCAGCAATATAATTAGGGAGGGCAAAGTGGGGAGAAAATAGGCTAAAGGGGCACAACGACGAACCTGATACTCCGTATTCAGTGTTACAACACACGCTTCGTGCGCTCGTACTATCGTCTCGCATGCCCTGACAACGCTGGGGTCGGCGTCGCCCTGTAATTTATCGGCCGTAAGCAGTAGCAGAAAACTGCCTTGTAGGAGATAAATGCCGAAGAAGAACGGCATAAAACTTAAATCTGGGTCGTATTCTAGTATATCGGACGCTGCTTCGGCAGCTTTGACGGCGTGGCCCATGGCTGTGATGAAGGCTTCTGATGAGATCCAGAGATCGTTATCGTCTAGTAAAGAGATCGGGTCCCATTTTCCGACGAGCAGAATATGTAAAACGTGCATGAGGTAGGTACCGTATGCGACGACCATCTTGGTCTGCATAAGCGATTCATTGACTCGGGATCCCACTGTGCTCGACGATCTCGCTGATGGACTGACATGATCAATCCCTGTGGGTGGTGCAGTATTGAATCCAGCATCAGCAGCGCCCTCATTTCCAATGCCCAAACTCGCCGTATGTCGAGTCTCAAACTCGCGTAGACTCTGTTCGTAGACATCGAGCTGCCGAGTAATCTCCACAGTATGACTATCCCACTCGCCGCTCGTTCGGAAATGAATGCCAAACCGAGGATGATTCCGCGCATGATTTAAATCGACGATCTCACCAAGAATAGTCATCAACGGTAGGAAATACCCAAACATGCCGTGGCCTGTACACTCAAAACTGGGACCTGCTCGTCGGTAACCCGCATTCACAAGCTCGCCTCTGTGCCAGATATCGTCGTTCATCGGCTGTAGCAAACCTTCACACTCTTTGTCCAGTAATGTCAACGGCCGGTTGTAGCATAACGCCAAATGACGATCCATCACGTAGAGAAGCCACCATATTCGCCGACGCTCTTCGCGTTCTTCTTCAGTGACCTGGCTCGTATCTCGTGTCGGTTTGGGCTCCATCTCGATATTGCCATCCCGGTCATGATTCTGGGGCTGCGAAGGCGTTGGCGGAAGTTCACGACCGAGTTTTAGCTCGCGTGCTAGAGACCATGCTGCGGCCCACCAGCGGATACTTGCAGCTTTGTACTCGCTAGCTGATACCACAGTCGCTAGGTGAATATATGTGGCAACATCGTCGACTGCTCCAGTAGCGCTGCTTTGAGCACCAAGCTGATCCATGGATACACCAAATCCGCCTAGCGCAACTCCGTTGATGACCGCATTGGCAGCGTAATTAGGCGACGTTTCCCCAGGCGTAGGACCATGTATCAAAGGTCGTAGCAAGCCAACTGTAAGCTCCAGTAATTTTTGACAGACCCTCCCTCGCGCTGACGGAGGCGATGTCAAAAACGGCGCATCGCTAGTCTGAGCTGCTACCCAGAGCATGCTCGCCAATAAAGCCGGACTGCAGGTGCGAGGTTGAGATTGATGTAGGATAGATTTCTTTCGGAATACGTGTCCTACCACGTACGGTGACTGAGGGAATATATGTGACGCAGATGTGCTGGCAAAGTAGAGGTCGAGCAAATCACACGCCAGCGATTGCGGAATAATCGAGACAATATGAGGCAACAATGGCTCTAGCACGGGATATTTCAATGCGCTAGTGAAACCATTTGACATATTCAGCGACGGAAAGCCCACGGAGGGCGCAGGCAAGGGTAACCACCCGGGCGACTGGACAGGAGGCGTGAGGCCAGTAAAGTGGTTTGCTGTATTATCTTCTCCGGACTGTTGGTATGGATATTGATTCATATTGGTCGGCGCGTGATCAACCATGTTGTACGCATCGTGAAACCCATTTAAACCGACCGGGACTATCGCAGATGGCGACCTCGGCTGCAAGTCTCGCAGATCAGGCATTTGAATGAACGATCGATCTACATTCTGCACCTGTCCATATCCATTCATCGTCACTGTATTCATGTTCGATGGGAAGAACTGTCTTGATCTCGTTTGTGGTGGCTGCTGCTGTTGCTGCTGCGCAAGTTCGCGCAGACTGGCAAGACCCTGTTGTTGGTCTGCGACCTGCGATGCTGAAAACGAGCGTCTCGACTGACTCAGTCGCGCCTCGGACTCTGAGGCCATCACTGCCGACAATTGAGATGACTGATCTGGAACCATCTCATAGCCGGGTGTACCAGGTTCGCGAGCACCACCAGCAGCTTTCGCAGCGGCTTCTGCGATATCTTTTTTTGATGCTTTTCCGCGCTTTTTTCTTTCTCTGGCATATTCGCAACTCAGGCCGGAATCTACCAACCCGAATAGAAATTGAATTAGCTTCATCAGAAATAGATAAAAATTCTATGTGATATTCTATCTCACCGGTACAATGCGCACAAGGACTTTGCCCATCACACTTCGTTCGTAGCTGATTACACTGATCGCAAGCCCGACTAATCCGCCGCCGCACCGCCGCCGAATCAGCAGAATGCTTGCGAATTCCAGCCCTCGCATCCGAAAGCGGACTGCGCATAATCTGCATTCTTGAGCCAGGTTCCGCAGTGGCCTTATTATCCTTTTTGACAAAATCGTTTTTGCTACTACCGCTATTGCTGTTGTTCATATCGACTTGGCGCGCAAGACGCATCTGCTCCAGCGCGTAATGCGAGCTCTCGGCGAGAGTGTCCAAGCCGGGTGTTTGCGACGGTTGTGCCATTGCAATACAAACTTTGAATCGAAGTACCGAATGATAATAAGAGTTCTTAAACCGAAGTCCACTTCACTGTATTGTCATCTGTATTCTGAAGACATGGCGTGGAGCAGTTCCCAACCGCCAGCAGGTCGGTCGATGCGACGAAAAGGTCTCAGAGACCGACCTTACTCCTTTCTTTGAAAGGTCGAGAAGGCCGAGTCTCTGATGCGATTTAACAAATGCCTCGGTAACGTAAACACAAAAGATGAAGTATACAAGACGACAAAAGTCGAGACAAAGTGTGTTGGACACCAAGAACCAACAGCCGATACGGCCAAAGAGTTTAACGCAATTGACTCAGAAAAAGTTCACCGGTTAAATATCTGGCACCAGCTCCAGATGGGCAGAGCTGAATTAATACACTTAGCACGTACGGCGTACTTGGTTAGATTGATAAGAGGCTCGAGCGTGGCTTGACTTTGCAGCGTGCAGAAACAACCCCAGAATAACACGTCGGCTCAGCTAGAGAATTAAACTGCCGATTGAACCCTGCGAAAGAATCCGAGGGAACAAGAAAGAGAAGAGAAGAGGAGGAAGAGGCGAATAGCGGAGCAAGCTAAAAGAGACGGGGAATGGCCAGTCTAAGATTTTCATCCTTTCCTTAATTTGACGCTTACCCCGAACAACGCTAACAGCGAGAGTGCGGGGCTGGAAGGTCTTTCTAGGCTAGTGCTCGTTGAATACGAGAGGAGGATGTTAGCATGGCTGATATAGGCAGGCCTTTGGCATTGTCAAACTGGTAAGTGCCGAGAAAGATGAGTTCTACAATGGACGGCGTTGAAAATGATTACGTATTGTTATTCTTATTATATACAGTCACGCACCATATTCTAGTACATGAGATATTTCTTCGCCATCAATCGTACAAAACTCCTCAGCAAATGCAGGCAAATCCGTAGAACCAACTCCATATATGTACAGTATAAACAAGTCAAGTCAAGACGTCTAACTGAAGAAGTACTGACTGTCCTTCAATCGCTTGACATCAAATTCTCCCTTCTTGGGAATATCACGGAATTGAAGTGGTAGCCATGCCCACTCCATCTTATTTTTCGTCTTTGTAGGCTTGGGTACTTCTTCGACCTCGTCTTCGAATGGTTCTGCTTCTTCCGTAGCAGCCTCTGCGCTTTCCTCGCCGACGACGTCCTCGCGGGCTTTGGCGTCAATCTCGGCATCGAGATATTGAGGGTCAAGGTCAGAGAACAAGCTGGCCACAGCTGGATCCTTGTCATCAAGAACGGCATTACCAAATACACCTGCTCGCTTTTCGGTCGTAGTATTACCGGTACCAGTTTGACCAAGTGTGGAGGCAATGGCCAAGTCGTTGTGACTACCACCCACGCTCTCAAAAATGCTTGCCGCTGTTACCATCGCACGTCCCTTTTCTTGCAATACTGGATTATCAGATCGTAAAAATGTCTGTCGTTGATGCTCCAACAGCAATTCATCGACGTAGCATTTCTTCTTTGTGTTACCATATTTTTCTTTGCGGTACTTGGCAATTGCTTGGGCAACAGGGTTGGACTCGGGAATCTTGGCAAGGAACATATGACCTTCGTAGCGAGCGCGGAACTCGGCAGCCAACCTCTTGACAATATCATCGCTATGCATGCGGATGAAACAGTCCCGCAAGGCAATATTCATCTTGTCGACATCGCATGCATGAGTCCAGAACGAGTCGTGAACAGCAGAGAAAACGAGTCCTTGGCGATAACACTCAATGGCGGACAACATCATGTGCGTGGCATCCAGTGAGTGGATAAAATTCGGTGGGAAAGCCTGGAGTTGCTTGCGTTTAGACACATTGCCTGAGGTCGAATCCTGGATGATGTTCAGCGTCTGCAAAGTCGTGTACACACGCTGACACTTCACGGCACGATAAGGCTGGACAACAGGGAGGCCCAGAGGCGTGGTCCAGATTATAGTAGATCTGAACATCTTCAACGGGTCAGTCTCAACATCGTCCTTGGCTGACATGTCGTCCTGGTAGACACGTTTCGCAAGCAAGTCAAGTTGATCCGGAGAGATAGATTGACTGATCCTGGTAGCACAGTCACCTAACCAGTACTGAATAGAATGGGCGCCACTGAAAATCGTGCTGAGCGCTTCGAAAATAGCGCTAGCGATATACTTGCTAATACCGGGAACCTCTTCAAGGCCCGGGTAATGCGCGGCAATCTGACGACGGACTTGGCGAATAGCACCAACAAAAGTAACACCATATACGTTGGTCATGACCGTCTGCTTGACAATCTTACGCTTGATTTTCCCTTCGAGAAGCTTGGCAATTTCGTGTCCTGCTGCTGCATCCCGCGCGACTTTTTCGGTGACGAAGTCGGAGACACCAGTATAGATATCCTTGGGTCGATCACCGGGTTCCAGGTTGACATGCTGAGCACCTTCCATATCTCCTCCCAATGCCGCATAATGTTGAAGACCGTTGCAAGAACCATCTTGGTGAACAGGCAATCGCGACATGTACTCCGTTGGATTCTCTAGTTGAAGCGCGTTGCGCAGTTCGCAGCATGCGGCTAGACACTGCCATGGATCTTCTGCCTCCATAAACCATTTACGACCATGGAGACCCTTATTTGCTGAATCGAGAACATCATCGAGATGCTTCATCGTAAATTCTTCTCTTTCCTGGAGACTAGCCTTATCGAAACCGTAAACGTTAGATAGGTGAATTTTCAACCACCTCAAACCAGCCTCCCCAAGAGCCTTGCCCTTTTTGAAGAGAAGGAGAGATCGAGCATTATCGGCAGACATTTGGTTCAAATATGCTGGAAGTGGGTAAGCACGGCCACGGAAATCCATGTTGTGAGGTAGATAGAAGGTTTGGTTTTTGTATGCACGAGCAATCTCCATCTGGAAATTGATAAAGCATCTTTGAGAATGGAGACCAGATCGCAAGTTCTCCGCTTCCCGGAGCTTGTTGTTGTATACCTTCATCGCCTCAACGTCATCATCTACGGGTTTCTCTGGCAAGGTAATCTGCGGGTCGAGAGGAGGTATTTTGGCAAAGGCTTCACCGGTGTTCCATGCTTCTAGCATAACATCAAAAACGTCGTTGTTAATTGTCCATGCGGTCTTTCCCAATATGTCCAAACCGGCACGAACTTCAGGAAGTCCCTCGTTTTCTAAAGCCTTCTTCATGTACGACTGTTGGAGACTGTCTCCAGGTGTTGTGCGCATAATCGGGCTGCGCTGTGCAAGAAATCCACCTTTGTCAAATCCAGTCCATGGCATAGGCTCCGCAAGCATGGGCATATGACGAGCGGAGACGGCATTAGGAGCGTCGCGAATAAGTCTTCGCGTGACCTCGGGATGAGCGTGAAGTAAACCAAACTTTCTTCCTCTGTTGATCTCATACGAGTGTTGAAAAGCCGGCTCCATGACCATGACACGTTTCTTGGTCTCTGGATCTTCCTGCCAGACTGGTGCTTTGGCGCAGTCAAATAACAAAGACAGCAGAGCGCCTCCCACCTTAGCATGCACGTCAATTGGCCAATTATATTCGGTCTCGATTGTATCTGGACTCGAGAGGCGGCTGTCGCATTTCAATTCCTCAAATAGCTTCTTAAACTTGACGCGGCCTGACTTTTTCTTCCTATTTTCCACAACCTGCTTGATGAATTTCTGGTGACGAGAATCACGCTCCGACTTGGCGATCATGGCTTGAGCGACAAACTCATTCTGTATTTCTTGCCCAAGCGATGTCATGATTGTAGGAACCTTGAGACCTTTCTCAACACCTGCTCGAGCGAAAAGTTGAATAATGTGCATAACTGTAATGGCAGCCAACGTGTCAGGTGGCAGAAGACGTAGGAAGTCGGTGTATTCCCGATTTTTGTCGTCGGACAACGCTTTCGAGCCTGTTCCTGGAGATCCAAAAGTTTTGATTTCCTCTTTGACCTTGATGACCAAATCGTTGTACCATTGTTCCAACAAATTAGCTATCGACTTGCCGCCACCGGACGTATCGATACCGGCGGATCTCATCGTCTCCATCTCTCGTTGCCAGCGCTTTTTGGCGGTGTCCACAGCTTTGCCTTCTAGATCTGCTTGTCTCTTACGCTGTAGGGCTTTTGCTTCTTCCGAGTCGAAGTCATCCGTCTCGAAAGCACTGGCAAAATCCGGAAGCACCGATAAAGTAGATTTTAAAGACGAAAGACCAAGGCCTTTCTGCTTGGTCGCGCGAACAGATATGTCTTCGTGAGTCGGGGCCAATTCCGTGGTAAGCTCGGGTTCGTCTTCGATTGTCAAGTCAAAGTTTGGAAGTTCATTGGGACATATCTACATTCGTCAGTTTCAATCGTCGTTAAAATGCAAGAGATAGAACAATACCTGCGAGATCTCGCCCAAATCCCGCTCTGTCAAGAGATCAGGCATGGACAAAACTTCAACCTCAAACTTATTCTGCTTCACCATATTCCAATACCTCCTCACCGTCCGATCGCGCCTCGAACCATGAAATAGACGCAGCGTCATTCGCAGCATAATTGCCATCGTCCTAGCATTCGGCTTCAAAAAACCTTGTGGTAACTTGACTTCAAACCAGGTCTGCAGACTCAATGCCTTTTTCAGCGTGTCTCCAGTCCGCTTATTCTCAATCATACCGGCCACGACAGCTTCTATATATTGATTGTGCAAATCGAGAAAACGAGGATCGCCATGCGAAAAAGCGGTCGACATACGATCAAGAACCTGTGCAGCTTTTTCGATTTCTCGGGTCTGGAGCAGAACGTGAAACCGAGCCATCATCTCCTCGAGCGAGCCACCGATACCGCGGACTCTCTTCAAAGTAGGCGTAGTAATCAATTGGCTTTCTTGAATCATAATGGCGGGTTCGCTATACATGGTCTGGCCCAGGAGCGGTGATAACCAGGACGGAGTGGGGGAAGCACTCGATGAAAGTGGCACGCCATCCGTTGCGGTTGCTAGGTGTCGTTTAGACTGCGAAAAGGACGAACGACGGTGTAATGCCGATGGAGTGGAGACCCTTGAGTCGTTATTTCCCGGCCGGTGTGATTGAGTATGAGGCCGGAAGGCCGCTGGACAGAGCCATGGTAGAGTCAGCTGCTCAGTCGAGAGGCGTAGCTGATGAAGGGGATTTCGGCGACGGGCGGCACGAGGCAACATGGTTGCTGTTGTTGAACAATTCGCGCGGTTGATTAAAAAAGCATCGGTAGTCGAGTATACTAGTCGATATAAAACAAATGTAATGGTACTTTTGTTATGGAAGGCGTGAAGAAAGGACGCAACGCAATAGAAATCTCCCACGCTTGAAAGTCAACAAGTACAGCAAAAAAGAATGAAAAGGGAGAGAAGATGACTCCTTCTACCCTGTGCGCAATTAATCGGCAAGCCGGGAATGAAATAGAGAATGGTAAAGAAAAAAAAGCGGACGACAGTTGGATGAATGGCGATGAAAAAGTCTAGAGGAAGGAAGGAAGGAGAAAAAACGATTAGATTGTCGCGCGACCAAATCAAGCCATCGGGTTGCTGTCGGCCAATGGCATTGTGCGAGTCATGTGAGGTCCACCCGAAGTTCTAGAAAAAGGGGAAGCAGGAGTGGGTCGTGGCGATTCTACGTATCAACTAGCATCTTTTTAAGAACAAGGGCTATTGAGTTGTCTATGTTGCGATACTATGAAAATGTGCGGCCCTTCTTATCAGATGCATGAAAACAAGTCGGGGCGATTTAACGGGTGTATAGCCCTTGGACAAACAAAACGGCAAACTTCCATCAGCTATCAACATCAACATCAATAAACCCCTTCTGCTTCCTTCTATTCTGCTTCATCGCCCAGCCTGTCATCTCCGGCCTCGCAGGATCAACTCGCGGCGCACTCATTACATCAAGATACGTCTCTCCGTCGACCGCAGACTCTAATTGCGGCAGATCGTCGGGTTCTTGATGAATCATGTAATTCTCGTACGTAACCCATGCTTCCTCACTCTATTACAGCATCAATTAGCAGGGAAATCCATGAAACGAGAATACAAATATTGAATATTAAGAAATGTACCTCAGCATCAAACCACTCATAAGACTCCCATTTGTCGTCCTGAATCTTCTTCAACAATTCGATGTTTCCCGCCGGTGCAGCCTCACCGGCTTCTGAGGATTTGACCTTGACATCCACCGCTCGCGCTTCGGCTTGTACCGCCGGACCATCTTCCTCGAGATCTTTTCTACCGCGCATCAGTCGTGTCCGCGACGCTTCGTCCGAGGCGTCGATATGATGTAACTGAGGTCGTAGCTGGACCAGCGCCGAGACGGGGGAGAGGAAGAATTTCGCTGCATAAATCGCAATCAGTAATTGAGCTCCAGATGGATGCAATAAGAGACAGGAGAAGGAAGGGACGCACTCCCTCTGAAGGCACCAAGCATATAAACCGGCTCCCCATCAACAGGCTCCTTCATCCTCCCCGCCAACGTCTGCGTTCTCAAGATTGTCGACGCATTCTTATTATTCAGTCCCTTGACATCCTTCATCTCCACATCTTCCCTTCCCTCTGTCTTCACTCGCCCACCACCCCCTCCTCCCCCGTTTCCAGCCGTAGAAGAATGCGAATTAAACCCACCCGCCAAACCGAATGAGCCCCCCTCTCTCAAAACTCTAGACTGCTTAATGGCCTCTCCATACTTAAGGCCCCTATTTACATCATACACCCCCGCAGAGGTCACAATTGGAACCTCAATTTCGACAAGTCCGGTTTTGGGTTTGAGTTTGAGTGCGATGGGTTTTTGCCCGTGGCGCTCGTCGTAAGGGCCGCCGGTGCCGTGTTTGGTTTCGACTTCGCGGTCTGGGTATTGGAAGACATAGCGTTGGATGTCGGAGTCGGTGAGGAAGACGTCGTACGAGGCTACGATCGGGTCTGTTTCCATTTTTTGTTCTAATGGCGGACCGTGTACGGCGCACGCTATTCGATCGGAGATTAGTTGGCGCAGTCTTTTCTGTACCAAGGAAATTTCTGTACTCCGTTCAAAAGAATTTTTGTGTAAAGGATTGTGGTGCAAAAAATTGTGGCAGTTCAAGATGTCGCAAGTGAGTAGATGGAAGAAATTGTTGCGGGGAGTTACTCGAGGTTGACTCCGACGCAGGCCGTTTTTTCTCTCCTTATCGATAAGAGCTGTTAGCTGGTGGCCGCCACATACACAAAATAGCCACTGCAGGTACACTTCATGGCAAGTCCGAAAACAACTATCTGGATTAAGTAACATTCGAAAATCACCCTGATATTTAAACATACAATACAATTTCTAACCAAAGTAAGCAAGGCTATACTATATTATTCAACGCAATTCTTAAACACAAATTCATAATGCTAGATGATTTCATTCCTCTCATAAATCATCGCGTAAAACGCTTTTGTGACCCAAGGAGATTTACTCTTCGTCTTCTTCTTCGGCAGTCTACATGAGTCGTTAGTATCACGATCCATAGAATAAAAAGGAAAAACTTACGTTGTCGTGGAAGTATTTGCCCTCGGTAGTCTCGTTAATAACTCCGGCGCGAATACACCAATCTCCAAAACGCTCAGGTGTCTCGCCATCAGTCTTGCGCTCAAGCGAGTACCGTTTGAGAAGATCCTTCATGATTTCCAAAATCTCGTCTTCCTTGATTGATGAGCGGTAGAGCTTGTTCAAGCGCTGGCCGTGGTATCCACCACCAAGGTACATGTTGTAAGCACCATAGGCTTTGCCGACAAAGGCAACCTCAGCGAGCCAGGGACGAGCGCAACCGTTGGGGCAACCGGTCATTCGCATGACAATGCTTTCCTTGGACAGGCCGTTCTCTTCGAGAGTGGACTCGAGCTTGTCGATAAGAACAGGCAGGTAACGCTCAGACTCGGCCATGGCAAGACCACAGGTGGGAAATGCAACACATGCAGAAGACGAAAGACGCAGACCACTGAATGCGGTATTGTCAAGCTTGTATTTGGCCAACAGAGCCTTGATCTCGGGAAGGTCGGAGTCCTCGATGTTTGACAGAATGACGTGCTGGTTACCAGTCAAACGGAATTCACCCTTGTTGAGCTTGGCGAGTTCTCGCAGACCAGTTCGCATGGGGAATTCGGCGGTATCCTCAATACGACCATTCTCAATGAAGAAAGTGAAGTGATTCAACCCTTTCTCATCCTTCTGCCAGCCGAAAGTGTCAATGTTAGACACAAACTTGAACGGGCGTGGCTCAGCGAAGCGAAGACCCTCAGGCATAATCTCCTCCACCTTGCCCTTGAAGACCTCGATGCCCATGTCGTCAACGGTGTACTTGAGACGAGCATGCTTTCGGTTTTTGCGGTCACCGTGGTCACGCTGAACAAGCATAACTTTCTCGCAGAAAATGTGTGCCTTATCAGCTGGGACGAAACCGAACATGGAACCAGTTCGGGGGTACGTCTTTTTGTTGTTGTGGGTCACACCCATACCACCACCAACGATCATGTTGAAACCTTCAAGATGGCCATCAGAGCCCTTGATAGCAATGAGACCAATATCGTGAGCATAGACATCGGTGTCATTGTGGGGAGGAATAGCGATCGTGATCTTGAATTTACGAGGAAGATAAGTAGGACCGTACAGAGGTTCATAATCTTGAACGGCGTCTCCAGCAACGAGAACCTTCTTATCATCATCATCCTTCAGCCAGATCTCGTGGTACGCAGTGGTTGTGGGAAGCAAGTGGTCGGAGATTTTCTGTGAGACGGCATACACTTCGCGGTGGTATCCGGAAAGCTCAGGAAGAGAACTGCACATGACATTACGGTTGACATCACCGCAAGCAGCAAGTGTTGTCATCAGTGCCTTGTTAATGGCACGCATGGCTGGGCGGAGCTTGCTCTTGATGACACCATGGAACTGGAAAGTTTGTCTTGTGGTAAGCTTCATAGTCTCATTACCATGTGCACTACTGATTTCATCCATTTGCAACCATTGCTGAGGTGTAGCAACACCACCAGGAAGTCGGCAACGAATCATGAAAGAATAAGCAGGCTCAAGACCCTGTGCCTTGCGCTCGTCACGCAAGTCACGGTCATCCTGCATATAGGTTCCATGGAACTTGGTGAGTTGAGAATCACTGGCAGAAATAGCACCAGTACTTTCATCCAAAAGTGCCTCGGCAATTGTCCCTCTAAGGAAGTTGGAAGAGATCTTGATATCCTCATTGGTCAATGGGGGAGGCTCATCAGCCAGACCCTCAACCTTGTCGACTCCCAGAGCTTGCCATAAACGGGGCTCCCACTCGGCGTAACCAGTCTGGAAAGCATCCGGGTCTTGGTCATCACCCAAACCAATATTAGTCAGTTTACTAGCACCTAAGAAAGAGAGACGAGCATCAAGATCCTTGGCAGGTTTGTTGTAGTAAATTCTGTCTTCCTTGCGAGGCCAGTAATGGCTATCACCCAGACCGAAGACAGAGTACTTGACAGAAGAAAGATCAAGATCGCCAGAGCTCTTGACAACTTCCCAAAATGCGCGGCCATTCTGAGGGAACTCTCCTTGACCAGCAGTACTCGAGATAAGTACAATATTCTCTTCCGAAGCAAGATCCTCGATAGGATAATCGTCCATGGCCATAACCAAGGTCTTGAGACCTCGGAGACGTCCACGGTTGCCCAATCGCTTAGCAATGTTGGTAGCGTTGCCATTGTCGGAAGCATAGAGAATGGTAAGGGGAGCGCCAAAGAGTCCTTCCAAGAGCTTCTCATACGAATCCTTGGCTTTGCGCTTCTGAAGTGCACGAACCTCAGTTCCGTAAGACTCAGAAAGGTTGTTAGCAAACTTAGGGTGACGTCTCATGAGCTGAGTGAGCTGGTTATCACGGCGAAGGAACTCTTCAAGTTCGCGTTTGATACGCTCAGAGTCAAGAGAGAACTTGGGCTCTCCGTTCTCGTCGTTGCCGGGGTTCCAGCGGTAGAGTGGCCAGTAACCAATATCAACAGCCTTCTTCGTCTCTTGAAGGACAGTCAAAGGCGATTCGTTCTCCTTGTGGTAAGGCAAATAGGCGACGACAACAGAGGGTCCATCATACTGGTCAGCCTCTGCCATAGCTTGCAAAACCTGTGTATAAGAGCCGTAGACCGCAACGGAAGCGACATATGCATTTCCAAAGTTCATAGCATACAAACCAATGTCCTTCTTTCTGCGGGTGGGGTCGGCAGCGGCATGCTCGGAGTATGGTTGAGAATCAATGATGAGCATGTTCACATTAGCACCAGAAGCGAGGACGTGGTGAACACCAGAGTTGCCAAGGTCATAAGCCCATGCATCTGATCCAATGAGCCATTGAGACTCCTTGAAGAAGAGTTTGTGGTTCTCAAGAAGCTGGCTTGCTACTTGGGAGCCGTCCATCTTTAGGCGGCTAACAACATCTTCAGCAAGGGCATTAACCTTGGAGGTATCCCGAGCGCTCAATGCCCACTTGGATAACCATTGTGCTGGTCTATCAGTGGCGAATGCTGCTGACTTCGCGGCTTCCTCCACCTCTGCGATGAATCGCTCGCGGTGCTCAGATCGTGCAAGCAAGGAACCAAATCCATATTCAGGGCTGGCAGCGATTGTAGCAGAAATGCCGGCATTTTTGGCGCCTAGCTGGTTGGCAACATACAATCGCTGACCAAAAAGTTGATCCAAAATCTTTGTGTAAGCATTTTCAAGAGCGGGCTGGGCCAGGTCTTGCTTTGTACTGGGCACTTCGTGACTTCCAACTTCAAGGTTCTGAATGGGCGACGCAGAAGTAAGATTCTGCAGAATACCGCGCAAAGCTTGACCGACGGTGGATGACTCGACGTGACCAAGACGATATCCAACAAGACGAGGAGACTGCCCTTGGGCGGAAGACAAGCTGGAAAGCAAGTCCAAGAATGAGGGTCCCCACCTGGTGGTCTTTCGCACTTGCTCTAGAACAGCAATATGCTTGAGACTTTTAGGAATTTGGCCTGAAACCTGGCTTCCGATCCAGGGACGGTAAAGACGAGCTGTAACAATCCCAACCTCCTTCAAATCAGCGCTAGTGCTAGCATCACTCAAAGCATCAACAAAGACACCGGTAGATCCAAAGATGAAGATGGCGGACTTTGCATCTTGCGGACCAGTATATTCAATTGCCTGGTATTGTCTGCTTGTGAGTTTGGCGATGGTTTCCCAAATCTCGGATGACCACCTGAAAATATCTGCAGAGTTGACCGGGCGCACACTGGAGGCATCCACAGTTGTTGCGGCAGAGCTCACATCATGGCTGTCAGCACTGCTGTCTCGACGAGATGATCCCACGGAAGAAGCATCCTGGCTCAATGATGCTATGGTAGTGGGAAGTGTTGAAGTTGGCACGGACTCAGCAGTAAAGGGGGCTCCAACTGTATCTTCAGAGACTGTCGGTAGTCGTCCGGCATCGGCATATAGAGATTGGCTCTCAGCCGACTGATTGTAGGAAGGTCGAATAGCATCCAAGTCCAAAACTGTCTTGACAACCTCATAATCCTCGGGGATGATGGCAGCATCTTTGGCGGAGTTGGCAGGATCAAAAAAGTGAATAACACCCTTTCCAGACTTGAGAGCCAAAGCATGAGCAGTCAAGGCAATGTCTTGAGCTTCTTGGATAGTCTCGGATTGGAGGAAAGTGAATCCGCATTGGCGGATTGAGCTGATGGCGCTGAAATCTGAGGACTCAACGGCAGTGTGCAAGACGATAGGATAGCTGGCGAGTCGGTAGAGGTGGGGAACTGAATTGAGAAGTACAGAAGAGGATGTCGTGACTGTGACTAGTTTGCCTTGCTGGAGGGGGTGGAAGGCGGAGAGAAGAGGGTCTTCATTGAAACGGACAGGTCGGATCTAATTGTCAATTAGTCGATGATCTCATGCATTCTGCAGACCGAGCATACCTCTGGTGTGCCTTTCAACAAGACGCTGCGGTCGAGGTTCTTCGCCTGTGTTTTCAATGAGTCAGAGAAGATGGAGTCAGCCTGTAGCGATGGCTGGACAGAGAGTATGACATCGCTCGCAAGGTAGGCGATCCTAGCCACTGGGGTGTATTAGTCTTAGTATACACGTATTGGAGATATGGTCAGTGAATAATCTTACCAGCTTGCGCGGAGGTTGTGACAGACGCCATACTGACAAGCAATTCTCACAACAAGCGTGGGGAATATCAAGTAAGAAAGACCGGGGGTGAGGGGGGCGAATATCTATCACCACCACATGTATGCAAGCAACAGTATGATCTACTTGACGCAATTGAACTTTGACATAAAAAGAAAATAATTGCAGAGAAGATTAGAATATTAGTACAAAGAGAAAACAAACTCTCCGGGGATTCTATCACACGGCAATTGAGAACGAGGGGAGTAAGGAAAAAAATGTCCCTTTAGGGTAATATGCTCAATGGAAATGCGGCGGGCGTGATTGGCAGGCGATCACGACATCGATGCAAACACGCCAAACTTTTCTGTCTTTGCGGAGAGTGGACACCCTGCCGGGCCCCGTGACGAGCACTAACTATCGGCCGACTGCCCGATTTTAGTCGCTACAATCCCAAAAGAGTATTACTATCTCACAAATCAAATCATTATCTAGTATATGCCTACTACGCCAACCAGTGAATATACATGCAATCACGCCATCATCCCGGCCAGACATCAATCAATGCAGAATTGCTGACATTCGGTCGTAATGTTCAATGTTCAATAATCTTCTCTCTCAAGATATTTTCGAGTACTCAGCCAGTTTGCCTTGATAAGGCATCAGACTGAAAAAATGAGTATATGCATAAGATGTTCAAAGAATCATCCCGTGTAGTAAATCATGTCCGAATATAGGATGTAGGATATGTCCAACGCCACAAAAATGGTAATAACTCCGATCAGACAAAAGCATGCTGTCTCGACTCGCTCTCGTCTAGTCAACCCAATTTTATCTAGTTTCGTTCAGATCCTGAAGGTCAACTCCGACATTGCCACCTTCGCCGCCAATGGGCTGCATCAACGACGCAGCTTGAAGGACAGACTGCGATGGCTTTGGAGGGCCGGTACCAGACCGGCGACGTCGCTCTCGCTCTGTTAGACCTTCAATGGTCGGATCATTTCGAGTATGCAGACTGCGACCGAATCCATCCATCCAGCTCGCATCTTCGACTTCCGAGGTATCGGGAGCGAGCCAGTAATTCCTAAAAACGCTAATCATGGCACGGCCGAGAGTTCCTTGCCAACCCTGGCCTTCGGGGGTACCAGGGAGGAAAGGCTCTCGGTCAATGTCGGCCGCACTAGCCACCGTTGCCACCGATGTGGCACGACTGTGCGTAGGAAGCTGATTGTAGGATGGTTGCGAGCCATTTAGCAGCTTCTGGCGCAGTGTCTGTCTGGCAAAGGCAAACATGACCAGGACAAAGTAAAGTCGAATCAGCAACAGGACGGAAATCATAATGATGCTTTCGAAACTCTCGGGTTGTTTGATTCCATCGCCGAGGCTGGGAGTGCCGGTTGTCGTATCGGCAACGCCGGCTGGTGAGGCTGCCGGGTCTGCCGTGATTCTGTCTCCGGGGACAGGGATATGTACCGACGAGACATTATATTTCGGGCTCGTGAAGCCGGATGTATCATCAATCGTTGAGCCGGGACCGGACGTAGTGGGCGCATTGTGCGTATGTTGAGACACAACCAAGAACCATGTCACTCCAAATGCAGCTGTGTACGCGGCGTTGATGGCGGTGTCGAAGAAGTAGAGCCAGGCGAGGCCCAAGCAATGGAAAGGCGTTTGTTTTTTGATATGAGGAAAAAGAATCACGGCGAGGGCGAGGGCGGCCAGTGAGTAGATGTACATAGATAATTGGATGGGCGACAGGTGGTATCCAGTTAGTAAAGCGAGGAGCCCATATAGACCGCTAATTTTGTTGAGAAGTAATGACAAGGTAATTAGCGAAGCGCCGGTCTGTAAGCTTAGAACGACCAAGAAGCGCTGAAATAATGTATATTAGCCGGCGATCAATTTCAAGCATACATCGTGTGCCGTCTTACCTGAATGCGCGGAATGCGAAAGATGCGAAGCGCCATGTTGATGACGCTCCAGGCGATGGTCGCAAACCACCGCTGCACAAAATGGCAAGGAGAGATTAGCGGTCGTCTGTCGAGTCACTGTTAATGTCTTGCTTTCTCCTTGTCTGATCCAGAAGTCGGCAGGGGATCGATAAGATAAAGCGTGCGAGGGAGAGAGGAATGTTACGGTGATAAATAAGAAGGAGAGAAAAGAGAGCGAGGCTGGTGGTTCCCGGGGGAGCCGTTCGCCAAGCCTCTAGGGCGATCAGCTCCGAATTTTCTGCTGGCAAATCTTCAGTGCATGACGTCCGTGGCCATTCTTCGACCGTTCAATTCATATTATTTACATGCTAGTACACTCCTTATTTTTATGGATATCCCAGTCTGAGTAACAGCTGCAAACAAACTGCAAAAATGGAACACTTGACCACGCAAAGTCGAAGTGAAGCCGTAAGTCACTCGATTTTGATATAGTGTTGGGCATCGACCATCCAATCAGGGATCAAAGAAGGCCCTCGCTCCGCCAGCTCAAATAAGTAAATTGTGAACGAATACGAAACCGACTAAAGAAGCTAGTTGCTCCTTTATGAACCTAATATATTCTAAATTGCTGCCTCACGGATCGATAGAACTCCAATTTCAATAGCACGGAGTGTGCCGAGTCTGAATGTGGATAGAGAGTTGATGTGTTCTCTGGGATCAGATCGCGTTGAGCTTAATCGAGCCTGAAGTTTGGTTATCTATTGTCATTTAATCTCCGTCTAAGTCCGCATTTAGATTAGCGTAACTACAGAAACCATGCTTTCCTTTCCAATATTCAAAAAAGATATCTTCTAGACAAGGAAAATGGATAGATTAATCGTTACAAATTGAATCATCCACCGACAGCTGGGCTTAACTGGCCACGAATTCCTCGCAAAACGCCCGTGGAATCACAAATCACGTCCATCGCTAATCTGTGCTGCTTCCCAAAGGGATGACGGTTCGAAATGTGGTTTTTGGCATGAGTCCTTCTGTCTGGGTTGAGGATCTGGCGAGTGCGCCCAGATGATGCTGAATCTGGTGCTGGATGGAAATGAGCGGGCACGGCTTTGGGAGGATTCGGATATCACCTCGAGTAGTCCGTGAATCCTTCAGATACGATATGATACCTTCTTGGAATATTAAGCCATCTAATATTGTTGAAAAGCAACCAAAACTGAAGAATCGACAGAATGCCTAGCTATATATTAATCCAGAGGAAAGAAATAGTAGTAATCATATACAAGTCCCAATAGGCACTCAAAGAATCATACGCCACTTATAAACACATCAGCAAAGCCCACGCGGAACATCTAGCAGGCACATCCGTCGTTATTTGTTGGTTGCGATGGGTTAATGTTAACATCAATCACTGCGATGAAGCAATTAGTAAACCGTCAGGACCCTTGAACGGAAAGATACTCACTTTGGTTCTCACCCCTCTGTGCCTCCCCATCCATGCCTGGGAGCGCCTGTGCTATCCTCCTAAACAATTGCTTCACATTATGTCCAACCTTTGCACTAGTCTCAATAAACATGAGCCCATTCTTCTTTGCCTCCTCCTCGCCCTGCGCAGTGGTGACTTCCCGCTTGTCGTTCAAGTCAGTCTTATTTCCAACAAGTACAATAATCACATCGTTGCCTCGTTCGCCTCGAACATCGTCTACCCATTTTTTGGTGTTTTGGAACGATTTGGCATTGGAGATGTCATACACAACGACGGCTACACTGGAGTCGCGGATATAGGATGGGATGAGGGATCGGAAGCGTTCCTGGCCGGCTGTGTCCCACAGTTGCAGTCGAACTGTTCGATCTTCGAGGTACATAGTCTGTAGAACAACAAGAGATGTAAGATTCAGACCTCACCAGTCAAGGGAGTACCGGGAGACACACCTTTGACAGAAAATCGATTCCGATTGTTGCCTGATATGTGTTGTCGAACGAGTCGTACATAAATCGCGTGATCAAAGAAGTTTTGCCAACTGCAATTGAAGTATTAGACCCATAAGCCGATCATTGAACGGTATTCCATCAAGGTCGCAACATACCGCTCTGTTCTCCGAGAAACACTAATCTATAAATCGCATCAGACCAATTCATTCTCAGCGAAAAACCAACAGCGATTGTAAACGCACTTGAACTTCTTCAACGGGTTCGAATAGGAACCCACGGCTGTTTGGGAAGCCATGATTCGCAGATATTCGGTATGGCAGTCTCTCGGTTCAGGGGGACTGAAACCGGGGATAATCGAGCTTGGAAATAGAAAGTTGATCGGTATTAAAGTATGGCTGTGAATGGACTGAACAAAGCAAATTCGTAACGTTCGTCAAGGCAAAAACAACGATCCGAGGCAAAAAGGTTTGTAACTGAACGTTACGCGAGAGAGAGGAAGAGAGGCAGGAGATATAGTAACGTGCACGGGGAGGGAGTCGTTAACCTAGTTACCTATGCATTGACGCAGAGGGGCTTCGGGACCAATGATGCCGTTCCGTTGAGCTTACCGCCCGGCAGATTGCCAACTTGTATCCAACCAGCTAAGCCTACCAAGTACCACCAGCATCACCAACTGCCTGCCAGCTACCATCCGCCCTCTTCCTACGGTGACCCCACGCTTTGAATAGCTATAGGGACTGCGAAATACAATCGCTAAACACGTCACCCAGCTCGGACGTTTTGCCTTTCGCAAGAAATAGACAAACATCAACAATGGCGCTCTATTCTGCGGGTGTTGCGACTACAGCACTCGGTGTTGTCGGTGCTTGTAAGAGCTGCCTCTCCATCTTCAGGATGATTGTCACTAAAATTGTGGACTAGATATGCTCTTTCACGGTGAAGGAGAAGCATTCAATGTACGATACTCGTCCGCGCGGTCGACAACTCTCCATAACAATATCTGATGATGCAAACAGGTCGGTCAATTTTTAGAGACAGTGTCACCATACACATGGGCGAATATCGGAATAGCTATGTGCATAGGTCTTTCAGTAGTAGGAGCAGCATGGTACGGAAACCTTCCCTTCCTAGAGGGCCCAGCTGATAGCGTCTTTCTAGGGGCATCTTCCTCACCGGTTCATCCATCCTTGGCGGCGGTGTCAAGGCACCCCGGATACGAACGAAAAACTTGATCTCCATTATTTTCTGTGAAGTCGTCGCCATCTACGGTGTTATTATGGCCATTGTCTTCTCGTCCAAACTCAACTACGTGGATCCGGTGAATGTATATTCCGGCAGCAATATGTACACTGGATTTTCCCTGTTCTGGGGCGGAATCACTGTCGGTGCCTGCAACTTGATTTGCGGTATCTCTGTTGGTATCAACGGAAGTGGTGCAGCCTTGGCTGATGCCGCTGATCCCAGCTTGTTCGTGCCCGATTACATCTCCTTATGCGGATATTGTGTCTAATGTGATGTTCAGATTCGTCAAAATCCTCGTCATCGAAATTTTCAGCTCTGTTCTTGGTCTATTTGGCTTGATTATTGGACTTTTGGTGTCCGGACGAGCCAATGAATTCAAATAAGAGTTTCCCTCATACATCGAGATGAACCTGGGAAATGAATGTTCCCAACCACAACCTGTCCTCGCCCCGATACCATATCTAACGAGCTTCTCATATCTCTGTCACAGCCGGCAGAACCATCTTTCATTTCTGTATGTCAACGGGCGTATGGTTTATATAGGTGCATTGTGATTTTGTCATCGCATGATTGTTGCTTCGCCTAGTGGGCGAGTGTATAGTATTATACCTTTGGCATATGTAAACATTGTTTGAAACATCAGTATTAAAAATTATATCAAAGTACATCAGTCCGTTGATGTCAGTGCTTCCACGAGGTAGTAAGCACTGACGAAATAGAGATGTGGGGCGTATATCACTCCCCAGAGTCCTTCACTAATCTGCATTCATTCCAAAACTCTATATAAACGTTTGACTCTCAATTGAGCATGTTTCATCTCTGTTCCTAGTACTCGTAAATAATATATGCATCATGTCTACAGAGTTCCTCCGCCCAGCGATTCTGATCATCTCGGACACCGCCTCTATCAACCCGCAAAGCGACAGGTCCGGTCCAGCCCTGTCGGAGATATTTGCTTCCCCTCAGCAGTCCAAGACATGGGCAATACCTGTTGTCAAGATTGTACCTGATGATTTTGATCAGATTCAGAATACGGTGAAAGAGTGGGCTGATAATGAGGATAATCGATTCAATTTGATTTTGACGAGTGGTGGGACAGGGTTTGCGGTCAAGGATGGGACGCCAGAGGTTTGTATCCATCTGTGTTTTTTGTATGGCCTTTCACTGACTGATCGCAGGCGATCTCACCGTTGATTCACCGTCATGCGCCAGGGCTTGTGTAAGATGCATTAGTAATTTGGATGTTCGAGACTTGGTCTAACAGTAAGCGCAGGCACGGCATGATAGCGGCATCTCTGAAAGTGACTCCATGTGTGTATTGAACCAACACAGTTACCAGTTGATATAACTAACGAGTCTGAAAGTTGCTATGATGGCTCGCCCCGTGGCAGGTACACGAAATACATCCCTAATCATCACACTCCCCGGATCACCAAAAGGAGCCAAGGAGAATCTTGAAGCTGTCATCAATCTTCTCCCACATGCTTGCATTCAAGCAGCCGGGGCGAACTCGCGTGAAATCCACGCAAAGGGCATCAAAAAACTTGAAGAAGATGCCGGAGTGTCGTCTAAATCCACAAACGAGAACGAGCACAGCCATAGCCACAGCCATCACCATCATCATCACCACCACAACCACAGCCACGACCACGGACACACAATTCCCAAAGCACATACATCACCAGAAGACAGACCACAATCTAACGACCCCAACGCCGGTCCTACACGCCGATACCGCTCCTCGCCTTATCCCATGCTCTCCGTCGAAGAAGCGCTCAAAATCATCGCTCGAGAGACTCCTGAACCTGTCATTATAGAAGTACCAGTGACCACCGACCTGGTCGGCGCAGTGCTTGCTGAGGACATCCATGCCGGCGAAGCCGTCCCAGCTTATCGCGCAAGTATCGTCGATGGATACGCGATTGTAGTACCCGAAGACGGCAACGGGCCTAGATCTAAGGGCGTTTTCCCTGTGGCTTCTGTCTCGCACGCTCAAGCAGCATCTATGCCTCCACCCCTTGAGCCGGGAACCATCGCTCGAATTACCACTGGTGCACCTCTACCATCAAATGCGAATGCCGTAGTCATGGTCGAAGACACAGTTCTCGCCTCCACAACACCAGACGGAAAGGAAGAAGCAACCGTAGAGATACTAACAGACGACATCAAGGTCGGCGAAAACGTACGTGAACCAGGTAGTGACGTTAGCAAAGACTCCAAGATCCTGTCCAAGGGAGACATGATATCCGCCATTGGCGGCGAAATCGGTCTTCTCGCATCAACGGGTACGAGAACCGTGAAAATCTTCAAAAAGCCTACCGTCGGCGTATTGAGTACAGGCGACGAACTCGTCCCTCACGACGAACCCGTTCCATTGCATGGCGGTCAAATCCGAGACTCGAATCGACCATCCCTGATCTCCTGTTTGAGAGCTTGGGGCTTTGAGACGGTCGACTTGGGGATAGCCCGCGACACACCCGCCGGCGAACTGGAGAACGCTCTTCGGGGCGCGTTGCGTGGTACATCAGCATCCCGTCCTGCGGTAGACGTGATCGTCACGACGGGGGGTGTATCGATGGGAGAACTAGATCTACTCAAACCAACCATTGAGCGCACGCTAGGTGGCACAATTCATTTCGGACGAGTGTCCATGAAACCCGGTAAACCGACCACATTTGCCAGTGTCCCTTTCAAACCAGCTTCTTCAGCATCCGCATCAGGACAGATGCAGCAGGAAAGAGAGCAGAGACTCATCTTCTCATTACCCGGAAACCCAGCCTCGGCGCTGGTTACATTAAATCTTTTTGTTCTGCCATCGCTACACAAATTGATGGGTCTAGCGAATCGAAACACCTTTTCCCCTCAAGCCAACATCACCACAGTAGTAGGCTCAGGATTAGGTCTGCCGCTCATAACAGCAACACTTACACATGCAATCCCACTGGACCCCAAACGGACGGAGTATCATCGCGCTATTGTGAGCGCGTCACGGCGTGACGGAAGGTTGTATGCGACGAGTACGGGGACAGCGGGTGTTGGGCAGAGGAGTTCTAGGGTCGGAAGTCTGGCGAAGGCGAATGCGTTGTTGGTTCTGTATCCTGGGCAGGGTGTAGTGAAGGAGGGGCAGACTGTCGAGGCGTTGCTGATGGGGAATTTGATAGCAGAGGATTAGCTCTACCTACTAAGGGATGATAAGATGAGTGAAAAAGAAGAATGCTTATTTATTTCTATGTTTATTTGACAAAGCGTCGATATGAATATTCTAGAATGCAGTCTTTGACAAAGTGAAAATTCTAAGTCTTCCAACCCTTCTTCTTCTCGGCTCTCAATGCCAACAACGTCCCATCTTTATCCTGCCGCCGCGCAATCTCAACAACAAGAAACCTCACAAAATCCGGCAGAATCCAATAACTGCTATGTGCACTCAACATATTCAGATACTGGATGTTCAACGGTCCACCGCCGCCAGATATGAAATAATCAATCTGTCCGTTGTCGTTCAAAAGCTGCATACGCTTTTCTGCAATCTCCTCGCGTGTGAAGTCGTGGATTTCGAGTTCGACGTTTGATGGTAACTTTGTGATAGCTGCGGGTCGTGAGGGAAGCATTGTGCCTGAGAGACCGGAGGTTGTCATGGATTTGCTAGCGCCGAATCCGAATATCGATGATAAGAAGGAAGATGAAGAGCTGGGGACGACAGCTGGTTTGAGAGAGGCAGCTAGGTCACTGTCTACTGCTGCGTTGACTTGATATGCAATGGCTATTCGACTGAGTTAGTAAGCGGACAAGTATGCCATGTGCAGAAGACATACGATCTGTGGTGTGCATGATATTGTAGAGATTGTCTAGTGCCAGACAGCCATATTTTTTAGCCTCTCCTGCAACACCCCTTTCCATGTCCTCGCCTTCTCTGCCTGGTTTGTTTCTGCCTCGTCTTGGGAGCAAGTTCGCTTGTATCATGTCAGCGTCAATCTATTGAAAAAGGAAATAAGTATACCTTTATTGAGCAGCAAAAACAATCCCACAGGACTCCCGCAGAGAAACACATTTTTTGGGTCGAATTCAAAAATATCGTCATGCAGTTCAGCAGACTGCAGGTCAAAATCAGGAAGACTAGTAGGCTGGTTACTCAAAACATCAAGTGCCATGACGCTTCCCAGGGAGTGAGCCAATATATGTACCCTGCCGTGTTCGTGGAACCCAGGATTGTTCATACACCACAACCTGTACACTCGATTTGCTTCCTTCACCACAGCTCGAATCATTTTCTCTTTGTGGTGAGAGAGGTAGTAAGGTACATCTAACATGACATCGCTCACGAGTGTGCGGATTGCCGGGATCGTCTTGGGTGTGAGATCATCGAGTGTGTAGCGGTTTGCAGTAGGGTCATTAACATCCAAAGAGTCTATTTCCGCATCTGCAAGTTCCAGGGTCGATCGCCAATTGACAGGCAACACCATGATACCTCCATGGTCAGGTCGAATATGAGGCCAGATTTCTTCGTTATTAAGTTCCATGTTGACGGATCTCCGAAACGCGTTGATAGCATGGGTGAAATGATAGCTTTCCATTTTCTCGGACAATTTTTGACCGATTCCATGTATTACAAGAACCAAGTCTGAGGGGTTGGGTCGACTTCCCTCAATATCGCAAGCGTAGCAAATTTGTTCGCCTCTGGTATGCCTTGTCTGAGGACGCGTCAAATAATGCCTCATATCGACGTTCGTTTGTTTGACAGGGTGGAGTTGATCCCACTGTTTCCGGTCGAATCCACGAACAACAGGTATGCCAATTTGACGTCCTTTGCGAATTGAACTGAGCGGTCGGCGATTCCTGGAAACTGAGGGCAGGAGACTCGGGCGAAGGATCTGAGCGTCTTTGCCATCGACGTAGATGACACCGGCATTCTTGTATGAACCTGATTCAGTTTTTATCGTAGCCCCGCTGGCGGCCAGGTTTTGAGCAAAAATGATCTCCTCAGTTGCGGCATTTTCATCGTTGACGGAAAGCTCTGTAGACGTTTTACCTTGTGCCGTCCCTGGCCGGCTTCGAGAGATGGAATCATTCTGCCAGAGCTTGTATACAACCTTCATCTCAGCATCCGCTCCATGCTCGACGCAGCTGTTGAGTTCATCTTGCCATGTATCTGTCCATGCACGCATATACTGATAGCCATTTTCGAGTTCGTTGGCAAGGTGTGGCTCGATTGGAAGCATTGTGTTTTTGTAGAACCATGTGCCACGAAGGACATCTGATATGTCGTGGAGCGGGCTCCAATAAATTGGTTTCATCTACACCGGTTAGCAAATGAACAATACGCAAGGATAGGGTTAGATCACCTTTAATCCCGGAAGCTCTACCAGATGAAGACGTGAGACCCCAACTGGAATCTTGTATCTCGCTGAGCGATCCCCCGGATCGTCAGGCGATGATTCAGTTTCCGGCATATCGGCGGCCGCAATATTTGTGATTGCTTCACCCGTTCCGGAAGCCGTCATTCTGCCATTTTCGGCACCCAAGTCCATATTTTGGGCATTCTCATCATCCCAAGGTTCCTGCTCGCCCTGCGAAGATGAAGCCCCTACCGAGCTAGAAGCATGATTTTCTGAACCAGGAAAAGAAATAGTATTCCTCTTCATGGATTTGATTCTTCGTCCCAAGGGAGACGTATCTCTTTTCCTGGGCCAAGTCGACGGGCTAGATCCATCAGGTTGGTTGAATTGTTCCGATCTCGTCATAGGCAAGCTACCAGGAACACTAGCATTGTCCAAACGCCCACCTCGTCTAGAACCCGTTCCCAAAGTTTTTAGTTTATCCTTCCCGTCACCCGCCTCTTGGCTAGAATCATCCGCAAGAGCCCTCCATGCTTGTTCCAAAGCAATATTATCTCGCGCCGAGAAAGGCTGTGGTGCAAAGGCCGTTCTCGCAGCCGTCGAAGTCGTAGCCGCCGGAAGAGAGGTCAAGGGGTCATCGATCGGAAGAGAGGCCGTGTAGAAGAATTGAGCATTGACTTGAGGCGGAATGGGCGAGGATTGGAGAGCGACGAGATCCTGCTTTGGAGTCGATCGATGGCATGCTGGGCCGTATGTGTGGACGGGGCCGGACATAACTCAGATGGTTCCCAGACAGTAATTCGAGCTGAGGTGTATATCAGATAATGTTTCGTTTCATCGCAGTGTGTCACTCTATGTTCGAAAGGAATCGTCGAGTCGCTACCAAGGCAGCAACCAACGCAAGGCTGGCAGGGGCATGCTGCTGTAAACACGAGAAATTAATATTATCAAAACGTGTACTAGAAATCCCGCGATGATTAGGAATCAAGAAAGCATTCTTCCAATGTTTCCCACGAATGAAACGAAGAAAAAGTAGCTGTGTTGTAAAACTCGAGCGGTGCTTGCCATGTGTGCAGCGCATGTGATCGGAGCGGTGATGACGTCGCGGGCTGCGCTTACGCTTTTTGTCGAGCTAATTCTTCTAATTCTAGAGGTATACACAACTTCCTCTTCGATTCCTTTCATTCTCAACTATCACTAATTCCTCGTTCATTCGTGGGATCTTCCAGAAACATTCATCAGAAACAAAATAGACAAGGCAAAGCAACGATACCAGAGATTGGGGAGGCCCAAATGATGTTCCACCGCTAGATCAGCCCTAGAACGAATCCCGCTGAGAAGGCTGGAGTTTGAGAGCTTCCATCTTCTTGTTGAACTTGGCCTGATGAACAAGTCCCACGACTACCTGCTTCATTTCGAGAAATGTGGTGATAACATCTCTTGAAGCGCCGAGCATCTCGAGAATGGGGTCGACATCGTGGAACAGCTTGCGAATAGCGCTATCGGGCCAACAGTAGGTGCGAACGTTCAGCTGGTTGACGACGCTACCCCAGGCATCCAAAGTAGCTTTCAAAAGCACTGGATCCAGACCGTATTTGCCAGGAAACTCAAATGTACGAACGTTGTGCACGATGATTTCGCGTTGAGTCTTTAGATCGAACTGGAATTCGGGGACGATAGGTCTGTTCTTGGACTTCCAGAAGTTGACGAATCGCTTGATCGAGTCGTTACCGACGAAACGGCTGTTCTGCAGCTGTACAAGCAGATAGGCGTTGGCGCTCATGCAGAGAAATAGCTCAAGCTTAGAGTAGATTTCCGACTGAGATTCTGGGTCGACGTTGATCGAGATGCTTGGCTTCATGACGATGCCGTGAAGCAGCTCCATTTTGTTGTCATCGGGGTCGCGCTCAACCGTGCGCTGAATGCTGTGCTTCTGTTTCGTGTTATTATCCATATACTCTGATTGAAGGAAGAGAACATACAACGCGCCTGCTGAGCGATCCCATCTTCTCAGTCACCCTCTGCAGGTTCGACTGTTTCCAGTCCTTGTCCTTGCCGAGATAGCCACCAGGACCGTACAAGACCTTCTTCTTTGGCTGTCCACTGTAGTGATAAGGATCGATGGGATCAAAAGGTACGTGATTCTTCTGTGCAGTAATAGAGCCAGTGCTTTCTGAAGATTGTAAGAGAGGGCTTTTTTCGCCGTATTCGTCAACCTCAGAAGGCAGACGAGCTGCGTAACGGCGTCGAAAGGGCACTCTAAGAGCCGCCAACTGCGAATACATGTCGCTGTTGTTGTTGTTGTTGCTGGACGATGATTGAGACTGGTCAAAAGTGTGAAGGCTGGTCTTGGTGTCTTCAGTTTTCAAGACAGATTCACGATCTCCAAAGTAACTAGCACCAGGAAAGACAGTTACTGGACGCGAATCCTGGCGAGGAAAAGAGTCAACTTCAGTGTAGGGCGATCGCTCTGGTTTGAGGTGGGCAGCATTGGGAGGTTCCAATGGGAGAGGTTTCGAGGTGTCAGGAGCAGGACGCATGTTCTGACGGGCGAGCCCGTGGCCCCGTCGAGAATTGGCTGTCCCTGCGGAATTACCCTCGTAACGCCAGGTACTTCCACTGCTTGTGGTCAAATCTGGCCAACGATCATCGTCTTCATACACCGACGAAGAAGGTCGTGGCTGTTGCAATACTCTGGAAAATGTCAGCTCTATGCAGATAAGTCAGATGTCAAAATCGTTGTTCAACTTACACATCGTAAATGGACGCAATTCTTGCATTAGCAAGATTTGCTGGAAGAGGCTCCGTCTTCACTGGATGTTTCTGAGTGACATTTCGTGGTTTCAATGGCTCTGGTAGCAACGAGTCCACGACTCCACGTGCTGTACGAGTAAAGGAGAACCGCTGGCGACTCGAGGGAGCGCTAGGCGAGGATGCAGCAGTCTCAGTGGGCTCCTCGACCATTTTTCCTTTGGCATCGGGATGGTAACAACGAGGCAGGAGGATGGGTATCTCGCCTTCAAGATCAGAGAGCCTAGTCTCGTTGCCATACTCTGGATCGGGAGGTTTCTCGTCTTTTTTCTTTGAATGTGTGTCCATTGTTGTCCGGAGATGACCTGATACGTGTGAAAATCAGGTTGATAAGGCAACAAGCAAAGCCAACATGTGCATGCACATGAGAGATGTTGCAAAGAGGATGGTGAACAATAAAAACAAGAAGAAAGAAAAGTTCTAATTACTGTTGTGGTTGTTGTGGGTAAAACTCTTCATCGCCGGGGGCGACGAGAAGGACGATGTCACAGGATCAAGCACCAACAACAACACACAATGAACAGAGAGTCAATGCTTGTTTGGTGCATTGTGCTGCAAATATTGCTCGCCTACAGTTCAGGGTCTTACCTTGTCATGGCGCTGCAGATCATGCCGGTTGAGCAGGCTTGAATTGGATATCTTCATATTGAATTTGAGGTTCGAAATTGTTAGAGCGTAAAGTATCAGGCCTTGGCTTACAGTACCAAAGCCTATGCTCGATGGACTACATCATCCAACCTTTGAACCTTCGAGCTGCACATATGTTGAGCAAATCGAGACTATCCAGACAATGATGGCGACTTTTTGGGTGTTCTCGGATTAAAGCTATACCGAGAATTGCTGGGTGTCAGATACGTTGGAAACACTATCAGAACTTACTACAGTGCACCCAAATCTAGTAATCCTACGGTTCTGGTGCATTATCAAGACAAGTAGTATCTGTAATTTTGGTGTTCAAGACTTTGAAATGCTTCGGTGAGGGGGACTCATCGTAAGTTGTCCAAGCGAACTACACTTCGCCATGTACTGTATATCCGAGTTATCAAGACTTAAATTCGAATCAACCCATCTTTCTATAATCCTAGATATAATTGTTCAACAGTACTCGGTTACCAACCTGACTTTTCTTTCTGTAAGAGGCCGGTCTGGTAGGTCTTGTAGAGTCACGTGACTGTCCGTCATAGGAAATACTGACCATATCGTGAATGCCGAAATGCGCTCCTGAAACCTGGATGGCAGTAAAAGTCATAATAAGCATCAGTCAGTCGTGTGCACTGACAAAACTAACTTAACCGCGCCGGAGACGATTCGCGGCTGGATAAGCAGGCCTGCAGAGTCTCTCCACTTGCCGATTTTCTAACCGTGAGTGGAGCTGTGGTTGCCGCGATCCCCGACCGACTCTCCTCCTACACTCACGGACTCCCCGCACTAAACCCCAGTTCGCGTTCCAGTGCTGCCATTTGCTGCAACTCCTGCTCTACGTATCGCTCACTTCACCGGTGGACGCCATGGTTCAGCTCGTTTCTCCTTGGCTAGCACAGCTCCAGCCATGTGGGCCGTAGCGGACGTGAACCAATATTTCTCCAGCCAATTCAACACCATCTGCCGTTTTCGAGATCCGGCCATGCGCTGATACACAATGCATCGGTCATTTTTCATCTATTTAACAGGGGCCTTTCCCCTGGATTATCACCATTCTTCTTCTTGTTCCCGTTTTGTTTGTCGGTCATTTCTTTCTGTTCTATCTTGATACCCCAACTATTTGGCCGTGCATAAGAAGATTACTCCTCTCTACCTTCCCTTCCTCAACCACACCACACATCCGACGCATCATGACCAAACAAGACAACAGATACGACATTGTCATCGTCGGCGCAGGTCCCGTCGGGATCCTGCTGTCACTATGTCTCTCCCGCTGGGGTTACAAGGTCAAGCACATTGACAACCGTCCCGTGCCTACAGCCACTGGCCGCGCCGACGGCATTCAGCCTCGCTCCGTTGAGATCCTCCGGAACTTGGGCTTGAAGCGTGCGTTGATGGCATATGAGCCCGCCAAGGTGTATGATGTTGCTTTTTGGGATCCTCTTCCCGGTGGTAAGGGTATTACCAGGACTGGCAACTGGCCTAGCTGCCCTCGTTTCATAGACACTAGATACCCTTTCACTGCTCTGGTCCACCAAGGCAAAATTGAAAAAATGTTCATAGACGAAATTGAAAAGGCTGGCACAACTATCGACCGTCCCTGGACGATCGTCGATTTTGAAAACAGCGGAAAGGATGCAGAGTATCCCGTTGAGGTCAGCCTCAAGTGCTTGGACACCAACGTTATTGAGAATGTGCGCGCCAAATATCTCTTTAGTGGAGAGGGTGCTCGTAGCTTTGTCCGAGAGAAACTTGGTGTCAAGATCAGCTACAAGGATCAGATTTCGTTCGTTTGGGGTGTGATGGATGGTGTTGTCCAGACCAATTTCCCAGATATTCAGGTACGTTCTAACACTCACGTATTCTTTACAATGTACTAATTTTGGCAGACAAAATGTACCATTCACTCAGACAGCGGCTCCATCATGGTCATTCCTCGTGAGGACAACATGGTCCGACTATACGTACAAATCGCGTCCTCGACTGATCCCGACTGGAACCCGAGAAAGTCGGCCACTGTGGAGGAGGTACAAGAGGCTGCAAAGAAGATTTTACGACCTTATACTATTCAATGGGACCGAGTTGAATGGTACTCTGTGTATCCTATTGGACAGGGTATTGCTGAGAAGTACACTTTGGACCACCGCGTGTTCATGGGTGGTGATGCTTGCCACACTCACAGCGTACGTTTTCTTCTTCTTTGTAATATTCAGGTAAACTAACTGTATAAATACAGCCCAAAGCAGGTCAAGGTATGAACACAGCCTTCCATGACGCCCTCAACTTCGCCTGGAAGATTCACGCTGTCGAATCCGGCTTTGCCAACCGATCTCTCCTCGAGTCATATGAACCAGAGCGCAAACAGATCGCTGAGAACTTGCTTGCTTTTGACAATAAATATGCTGCCCTCTTCTCCAAACGTCCCCCTACCGCAGAGGAAGTTGGCAATGCCAAATCGGGCGATGAGCAAGAGAACGAATTTGTGGCTACTTTCAAGTCATCTTGCGAGTTCACCAGTGGATACGGGGTTGCATACGAACCCAATGTTATCAACTGGAGCCCCAGTCATCCTGCTCAGTCGCACTTGTTTGGCATCGACGGTGTCAAGCTTGTAGTCGGCAAAGCCTTTACTCCTACCACCGTTACTCGTCTCTCCGATGCCAATATGGTCCACTTGGAACAGGAAGTTCCCGCGAATGGCTCATTCCGTCTTTTTGTGTTTGCCGGCAACCCATCTAAGAGCAAGAAAGCTCTCGAGGACTTTGCCAGCAATGTTGAAAAGGAGAAATCCTTCCTGTCTGCGCATCGCCGACCTGATATTGCCGAAGTATCCTACTTTGAGCGCCATAACCCTCACTCCAAGCTCTTTACCTTCAACTTTATCTTTGCGTCTGAGAAGAATGGCGTTGATCTGACATCTCTGCCTCAGGTTGTCAAGGACTATCACCACCACATCTATGCCGATGATATCCCGGACGTGCGCGTACCTCACGCCAAGTTCCCTGCCCACGAGAAACTAGGCTTTGATCCTGAGCAGGGCGCTGTCGTCGTTGTCCGTCCTGACAGCCACGTTTCTTGCATCGTCCGCCTTGTCGAGGGAAGCGGAACCGTAGATGCATTAAATTCATATTTCAATGCCTTTTCAGCGAAGCCATTGGGACAGGGAGCCTTAAGCCATCTTTGATTTTATGTATAGATTAGCATCAGCGTAATGTGTATGTTTATTATGATCATTTGAATATTTACCTTTGTGCGTGTACTTGTAAAAATAATTTGTTGTAGACGTATGTATAAAGAGCTGCAGTGGAAGGAATGCCCCACCGTTCTCCAAAAGTCACCTTCCATTCTTCACCCCGCATCATCAACATCAACGTACAACCACAACAACATCAAAAAATCGTCAAAATGCTCTCTCTAGCTCTTACAGCTGAATTGCAGGGGTATTAATCTTTCTCGTTCCCTTAAATAGGAATAGGATAAGTGTACTGAATTTCTCAGGGTCTCAAATCTCCAACCCCAAGACACAGAAGAGGAGCCATACTACTACACCTTCAAGGTCCTCTGCAGCTCATGCCGAGAGGAGCATCCCAATTGGGTCAGCTTCTCTCGCTACGTGAGTCCCTCCATTACCCAGAACAATAGTTCGAAGACTGATGACGTGCTAGGAAAAACATGACATTCCCGGCAGTCGCGGCGAAGCCAATTTCGTCTGGAAATGCAAGCTCTGCGGTGTACGCATCTCTCCTATTATCTAAAGCTGAAATAATGATTTCTATATCTAACGATGATGCAGAAAACGCACTCGGCATCCATAACAACAGGTCCACATGCCTACCAAATCCCCGAAAACCCGAAGAACAAAACTCAAAAGATCATCGAGCTCGACTGTCGCGGTTTGGAGTTTACGGAATTTAAGGCTGATGTTCGTGACTTCCTTTCCTTCCTCAACCCCTAGATTTTTTTTCTCAGTTGTCGGTGGCTAACGAGTGAATGACAGGGGGAGTGGGAAGCAAAAGGAGCGGAAACACCAACCGCCTTCGCGGGCATTGATTTGTCCGAAGGGGAGTGGTATGATTATGATGAAAAGACGGGTGAGGAGGTCAGTGTCAAGGATGTCAAATTCGAGATTAGGAATATCAAGTAATTGACCTCTTCGCAAATGAGAAGCTGGAGGATAAAGAAAGCGGATGTATGTAAGTTAGTAAGTTTGACGTTAATATCATGTGTTAAGTATACGGTATCAAATACATGGCCCGATGAGTCAGCAGCAGAATTAGTATCAGACTCGATATCAATATGACTTTCTCAAAAAAAATATATATATAAATCAAAAGAAGACAGTTGGACGAAAATAAGCTACATAGCTCATCAAGGCGGTAACTATTTCTGCAGATCTGATTGGCCGAAAAGCTCTTTTATCACGAAATATTGCGGCTTTCAGTTTCCTTCCCGATTTAACGTTGACAAGATTAACGACCACAACCAAAAAGCAAAGCACGACGTCTCCCCTTTGAAAGCAGCCAAAGGAGGAACTCATTCACAAATATTGAGGATCCTTGGTAATACCGGCACATTCGAACCGAAGAAAGGGACATTGGTAAAATTCGAGCTAGTTGTCGTCGTCGCGTGAACACCTTCTCCTCCTCGCACCCCAGACTTGAGATTCATTGCGCCGACAATGAGTGTACGTTGACCCTCTTCCGTCTATGAATATCTCTATCATAAATTAGACAGCTAATCCTCGACAGTTCCAACCCCTCAACCCCCGCCCATTCCTGCAGGCGCGGTACGTACTCCAGAACTGAGCGCAACACCCTCCGCCGGTCGAATGAATCACCTTGATAGAAATACTAACGATAATACAAACAGAGTCGGCACCGAACTCATCATCCGCCTCAAATGGGGCCAGACCGAATACCGCGGCACCCTCGAAAGCATCGACTCGTACATGAACGTTCTGCTCAGGGATACGGAGGAATACATTGATGGGAAGAATACGGGTAGTCTGGGCTTGGTTTTGATCAGGTATGTCTTTTCGTCTCTCTGCTTTCTGCTTCAGTAGGCTCTGTTTTTGGAGGGGATGCGAGGCTAACGAGTAACCACAACAGATGTAACAATATTCTCTGGATGGCTAGTGCGGATGGTGTCGAAATGACGGATCTGGGATTAAAGTGATCGCTTTTATATTATTGAATGTTATGTGGTATTCATGGTTGTCTCCGTTTTCTTTTTTGAGTCTTGTTCCCTCGTTCCTCGTGCAGTGCGCTGCGTGCGTGTGTATTATGTCGGCGATAGGTTGAGCGATGTCGTCCACATGTCGAAGATGGGAACATAGGAAGATGAGAAAGATACAGCATATTTGAGGCTGTGGTCCGGATTATTGAGCCTACGAAGGACCTACGCACCTGACAGACTAGATTGGAGAGGAATGCAAGTCAAGAACGGATGGAAACAGATATACTCGGTCATCGGCGTTTTGCTTTCTTGATGGAGCGGCTTAATTGAATAAATAAAAGCAAGGGTCTTCGTACATTTGAATCTTTACTTTTCAACATCGGGGCTAGTTCTAGGTACATACGGTGACTACCGTCTATGCATGGATACCGGTTGACGGTATGACCTCTTGTAGTTTGTGCGGTGTAAATATAATCAGTCCAGGTCTCAACGTTGAAGAATAAAAAGCAATTTCTTCAGTACATTTTCAATCCATCGTCAAAACTCTTCAACGAAATGGCGTAACGCTATTATCCAACCATACGGCAGAGGCTGATGCTGCCGGCGCCTACTGGAAGAGTCCTATTGGTCGAACTGACAATCCAGGCATGTACTCATACCAGGCTATCAGCCACTTGTTTCACACTTGCTGAATACAGTGAGTAGATCAAGGATGTGTACTAGGATATGCAGGAAAACTGCCTTATTTAGATCAAACTAATGTAGGCCATTCTGTCTTCTGACTGAAAATGCAGGAGAGGCGACACTACTCAGCTGCTATCGTGCTGCTCCTACTAGGCAGACAGTCGCTAGCATGCCTTAAATATGGCACTCCTCTACTCATCCTGTATTCTTGGTTACTATAGTACCAAGTTAGAAGTACACTCATGACTTCTACGGATATATCACTGAATGAATGGGTCTCCGAGCCCGATGGCCGCGGAACCTGGAGTATACTCTCGACCTGCCTTCTGACTATATCGCTGTGCTGCTGGTCCTCGGTCTACCCTAATATCCCCTCAAGATCAGACGGCGAATTCAGACAGTTTTTGTACAAGTTCTATCTCCTGTCTATCGGGATTCTGGGGCCAGAGATTCTGCTGTTCATTGCGCTGGGACAATGGACTTCTGCGCGGGTTGCGGTCAAAGTGTGTATCCCTTTCGTCTAGATGCGCAAGATATAGACTAAGAAGAAGAGAAATTCCATGCAGCAGGATACCCAGAGTGGACGAAAACGCATGCCTTTTTCGCTGATATGGGTGGATTCCTGCTTCATGCGCCTGATTGTGCATTGTTCCCGATTGACAGCGAGCAGTTGCTCCATCTCGTCAGAGATGGATATCTGGTCTATCCGGAATTGGACATGGAGGATATCAGGGATAAGAGTAAATCGGACCGGTTCACCAGGTAACCTACCTACGTCTTTACTCAGAACTGTAATTGCTGACTTGTGGGTAGTTTTCTTGCTATAATCCAAGCAGTCTGGTTCTCCGTCAACTGCATCGGCCGCGCAGCCAGCCATCTGTTCATCACCACCCTGGAACTTACTACCCTATCATTCATCATCATCTTCCTCATCACCTCGTATTGCTGGTACCACAAACCCAAGGACGTCTCGCGCGCCATTGTACTTACCACGACAACGTCCATCAAGGATATCCGTGCCCGATACCACCCCCATCCAGACCAGGAATGGTACCAAACGCCCCTAGACTTTCTATCTCGCAACGAATGGTTCGCCAGTCGTCTATGGCGGTACTACGTACAGATTCTGCACTACCTCCGCATTCCGATCTTCCGTCGCCCTACCTGTCGACCATATGATCGGTTTCCATCCGATAATTTCCTGTATGTCGACAAACTAGCGGAATGGATCGCGTCGCCCATCATTGTGCTATATAGCTGCATGTTCATGTTTGCATGGAAATCCGACTTTCCGACGCCGACGGAGCGGTTGCTTTGGCGTGTTGCAGCGGCTTATTTTGTGTTTTTTGGCACTGCTTGTATGTGCGTTTGCTGGCATGCGCATTATTACATCTTCCCGAAGTTATCGACTCGAAATAAGGACGAGTGTTTACTATCGAATCACGACGTTGAAGACCATGAGCAAACCCCTCCAGCAGCGAACAGAGGCCGACTGCATCGCGTTGCCTGGCGGCTACGAAACATCCACCCAGACCGAGACCCGGATCTAGACGTGCCGCTCAAAGTCCTCATTCCGAACGTCGTGATATGTGCGTCGTACATAGTGTTTCGCACGATAATTCTCGTGGAAGATTTCATTGGACTGAGACGCATGCCGCAGAGCGCCTTTGAGACTGTCAGTTGGCCAGCGTATATTCCACACTGGTAGTGAGTGCACAGATCAGTCGTTCATCAGGAGAAGCGATGACGTCCAATCGGCCGGGCTAGACGAGGTTCGTCAGAACCACGGAACCATTATTTTTCTACTGAAGTATGGTTGCGACGTCATTTCTCGAAATTTGACCTGAAGCATTTTAGGAAGAAGTATAGAATAGATAGAATAGAGCAATCTAGACCTGGAGCGTTCAATGTTGTCGATGATGTCTCAGTAAGCGCCGGAGAGCCTACAGCCGACCAATGATGTCATCTCTCCGGCTGTAATCTATTTTTATCTTCTCTATACTACGTACATAGTAACTAGCACATAGCACTACGTAGTCAAGTCAGAGACTTCTCTCCGTACGCCATACTATGTACATAGTATACAAGTCACTGCCATTCAGCGTGACGCGTCTCTGGGTCCTCCTTTTCGCCATATTGTACGTATGCACGTAGTCCTATGACCCGTTTCATCGTGAGGACGAACCCCTCCCCCTCGTTCTACAGATAAAACATTAGTTTGCCACATGTTGCTCTCACTTCAAGCCAGGCCGACAATCTAACTGGCCAACACCTGTGTAATCACAAAGTAAGAGAACTCAACCTGCATAGATACGAAGCCGTGCATAACAGCCGTTAATCCTCGACCATATGAGGTACCATGCAGGAGCGATTGTCAGACGTAGATTAGCGAGCGACAGAAAGCAATCTGCAATGGCTGAGCATCCATGTTCGCAATGTGGAGAATATTTCCATACCGCTGACGATGACTCTCACTTTATCGATAGGAGCATAGTAATGTCTGGTGGGTAGGCTCGTCGAGATGTCCAATGGCGAGATTCGAAAAGGAACGCCCAAGTAAGGCAGTGCTGATCAATCTATCTTTCAACCTACGGAGCGACGGACTACGTGCGTACTATGGAGCAGAACGAACGGAAATGCGGAACAAGCAGAAAGAAAGATGGAGGGTGAACATTAGGTCAGTGGCTCATCGGGTATTGAGTTCGCGTATTTTACACGCTCTGACGCCTAGGTAATATTCCTTTACGGTGGTAGTACCGTATTGATAAGATGATCTACGTAGGTCATCCATTCTGAGGAAACAGTCAGCTTATAAGTATGTCCCTCCTTTTTCTTCGGTCGACGTACTAGGAGATTTCATCCATATCTAGGTCTTTGCTTTCTGTCTTTTCAGATGTGAATCTAAATCGTGCAATGTGATTGAAGTTATTAGCACTCGTTACTACTCGACTATAAAGCAACCTTTCACCATACTACATTCCATTCGTTCACCAGACACAATCAAGTACGTCCTCAACCTCCGAAACAAAATTTTATATCGACGTACTAATCGAAATAGAATGGCTTCCTCCAAATTCATCGAGATCCTAGACAACACCACCACTCCTACCGCTCAACAACATCAAATGTCCTCCTCGGACGTCAAACTCGAAGACGTCCTCGCAGATCAAGAAGCCACCATCCAACAGCGGTCTCGCTCGTCAACACAGTCGTCCTCATCGCGGAAGAGTCATGAATACACCACGAGCGCTGGCTACAACCCGCGGCAGTCGATGAGTCGAGATGACTCGCAGAGCCCATCCTCATCATCGGTCTCGTCACCGTCATCCTCAGCGACGTCATCGCCAACTTCGCCGGTGCCGAAATTGAGGAGACTGAGACAATTCACGTTGAGCGGAGGATTCGGGCGGTAATCTTCCCACCGTCTTGCCTCTGATCGATGGGCAGTGTAGCTCCTGGATGAGCGACCCCGAACCAGACTGCATGCAGGCATGACGCTTCGAATGTATCCAATCTTGAATTTGTAAAAAAAAAAAAGGAACAAAAAAGAAAGGAAAAAAAGACCAAATGCGACGAATTTTGGTTTCCGCTTATGCAAACAAGACTGTATACTTACGACATAACGACCCAGCGATCCTTTTCTTTTTTTTTTTGTTACGTTTCTGTTATGGCATGACCAGATACCCACTCCTTTTTATGTTATTTCGCATGATGGTTTTGAAGAGATTGGCTAGTCCGTGAGAACAGAGAATGTATATATTCTATCTGATATAGTTCTCGATTTGAGTAACGATGAATCGGCTCTGCACTCCAGATGTCTTCGGTATTCGGGAATTGTAGATGACACAAATGAGCATGTAAAGTGTCCATTCCCTATCAACTAGGCATATAGCCAGAGGATATTTAGGTAAGGGCAGTAAAAGGTTTCGATGCGTCCCCTGAACCAGAAATGGCCAGTGACCTCAGGCATCGAATCGAATCACGACCCACAATTTCTTTGCGGTTCGTATCTTATCCCCCTCTATTATTCTACATACAACAACCAGAAATCAACAACATTACAATCTCGAAATATTTGATTATCCCACACAGATATCTAGAAGGATACACAAAATGTCCGCGTTCGCTACCACCACCAACACCAATCCCCGCTCCGAATTCGAATCCCAACGCGCCGAACTCGTGCGCGAAATTGCCCTTGTGCGTCCCCTCATCTCACCATCTTGACATGCTCGTCGCTAATAAGAACTGGCAATTGAATAGGGCATGGAATCAGTCCTCCAATACATAAACCGACTCAATCGGAATCTGGAGAGTATTATCGCTGTTCGTCCCCACCTTCCACACGAAACAAAGGGTGTATGCTGATTTGTTTGGGGATTAGGTTGGGAATGAGTTTTCGTCCGTTGAGGCGCTGTGGAGTCAGTTTGAGAATGTCATGGGTGCGACTGAGGAGGGACAGCAGCAACAGACACAGGCACAACAAGCAGGGCAGGACAATAGAGGTGATGTAGAGGAGAGGGGTGATGATGTTGACGTGAAGCGGGAGGAGGACGAGTACGAATCGAGATGATAAAGAAGGCGGGGTTTGCGTGGTTGTTTATTTGAGTTCAAGTGATACCCATTTACGAATGAAGATTGTTTACGAGATTTCCATAGTGCAATCGTGTGATATATATTTTATTCAACTAACATCAGAAGCAAACAGACTGACAGTCCGTACCAACGCCTACTCCATGCATGCTCCATGCCTCATGGGCCGATGAAAATAACAAGACGACAAAAAAATACAGAGAATAAGGTGCAATCGACGACATGAAAACAGACGAAAAAGCCATCCTATCAATCAGGACGCAGCAAGAGAAGAGAAACTCGAAGGCAGCCAGGCGATCGATCAAAAAAGATTACAGAATCTTGCAAGAACGCTTTTTGACTTTGCGACCTGTCGCTCCTCCTTTACCACTTGGTCCCGGTCCGTAGTAGCCCTGTTCTTCGACTCCGACGACCGTGTTGACGGCAAGCTCAAACACCTCGTCGACGCCGGTCATTTCTTTGCTGCTGCACTCGATGTAAGCGGCTCCCATGCGCTGCGCGACAGCTTGGCCCTGTTCGGGCGTGACTGGTGTCAGGCCCTGGGTTTTGAGGAGCTCGATGCATGTGCGTTTGTTGCGGAGGTCGGATTTGAGGCCCACGAGGATGAGGGGGGTTGTTGGGCAGAAATGGAGGACTTCTGGGTACCACTTGACATTGTTAGTGTCTGCCTTTGTTTCCGTAGAGGGAGGCGCTTACCTTGTCCATGACGTTCTCTAGTGAGTTGGGACAATCGATTGCAAAGCAGACAAACAAGAGGTCGGTCTCTGGATATGAGAGAGGACGCAAGCGATCGTATTCCTCCTGGCCTGCGGTGTCCCAGAGCGCGAGTTCGACGGTCTTGCCTGTGTGGCCATGTGTAGTCTGCGTGATATAGTTTTCAAAAACCGTAGGAACGTATCTCTAAAATTAATGTTAGCAAGTTGACCCAGTCAAAGCAAACGAAACACACCTCTGGAAAATATCCCTGCGAATAACTGATCAACAAACAAGTCTTGCCGCATCCTCCATCGCCCACCACCACAAATTTCTTCGAATAGGCAGGCGGTTGGGTGATGTTGGTAGCTTGCGACATTCTTCCTGACGACATGCTGGTGTTGGTGCTGGCTGTTCCACTGCTGCCGTTGCTGACCCGGATGCTCTGACTGCGGACGTGGGTTCCTCGAGGAGTCACTGTTGGGGAGGGGGTTTTCTCGCTGTGAGTGTAGACCGAGTGCCGTCTGCCAGGGGCATAATTGTGTTCATAGACAGCAGCCATGTTGCGCAACACAAACAAAGTAGATCAACAAGTGGACGTCACAAACAAATGGGTGTCACGTCTGGTTGCGTGTAGTTACTATGTATGTTTCCAATGGTCTGTGAACAGATAGAGATCTATCACTGCAATAGGAATTCAATTGTAGGAATGCAGAGAGTCGGAGGGAGAAGTTGAAAGAAGGGAGAAAGGAGAAGAGTTTGGTTTCTTTCTTCTGCAGATGGAGATGAACAACTCTGATGCGCCCACTCGGACTGCCAACTCATACACTTGGTACAAATAAGGTCAAGGCTTGTTGCAAGGCAGATGGACGATCTATCGACCCGCCCAATGCGACCACGCTGATTGACTGAGTTTATTGTTGATTCGATGTGCGTCGATGAGTCAATGTGAAACAGGCACCGGCTGTGTTGATAGGGCAGATTGCCATGGCAACGCGGGGGCTACGACAGCCGCCGCGCCCATGGTGGTCCCTTTTGTACCTCTTAGTACGTACTAAATACTAGTAGCAGGGACTGGGCGCTGCTTTCAGCTGGTCTGTCTATCTGTCACCCGCTCTCGTGCCATGGTTTTTGGTCTGTCAGTCGAGTCTCGGTCTCGTGAAACCGGATCTCGAGAGGGGCTGTAGGCGATGAAGTCACTACGGGGTATATCTTGCTTCTTGTCAACCGGTGTTTTGCATTTCTACCCCGCTGTGGACTGTGCTACGGACTTGACAATGATGTGCTTAATCTACGCCTTATAGATAGTACTTCGTATGGAGAAAGATGGATGTATCTAGATTGACCTCGGATAGACTGCGAGTAAACAACGTGCGCATCGGCCGCTTCCGGTTGAGACCCAGCAGTCCGATCAATTCAGCTGGCGCCATCGGCGGTGCCAAACCAGTGGTCTGAGCAGAGAACAGAGTAGAGAGTAGGCACATACTGGGAAGAGAGTAGAGCGCTAGGAGAAGGAAGAAGAAGAAGAAGAAGGAGGAGGAGGAGGAAGAGGAGGAGGAGGAGGAGGAGGAGGAGGAGGAGGAGGAGGAGGAGGAAGAGGATCGTGCTGACGGATGGAAGGTGCGTTGACCCACCGTAATCACAGCTGCCGCCAATCGCTGTCCAGCCACTCTCCGCTCCTCCCTTACGGCCTTAACGATCAATCGCATTAGTTACTTCACATGTGCAAGATAGACAGACAGAAAAGCGACACCTTCAGACACTCGTTACTGCTCATCTCGCCATCAGAGAACCGCTACCCGGTCGTTCCAATCACTTCACCGTCGTTGGCGTGTGCTGGTGATAAGACGAATGGAGCACGTCACACTCGACACTCAACACACGGCGCACGCAATTGCTTCACACCATGGACAAGAAACCGAACGGGCGGACTGACGCTGGTCTCAGGAGTTTGGATCATTGTACGCCCCCTACAAGGCGATGCTCTTCGCTTGGTAATCTAACGTGAATAGATCTGAATACTCTTCCGAAATGGCGATACTACCCTCGACAAAAGATCCTACCGGTGGTGCGCTTCGAGACTCCCTATCTGGCCTGGTTCCAGGACAGATTGCGCTCGCCCATGCTTGATTCGTACTTTGCTTTCACTGCCAATCTCGGTACCCATACATTCTTTACGGTCTTTTTACCCGTGTTGTTCTGGTGTGGATATCCAAGTCTGGGTCGAGGGTAGGTTCTGCCTATCCTAAAATACTTTGATTCGCTTGTCTGACGCCTTTAGAATGGTCAATGTTTTGGCTGCAGGCGTCTTCTTTAGCGGATTCATCAAAGACTTGCTCTGTCTACCTCGCCCTCTTTCTCCCCCGCTTCAGCGGATTACCATGTCCGGTTCCGCCGCATTAGAGTACGGATTCCCCTCAACCCATTCGACAAACGCAGTCTCCGTCGCAATCTATTTGCTCTCGCTGCTGTGGTCCGATACGACACTGAGTCCTCCCATCAAATTTGCATCCCAGGTAGCTTTATATTTATATGCAGTGTCGATCATTATCGGCCGTCTATACTGTGGAATGCATGGTTTCCTCGATGTGATCATCGGCAGCGGACTAGGAGCTTTGATTGCATGGTTCCAAATCGTATACGGGCCAGCATTGGACGCTTGGATTGTCGGTGCGTCAGCAAAGGAAGTGCTTCTTCTGTTCCTGGTCGTGCTGGTCTTGATCCGAATCCACCCTGAGCCAGCGGACGATTGCCCTTGCTTCGACGACAGTGTATCCTTTGCCGCTGTTTTTATCGGCGTTCAGGTGGCGGCCTGGGACTTGTCCAGATCGACGATCGGCTCGGCGGAACTCACTCCTGACACTATTCCCTACCGGCTCGACATTGGTTGGTTTAAAACTTTTATGCGATTTGTTGTCGGCGTCCTCATCATATTTGCATGGAGAGAGTTTACAAAACCACTGTTGTTGCGTATATTGCCTCCAGTCTTCCGCGGCCTCGAGAAGGCTGGTCTTCTACTGCCCCGTCGATTCTTCACTCGCGCATCGTATGTCCTTGTTTTCCCCCAGCCCCATTTTTCGGAGACGAAGCTGACCTTATCAGTGAGTACGGAAAGGTTCCAGGACATCTCAAAGACGACGAGGTCATACCGAATTTCTCCGACATTCCTTCCATCCTTACGTCCATTCGACATCCCCGCCGCAGAGCTATTTCGATCGGACCCCAATCCGAGGCTGATGCATACGAAACACTGGCATATAGAGAGAAGCGACGACGCGAGTCCATTTCTGACAATGCACATGGCTTTCTGGGTATGTTCCCAAATTCCCTTTAAACTAAAACTAACAGTCTAGGTGATCAACGTCCTACTACCAAACGATCGGCAACCAAACTGGAGCAATACGAATCCCAGATGGGAACCGTCAGCCCTAGAGAAAGTCCTGATGTTTCGATCCATGTGACAGGCCCTACACCCGAAGGGGGCTACGGAATAGCCAACCGTTCCACGGAGGACGAAGAGCAAATGTTTTCCATGATCAAGAAGCCTCGTGTCCGATACGATGTCGAGGTGGTAACGAGGCTCATCGTCTATATGGGTAAGACTTCGCCCATAGAGCTTTATACGACATGACTGACCTATCCAGGCATTGGCGTGATCGTGGTCGATTTCATGGCGTATGTGTTTGATGTTGTGGGCCTGGCACCTTGAGGCTATGATCGCAATGGTGATGACTTTTTATTCTTCTTTCTGAACCCCTTTCTACTCACTAATATGGTACTGGACATATTTCACTTCTGCATTGTGTCTATATTTGTTTACATTAATGATCCCATTTTACCTTCGTACCTGGGTAGATTGGTTACGTATGTTGTACGGAGGAGTACTCCGAGCATGTTTGTATTCTAGCAATAGAGATGATTTTCAACTACACTTGGTATATCGTCATCGCCATGGTATTTACACCGGTAGAACCTGAAAACGAACCGAAAAACTCTCTGGATAAATTCTCAATACAAATGCTTCTGGTCGATATTGTTATCCTCCTGTATAGTATCTTATCTTATCGACAGCAGCCGCATCACGTGAAGAGCTAGCGCGGGAGCTTAGGCGCGCGATGGAGCTGTCAGCCAGACTAAGAAGCTTCAATTCCATCCACGCTGCCAGCCATCATCTTTGCGCCTCGCCCTCTCCGCCTTCATTGACCACCACAATCTCGCTGATTTGCTTCTCACTATGACCAAAAACTCCCGACCAATCATCAGAGCCAAAAAGAAAGCACCCGCGGTCGTCTCAGATCGCCCTAGTTCCGTTTAAGCTCCGACTACCTACAAACGAAATCGACGGCCTTACCCGTACGTCTTTCCCAATTCTGTCTTTATCTCTCTCGTTGCCCCGCCATTCTCTCTGCAATCGCTTTGCACTGAGCTCGCTGCTCCTCCTCTGCTTCTTTGACTGTCTTGTTTACTTCTCTTCGCTCGAAATTTTCCTCAACTTCCCACCTTCATCTTCTTCCATCTTCTTTCTTACCCATTCTCAACACTTCCATCTCTACAAACTCATCGCCTTGCACGCAGTGTCCGAGATAGCAAGTCAAAAGATTCGACGCCTAAAGGCAATATTCATCTCAGCTTTACAAAAATCTTACGTGGTGTTTATCACTTTCGGCCGTCTTTTCGTACGGCGCGTCTAAACTTCGTCTCTCATCCTCCTCTCACTAATCGAACGTCCCAAAACCGAGAACCTCGTCTCATTTTCACGTCAATCACGCAACGTTTCCTTTCTCCGATATTCATTTTCGTCGCCTTCTACCATTTGGTATGGAAAAACCGTCTTTATTACACAAGGGTCGAAAGTGGTACTTGGAAACAGGACCCCCTTTCACAGCTTGCTCCAGACAAGCAGCGCAACTTCTTTGACGAATTCTTTATTACATTTAACCTCATTACAAATTCAACGCGTCGTTCATTTCCGAAGAAAATAAGGAAAATGGACGACTCCTCAGACATTCAAATGGTGGACGCACCTGAGCCTTCACCTCGCCCTGCAGAACGACATCTCTCAGGCCTATCAACGAAGCATTCTACATCAATCTTTGCCAAATGGTTGAATAATTACCACAGAGTGAATAAACCTACGTCTGGCAGCCTTTTAGGCTCCAAAAATCACATGCCCAGTCGTCGAGCATCTGGGTTTACTCCTCCTTCGAAATTGGCAAGAACTCACCAAACTATCACAATACCTGCACCTCGCGGCCCAAATTACTTCAACACCCCAAAAGGCTCAACTGCGAGCTTCAAAAACCCACGCATTCGAGCCCTTCCTTTTCTTCCGCAAAATACACCACGGCGTCTTAGCCCATCTCAATATCGTTTACCATGGAAATCACGGCAAAGGGAGCCTGATCCATATTCTATCGAGAAGACCGGGAATCCTCACATTGATATTCCCATGCTTCACAAAAAACATCGACTTGAGAGGGCTGCTGCTAGGTTGTCTCCAGAAGATCGTTTGAAACTTAGTGCTAAACGTTCTGCTGAGGAATCTCAGGAGTCCGCGTCCAAGCGTGCACGCATCATCGAGACTCAAGGAGTTGCTGTGCCTTTGACACCAGTGCAGTCTCCAGTCCTACGCATGCCAGGTGCATTCCCGGAATCCCCAGAACATGACGCACCAGTAGAAACCCAACCACTTTCTTTGCCTATTGCTGAGAATGCGGCCCGGAACATTGCACTCGCTGGAATTAGCATTTACGTCCGAGTTCGCCGAATCACTGGTGTTGTGAAAGGCGCACATCGAGCTCTCAAACAGGGTATCAGAGCCAGTACCCAGTTTGCGACCGCCGTTGGGCAACGCATCAGAGCGACCCATGAACCTGTACCAACAATTGTCGAAGGGCGTCAAGATACACAACAGACTGAGGAGAGTGCCACCTCATCTGCTAGCGATCAGTTGCAAAACGACCTCACCGCATATGCTGGAACTCTACCCCGTCGTCACCATGCTATTCCAGTCATTGATCCTTCTGCGCAATTGCAAGCAGAACTTGTTAATTACGCTTCTCATATTCCTCAACCCTCCACTATCATTACTGCACCAGCACCCACTACGATGTCTGCTAACTTGCTGGCTCAAGATCAATCTTCTGTCGATGAAATCATGTCAGAAGCATCCGCTGCTCTTTCAGAACAACCGACAACTACTGCAACTACCACAGCCGGTGTGGAAGTGCCAGCAGCTACTACAACTACAGTGCAATCGATATCCACGTCTGTCGAGGTGGAGTCTTCTGTCGAAGATGAAGACCCGGATGCGCGAAAACTTCGGGAACTCTTTAGTAGACGCAGAGAGCAACTCGGTCTACCACCCTCTGAACGCTCGTTGTATAGTCAAGGGCTTAGGAGTCGTACCTTCAGGCGTCCTGCCCCTGTGACACCTTCTGAGACAAGCAATGATGCAGAGGTCAACAATACTGAACTCGCACAGGACATTGAAGACCAGACTCAAGACATCTCCTCACCCTCAGCCGAGCACCCGACTGTTGAAATACAGGACACCGCACATGTTGAAGAACAACAAGATGAAGAGGCACAAGATGAAGAGCAACAGGCTGAAGATGCATTAGATGAAGAGCAGCATATTGAAGATGCACAAGATGAAGAGCAAGAGCTTGAAGAACAGGCCGAAGAGCAAGTCACCGACGAACACGAATTTTTCATGTCCCCCGATCCTCCCGACAATGACGATGAGTATGACCCAGATGCCTACTATCCGGGTGTGCCACCACTCATGCCCGAGATGCGATTCTTTTTTAATGCAGAGTTTCGACGCAAAGTTGCAGCGAAAAAGAAAGCTGAACGTCGAGCTGCGTTACTCCGAAAATCACTCGACGAAGCTGAAACTCCCAAACGGGAATATCTCGCTGCCTTGAAAGAGTTTGAGGTTGCCAAAGCCGAGCAAACCCAATGTTCGCTTCGCTCTATCCTCAAACGCCGCCGCGAAGACCACCAGAGCCGACGCTACCCAGGACGTCATGTAGATGCAATCATACAAGAAACGGTAGATCAGTTAGCGGCAACTACTGTTCGTGACGAGGTCCCCGAGACACCTCGTCCGGCTCGCAACGTACATTGGGATGACGTGGAAATCAATTTTGGCGATGTGCCCTCCAAATGTCGGTGGTATGGTCTCATGTCCCCGCCGGGCGTGTTCAGAGAAGGTCCCGAGCCAGGAGATAGAGCAGGGTTTGAGAAGTACGAGGAAGATATACGACGTCGTGAAAAAGAATGGGAGCTTAAACAACAGAGGCAGATTGTGAAAGAGCGGGAAGATGCCCTTGGCCGTGCTGATGCACCGGTGGAGGGTGCAGTCAGACCCTTGTCGTCTCTCTGGGATCAACGGTTGACAGTGGCAATGCGATCCCACCCGAAGGATGTACTGGCTAAAACATCAGATGCAGACCTTACCCACGAAAAGTTAGAAACGTGCTGGAGTACACTGGCCTGGTTGAACGATGAAGTTATCAACGGCCACCTCTCTCACACCGTCAAGTATCTCCGTCGCCGAGCGAACAATCTCGGGGCTAACGACGCACCGAAATACTACGCTTTCAACAGCTTCTTCTACAAAAACCTGCGCGATGGAGGATACCAAAAAGTGAGCCGTTGGGCCCGTCGCGGCAAGATTGGTGGATCCGCTCTCCTAAACGTCGAAACGGTCTTCATACCTGTCCATGAAGGCATGCACTGGACCCTCCTCGTCGTAAGTCCCCGCTTGCGCACGATCGAATACTTCGACTCCCTCGGCGGTAACCCCGACTCCTTTGTCGAAAACACCCGACAATGGCTACGCGGCGAACTGGGCGACGCCTACGTCGAGTCTGAATGGCTATTCCTCAAAACCCCATCTCCGCAACAGGACAACGGCAGCGACTGCGGCGTGTTCCTGCTCACGAGCGCCAAGGCGATTGCGCTGGGCCTCAAGCCGACGGTCTATGGACCAAAAGATATCGAGTTGATCCGCAAGAAGATTGTTGCCGAACTCATAAACGGCGGCTTGCACGGTGAATTAGATCCTCGGGATAGCTCCGGTGTCGTACAATTATGATAGTGCGCCGAGTAAATGAAAGGCGACTATTGAATGATTCGATATTCGGGAGTCTTCCAGTGTTACATCACCACCAATACAACTACAGTTTTGTTTATGTTTATGTTTTTTGATGATTGTGAACGGGTGTGCGCCCCGACCCACAACTACGACGAAACGACGATCATGCCGGCCGATGATTTCCTGTTTTTTTGACGAGCAATAAGCGATCGAGATACCCCCCAAATGCAAATGTTTGTTTGGCGTTGTGGTTTGGTTACCGTTTCTATATGGCATGGAAGGCCAACTGTGTATATTATCTTGTGCCATGCGACCGCAATGGAATTGTGGTGGGATGCCGGCCTCATTTCATTCGCTGGTTGCGGCGTTTTATTGTATATTGAGGCGCACCTGCGTACGGTATCGTGTTGTTATGCGACCGCAATGGAATTGTGATGGGACGACCTCCCGGCCTCATTTCATTTTGCTGGTTGCGGCGTTTGTGGAAGCTTTTTTTTTGGTTTAAGCATTTGGGAATGTTTTGTATGAATATAGATGCCATGGCAATGGATGCTGTTAATGAATATTCCGGTTCTGGTAGAGAGTAAATCCTATGGAGTGTGTATAGGGGGTGAGTATGAGGTAACGAGTCTTGTTCTTTTTTTTTCACTGAAGGTATACAGAATCTATCAATACAAATCTGTCCAATACAGAATGCGTCTAATCAACAAGATCCACTGAACGTGTAACAATACAAAGCATCTCCAGCTTACATCTCCGGAACACCAGGACGAACGACGTTATCAATACGACAGAGTGTATTGCAAGGACGAGGAGCTTCGCCAGTCAAGTTGTATGCAATCTCGATCCATTCAATGCCCAAATGTACGCTGTCTCCGACTGTCAGATTGCCAGACCATAGACCGCCATCACTCCAGATATTGACGATCAGTCTGCTTGGATCGACGGGAACTCCATACGCCAAGCTGGCTTGAAGCTGGTTCTCGACGTACCAGCGAGACATGCCCGGAAACCAGTCGAGACGATAAGTGGACCACGTTGTCCATGGTACATGAGCATCGACAGCGACTTGCGAGCCTGGTATCACGACATTGCGTATCGGATCATAGTCCGGTTGATTGGCGTAGTGTGCGCGGTTGGGCGGGTCTGAAGTGAGGATCTCAATATCGGACTCACTCGTTCGCGAAAAGAAGGTGAATATGCCAACGCAGGCACCAGTCGAAGGCGGCAATCGAGAAACAATTCGCTGCACAAGAGGATCTTCCTGGATACGCATGTCTGTCAATTCGTCGTTCCTCTTTCCAAGGGCCGTGTTCTCGAGCAGTGGCGGTGAGAGGATCGGTTCATTGTTATCAAGTATGCGAAGTCGGACACGGAACGAAACATGCATGAAATTCTGAATACCAGTCTCGATCTCTGCAGTTGAGGAGTATTTCTCAAATCTCTTCGTCCGCATAGCGAGAAAACTGGAGCCGCCGGTCAGGGACCTTGTTAGAAACGCATTCTTATTCGAGTTTGCGATAGGGATAGGAAAGAGGAGAGATCCGCTGCGTTGCCAGTCTTGAATGAGCCAATCGGCTGCAAAGGGCGTTTCTTTGAGCAGGATAGGTGCGGCATTGAAGTCGATGTTCTGCTGAGTAGCTGCTACGTCTGTCTGCGTCGCTGGTTGGAAGTGGAAGTCTTTGGCAGCTAGAGCGTTGAGAGGGACCTGTCGAAAGTCCCAGAATTTGTGGTGCTGGAAATACCCAGGGTCGGGGCCTGAGACGCTGTAGCAGTCGCAGGATCGTCCTCGTTTCTCGGTGGTGGTCGAGTCTGGTGAGATGGGTGTTTGGGTCTGGTTCAAGACTGATCGAGCTGCTGAGACAGTTGACAGGGCTGTCAAGACGAGGAGGAAGAGGTTGTTTTGCATGATGAGATAAGCATAGAATGTATGCTCTACTCGATAGAAGAGGTGCTGGGATATCGCTGCTTCAATTCATGTATGGTTGTTGTTGCGTAAGTAGTGAAGTCTCGTTCTCGACCAAGAAAGTTGTTGACATCGACATGGACTGCGGCCGGGAGGAAGGAGCACCTAGCCTGTCTGGCGAGGCAGGCGCACACAAGGAGAGAGCCATCCATCTCTTCTCGTGGGCTGATCAGCACATAGCAATTGATATGTTGCGCTTCAATCTGTCGAGTTGCTTCCGCCTTGCGGGACTGTGCCATCAGTTGGACTTGACATGCTGGTGTTCAGCCAGCCTTTCAGCGCGTTTCTTGGCTACCGGTAATATACGAACGAAATTGCTTTGACTGAGAGAAGAGTCCATACCTACCCATCACCATAATCACTATGTATTAGGTATCGTGAATGTCACCACGAAGAGGACAGAGGCCTTGGTCCATACTAAAACACCTGGATTGCCTTAAAAGGAAGGCAGTTGCTGAAAGTGGGAATTTCATCTGCCAAGATTACAGAATCAACAAGTATTCATTTCAATGATGATGTTTGCAACTCCTTGATCATTTCAATTTTTCTAATGCTATAGAAGGCTCATGGAATTTGTTGATAGACAGGCTGGAAATCAGAGTCGCTCAAATGTAGGAAGCTGATGTGTTAATATTCGAGATGAATTTGTAAGTCAGATTCTGACCCCTTAAAATTCGTGCAGATGGTAACAATCAGAAGGTATCTCCAAATACAAATCGATCATCATCATCATCATCATCATCATCATCCTCCTCCTCATCATGAGTACTGGCTGCGAAGTAGGGCAAAGGCTTAGCATGTAGGGCAGCTGGATTGCCTCAATAGGAAGACGCTGCTAAAATTGGGAATTTGGGGGCCGATTTGCCAAGATTACAGCAGTACACAAGTTGGCGTATTGACCCAGTATGATACGATCTAAACATGCAACGGACAGCGTCACCGCAGCCACGCAACAAGGGCGCCGTACCAATGAAACAGCGGTGATACAATACGAAAGCGGGGGGTGACTCCGATACTGATTACTTATTGGCTGCTTTATCATTACAGCCCGAGACCATCAGCGAATTCTTACCGCTAAATAAGCTAGTGGTACTAGCGCGTACAGAGCCTCACAAAAGCGTAGGAATGACCGGCAAAGGCCCAACCCTCTCGTTCACTCGCACAAAATGGCTGATTCCCTCCTTTCACGCGGATTTTTCGCCCATTTCGCCTCCCTCATACCATATATGCTGCGAGCCCCCCCCATACAAGTGACAGCAACCCTACTATTTCAGTCTCAGTACCGCCAGATTACCCTGAACATGAGCTCAATGTGTTGAAGTACATCCAACAAGCGAATGACAATGACCACAACCCTTGAAAGAAGCCTCTCGAGAGCTTCCAGCATGTCCATATCGGTGTCCAGCCCGCTACTCTCTGTGCACCGCGACATCACTCCTCCAGCCATGCCCGACGCGGGCGTGGCTCACCTCCACGATCGCCTGAACTATTTGGATTCCCGAATAAGTGAGCTACGTTCTGTTATTTTGACCAAAGACTCGTATGTCGAACGCCGGAACAGAGAAGATCTATACATTCGACGCGAGTTTGAAACGCAAAGAACAATATCCGAACGTATCGACGTTGGCGTGACCATACTCAAAACCGAATTAAACCAGATACGGAACAGCGTCTCGTCGCTGAACGGCGATACAGCGTTTTTACGCAACGATGTCGCCCGTCTCCAGAAGAACGTTCAACAGCTGCAAGTCGACACCGCTTTTCTACGTAACGACGTCACACGCCTCCAAAAGAACGTCCAGCAGATCCAGGTCGAATTGGAGGCCTTGAAAACGGAAGTATGTGGATGTCGTACGGAGATTAAGCAGTTGCACATGACAGTTAAGCAATTACATACGGCAGTCAATCAATCCGAGCGCGTCCGGTTCAATTCGTTGGCGACAACAGTCCACGCCCCTATTAATGCTGTGCCTAAGATTGATCAGGATGGAACGTTACAATATCCCGACTACTTTCCCCGAACCGTTTGGCGTTTCTGGTGTTTGAAGAAACGAAGTCGCAGTGAGTGCATTTAGATCTGTATGATGATGATGTGTCTCAATTCTAACTTATCAAGTCCATCGCCTGGTTGAACTGGCCGAATTCTATGAAGTCGAAGGATACGAGTATTGGGGTCGAGACCACCACAATGATGTTCCGTGGGATGACGACGATGATTCAAGCGACTACAGCGATCGGCCAAACAATCTTACACGTGCAGAGGCAGCGTACCAATATCCTGAAGCGTGTCATCAGGCACTGGCAGCCATCTGGGGATTGAATTATCACAAGATCCGCAAGGCTGTCGGAGAAAGCCCTAATTCGCGGATAGCGAGCACCCCTGCTCCTAAGAGACCAGCCGAGGACATGGTCTCTAACGCTCATGTATCGACTAGACCGAAGCCAGTCAAACTTGCTAGACGTCTTGGCGACGTCTCGCCAACCATGTTACAGAAGCTCGTCTACGGCGTTCCATCTGTGGCATCTAAATCAGTCTCATCGGAACTTGAGGACAAGCTCGTCTGGCGCGAGCATGGGGGATCTGAGATATCAGACGAGGCACTATCTAAATTGAAGGGCCTTTCGAGCGATATAGGATCCATACTGCGCGCCATTGAACGTGGGAAGCTACACGTCAAATCCGATCAAATGCACGTTTCACCTACAGAGTCCCGCGCACGCGCAGACGCAGATATCAAGGGCGAGAGTCCCGAAGCGATGGCTGTGGAAGAAGAGGCTCGCTCTACACACACTGTCTCAACCGAGATCATATCACCTACCGGATCCCTCCCGGATACAGCAAGCATGCTGTCCTGACCCATCACACGTATAGTACCGCGTACCCCCCTTTTTTGCAGCATTCATGGAGTTTTGGCATTTGCGGCGTTTTGATTTTTATACCTGGGATACCCTGCATAGCGAATTATTTTCGGGGTGCATTGCTTGGACATTGAGAGAAGATGGATATACTAACCATTGCATGCTATATACATTGTAAATATTCTTTGCATGAGTGTATATACTGTGGAATGAACCAACCGAAACTTACTAAACAACCTATTTATGACTAGGTAAAAGAGTAGAGCCTTGCTACAACGAGCAGGCCGCCTCACGATGTTTAGATCTTGCATCAATCCATTCCCATTGGATCTAACACATAAATGGAGAGCAGCCCGGCACATCAAATTACTTGACTGTTATTGATTGGGAGCACCCCTTGTTGCTAAATCGACCTAGTGCTAGAGCCTGACTCTATAGATGTGGAAGGCCTTCTGATACTCAATTGGCATAATGCTAGGCATTGCCGATACCATTACGGAGAGGTGTTCTGATTATTATACTGACTGCGCCATATTTACAGGCATCAATATTCAGCTTACAGCCAGGTTCACGAGCCTACACCCAGACTCCTACCCTGGGCATCTGGACTGTATGATTCATGAAACACCAAGCTCATGACTTTCCTCGGCCTATACTAACAGAGCAAGCTTCTACAATGACAACCTCCAGGCCCCCTAAAATCATATCACAGCCAGTTCAACTGGCCTGTTCAATAAATTGCTTTCTATTCTATTCTATGAGTATCTTTATAAACTTGCAAACGCTTCAATAACAACCGCAAAAGGAAATTGTCCGACCCAGTCTGCCGTTCCAAAAGGTCAACTTCCTTCTGAATCTGAGTATACATGTAACCCAGCATCTCTTTGGTGTACTCCAAACTCTTCGTCTCTGCCAGATGATCGAGGGCCAGCTTCTTCATCTCAAAGGTCATTTTTCCGTTGATTAGACGTTGATGGAGCATGGCCTGGAGTCTGATGTTGGGTTTTGTAGTTAGGGAGTGGATAAGTGGGAGGGAGAATTTGCCTTCGTCGAGGTCTTCACACCAGCCTTTTTGGTTGGTGTACTGTATAATAATTTTGGTTAGCTGACGAAGATGCGAAGAAGTTGAATAGACAAAGTAGGGAATGTACCTCTTCCGACATCAGGTTCTGATAATCATCACGGATCTGGAAATATCGTCCAAATAATGTAGTCATAGTCGACAAGTCGGGAACTCTCCTTAAATCATATCAGTAACAGTATGTCACTACACTTGAAGCGCGACTCTTACCCTGCCATAGGAGATTTTATTGCCATCAACTTTGCCACCATTTGGAACAGACCTCCAGTTTCTGTCTACAGTTAGCTTGCATACACGATAAGAGCAAAGTTGAAAACGTACTGTAGTCTACCATTTTGAGATACTCCTCAAGACTTGGGCATTGTACATTAGCAGTCCAGTAGAGATCTAGACTCTGGCCGATGTGCAGGCGTTTCAATTCATCTGGATTACAAGGTTAGTTCAATCTGTATACACTTCTAGGTGGAGGAGATTCAATTCACCAATGAAAACATTTAGACATGCTGGGCTGTTGAGTCGCTGGGTCATCTCCAGTGCCATTACGTAGAGATAGTTGGCGGAGTTGATTGTTTGTGGAACGCCGTATACGACGTGGGTGCTTGGGAATCCTCGACGGAGGGGCGAGTCATCTTCAATATCATCGAGCCTGCAAAATGATCAGCGGGGGCTCAGCAGGTTGAAGAGATGTAGCATACATAAGAGAAGAGTTGTGTAGGAGATCGATGGCTTCTTTAATCACTTCTAGCTCAGTCTCTGGGACATTGAACCAGATATTCAGGGCATCTATGGCGTGATGTCGGACTTTCTTCGAAGGTAGTGACTTGACGTATTGAGATGGTGAGAGGACAACCTAAGCATTTGAATAAGTGTGCGAATATAGGAAGCTTTTAAGTAATATAATCACTCACCTTGTCCGGGAGTTCTGGCAATTGAACGTCTAGAACCGGGCCAACAAGTGACTTTGCGGTTCTGGTCATCAGAACATCATTCGCAGAACTCAACAAGCCCGAAGTAGCCGGCGTCTTGACATCGACGACTGTCGAGTCTGTGCTATCGTTCAAATTCGTCTTGGAATCATCCGATTTAGCGCCCTCATCATCAGTATCCTCATTCTCTTTGGCAGCAGGCTTGTGAAAGTTGTAGCGGTGCGTATATTGACTCCAGACGACATTGCCACTGATACTGAATTCTAGCGCAGCGAGATACCGGAGCAAGTCCTTTGAGACATTACCCGCAGCCTGACGCTCAAACTCTCGATGGCGTCGCACGTACTCCTCGCAAGATTCGCGGATCTTGTCCTGGCAGATCTTCTTGGCTTCTTCCAGATCCACGGAGTGCTCTTTCATGATGATCCAGATGGCGTTGGCCATGTCGTCTGATGTTGGGTTTTGCTTGAACTCGATGTACTCTTTATCCCAAGAGAAAAAATCATTTGCTAAGGCTAGAGTGGCGTAGGCAGGATCGGTGATGTTGTTCGCTCTTTCGGCTTCGTCTGGGCTGATTGTGAGACCCATCGCGAACGTGATGATACCGAACCAGAATCTAATCACTTCATTTAGTTCCAACACCAAAGCATTTAAGTGAATAAGAACATACGTTTGACCGAGATTGATAACACGATGAGGAAGATACTCGTCCAGCCTTTGGAAGTTGAAATGCTGGCTTCCACTTTCACCCTTCACCAAGCCCTCCCAGCATTTCAGCAGAACCATAGCCTGAGGCTCATTGATAGCGAGAAGCTCCAGAATTAGTTTTGCTTGCATCTGCGACTTTCCGGTAGCCGACATTTTGACATTGTCTGCTGGATTGAGGACGCTTCCGAAGCCAGCGGCCATTTCATTGTTTTCGTGATCTCCCTATGTATCACTTTAGTCACGATCAAGTTGCAGATATTTTAAGAAAAACCTACTTCTTCCTTGCCGACGTTATCGAGGATATCTATCAAAGATGTCAGCGTACCTGGTTATCGCCAAACAAGAAAGGCTAATCACCATCATGCAAGAACGCAAATTCATTTGCATAAGTAACAATCTCCAACCTCTCTGGAATACACTCCGGCACAGCAACAGCAATACCATTGAATCTTGGACTGAGGCATCCAGTAAAATTCCTAATTGGGCCAACCAGTCTTTTCCAGTCTTCTTGAGCTCGCAAAGCACCTTTATCTGCCAAATGGGCAAATTTGTGGACACGCAGAGGGAGTGAGCTGCAGAGGCCCAGATCATTATAAGTTGAAGGGTCTACCAGGTTAGAGTAACGGCAGGTTATTGAAGATGCTGGACTTTCAACAACACGCTCTTCTTCTTCTAAGATCGGTTTAGATGGTGCCAATCTTGCATTCTGAGGGGCTGCTGCAGAGAGCCGGCTCTGCGTCGACAGCAGAAAATTGCGTGCCCATTCGAAAAACAAGACAAAGACCTGAAGGCATGAAAAAAGAAACTTATCAGCGGATATTGCTGTAGGTTGAGATGGTATGATTTGATGCGCTGCTGAAGCAGTGCTTTTCCTGGCTCCTGCCATTGCTGCTTTCTAATGTTCTTTGCAGCTAGATTGTGAGAAGTTTCAACAACATCAGCACCCGAAAACTACTACTCCAGAGTCAATATTGGCTTCAGATATAAGAGACTGAGCTTGTATGTATACACAGCTTCATCCAGGTTACCCTAGTACTATCGACGAACAGCTCTTCGCCAGCCTCACGTTAATGGGGGCCACAAAGTGGAAATACTATATATGAATTAATTTTGAGCTGCTAACTATCTTTGCACGGTACTCTCTATGATGATGTTATCTAGGACCCTACACGGATGTTCGACTCATGTACGTAAATCACTATAAGTGTTGATATGGAGGTTGACTTAGCGAAATGCAGGCGTCGGAATCCGGGAACTAGACTACTAAGCAAGCTCGTATTATCTACTAAGCAAACTCTACTAAGCTAGTAAATGTGAAAATTAGCTTATTAACTTTGCTAGTTTATCTTTAATTCTCAAAAATAGTATAACTTTAGCAGCCCCTGCTATGGGGGCGAAGATCGCGGGTGTCTTAGTCTGCATTTTTAGCTCGATTCTTCAAGATATAAGCCTTCTAAGAGGCTCGATCCGATTTGCACTGTGAACGAGTCCGATTACACGTAGACAGATTTGATTAATGAATAGCTCTATAAAGTGCTAATGCACATTCGGATTATGGATATCTCTAGCCCCTTCGCCCCCAAGGCTGGGAGTATGTCCATTTTACAGAAGATATCAGAGTCTTTCAAGGTGTTTACCGCATTAGTTTTTTATATTTGAAACCTGAGATTCGATTCTTGATGCTACAAACATCTGATAGATGATTAAATACTTATACTAGCGTGTTAAATAATTTCATTGGATTGTAGCTCCGCCATACAACCTGTAAAAACATCTTCGGACTGTTCCCCTCCCTCTTGCACTCAGTTCTGAAAGCTTCCTTACAACTCAGTTTGTGTCTTTCAAAATTCCGATATGCTTGTTTCGAGCATGATAGTGCCTCAATCCGCCACCGAAATTGCGGTGGTTGTGGTTATAGGCACTGTTTTATATCATCTCGTAGCCTGTATCTACAGGCTTTACTTTAGCCCTCTAGCCGGCTTTCCAGGAGAGAAGATCGCAGCGGCTACACATTGGTATACAAAGTCCTCTATATGTTAGATTTCGTGATTCTGACTTTCTCTCCTTGTGGATTAGGTACGAATTCTACCATGATGTGATCCGACGGGGCCAATACACTTTCCATATTCGCGAAATGCATAAGAAATACGGGCCTATTCTGCGCATTAGTCCCTATGAGTTACACATTACAGACCCAAGTTTCATTCACGAGATTTACGCAGTGAGCAACCGACGACGAGATCGATGGGAATGGTCTACGAGGCCAGGAGGATTTAATGGTTCTGTTGGTGGAACGAATCCGCACGAGCTGCACCGCAAGAGACGGGCTGCATTGAATCCTTTTTTTTCCAAAGCGAGTATCAGAAAGCTTCAGCATGAGATTGATGAGAAGGCGGTTCAGTTGGTGCAAAGGCTTCGGAATGAAAAGGAACGGGTTTTCAAAGTCAATCATGCTTATGCCGCGCTCACAAATGGTGAGAGAATGAATATGCGTTGTGCCGTTTTCTCCGCCAATACTAACCATTTTTTTCTTGACAGATATCATCATGAGGTATGCTTTTGCTCGAGAGGATAACCGCTCTGCGCATAAAGGTATGTGTTTATTTAATACTGTAATTTCTTTCGTTAACGATCTAGATTTCGATCCTTCATTCCATGATAATTTCGTTGCTGGGGTATCATGCTTGAACCTTTTGCGTCATGTCTCCTGGCTAGATCGAGCGGCCAGGTCGCTACCGATGAGTGTGCTGAGTTTATTTTCGAGCGTCATTGCTCAGTTCTGGGAGGAGAAACAGGTTCGTCGTCTCAGGATAAGATAAAAGATCGGAGGCCCTAATAACGTGGCAGGCCATCACCGAGGAGGTAAGGCAAATTCTCAATGGAACCAACAAGGCCTATGAAGCACAACCTTACCGCACTATCTATCACGGAATCCTGAACAGTAAATTGCCGGAGGAAGAAAAGTCACTCCAGCGACTAGCAGAAGAGGCCCAGATCACAGTCGGAGCTGGTACTCTGGCAACAGCCTGGGTTATGTCTGTTGGCATGTACCATCTACTGGCGCCTGGTTCGGTATCAATGTTCAATAAATTGCGAAAGGAGCTCAAAGAGGCAATTCCTGATCCGAATGAGCCTCTCGATTGGAACAAATTGGAAAAACTGCCTTTCCTTACTGGTGTGGTCAAGGAAAGCTTGCGTCTGGGACATGGAACCACGACGAGACTGCAACGTATTGCTCCAGATGAAACCTTGATCTACACAGATCCCAATACCGGCAAAGTCTGGGAGATTCCTCCCGGTACTCCAATCAGCCTGACCTCGCTACATATTCACCACGATGAAAAGATCTTCGCTGACCCCGAGTCCTTCCGACCCGAGCGATGGATTGGGAACCCAGAACTGGAACAGTATCTCTTGACATTTTCCAAAGGTAGTAGGCAATGTGTCGGTATGCACTTGGCATATTGCGAGATGTATATTGTGCTGGCACGAATTTTCCGGTCTTTCGGTAGAAAGGACGAAGATTCCGGGTGTGATAAGATTGGTAACCTGGAATTGTTCGAAACTGAAGAACGAGATACGATCTGTGTAGCCGATCTCGTTGTTCCTACGGTATGGGAAGGGTCTCAAGGGATTAGAATGAAAGTAACGGATTAGCCCAAATTGCCTAGATTGGGAGAACTTAAATGGCGCTGGGTTAATGAGACCACGAGAATAGATCTAGATAGTACAAGGCAAATAGGAGTTCGATTAAAGAAGAGAAGTCACCACTATAGCCGAATTAGATCAAGCCGGTCTATTCGGATCCGCGTAGAAGGAGTTACAAAAGATTGACAAGCTGATTCCATATTAAACGAGCTGTCCTATCTCATATTTTAGCCTTCTGCATGCTTACCAACATTAGATTCTTAGTGCCACCCATTGGTCGTCCAAAGCATGCCTATCTCTTAATCTGGGGCCCTGGGGCGAAAGCTAAGCATTACGTTGGGTGTCCAGCGAACAAACAAGCTTGATTGATTAGGTTTACAAGATCCTAGCTATCAATGGTCTTCTAGATCTTGAATCCAAGCTAATGCAAGCTAAAAAAAATCCAATCTTTCGCCCCCAAGGCCCGGCCCGAACGTTACTAATAGGGCAAATGGCCTCATAGATAGTAGGAAGGTTGATGGCTATAGGACCGATTGACTGGGCAGTACATGTTTGAAATTAAGATTTGTGTCACAATCAGAATGGGTAATCGTTGGCAAAAACAAACTAAGCCCATATTCTTACGCTTACAGTTGCACTTCTGTTCCTCAGGATTACTAGGCTTTCGGCTATGAGCATGTTCTAGCGCTTACTCTAAATTATGTATCGAATTTCAGATTCATACCTCTACGCAAAAAATTAGTGCGGTAATAATGTCAAACGGAATACAGTTGTACGTGATCAAGATTAGTAAGAGCGATATCTATCAGATATTCTATAAGAGGGATTCTGATAATATCTTCTGAACGAACAAGCAATGGCTGTAATATTCATACCTTTAACCCACTTCTACCGAGCGTCAACAAAGACATTGGCGTACTAAATTGCAGCTGGTTGTCTTCAGTTTCTGTGGTTCCGGTCTGCATGGGTCTATTACTCTGAGAAGTACCTTTCGGCAGAAATTATGGAACTTATCATAATTAGCGTTGTGGTCTTGGTAGGAACTCATATATACTTTATCGAAAATGTTGTCTGAAAGCTCACACCCCACAGATTGCTGGCTACCAGGCTGGGATCTGGATCTACAACGCTTGGTTCCATCCGCTATCAGGATATCCAGGCCCCAAGCTTTGGGGTGCATCGTATATCCCCTCTGTATATCACCGCATTCGGGGTAATTATATCCCCATACATGTCAAGTTTCATGAGCGCTACGGTGACGTGGTACGAGTGAGCCCCTCAGAGCTATCTTATATCAATGTGCAAGCATGGAAAGACATATCAGGACAAGGTCTTAATCGACCGGATATGGAAAAAGACACACTCTCGTTTGGGAGACCCTTGCCGGGCATGCCTAGCATTTTCAACGCGAATCGGGTTGATCATGGCCGCATTCGCCGGACGATGGCTCATGCATTTTCAGCTGTCGCACTCCGGAAGCAAGAACCGTTGATACGGGACCATGTCAAGCTGCTCATCAAATGTCTAAGGGAACATCAAGGCGAGGTAGTCGATATGGTATCTTGGTTCAATTTTACTACCTTCGACATGTTTGGTGACCTTGCCTTTGGTGAGACTTTTGGTTGCTTGACCAATTCGACTTACCATCCGTGGGTAGGCATGCTCATCATGAGCATGAAAGCGGGATATTTTATCATTCAATCCCAAAAGTACCCTTTACTCGAGAAGATCCTGCTGTATATGATTCCAGCCTCTCTACGTCAGCGGAAAAAGGACCATCTCGCTTTGACTCAAGAAAGGGTCGCCAAACGAATAGAGAAAGAGACTGACCGACCTGACTTCCTCAGCTTTATATTGAAACATGAGGATAGCACTGGACTGACAAGGCCAGAGCTGGAGATCAATGCTAGCACGCTCATTGTTGCTGGATCGGAGACCACGGCCACCCTATTGTCGGGATGCACGTACTACTTATTACGCAATCCTCATGTGATGAAAAAAGTTATTGATGAAATTCGACAATCCTTCCAAACGGATGAAGAAATTGATATTACAGGTGTCAACAAGCTGAAATATATGCTAGCGGTATTGGACGAGGCGTTGCGAATGTATCCTCCAGCACCAGGCAACTTTCACCGTGTTGTCCCTGATGAGGGTGCCGTTGTCAGCGGCAAATTTGTACCAGGAGGGGTGAGTAATCTTTTTTCACTTCTTGCTACTTAAGACTGTGTATTGACAATCTTCTTCAGTCAAAAATATCCGTCTGTCACTACGCAGCATATCGCTCACCGAGGAACTTCTATAGACCGGACTCGTTTATCCCGGAGCGCTTCCTCGGTGAAGCTGGTTTTGAAACCGATCAGAAGGATGTGCTTCAACCATTTGGCATTGGATCAAGGGCCTGTTTAGGGCGAAAGTGAGTGGTTGCAATTCATGTTCAATACTTTGAAGCCCTGGCCAACTAACGCCATTATTCAAACTAGTCTCGCATATTTTGAAATGCGGCTTATCTTGGCTCACGTACTCTGGAATTTCGACTTGGAGCTTATGCCAGAAAGTACCGACTGGTCACGTCAAAAGGTCTACGCTATTTGGGATAAGTCGCCGTTGTATGTAAAATTAAAGCCGAGACAACAGATTTGAAGCTGGGTTACGGTCGAGCAAAAAAGCCAATAACTGCATAGACGCTTTTTTATATATGGATATCCAGAGAACGGACAAGGTAAAGTAGAGCTAGACCGAGAATATGTAACTAGCTGCGAAAAAAAACTGTTTGTCGGTGACAAATGTAGCTGAATACTAGTCTCAAAAAAGCTATTATAATCAAAAAGTCTCTTTATCATTCAATAAGTGGTAGCGTATTGTAGCCATTCGGGGTCCTTCTGTAGAAGATCCATTTGATCCGAAAATAGATGGACCTGAACTTCGATGCCCCCTGGATATCCGTATTTAAACTTATCATCAGAATCATGGCCTCTCCTTCCGTAAGATGGAAGGATAAGCACCAGGGAAGGGGTTATCGACTCCGTCATACGCCGCATTGCGCAAAAAGCTCCCAAACCGACATCCAGGTCCTTCATATCTGGATAGAAGTGCTCCCACGAATTGAACAAGACATCGTAGCCCATGAGATTCATTGGCGGATACACCCCAGACTTCATTTGACGTGAGATGAAATGGTTGGTAAGTAGCAAGTTGAGTTCATTTGTGTCCTGTTGGAAAATCTTCTGAACTTCCTCGATTGGCACAGTGCGTTTCTCATCATTCAGCAGAGCCGAAATAGGCAGACCTGTAAAGACCCAGGTTGCGGAATTGCCGAAAAAGTCGTTCGGTAATGGAGGGTTCAGGCGTTGGCGCATATTAGTTACAAAAAAGCCTTTACTTTCAGTAGAAGCTAGATCGGTTTCTGGCGTCAACCGCGTACGGACGATGCACCTCCACAATAACACCGCGATGGACTGGAAGGCTGTTGGACGTTTTGATAATTCGCCTTGTAGAGAAGCTCTTAGTTCCTCGAGCCTTTGAGCGGATATCCAAAAGTTCTTCGCAACACGTATCGTACTCTTCATGCTCGCAATCGGTTTCATTCCTGCTGAAGCATTCTTAAATGCTACCTCCAATCTCTGTAGGCCATTGGTCACGCCCTTAATGTTATCTTGGCAAAGTCGAAATTTATCATGGATAGCCTCTGCGTTCTCACCAGGTTGGATATCTGCTGAAAATCCACCTCGGGCTCTCTGCAACCAATGCCGTATCAGGCCTGCAAAGCCACTGGCATCGGTAATCTGGTGGGCAACCTGAACCAAGAGAACAAATCCACCGTCAATGAAGGTAAGATGGATGACACAGTTCCGTGAAATATCCGGTGACTTGGTCAGATCAACCTCCACCTTGAAATCGGCAAGATTGATCGCCTCCACTGCGAATCTGCCATTGCGGTGCAAACTATCAAATTTGATATCTGGTCTGTGAGCGACATTGAAATGAATTGCAGATGATGCATTCACCGCAATATGGGGCTCGCCTCCGTCTCCTGGTCGGACAACTTGGCCAAGTAATTGGGGGTAAGCCAAGAACCCAGGCCCAGGTTGCCGAAGGAAGGATTTCAAGCTATCTTGTAAACGCGAAACGAGGCTCTGAGCCTCCTGAGAGGAAGGTGATAGCTGCTCGTCATCGGTGGAATAGATGAGCACTTTGCTAGTGAATACCGGAGGAACTTGAAGATCGCATGAAGAAAGAGGATATTCACCCTCAAATGGAGTGTCCGGACGGATTAGATACGTTTTTGACTCCATTTTCATCAGCCCTGTCTGTCAATGTTTCGTGCAATATTTTTGCCCATGAATGTAAGTTTATAGTGTATATTTAATGGAATTCTTCTCTTGCCAATCCTATATCCAATAACAATTTCGATCCTCTAACGAACAGGGTAAGAGTTTTAGATACATACAGAGCCAAAACATGCAATTTTCTAGCGTCTTGCTTTCATCATACGGTGCTTGTTCTACCCCAATTCTTCGTATATCCCCCCCGAGCGGCCCCCAGCTTAGACTCCAAGTGAACCCCATGTGGGTAATCTACTTAGGCAGGCCCCGGCCCCCAAGTAAGCTCTTGCGTGTCAATTGGCTCAGTCTATAGCTCGCCTGAAGCAATTCTCCTAGAAAGTACCCACCCAAAGCTTTAGGGCTTTTAAGGCTTCTTATCCGCAGGCTTGCTTAGTAGTTTCCCACCCACAAGCTTACTCACCGAAAGCTTACTCAGTCAAAAGCGATATTCCTTTGAGACCTTGCTCAAGCTAATGCTTGCTTTCTTGTCAATTAAGTTGCTCAGAGCTTGATCTTAGCCTCTTTGATTGCGAATCTAGCCGGTAAGGCACTTTGGATTTAGATACGTAGCCATCTAATATACAGCCCCCAAGGTCTAACCCAACCAAGTGGTTGATTTGAGGCGTGCACTCTATCTTTACGTCTCCGATTGCTCCATACTTCGCATTATCTAGTAGCTAGACATTTTGCTCCTTTGAGCTGAATGTACGAGCTAGAAGTGCACAAAAATGACTCTTCGGAGACGATCTGTGATAGTTCAAGAATTAGGGCTTGCGAATTAGGGCCTACCAACGTAGAGCACAAGCTCTACGACTCGCACTTGTTCTGTTTACGTCTTGCAAGCCCTCATTCCGAATCAGTCGAGGGGCCGCCCAGTAATTCATAGCAGTCTAGATACTGTCTCAATATGGATACGACTCACGACTAAACGAAAACCGTATATACATCAGTATGAATATTAGGGATAGTAAGTTCTATATGACTGTTTGTGCTTAATCGGCAAGCAACTCGGCTTGTTTCGCATTTCCAGGTCCAATCACGCTCGTAGCTTCAGCTTCAAGCTCGCTTCCGTCATCGGGTTCCTCCTTATCCTCATCATCATCGTCGCTAGACGCACCACTCGATGAGCCCTCACTGCTTGTATAGTCATCGTCGTCCTCCTCTTCTTCTCCACCTTGGCTCTCAGCTTCGTCCGGGTGATCCCTCAAGTAAACTTCTTCCAGCACAAATTTCCTCCTATTTATTGACAGCGCTGACATATTGGCATCCAAGGTTTTCGCATCTCCTAACTGTCGACGGAGATCATCATTCAATATATATATTGTAGGGAACTCAAGTACACTTTTTCCGCGAAGAACATCCCGTAAAGTTGCCGAGTGTTGCAATGGGACTAGAACAATGTTGATGGTAGCTGCCCGATGGCGATGGAGATAGAAGTAGACATTGCGATGGGAATCTGTATTCATATTGATATCTTCAGAAGACGGCCGTTGATCGCCTGTAGGTACTTTGTTGATATCGCTTTTCGGAACCGGGAAAACTCGATCGTAGGCTTCTCTTAACGGTGTAGTCTCTAGACAAGGCCTGACTATCTTCTCACCGGTTGAAGGTATGATCCACTCCACGCTCCAATTTAGGCATTTGTGTCTGTCTCCTGTTAGCCTATTGTTCGGTCTCTTTAGTGTGAAAGAAGACATACTTAGGATGAACCCTAGAATGATTCATCTTCCTTCTCGACAAACCCGCCGGAGCCCTCACAAGCTTGACACCCGCCTCCTCCGCAGCACGCACAAACCCCAGCTCCCCCTTCGCCAACCTCGGCGCTTGTTTATCACCATTCGGCCCCCTCTTCCTCTTCTTGCCTGCATGGCTATTTTCGCTAGTCTTCTTCACCATATACTCATGCTCCAAGTCGATTCCTCGATTCTCCGCATCGCGCTCGGCACGTTCGAGTCGGCGTTCGATCCCCGTGATGAAATTGAAGTCGCGATCAAATGAAGCCTCGGTCTCGAGCTGTGATCGCGTCAGGTAAGCGGCTGGGTCGCGGACGCCGCTGCATGATGACCAGGTCTTGTGTTTTCGGGTGCAGGGGAGGGAGCATGTGCGGACGGAGCAGCGTGGACAGCGGTATTTGGGGGTGTTGATGTGGCTGGGTTTCAAATCAGATCATAGAACCATAATAGAGAGTAAACAAAGGAGTATACCAGATATTGCACAGTTGCGAGAGGAGGGATTCTTCGGACATGGTGATGTTGATGTGGTATGAGTTGCGGAGTTGATGACATCGCGGACGGAAAAGCACGAGATAATTTTCTTATCAGCCGCCCTTATCGATAAGCAGCTGATAACGATGCTGCGTTTATCAAAAAAGGAAATAATGACCAGACTCAGCTATGGTGAAGGAACAATGTCATCTGTATTGAATGAGAGGAATAGTTTACGGTTTGCTAGTCTTCCTAGGATGTCTACGTATATGCCAATTTCTTGCATAAGCGATAACATATATTGATTTTGTTTCTGCACTGTAATACATACAGCGATTATCTGCGCATAGTCTCTGGTAACAACAGACGGAATATTCAAAGGACGAACTCCGGATCAGCATCTTGCAGCCTTGGGCAAATTTAGTACCTGGCTGTTTCCCTTTTCACGACGATGTGGTGACAACCTCCACGTTCACGGCATCGTAGAACAGATGATACTCTTTGGAAGGTGATGCATCAGTGTTGAGGTAATCGTTTGGATAGCATTCGGTGTCCAACGCATGGACGAATGACAGGAGAGTAGACAGGACTGTTGGATCTACTCCGAAAAGGGCAGATAACAAGTGAGACACCTGGGCAGCGTGTACGGACCTTGTTGTGCCAAAGGTTCTTCAGCCGGCAAGTGTTCTATATCGAGTCGTGTGATCCTGTAAGAACCATTTCTGTAATGTTCAGTCCCCTGTATTCTAGTCTGTATTATTGGCCACCGACTGGTCTGCCAGCTGCTTTTGCAGTTTGCCAAGCTGTGCTTGTAGTGTACCCATTTGTACCTTCACGTCGCCAAACTGGCCCTCCTTTTCTTCGAGCTCGCGATGGAGAAGAGACCCTTGTTTACTGCCCATGTGTTACCAGACTTCTTGAAAGGACTACCTTCGTACGAGCGATGGCAGTGGCGCGAATAGGTCCCAATGCTCTGAGGAAGAGGGCCGTGTTTGCTGCCCACTCGTCAAACGCGTCACTGGACATCTTTGGCACCTTGGTGAAGTCCAAGTGTCGGAGGCGATTTTATACTGCAATGGCGTTATGGTATCTTCACCTGAGTCGGCCTTTGGGTCGACTTCGCGTTCATGGTCTGGAAGATAGGTGAAAGGGAGGGTCTCCTTCTTGGTCGACATTTCTGCGACTAGTTTTTCGACGTGGTTTTGTAGATCATGTTGTGAAGCGACTTGATACCAAGAAGCATGAAGGGTAGTCAGAGACTATAATAGATGGAATAATGTAACCTCCTTAATTTCTGCAAGATAGTTCGAGTCGTTATACTAGCTAAATTTCTTGATTTTATTAGACTCAATGAAGATAACTCTCACAGCTTCAACATCTCCAACGTTGTCGATGATGGACTCCAAAATGGCTTTTAAGGCAGCATTGGTGGGCGCGACGATCAAGACATTCTTGCCTAGGCCACTGAGAAGCTCTGCGAGTATGGCCTGGACCAGTGCTATTATTCGTTCTTGTAGATGAGGAATGAAGACTGAGGGACACAAGAGATAGGAAAGGAAATAAATGAAAATTTGCAAAGTCGGAGGAGGAGCAGAGAAGAGAGTTGTCTCAAATAGAGAGTATGAAGAAGATAATAAGATCATATCTTAAGCATGGTGGAAAAATGGACATGCTAGCAGAGACAACCAGCTAAAACTGAGGAAGAAGTTGAAGATGAGGATTTAAGAGAGAAAAAAGGAAATATGAAGAAGAGGGGGAAGAAAGGGGTTTTTATATCCTTCTGGTCACACGTCTGAAAGCTGGCTTTCCCCGAACAGATCATGTCACCGGTGTTGCCCGGGGCGCAAATTCGTCTGTATCTGGGAAAATTCTCAGGTTGCACCAGAGGAATATCAATGATCAGCCTATCACAAGCTCTTATATCAATTACAAGCACCTTGAAAACGGCCTCAGTGCCCAATCGAGCCTCCGCCTTGCTCCACGGAGATGATCTATCTGCCTCTGCATTGTTCTCTCTGTTATCATTACCCTGCCATCGGCCATTTAAGCGGAAAAAGTACCACATGGAAAGAGGAGGAATAGAATACTCGCCACTGGGCAACAGACAGTCAGTCATTCGGTCCATGCTCATTGTTCATCAAGGTTGTTCATAAGAAAGCAATGACTTCGGCAATCCAAAGCGGACTCCGCAAAAGAGAAGAGTTCATTTACCACAGGTAATGTGTTCGCACTGAAAACTTCATGGACAAAGGAATCTATCATATCACCTAGTCAGTAATCAATCAGAAGGATGCTTCATTTCAGTTCTCTATGCTGTTGGTGGAAAGATATGGTAGATGTATTTGTAGCATGAAGCCGAATTAGGGCTATCTCAAACGAAGCCCTGACCAATGTGACATGGGCGCCCACCCCAGATCGAATGAGACAGCATTGTAGTTAAGAAAGAACTGGAAATTGAGAGAGGGGAATAGTATCCTACATTCGGTAACCTACACTAAATCCAAAATGAGCTTTACGCACCTCCGCTTCTTCGTACCCTGGAAGAATCACCGCTGCCTCGTTCCCGCACTAGCACTTACTCTTGTTTTCTGTCCACATCCTGACGTTCAAAAGATAAGTCCGACGATGACTTAAACGGTCACTCTGCAAACGTCGCCACGGGGAAAGCAGCTCCATACGTCGCAATCCCCAACGCCCAACCACCATGTAGACCGTCAAGATAAGTCTGTCGCACACGGCGGAGCAACTCCCTGTCACACGCATCCTTGATATCCGTCGTGTCAACAGCAAGTACAGCTTGCGGGTTAATACCAGGGACATAGTGAGGTAACCGTCGAAGAAGGAATTTGTTCAGAATCGCCTCGGACAGCGTTGCCGACGCTACATAAGATCTGATAGCCGATGATAGCGCCAGGCCCACGTCAGTGCTGAAGGAGTGTAGATGAGACCAAAGCCAACCGATCAGGAGAAAGGGTTGGAAGAGCTGCGATTTTCCGAAGGCGACTAACCCGATTCCTGTGGCTAGGGTTGTCGGGCGTCAGCTAGACTCTTTCTCACTTTGTATAAAAACTTAAGGTCCATTTCCCGGATTCCACATAAGCAACTGTAGATGCCGCCAGTCATATACAAGGGGGTTTGCAACAAGCTGTAACTGAGCGGAGTGATGCCTGACAGGTTTGTAGGATATGTATGGATAGGATAGGGCTTATCCGTCGCTAAGATCGATGGTATCATCTCGGTCCCGCTCTCGACCGCCGTGATGCCTTCACGAAGGTGGTCAGTGTGGACATGAGGGTGAGGGAGCAGTGGTATGCTGAGTATGAGTTGAAGTTTTTAAAGCGCGATGTTTTTGGCGGTCTAGTTAAAGGGATCCAACAGGTCTGTCTATGAACATCATCTGGACCCAGTTTGCTTTGACAATTTCGAGAGAGAGACATAGGAGTGGAGTATATACAACTTTTACGACAGGCGTCAAGTCCAGATGAACATTAAATCAGTAAGGAACAGGTACACATGGGTTCAACACCCACAGCTCTTGATAACATCCAGACTTCCACTTGGACATCGTCGTCGTCTCCATCCATAGCAGAGCCAACGAATTACACACCAACTACGACTTCAGAACATCCATCTCCACCGCCATTAGTAGATTCCGCCATGGCAAGCCTTGTCGCCAAATGGTGATGACCATTCAACCGCCGATATCGACTATGCGTCCCACCAACATTCTTCCCCTTCGTGGCATGGCTAAGCGCCGACCGCCGGATCGATTTGCCCAATTTAGTGCCATTGACAAATTTGAATTGTCTTATTAGGCCCGGTTCCATATCATTAGGCTAGAAAAATATGCACCGGGAGTGCATGCAGGTGCATTGCGACGCGATGTGACGATGTTTAGTTAGGCTTATCGATAAGCAGACCGATAGATAAGCATGCTGCACATCCTAATGTACATAGTACAATCGCAATCATAGTACAAATCGGAATGCGATGTGATTACAGAGTTACAGTTGTGGAAAAGTTTGGAAGGATTTTCTTATCAAAGAAGATGTATGTCAACTAACTAATGCGATGCGATGCAATGCAAGCAAAGCTGTAAATGCTATCCTATGCATATAATAATGTAAACGCCCATCAGATATGCCACGCACAAAACAGCTTTCGAAAAACAACAAAATGGTATCGCAGCGATATCGGGGTATTAGAAATAGAATCAACAAGAAAGTACATGAGGGGTATATATCGGTCAGAAAGAAAAAATGGTATCAGGCAGCAAAAAAAAAGCCGGAAAGTTAAAACAAACTCCATCGCTGGTGGGATAAATAGATAAACAGATAAACAAAAATGACGACATCGCAATTATGGAGGGGTAAAAAAAAGTTTGGAGGGAAACACATGCCAGATACGGTAGGTAGGAGAGAGTGAGTCACTGGATGAGGAGCGGTGAGCAAGCAAGAGTATATTGCTTGACTCCGTGGAGTCGAAGGTGGTGGTGCTGGCCGGAGGACGCTGCACCGAGTAGAGAGAAAAATAGGTAGCCGCGGATCGCGCTGTGTATTGACAATACGGTATTGTATTGTATGACAGTGGTAACGGTCCAACGGCAGGGTATTGTGAATTAGCCGTTGCCGACCAGGGCTAGACGCAGGCCGCCGCCCCGATAACGGTTACATTCATCATTCACCGATAAATGAATGAATGATGGTGATTATGTCGACGCGAGAGTCATTAGAGTCGTAATTGTAGAAGTAAATGGCAGAAGAAGCGAAATCAAGTCGAGTATCGGCGCCAGCGCAGGTACTGTAGTGCTGTAAACATGTGAATGTAAACAATCACATGCGGCTGGCCTTTGTCGATGACGAAGACGACCGATGCTTCTTGGTCGCGACAGGACGCTTCTTCTTGTTGCGTTTCGCGTTTTCGCGCTCGGCTGTAGCTAACTGAGCGACTTTGAAGGCTTGTTGAGCGCGCGCATGTGCATGCACATGTGCCAGGAACCGTGCTCTTCGCTCATCCTCTTCGGCTGCTGCTCGCATCATTTGGATTTGTTCTTCGGTGGTGAGGTCGCCGGCACCTGAAGGAAGGTAGACTGGGTCGGAAGCAGCTGATTCTTCATCTATGGCGCTTTCGGAAGGAGGTGTGATGGGCAGGTCTGTAGGGAAGAGGTCTTCATCGGAGAGGTAGGAGCTGGCAGTAGATTCTTCAGACTCTGGGCTGAGCAGAGACGGTCTGTTGGGCCAGGAAGGAAAGGCACATGCTGAGCTCATTCCCATGGCGCCAGAGAAGGACGATTTGCGAGGTGTGATATCAAGTAGACCGTCGTTAGGAGATGGTGGTGGAGGTGGAGGAGGCAGTGATGATGGTGAGGGCGAGGAGGATGTGCTCCCGCTGAAGCTGTAACTGAACCTCATGGTGTATATGGTTTGGTTAGGTGTTGATATGTTTGTGACGTGGAGGATTAAAAGTCAAGTCGGGTGGAATAGGCGCGAATATATACAACCGTGTATTCACAGGATTGTATGGGCCTAAAATCGATACGGGGAAGTTCCCGGCAGATTGGGGGTGGGGGGGCGGCTTTACCGCTTCTGGTAAGAAAAAAGGCGTGTTTCCGAGGTTGATCCAGAAATCGTGATTGTTCGGAACAGTGTCGGAACTAGTCTCAATAGCCGTGTTGGAGTATGAATGAATTAAATAAATGAATATCACAAAAAGAAAGAGGCAAGCGAGAGCGCGAGGATAAATAGAGATAGACGATAAAGAGCGGTGACAATCAAACGGCCCCTGCAGCGCAACGAGGATGCAACAATAATAGATAATAGGACGAGGCTTGCAGCAGCGTAGCCCCGTGGAGCGGTCCGATGTGACGGTCAGGCTGACCGTGACTTGGGTGGGGGTGTATTAGCGTAATAGCGGATGTATTAAGGATGGGTAATAAGTAGCCGATGGAAAATCAGAAATTAGCCAGAAAACAATAATTTTCTGCTAACAGCGCTTGCCGTGGTTCTAGTCGGGTCCTTTCGCGGATTAGAATTCGTGACGAGGCGCTCAGCCCTGCTTCGGCGGCCCAACACGGTGTTTCTATAGGCGGCGGGACTACCCAATCTGGCCACGGAAGTCGTCTTCTGCGATTTCGTTTGTTGTCTTGCCTTGAACCTGGGCCTCACTCGGAGGAATTTCGTAGGTGGCCAGCGATCAGGTATTTATCAACAAACCCCAGGATTGCAGAATCCAGTCTGGGGGTGCACAGACCGGCCCCAAGCAAGGTTGGAATGACTGGATGTGTAACTAGTTGCTGCTTCCGGTGGTGCAGAAATGGAGGACTTGCAAGCAGATTCCCCGATAGACTTTGCGTATCGATAGCCGCCGCAAGGGATGAGATGGGAGGCGGTGAATCTTGCGGTATGTATGGAGAGTATGCACGTAGGCCAAACACCTCACACGGCAGGATGCACACTCTGTTTCCCCGGCCGATCGATCGATTGCTGAGCGTCAGGTCAGTGCGGTGAAGAGGCAAGACTGAAGTATGCAATCAGAATGTCAACTGTCAAGTCGAGTTTGAAATGTATCTGACGCAGTATTTATCTCGACTGCGTTGCGGTCGGTCGTTGGTGAAGGGCTGCCGGCTCTAGACCGGCAGTCACACAAAGGAGCTTGGGGACACTCTTTGTCTTAGACTTGTTCTTTGACGCCGACTCCTTTGACGTGGATTCGATAGATTGACTAAATTCGACCAAATCCAATCAATCAGAAATCAGAGTCCGGCAAATTAAAACAAAACGAACAAATGCGACCGACAGATGCTAACTAAACCGGTACAGCCCGTACTGCAATTTGTATGAACTGACTGATCGCTTTTGAACGTGATGACGGCTCTCTCCTACTTATATGAGGATTCACTTTCACTTTCACTTCAATCTAAATAAGCGCATTGCGTGCCCAACACATCCACTTATCCAACACGATGGATCCAACATCCTACGATCCAGGGGAAGCGGGAAGCGGGCCGTCACCATGCTGTCGGGGTGATACTATCGCGAACTAAGTCGCACCAAAGTTGCTACAGTGGATATCTCATTTCGCAGACACTAGCTATCCTAGACTTCCCATGCCGGCAGTCGCGACAAAGCCGCTACGTTTAGTTGCCCAAAGAGGAAATATCGCAACAACGATGGACGGGATACCCCAGTCGATCCTTTGACGGTTATTAATATCTGCCCTGGTCCAGTGTTCTATCTACGCTTGGAGGAAGGATCCCGTTTCAAGCTGACTTTGCTGAGTGAGATATTTTCCAGAGCTGCTAGCTCGGCCGTTGAGCGCGCGTTTCCACTGTTACTACCCAAAGATCCACAGTACCGCGTACCTGGTGCTTGTAAGCTCCGTAGCTGCTGGCAACGGAGGCTGGTTTCAAGATCAAGGAGAACTTTTTTCTTCATTTGACGCAAATATTGATCGTAGCTGACTACCCCCATTGGTACATTACTACATACATACACTTTCAGCGCGGATGACCAGTCCCAAGACTCCCAACCTGCCGGATTCATAGCGACGCATACTCCATAGATCAGAAAAGCATAAAACAAGCGGAATCGGTTCCGGTTTGATTTTAGGGTTCACGCAAGAAATGGACGTGAAATGAGACAAGGTCCTTTTTATGAGACCAGGCCCAGCCCCGTAGGTCTTAGCTACTATGTAGTCTAGCGAAATCCCGGGGAAGCTACCGGCGCTCTTCCGCGGGTCCCCTAAGCCCGAAGCAGTAATGGTATTTCCGCTCCCTTGGGTTTAGACTTTTCCGGATTCCCTCAATTCAGGGGGGTTTCCGGCGCATGTGGATGGATACAGATACAGACCGATCGAAAGAGGGTTGCTGGCTCCCTTGCGATCGGGTTAGCCGGGGAATTGGGAACGAGAAGCTGTTGATCAATCACAATTTCAAGACATGTGCTTCCCCGGGTATTCGACTGCCAGAGGTTGCGTAGTATGTTACCTGTAGTACCTACGTAGCAGAACTAACTACACTCATGGTTGATGCTTGAATTCGGGCAGAATAAAGTAGGCCGAGGTGCGCGACTTTCTTACGGTTTGCGGGTGTTGTTGACAACCATCGCCCCTTTCACGTTCCGGGTATCATTGCTACGGCTAGTGTGGTGGTAACCGCGGTGTTGGAGCATGCTGTCCCAGAGTATCCCTTCCTCCAGCTGTTTGTCGCAATTGACTCAAAACTCCAGCCAGAACCAAGTCACTGAATCGTGAATCAAGATAGTGCACATGTCGATAAACATCTCCTTGCATCGCCTTGAATTGTACTATCAACAATGAAGAACGGGATACACCGCTCGCACTGCGTCATCACTCTGGGCGGCTGGCATGGACACATCCGATTACCGTGCATGAAAATGCTGTGTGGCTGCTTGTGTGACTGCGGGCTTGTTGCCTGGGGCTTGGTGGCTGAGCGCCACGGAATTAGACAGTCGAACTTCTCGATTGGGCAAGTACCTACGACGTACGATGTATGTACATTCGTCCATTCACTGCCACCGACATTTGAATCGCCTCGGTAGATCCTACAGCATCGCAAAAAGGGGTGCGATAGTATTTCTCAATTTTAATGTGTCACTTTTCAGCGCTGATCGCCATTGCCAATGGTTGGGGTGCAGTCCATCATCGGATAGCTCACCGCGGGTAGACGGCAGACCACAAAATCTAGACTTTCTGGAGCTTCTACTTCGACTAGGGCGGGCTTGCTTAGGGTTCATCCATAGCCGTGTATAGCAACTCCCGCCGTTCTCTAGTCCAGAAACGGAACCCAAAGAATAACGCGCAGGCGCGCCAATCATAGTTTGAGAAATTAGTTTGTCCGTGTCGGAACGCGAAGTAGGGCAGTCCGCCGGTGGATACCCTTGTGCCATCTGGTGGGCTTCTGACTGGTGGAATAAAAATTAAGGACTCCCTGGACTATGGATAAATTGTAATTTGCTAGTGCTACCGCGGCAGAAGAGGAAATTACCCCAGTCGAATTTATCCTTTTTTAGTGTACCGCGAAAACTGCCGATTTTTGTACGGCGGATTGCCGGCACGCTAAGTACACGCTCTAGAAGGATCGTGGAAGCAATGAATACGAACTAGGTAGAACCCTAACCCCTGATGGAAATTGAACACCACCATGTAACATGGTTACTACGTAGATTGTCGCCGACGGAACGAACTGTTTCAACGTCCGTTCGCTCTGTGCAAAAATCGAAATGGATTTTGGAGTTTGGACCCGGACAGAGCAGCGCTGAGACTCCAGGTTTGATACACGTGGTCCGCACGGCGGTTTTCATGCTGCGGGAGTAGTCAATCTTCAGCCCCCAAGCAACATTCAGCAGTCGCATATCGTAGTAAATGCAGAGGATGCGCCACGCCGTTTGTGTCGACATGCATGTCTCTTATACGAGTCTCAATGACATTAGGCATAGGAAGAAATGCCTGCAGTGGCGCTGGCCGCTGAGGTATGAGGCTTCACGAACTCATCCGCCGTGTTAATAGTGATCCTCGGCACCCGCGATGAGCGCTATGTTTCGTATGCATTTAGTACCATGTCTATAGAATATGAGGCGTAGATCGTAGCTGTGTTCGCACTCATGCGGAGGTGTGATCATCCCGTTCGCTGACTATGATTACTCCTCCTACATTCTTCGACGCAGTCATCCCCTACATCCAGCACCTTGCGGTGAAGCAATCACGTACAATTCATGCAATCCTTAATTCAGCCTACAGCCAACGCTAGGCATACGAAGCTGTCTGAGTAAGATTGCAAATCGACCCCTGATATTAAATTGGCATTAATTGAAGCACATTCTAGAAAACCGTTCAGCTATCTGATAATCCTCCAAGCATGCTAGTGTACTACTACGGAAGATAGTAAGCAGGATAATGTACCGGCTAATCCCAATCAGTCAATTCTCAGCGACAAGTCCAATCAGATCGACACTTCCGCCGTTCCCCGACCGTATTTAGCACCTGGGACCAATCACTGTGGTGTACCCGGGCGGATGTTCGTCGATCATCCTCGCATAACAAATGTATCCGCGATAGGCTCATCAATTGGATGATCTGGATTCCTTTGTGAAGCTGAGCGAGTCAGAGTCAGTGTGTCCTTGCTCTGTATGAGGATCAGTCGTATCACTTTCTTTGGTTGTCACTGTCACTGTCACATCTCTGGAGCAGAACTCGATAGATACGGAGAAGATAGTCAGTCACTTACCCCACCTCCAATAGTTTGTTCTCATCGACAAAATCCGAGGAAATAAGTTGGATCTTGGATAGTTTGACTAGAATTACTGATAACGCTGGAACCGCGGATTAACACAAGCGGGAGTCTCCGTCCGCTTATCAGTTCACGTATCAGGAAGTACATCCCACTCGCCCTCGATCTATCGTTTACTAGTAGTAGAGAATAGTGAGTATCGGACAAGTAAACAATCCAGCAATTCACCGGACTGTAGCTGTCACGAGTCGCGGCTGATCCCGTCACATCACCAATTTTCAACACTATTGGCGGTTCCGAATATCCTATCACGTATTTTGCCTGAATAATCGATTTATGGTTTATGGTTATCGATTGACAGGCGGACATTTTCCGGCGCGTCAGTCAATCGGTTCACGCCTCGCGACCAAAGAAATGTGACTGATTATTTGTCGGCTGGAGGTGGTCATTTGATCGATTTCTGTTGTTGATTTGTATTTCGACTGCGTAGTCGGTCGACGGAGTTATGATTCTTTAGATACTATTGAGTAGCTATGTACTCCGTATACTACAAATTTGTGTGACCACTCTCCGGGCGCTTACACGGCGTGATGTGCCTCTGTCTCGGCGGCCAGTCACATCCGCAATAGGCAGTCACGGTCAATAATTCGATTTGATTTATTTGTCAGTACGTCTTCGTGTGGGTGAAGCGATCGGATAATCTGTAATTCAAAAAATACGCACTCGCATATCTGCCTAATACCAGCGATTGAAGTCATATACTCCGTGTACTCCGTATACTCCGCGGCTCATTGTAGATATGATTTCCTAAAACGGAAAGTCGACTACCTCCGACTCCGTGCTGCTTTCAGCGTCCAGACCGGTTTATTCGTCTCTAGATATGACTCACAGTAAAGTGACAACACCGTGAATGAGAAGAATGAAATGCGCCTAGTTTATCAGAATAACAGGCCAGTCGCATCGCATCGCGTTGGGCCTCTACACACAGCCCAGACGGGATTTCAACAAAACACCACGATGGATATCGAGATAATACTGACGTGGCTCAGACTCATCTTCACCGCCAGGTTGTTGACAGCCTCAAAGTATATACGTAGCACGTATAGATATCAGGGATTAGGGTTAAGTCATGGGGCGGCATGTCAGCTGGCTGCATGATTTCTTGCTTGCATGCATCGATTTCAGGCATCCATCGCTATCTTTACAGTTTGTGCCAACAATTAACATGATTCTTGAGGTTTGATCGATGAATTCTCTTTACGTCAAATATTTAACAGCCATAAATCTTGGTTAAGCGTGATGATTCATCGATGAATAATAGCAGGCAATAATCTCAAGGCAGCAGTCACAGCCGCCGTCTGCGCGACGTAATTTGCACGTGCCTGATTCCGCCTTGTCTGTCGCATGTGCTGTCAAGTTATCAACCTCTAACGTGTCTCGAACGTGAAAGTTTGTCTGACTGATATCTGGCGCAACCGTTGCATTTCTGACTGTCACCGCCAACAATGACAAATTCCGATTCATATGATTTTGTTGACTCACTGTTCTGTTCTGTCCGCTGTGTATGGAGAATTGCCGGGGTAATTGAACCAGAGCCACATTAACCGTCGGTAAATCACCGGCCGAGCTTGAGGATGTTCTTCGATGTGTTGCCACTGTTGGTAGAGCGATATACCGAGTTCCTCGATTCAGAGGACACGTACGTTCGTACGTACGTACTCATTCAGAGTCCTGCTCTCCACCTCAATGGTCGGTCGGAATGTGGTGGATTGTCGATGTATTGTTTCTAAGAAACAGCTAGGTGGAGGTACGAGACCCCCCATTGGGCGGCTAACGATGCAGGAGAATACCTTGAACGGTAAGCTTGAGCGAGAAGAGACCAGATGTGAAACCGTGTTTCAGACCACAGCTTGAGAACAGTAATGCTATCCGATATTACTTCGTTGCGCGTTTACCTCTCATCGTTCAACGGTATTGTTGGTTATCGTGGAGTGTCGGGTTTCGGCGCGGTAATGGCGATTACATACACTGAAACGGCGATACGTATCACCACATTTAATTTACAAACTCTCGAGGTTACGCGGATGTTGGTTTTTTTGTACGTATTTACGGGGCAGCACGGCGGGAATTCCTCCGTACTACCCCGTCAAAGTTTCATAGTCTGTATATAGAGTGTATCTAGACTTCCATAGACCGACTCACCTGTACGAGGTAGTTCTTCATACCGCCTCATTTTACTTTTCCTTGATCGTGTCGGATATTCATTTTTGGACACACGTCCCGAACCTCCTCAAATATTGGATGTGGATTCCTCGCCCACAAATCACTTAGCCCACGGATACTGGCTTCCTGACATTCAATCGGATGGTTCGTGGGGAAAGTTGTCGAGTATCGTGGTCGAAAGGGTATGTGTTTTTACGCCTTTTTTTTTTTTTGAACAGACAAGAGCTCCCCCACGTTCGGCGGGTCTTACGACCGACCATCTTCGACGATCAGCGCATGGAGGATCTGGATACTGCATTAGCTGCATCGCACTGTGTATACATGCTATTATGTATGTATATCAAAAACGATTCGTTCTGGTCGCATACAGAATCCGAAATCAAACTTAATCCTACTTTTCATCAATTAGACTTGTAGCGGTGAGATTCCAACATCCAAGAATTCAAATAGCATTACAAAATCGATTCAATAAATACACTTCCACATTTCCAGTCAAGCTTTTGTGCTCCGCGAGTCCGCAGAAGCGAAAGTCTACACACTTACTTACTCGGATTCCAATAAGGTGGAGTTGACGACGTAAAAAAAAATTCGCCTCCTCCGCACGGAACATACGTAGTACCCCTTTTGCTTTCCCGCAAAAACCGATCAAAAGAGTTAAACCCGGCGGCTACTTGCCTGATGGAGAAATGGAGCGATTTTCTCCATACTTTCCTCCACTTTACCAGACTTTGCATCCGTCCATTTTTCCGTCCACCTCGTGCGTGTCGGGAGTTTGGTTCTATGTGGAGGGAGGTTCGGGAATGTTTCCTTTCTTTTCGAAGTACGTTCGGGGTGGTGAGCCTCGCGTTGAGGGCATACGTGTGCTTTTCCGAGCGAGGTCGGATAAGTGTATGCCAAATCTATGTCCAGAATTTTGTATAGTAGAGTTGAGAATTAACCCCTTTCTATGTTTTTTGTAGCTACGAAGATTAAAGGATAAATATTTCGGGTTTTTGACCTTGCATGCGCATCAATTGATCAATTTACGTAGTCGCAGCCGTAACCGTGTGCCAGTGCTCGATGCGTATATATTTGGTTCATGCCGACCGGACAGCATACCCAGAGAGAAATCAAGCTTGGATTGACGCAAATCCTCCAAAGCTGCAAGTCTCGGTTTTGCATTGGTAGAAAGATACGATGAAAAGAAGCAGGTCTTTCAAGTTGATGTTCCTGGTGATCATCGAGTTCAGCGATCAGAAGGGAAAATCCGGGGTAGCACGTGAGTCTGTGAAGCCCTAATGTCTATCCGAACTGTCCTTTATGTTGACTACCTCAAGTGAGGTAACGAACAACATGCTGTATCAGGAAAATTTATGATCATGACCTATTTCTGACTTTTGCATGTATTGTAGATGAGCTTACATAAATTGATCAATGCGTATGTGTCTGAAATATCCATCCAAGTATCAGCACGAGGGCAGAGTCGCTACCGCACGCGGTGACATACCGTTTCTGGATTCATTCCTCATGAAAGAAGCTACCGCTAATTTTACCTACTACTTCGATCTCTTTAATTCAGTAAGCTCAGATATATGAATATGATGGTCAGCAATAGGAAAAGAAACTTGAACATTACTGTGTCCAGGTACACCACCATCCGAGTCTCATCCAAACAACGAACATCACCTGTCATGCCTCCTGCCACCAGAACTGGCGACGACGTAGTCGATGATCCCTCAAATATAAAATTATCGTGGTTTGAATCACTGCTCCCAATGGCAGTCAATTCAGTTTCACGAACCTGGAGCTTGAGACCTGCAAAAAGGGGATGGCTATCGTTGAGCTGCCATTTCGGTAGATGTATTGAAAGACATACTAGACACTGCACTTTGCTCATCGTATTAATTTGATACCGCCAAAGCCTTCAAGATGCTAAATCGATACCCTGTCTTCGACCTATGCCAGATGCTATGGATGGATTTCGCGTCGAGTGGCATATATATTGATTGAATCTTTTCGGGTACACTATCGGATGCTGGTCTACATTGTCAAATAATACTCGGTGATCCTAAGATTATCATACAATGTATTGTGGAAATCCAAAGAGCTGGTCTCCATATCAATTGATCTGACCACTGTCGTTAGTAATTTGATATCGATAAGGATATCCTCCCGCTTTCCCTTCAAGCTTATATATAGGTTCTGATTTAGCCTATCAAAGAAACCACAGAATTTCCAGCATGACTGAAGAAGAAGGTTCTCTTTGCTATCAAATTTTGTGCTAAATGAAGGCCATGCTGGTACCCTGGAGGTCAAAAGTACCACAAGACAGTGCAAAGATGCCGTTACCCTAAGTCGAATTCATTATCAACAACAGATGCTTCAACTTCCTATCGCTTTCTCGATAATTCTCAAATGCCCAATTGAGAATGTGAAACAACGCAGAACTCGCTTTGACTCGTTCACTATCATTTAGCGACATGATTTTGATGGCGTTCGTCTCTGTGTTCCACGAATGTGCTTCGCTTGGCAAAGATGTTGTCTAGTGATAATAGCATTGTACATTAAAATCAACTCCTGCATCGTCCCCTCGTTTTTACGCATAATCTGTCCACAGTCAGTGTGACTATTGCACCTGCGTTACAAACTCGATTATTGGTGGTATCCAGATCCTGATACGCCAACATGGCAAATATCTCGCTGAACAACATAATAGGCGTCTGCTAATCTCCTAGTCACTTGACCTGGTTCAAATCTCTCATACCGTTTGACATATGCCTTTGTTACCAGGCAACAATGGCTGTTGCCTCCTCGGGCGCGTTTTTTTAACGCCCGATCAGCTGACTGAGTACGACAAAAGAGGCACTCGAGAGGCGTTTGACGATATCAGATGTCAACACAGGGAATTGAAGGACCTTAGCCAATAAGCATGCCTCAATTGATGTTCCACTATCTACAACGAAACCATGGGGCAGATGACTCCAGAATCTTCGATATCATCGACAGGGCTTCTCTCAGACAAACGCCATTCATCGAGAACAGGTGACGCCTCTTTCACCTTCGCCGCTTTCCCAATGATGAAGATTATATTGCTTGCAAGCTGGTCTTCCCAGCTGTGGGATCTCCCAGCCCCTCCAAAATCAATCTTCAACTAGCCAATCTCAGGACTCCGACCCAAAGGCGTCTGCGACGACCGATTCTTCTTTGAATTAAACCTACCTCCCACCTCTTTCCCTGCCAACTCTCTTCCATCTCTCCATCTCTCTTCCCTCTTCCGACTCTCTTCCATCCCTCTTCCATCTCTCTTAACTTGGAAATGTAAACACTGGAAGTCCCCTGCTCAGATATCCAGAATATCGTCACTTGTTCTCTACTCTCGTACCTTGGAAGGCAACGGCGTTGTGTTTCAATATCGCGCGACTAGAGAGCTTCATTCTGTAATCCGGAGCAGCAAAAGTTGATTGCCAAAGAGAGCAATATTCAAACACTCAGAACGGTTTGTGATAATGTCCCAGTTTCCATCCCGATGGTCAGCGTCAATTTACTAAATGCTGTAAGCAGACTCTCAACATGGAGGCTTCAGCGGAACTTACTGTAGGATGGGGTCCTCAGACTGAACAGGCTGAAGCCCCTGCCAAAGAAGATAAAGGCATCGGGAGCCCCTCCGCTTCGAAACCAGACGGTGATGGTAACACTGCTGACTACGCTACTGATGACGACGACGACCTTGACGACAATGACTCCTGGATTCCTGGAGACAGGCTAGTCGAAATCTCAAGCAGCAAATATAGGTGGTACAGCAATAAGTTCGTTGCTAGGTTCATTCTCCCAGATGAACAAATGTTACCACCTCGTACAGGCGAAAGCTGTGGCCTGTGGACCCAAATGGCGGGATTCCCTGTAGATCCATTGTTGAGATTCGCAATCACCGAGAAGGCATCCGACTCCGACGAGCATGAGTATCCTGCGATGATTGAAATCCGGGCTCGTGACATCCACGCCCTCAAGTACAGCACTGAGGAACAGGATGGTATCATAGTCGTTACTGCGGAGTTCAACTCCGCTCAAAATGGTATCACGATCGGGCTGAATCGCACTCGCAATAACGCCATGCTCGAAAGTATTCGTCAACACCTTCTAGCTTTGAAATCGACCAACCAGAAGGTCCGGTTCCAATTCTACATGGAGGCACGAGCCTGGGCCGAAGAGGAAACCAAGCTACTCAAACTCCGAGAGGAGAATCCTCGTCCATGGAAACCATACCGCAGCACCTTAACCGGTACTCCGATGACACAATACGGTTTGCTCAACGATCGCGAATATGTTCAGAAGCAATGGGGAGAGGACAAAAGTATCAAATTGCCAGCCGTTTCACATTTCCACGACTTAGATGAGGCCATGATCAAATTGGTGTATGGAGCTTATCTAGAGTACCAAGTATCACTTATTAACATTCGTCGCCTGGAGAAGGTGGATCACGAGATTACTATTTTGCGAGTTCCTGGGTCCAATGTTCTTCTTGCTGGTATCACCTTCGGTAAATTGAACAACGAAAAGGCACCAAAGGCTCTCGTCGACGACAAGAATGTCTCGATCCCTGATGGGACTCGCTGCATTGTTTTGGCCATGCACCCAAACCTGACACATTTATTGAAGTTTTCAGCTATATCTGTTCCAGATGTCGTCCGCTTAGACCTTAACTGCAACATGGTCTTATTACTTTCGCCTTTGACCGAACGGGATCTATTCAGTAATATCATCAATGAGTGGTCTTTTGGTGCCGCATCCACGAAGAAGTTTTCATGCAAATTGAAGTTCAAGATACATCCTCAGAGTGTCAAGTCTCAAATCAATGCTGTTACTACTTTGCATGATCCCCGGTTCAACGCTTGGCACCCAATACTGCTCAACCAAGAGTATTCGGGTTTAAGCACTGTCGATGTCTTCGAGAGGACGCCAGAGGAAGACATCCAGCGCGTGTACGGCCAGATCTTGAGCTCCAGAGCTTGGAATAATGGCCAGCGAAGTGTCTTTGAGCTCTTGCGAAATGTCTCAGGTAATGGTTTTGCCTTCATCGAAGGCATCTTCGGCTGCGGAAAGACGCTTGTCCAGGCAACCTTAGCCCTATTGCTCGTTATGCTTGGTAAACACGTGCTACTTGTCGCGCCAACAAATGCAGCCCTGCAAGCACTTTCAAAAACCCTCGCCAAAGAGTACCCAGACCTGGACGCTGTATGAGTAGTGTATGCTGGCTCAAAAGATTCTCAACGATTCAGCGGCAGTAGAAACACGGCGAACAACAGTGATGAGCTTGCCATGATGGGCCTGTTGCGAACAATGAGACGTGCGCGAGCCCCGAGGTACGAAGTCGTGCAAAAGCATGATCTTCAACGCCATGTTGACGACCTAGCAACTGCTATGAAAAATCGCGGCGAGACGCTTGACTTCATCTGTGCAGCTGGAGGAGGGGAACCAGTGGAGCATGATGCGGCTGCTTACTACTTGAAACATAGAGATGACGACGCGTTGAAGTTGAACCATAAAGACCTTACCGCTGAGCAAGAAAACATTGAGAACCAGATTCGCAAGACCCTTAAAAGGGCATTGGAGAAGCTTCAAGAGAAAGTGGTAATGGATAGCAAAGTCATCCTCTGTACTAATCAACTCGCGGCTTCTGATCTCATTCGCAAAAACTTCGGTCATGAAGCAAACGATATCGTAATCATTGCGGATGAGGATGGACAGGCACTGGAGCCAACTGCGTGGATTCCTGTTACTCTTCTTCGAAATGCGGATCGTGTCAAGGCAGTCCTACGCTTTGGCGACCGCCTTCAGCTATCACCACTCGCATTATCAGCGAAATCTTGTTACTCTGAATTTGGTTCCCAGATGGCTCGTTCGTTGCTTGACCGACACCTTAGAAGTCTGCGCCAGCAGCGGTACTGAATACTCAGTACCGCATGCATCCAGTTCTGTCGCAATTTCCGAACAACCATACTTACCAAAGGCGACTGAAGAATGCAAAGTCGACACGGAAAACGGCTGTCGATCAGATTTTCGAAAAGCGACTTATTGCCTGGGCCAGGGCCAAAGAGTCATTGTCGGACGATTTCGAACCGGATGAAGAATTTACTCGACTCCTCGGTGTGAAAGTTTTGAACACCCAGATTGAGATCGACCCAGTGAACCAGTCACGATCGAACAAAGGTGTAGTTGATGTCATCACCGATATGCTCTTCGCTTTGTATCACGAGGGGCCATATCCCAACACAGACATCACTATTGTGACTCCTTATACCGCCCAACGAGCTCTACACATGAAGACTATCGGGGCTCTCCACTCTCGCACTAAACTTCCCTATGCCAGGCTTCCCAAGGTCTCTACGGTTGATTCTATGCAAGGTCATGAATCCAATGTGATTATTCTTGATTGGGTTGTTGGACTGGAAGACAATCTTGGCTTTCTTGCAGATGACCATCGCGCAAATGTGGCACTTACTCGCGCTCGTACTAACATGATTGTGTTCTACCCTAAATCGAGTGGTGACTTTGAGAGAAAGAGGAAGAGGAACACTATACCCGAAATCGTTGCCCACATGTTGTATCTCCTCAAGAGTCAGCGAACAATCGAGATGAATGGTGGCGGTGAATCTCGTCTCGGAGAAACAACGACTCACAATATTTAAGCTGATGCATACAATCTTCAAGCTGATAACGGTGGAAAATTGGGTCAAGCAGCCAGCCCGACTGGTCTCGTTGCAGAGGAGGCGAAGGACGATATGAAGGACTGGTAGATTGCGATAACTACCAGGAGCAACCGGAATGAGAAATAAGGAAAATGAAAAGCAGAAAATCACAAAAAAAAAAGAATTAACCTCCACACATGTATGTAAGAGTCAATAGCAAACGATCAGATTCAGATTTTACTCCACCGAAACCGCTTACATGTAACATGCTACTACATACTCGTGGTATTAAAAGCATCGAATGCCAGTTTTGACGAAGACTGGGTCGATGCCTCTGCTGGTTATGCGCTATCGACTTTCGACTGCATCAAAGCTCTGAATTCGTGGTCGCCATACTGGCGGTCTTTGTGATCTGACAAGTTTTTCCTGACCTTGAAGCCGAAATATTGGTCATGAATCGACACTGTGTGTCGAGGTAGATACACCTACGTACTTTGCATATACGGATGGTCAATTGAAAAGAGTACTTAATACATTTCTTCTTTTTCAAGGTTTCATTTTTTTTGACTCCAATATTTACCCAATCGATCCTCACATAGTGCTCTGTCTAAAGAAATACAACGGATTAGGGCTAGATGATCGTTAGGGTTACATTTAGGGTTGTCATCGGACAGATCCACCATGTTGATGTCGATTGGACAAAGCCCTTGTATCACGTGATCAAGTTTTATCCGCTTCAGCCTTTCCCATCCCGACATTTTTCAGGAAGGTTGAGTGAATGATCTCCCATTTCGAACGATTCGTCCATTTCTCACCACCGATCCGATGGCTGCTCGCGAGCCTTCAAGATGCCTCCAAAGGGCGCTTCTACGGCCATCGCCATCTCATAAATATCAACAACTCGCTTTCTCGAGACGCAATGCCTCCGGACAGGCAGCGGCCACGGCCGCGATTGATGTTGAGACCGAATCTTCTTTGTCGACACCTGTTCCCGAATCTGTTATAAAATCATACAACCCCATTGCACGGGCGAAACAGAATAAGCTCCCTCGCAGTCGGTGGGTTTCTAATCTGCATTGGCGTCGCAGGAGATCTGTGTGTGAGGCTTCTCTTTGACAACGAGACTAACTTTTATTGAAGGTATCAATTCCGATCCCCCAAATACGACCGCGGCCCCCTTCATCCCCATCGTCCTCCCCCACCCTCAGATCCGTCATCGCGACTCTTTATCCCCGGACCTTTCTCTCTCCCTCGTGTCCAACAAACCTATGAATCAACCATTGCCTCCGACATCCTAACCCTCTGCTACGTGCACCGACCTCCCGGTTTCCAACCGCCCGTCAAGTCACCTCGTCTCCGATCATGGGACGACAGCTCCCCATACCACAAGAACCGACCATTGCGCGGTCCCCGTGGTGGTGATGTACTACGCCTTTTGCGCAAGCCCATCACATTCCGCAATTTGCCCAAAGTCGAGCGCATCACGATCCATAGTTATGTGAAAAACGCCGCGACGGAAGGATCATCGTGGCTTCATGTTGCCGGTATGGCTGTGCAGGCCATCTCGAATGTGCGTGTGGAGACGTACAAGTCCAAGACGAGCGTTGGCCCCTGGGGTATTGTCCCGGGCCGAGACTCAGTGGCTGTAAAGGCTGAGCTGTACCGTGAGGATATGCACCACTTTTTGGGTAAATTGGTAGATGTTGTATTGCCCAAGATCAAGGAGTGGAAGGGTGTCAAGGGAAGCAGTGGTGATAGCAGTGGAAATATTACTTTTGGTTTGGAGCCGGAGGAGATGGCTCTTTTCCCGGAGATTGAGGTCAACTATGACATGTGAGTTTTCTCCTCGCCGTTTTTTGCTTCACAGATACTATATACTGACGAGTGATTCTTTGTGCATAGGTACCCTGTCAAAATGATCCCTGGTTGCCACATCACCCTCCACACATCCGCCACCACCGATAAAGACGCGAGACTACTTCTCAGTGCGCTCGGAATTCCGTTCCACGGCAAATTCGTCAACTAAGTGGCACTTTGGCATACGTGAAGTCAGGAGTTTGTCTAGGGATAATATTCGATGTTTCGCTTCACATACCTCATTGCATGTTACATTACTTCTCCTATGTAGTATATAGTTATATTTGTATGAATACAGTCTCTTTTGGTTTACTTGTTTTATTGGTCCGAAGTCTAGATATCGAACAAAATCCCCATTGGCACAGAAAAGAAAATGAGGAGAAAGTACCAATCATTCAATCAAACTCATCACAGCATTTCTAATGCCAAACAATCCGAATCCATGCACAATGCCAATTCGCAAATCGATATGCATCAAGCCAAAACACATCAAGACCTATATACGTACAATTGGAACCCAACATAAATCCAAGGCTAACCAACAGTAACAGCCAAAAACTCACACTCCAACAACTCATCCGCACTAGGCCGTTTCTCATGATTAATCTCAAAAGTCACATCCAAAAACGCACGAGCTTCGTCACTAGCATGCTCAGGTGCAGGGGGTCGCGCTTGATTATTACCAATCCTAAAGATGGCTTGTAACTGACTACAGTCTGGGAATGGGTGAGAACCAATAAACATTTCAACAACAAGACAGCCCAGACTCCAGATATCGGCCTTTTTGGTATGCGCTGTTTGGCGCACGACTTCGGGGGCCATCCAGTAGACGCTACCTTGGAGGGAAGGGCGGTGAAGGTGGCCTCTTCCGCTGACTGCGCTTGAGCCCAGCATGGCGGATGCTTCGACGCGTTTTGAGATGCCGAAATCGGAGATTTTGATGCCACCTTTGTTGTCGACGAGGATATTGGCGCCCTTGATGTCACGGTGGATGATGTCTCGGCTGTGGAGGTAGGATAATCCGGCAAGGATTTGGCGGACAAAGTTTTTGATAAGGGGCTCTTGGAAGGTATTGTATTGTTTGAGCATTTCTGCGATCGAACCACCGGGAACGTATTCCAAGAAAATGTTTAGATTGTGATCGTCTGCAGACGTACCGAGGTACTGAACAATGTTAGGGTGGTGCAGCCCTTGCAAGAGTTCAATCTCATGTTTCAGAGCTGTGACCATAGTGTTTTTCCTCTTATCAAACTCAGTACCCTTTGTAGCAGACGGCAGCTCGACTTGTTTCACGGCCATAAGCTCTCCAGTAATCGAGTGAAGCGCGAGGAAGACGCTTCCGAAAGAACCTTCACCAATGAGAGAACCTTTCATCCAGTTCTTAGCAGCGAAATTATCTCCGTTCAAGAAGTCAGCAAGACCGGTATCCTCTTCTTCTCCATCCTCCGCCACAATCATGCTCAATCGTTCATTTAAAGAGCCACCGCCATCAGTGGCCGCGACGCTCAGCGTCTCATCGAGGAAACTCCTTTGAGCTGAGCTTGCATCACCCGACACGGGATCAGAACCACTTCCGAATGAAACATATGACTTGCGGTCTGGCTCTATAGGAGACTCCTCCTGGAGGGGCTGTAGAGAACTCGAAGCAATCGAATCCCGGTATGAGACCTGAGGAAGGTGAGACCTTGCAACTGACAAAGGCCGCGATGGGCGAGCCAATTGGCCTCCTGCAAGCCATGTGTCGGCGATGCTAGGGATGGGAGGCGCATCCTTCATACTTGAAGCAAAGCTGATGTTACTGACCACACTCAGCCGACTCGCGGCGCGACTCAGTCGCTGAGATCTTCGAACAGAAAGACGCATCGTCTTCTCAATATCTTCCCGTTGATGACTCGGGAAATAAGATGTCAGTTCATGAATGATCATTTCGCTAGGAGGTCGAGCTCCGAAGAATGATCGTAGTTTGGAAGCTGATGGGCGCTCCATGACTGATGAGGTTGGAGAAGCTTCGTGCTCATCGTTTGCTAGATGTCTCGACCTTTCAGAGGTCAACGGAGAGATAGGTTGTTTGATATGGTGCCACGGCTCTCCCGTCAATTGCTGAATCTTGAGCTGATTCCGTGCATTGGAGCTGCTCAAAGCATTCAGATGAGTAGCCTGACTTTCGTCGAGAGCTAACTGAGCGGCACGGCGTAGTTCATCAGCATCGGGCTCTCCTGCATGGATCTTCCTCAAGATGAGGCGGCCACGTTCGGATTTTTGAGAACCTTCGCAGATTCTCATCAATTCAGAGTCCGTCACCCGCCGGCAGTTCGCTGGATCAGGTTCTAATCCATCCAATACGTAGAAGCAATAGCTCCGGTGTTGATAATCTGGGAGTTGTAATTTCCTGAGCACATAAAGCATGATTTCTTCCGCGTTTTTGCAGCCTTTCACGTTCATAGCCTTTGTCTGTCCGCCAGTATAGATGATTCGGATGACATGAGAGTTGGCTGGAAGAGAGCCTATGGTATAACCGTCGATGCTGGGATTTTGTCGTAAATGTGAAATCTGCGAACTATCTCCCGGTGTGATCGGGTGCCGTCCAGAGCCTGATCCGGCGGAAGATGGATGACTTAAATAGCCAGACATGCCATCTCGCCGAGGGCCATCTGCCGGACTAGTAGCGTACCGAAATGCTCGTGTTCTATCATCTATGGTCATGGGCGACGAGGGCCGTGAATTGGATCGGCCGCCAAAAGCATCGAATTGACGAGACCACTTTGATGTTAGCGGGTTGCGGGAAGTTGAAGATGAGTATACGTCGTTTGATAAAGGTGCATATGTCGTAGCTTCGAGGGCCGCAAGGGGGTCCTATACCTTTTTAGCGTTTTTGTTGAGGCAATCTTGTGCTCATAGACTTACCATATTGTTCTTCTTGCGATTGATGAGAGCTTTATTCCGGAGTTGCTTGATGGCGACGAATATGCGGACCCTGTCGCCGATCTTTTTAATCCCAATCTCCTGAAGAATCTTCTGATCGCACTCGAGCAGGTTGTCTCCATTGAAATTGTTCGCTGTCCACCATATTAGCGCGAGCATCTAGCGAGGAAAATCGAGAAATATACCCTTAAATAAAGGCTCATATTGTCCGCATCTTATACTATGGAGCCAATCGGCAACTTTTTTCTCGTCCCAGGACCTATGTTTGAGCGGGTCAGCTATCGGGAGAGTCATGCCATCTTGCAAGGCCTCGTCGCTTACCGGACTGAATCCAATCCATCATTAATGACCGAGAATTCCGATTCGGTGGGAGATGTGAACATCGCATCGCTTGTCATTGAAGGTGTACCGGTTCTATGAAAAGTCGTTGATTGATATGACGGAGTCGATGAGGACGCCGAATGGCCCAAAGTGGGTTGATAGGCGGGTTTAGAGGCCAACATGATCGGTGGAGGATGTGGGAACGGCTTGTGTATAAAGCTTATGGTTTGTAGAGTACAGACAAGTGCTGATTATATGCTCCGACATATGCTCCGATCCCAACACCAAAATGATGTTAACAAACGATTATTATACTAAAGACCAGTCAACTAGGCGATTGAAACATGGCGACGACGACAAGGTAAACGGTAGGAGCAAAGGTCGATTAGCTTTGGTTCCTGAATTATACAGCCAGTGTAAGGGGTATATGCGTTCCAGCGAGGGTGCGATATCGTGCGATCGAGTAGCTTGAAGCTGGTGGTGGCTTCGTAATGATATATGATATGGAGCTTCTGTCCCGCATTGATCAGGCGCCAAAATGCGCCACCTAAACAATAACCAAGACCGACGAGCTCAATATCGGAGCGGCAGAGGATGACAATACCGTAGTAGCAGGCGACGGAGGAGAATATTGGTAGCGGGTATAGATCGAAAAGATGCGGAGGGGTCGATGAGTTAAAGGTTTGAGATTGTTGATGGTGATTATTAAAGTTGGTCGATTAGGGGCACGGGTCTCCGTCCGAATCGAGAAAGGCCGCCGCGCCTGATGATAAGCCTTACGACGACTGATGGAATCGTCTGCATACTCCGTGGTAGTACGAGGAAACAAACATGAAAATACATCAGACAGTTTCATTGTCAGAGTTATAATAAGTGCTATCCACATTCTAGTCATTGCTGATCGCCGATGTTTGTTTCGCCGTAAGGGATACCGAGTATCATCGTGAAACAATCTGAAACTCGTCACTCGCGCTGCCAGAGCAGAGGGCGCAGCCAGTCAGCTACGAACAAGGGATAATTACGTACGAGTCTGCAACAGAGCTATGATGCGAGTCACTTTTCTTCTTCCTGTTCCTGCAGCAAGACGTTTCTTCACAGGTTCGCGATCATGGCGTAGCTCTGGACCCGTTGTTGTTCTTCAGGAGCATCTATCTCTTGAGTATGCGGCTGTAACTGAGAAATGGACCTTGATGCCTGAGGCATCAATCGAATTGTTCAACAGCTACACATAGAACGAAACAGCAGCGCTATGCTCATTGTCGTGCTCCAATGTAACCATCGACTCTAATATTCGTTTCCCTAAAAATCATTTGCTGTCTATGGACAGACCTCGGATCTTTGTCACTCATCGCGTCTTGCTTTATCATTCATCTTTTCAGTCAGACTACACGTGATCGAGTCCCGACAACGAATGTTTTTGCACGCATATAGCATATATTATGATGGGCGTAATAATAGCAATTATAAGGGCAAGAATCAGTAAATACATCGAATTGAACGCATGTGCTGAGCGTATGCGAAGGACCAGCACGCGGCAGTTAGCCTCCCCTCACCCCACAGTTTTTCTCCTTCCCCGCTTAAAGCCTTGGATTCCCCAATTGTGCCTTCCTGCTTCATCCATCGTTGCTGTACGTGTACGTGCCTGGTATCACCAGAGACGATGGAAGCAGATCAGCCTTCTCCAGATAAACCGCGCAAGAAGACCACTTCGACTGCGCATCGCAAGTCTTTAGCTTGCGAGTACTGCCATCGCTCTTTTGCGCGGCTCGAGCATCTTCAAAGACATCTCCGCACTCGTAAAAGCTCCCCGCCCGCCCAGAGACCCCGAAGTGCAACTGTCCCATTGAGCTTTGCTAACATTGTTCGTGGCTTTCCGATAACAGATACCAAAGAAAAGCCCTTTTCATGCGATATTTGTTCCAAGTCTTTTGCTCGAAGGTACGTTCCTCACCATTGCTTGCCCTGCTGTGAAACCTTGTGCTCTCTTCGCGTATGACTAAATCGCGAGACAAAACAGCGACCTCCTTGTCCGACATGAGCGCTTGGTGCACCCCGGGGAAGCGGCTACGCACCGAGGAGAGCGTCGGTCTGGAACGGATGTAAAAGCTGCCCATCAAACAATCCCGCTGAGCCCGGCTTCCATGATACCACCTGCCCATCATGAGCCTCGCGTGCTGGACATGCATGACCCCATTGGCATTCAGCAACCACCACCTCCGCATCCATTAGTACCGCCGCCAGAGGTACAGGTACATCACGCGCCATTGATCGAGCCGAATCACTTCAATCCCTCCTGGGGCTACGACCTTAATCTCCTTTCGCACGCTGCCAGCCACGTCGCTCTGGAAAACCAACAAGAGCTCGCCTTGGAAGCCATTCGAAAACCGCATATCCCAACCGGACCCTCCCCTCAATTACAGGCTGCGGTACAAGAGAAAAGCATCGCTGATGCATACAGTGTGGAGCCATCATTTCTTGATCTCACCGATCTCGGAGATCCGGTTCAGGATTTCACGGTTTTTCTAGAGAGTGTTGGGCTATCAACCGACTGGGATTCAGGGGTCTTCTCATCAGTCGAGACAGATCCGTTACTGTCAAACTCCATACAATTTGATACCAAGCCACCAGGTCGGGAATATGGTCAGCCAAGATTGAACCCGGATATCCTCAGTGAACAACGGGCGTCAGCGGATGAAGCTCCGTCCTTCTCCAATTTCGGATCCAGGCTCCCATCCTTGCAACCTGAACCTCAAGAATCTGATGAGCGTGCCAGTTTACTTGATGATCCTACAAATCCGCGTCCAGCATGGGATATTTCCAACACCGATCGGCAGTTGTTTTTGACTAGACTTGACGAATTTGCTCACGTCCTTCCTCGCGGATTCGTACCGCCGTCTAGACATGCTCTATCACGCTTCATTGCCGGATATATCAATGGTCTCAATGAGCATCTTCCATTTATTCATGTGCCGACGCTGTCCGTAGTTCGATGCCTTCCTGAGCTCACCCTGGCTCTCGCTGCTGCCGGGTCTCACTATAGATTTGAGAACAGTCGAGGAATTGAGCTCTTCCATGCCGCCAAAGCAATCTTGTTTGAACGGATACGGCGAAGAGATGCGAAGCAAGTTCCCACGCCGACATGGGATGTCTATGTTCCCAGTGCGCCGTCGCAAAGAAGCTCTATGGCTCCTTCGAATGCACCCGGTAGCCCTTTTCAGACCCAAAAGTTCCCTCCCCAGCTGGATAGTATGAGCTATATGATGGATGAGTCCGAAGCTCATATGGAAGTCATTCGAACCTTCCTGCTCCTGACTGTTTTTGCATCCTGGGAAAGACAGCCCGAATTGCTTCGAGAAATACTCGCTCTACAAAGCACTCTGGCCAGACTAGTACGTGAACACGGACTCTCAGACTCGCCTATCGTCTCCGATAACCTGGCCTGGGATGAGTGGGCTCGCTTGGAGGGTAATCGTCGCACAAAATTGATCGTTTATTGTTTCTTTAATCTGCACTCTATCATGTACAATATCCCCCCGCTTATAATGAACTCGGAGCTGAATCTGAGGATGCCATGCGCGCACGAAATTTGGAAAGCGAATAATGCATCGCAATGGCGACGTATATATCGTTCGCGGCATGAACCAATCGTCACTTTCAAAGACGCGTTTGCAAAACTCTTTTTGAAAACACCGCCGCCGAATCCATGCCCTATTTCCCCTCTTGGAAACTATATCCTAATCCATGCAATCATTCAACAGATATTCTTTGCTCGTCAACTCCGCATATCATCGCCACTTACGCCGAGCACAAGTCTTCGAGCAGAAGACCTCACAGCATTGGAGAACGCATTAAATGCATGGAAAGCAGGGTGGAAACGAACCCCTGGGTCAAGCATTGACCCTCAGAATCCAGCAGGTCCCATTGCTTTCACATCCACCGCCCTGTTGGGATTGGCATATATCAGACTCCATCTAGATTTGGGACCATGTCGGCGGCTAGTAACTCAAGATCCCCTTCAAATTGCAAGAGCCTTGCAGGAATCGCCGCCTATTGTGCGCAGTCCAAAATTGATTATGGCTCTTCTTCATTCCGCTCATGCACTTTCCATTCCTGTGAGACTCGGAATCGACTTTGTTGCGCGAACCCATTCGTTCTTTTGGAGTATTCAACACTCGCTCTGCAGCTTGGAATGCGCATTTCTGCTGAGCGAATGGCTCCTTTCGATTCCGTTGACACAAAACGAGCAGAGATTATCTGACCATGAACGAAAACTGCTTTTATGGATCAAGAGCATGATGGACGAGACTGATATGGCAATAGCAACGTCATCCGTTGAAGGGCATGATCTTGACTTCACCCAAGATCCATACAAGGTTCGGCGGCTGAGTGTTGCTGTGGTGCGTGTTTGGGCACGTACATTTAAGGGCAATACAAGTTGGGCTATTGTTGATCTAATTGGATCTAGCCTTGAGGCTTATGCCGACCTTTTGGAAAGTTGATTCGTCTATTCCTAGTCATACCAAGTACTAGGCCGCTATCGACCCCTGAATCATGCTTGATACCCCTTTCGATCCGTTTCTATCCTCTAACCCCACTACAAAAATCTATGATTTAACGGCCTTGGAACATATCTTTCTTTCTTCGTGTTTTGATTTTTTTTTGTACTATTGCTTGCGTGGGTGATGAAAGCTCTTGGTTCATAATAGGAATGTAGTATGTATATTGATTTCCAAGGTTATGTTCGGTTCTTATTTGCAATGAAATCCACTATGATGGTATGCTCAGTACTGTAAATCTACTTACGCTCAGATCCGAATCTTTTAGTCACACTTGTCGGCACAAATCTCAGTGCCGAAAGCGAGGAAGTTAGAATATTAACCTCGTCATCATCACCCGCTGCTCCTTGCTCAATATTTTCTATTTCTTCCTCAGCAGTTTTCACCGAGGTCGTCGTAGTTATAGACGTCTTCCTATTCCTTAGCCGACCTTCCTGCGGTAACTGCTGCGTCGACTGTAATGAGAGCCGACGATGATGCCCATGATTTGAGTTTCGTAACAAGGAATTTTGTTTGTCAATACCATCATTGACGATGAAAAAATTGTAGTTCTAGTCATACCAAAACGATATGTAAGTAGCAGTCGTGTTTTGATTTCTCACTGTAGACATGAATGGGGCGGAACTTACTGGAGGAAACATGTGCTTGTCAATCAAATGCCGTCGACGCTTCTGAGCCGTTGAGCATTTCCTGTCGCAGCCTTCTACGAAGCAGCTGAACTAGGCATTCCATGTAAGCCAAACTCCGTCTATACATACTATTGGTATATTACTTACAGTCTTTTCTCCCCGGTCCCGCCGAGCTAAGATCAGCGGATCATGATTCTCTTCAATATGGATGTCTAGTATATGCTGTGTTGGGAAGTTCTTGCCGCATTCTGAGCAGCGATTAACATGGGTTTTGAGATAGTGGGATTCGTAGTCGTCATATGTTGAGAAGGTGAGCGTCTCTTTGTGAGGTTGGAGTGAGCACCGCATTATTTGTTGGGTCTGTGCTTCGATATGGGGTTCCGGAGATGGTACTGTAATCTTTGTGGGTGGTAATTTTGTGGTTGTCAATTCTGATCCTGAGAGTGGTGAATGAGAGGGATCTGATATTCGCTCGTCTAGGTACGAGTTGGATCTTGACCGTTTTGCCATTTTGATTCGTGGGTAGACTTGAGCCCATCCACCAATGCCGCAGAAGGCTACATACGTGCTGACCGTCCAGAATGTTACTTTCACTGAAAGAAATTGGGGATGAGAGATGTCATATCGTTGTTAGGCGTCAAGCCACAGCACATCACACTAGTGATGCCGCACCAGCCACGCCATCATCTCGCAAACAGCCACAACCTGGTCCCGAGCGGCCAATCAGCGTGTGTTCTCCACGAACCACCTTTTTTATTGTTTGCTCCTCCTTCCCTGAAAATAAATTGAGTCGGGAAGGTGAGCGAGTGAGTTCCCGCTGGCCTCGGACCAAATTCATCTCTCTTCTCTTCAAACAGAGAGTTCAGGGACCACTTCTCCCTTCTTGCAGAGGCTGGACTTGCCAGCTGTCGGCTCCTTTATTTGTCGCAATAGAATACGATTTTATACTACGTCGCAACATTCCAATCCTGTCGCAAACGCTAATGGATCATTCGCGGAACTGGCGCCTCGAGAACCTGAAGCCAGCTATATGACGGCGAGGTGATCTGTGAGGTTATGCGCGCGCCATTTTCGAGAAGCTTTTGAGCATGGAGACTGCATTTGAGAGTGCTTGGCAGTAGGTCTCCCATATCTGAGATAATCGGATGATTGCGTGATGGTGGTCACAGTGACGATGATGCTTACTGATTCTCCGAACAGAATCGCAGTCCAAGCCGAAGAGAACCTCTCCAAGACAATCGCAGGCAAAGAACCAACCTTTGCAGAAATCGCCCACTGCCTTGCGGAGTGAGCACAACTCCAACCGTTTCTTGACAAAGCACCCCCTCATGATTTGACTGCAACACAGATTCCGTGTGGCTTGCCGCAACGCTATATTCGTCGATTTTGATGCCGCCGCTGCCCGAAATGCCGAGAACATTTTATGGGAGGCCCATGTAAAGATAAATGCGCGTTTTCGCAAACTTTTGTCGCGAGTAAGTACCAGTCTGCGACTCTACACCTGTCCGGGAATACCACTAAGAGATGATGCGCATTGCAGTTCCGGGACGATGTAGGCAAGAAGAAACCAGTCGAAAAGCGGAAGCTTGAGAAACACTATCTTGACTTTATAAAATTGAGCCAAAAATTCTACAGAGGATATATTCAACATTTGTCGTCGCATTACGTCGGTATCCCCGCGTTGGAGCAGGTTGCAAAAAAGTTTAGCTTTGAAAGTAATATGCACTGATTCATCCGAAGTTTTGATTTTGTTGACTGACACTTTCTCAACCATAGACCTCACAGTGGACACGCCGATCAACCCTGATGCAAATCTGCGCAGCAGTATACTCCAGTCCTGCCATGCTACTTTGATTCGCTTGGGCGATCTATCCCGTTACCGAGAGACAGAGCTTGTTTCTGGTAAAGAGAGGAACTGGGGCCCTGCAATTGGTTACTATGACCTTGCTGGTATCATTTACCCAGAATCTGGAGCATCCCACAACCAGCTGGCGGTCATCGCGTTGGCCGACGGGAATCATCTCAGAGCTATGTACCATCTATACCGAGCATTGTCGGCGCAAGAACCCCGTCCCGGATCTAAGAACAATCTCGAGATCGAGAACAAGAAGATTCTTGGTGCTTGGGCCAGAGGAGAATTAATTCCACGCGAAGATGCTGGGATTCCTGGGAAGGCACTGAATCATTGGTTTGTGTATCTCCATGCACAGTGCTACAAGGGCTTGGATTTCCAAGAACACGACGAGCTGGAAAACGAGGTGCTGAGTCAATTGGCGGTTGATCTCAAGGAAAAATCGCTCGAGGGCACCCTACAAAAATTTGTTCTAATAAACATTGCTGCAGAAGAGCTCGCTAAAGCTAGAGCAGCCAAAAGTAAGTGTCTATTTGTAGATTTTTTTGGTGTGCTATACTAACTTGAACGCGCGTAGATGAGCCAACTCATAACGCCCAACTTTTCTTCCAGAGAATCAATGTCAAAACCTTTTTCACGCTCTTACAGATTCTTCTAGGTGAGCTTGAGCGTTTCGCAACTGAAGATAACGACTCCAAGGAGTCTCAGCATGGGTCGGAAAAGGTCACTGTCGTTGCACGTCGTGTTTTACCCGCCCTTCGAAACTACAGCTCGTGGCTTACCATCAATTGTGGCTCATTAACAGCGCAAAAGCAAGATAAAGATACTGTCCTTTCAGTACAAGTCCAAGAGTTATGGAAGAGTTATGCCAATACATTGACATTGCTGGCATCTACTTTTGATGTTCCGCGTCTTCTCGAAGTGGAATATCTTCTAGAGGAGGATGAAGAGACGCTTGGCTTTTCGCCTCTCATCAATGAGGCCACCAAAGAGCGGTATAAGACAGATAAAGGCACAACAAAACCGAGGATGCTTGATCCCGGAATTGAGAGGAATCATCCTAATATCGAAATGCTATTTCGAATCCGACAATTCGTCATCGAGGGGTTAGATCTAGTCGTTAATAATGTCAGTATCATCAGTACGTTCCTCGTCTTGCTTACCACGCGCTAATCCGTCGCAATAGCGAATTCCCATAGCTTTTGTTGATGAAAACGATCGTAAAATATTCATTTATCAAGAGGAAGGACTTCCTTCCCAGTTTTACGCAAGTCCACGAGGTCATCAATCCGCTATTCCGTCGACAAACGTGCAAAGAGATGAGATACGCAACGTGCAGCGGGCAAGGAACACAATTGAAGGACGGAGTGCTTTCGGTGGTTCCCAGTCAGCTTCGATTTCGGCTTCTACAAATTTCAATCGTATCGTTGAAGGGGTCGAAAAGCTAGTAGAGTCGGACACCTACGAAGCACCGCCAGCTATGCCCCAGTTGCCAGAGTTTCTGCGGCCGACTCAAACTTCGAATAATGTCCCTTATCAGACGTCAATGGTGCCTCCTGGTTATGGTTTACAAGGTTCACGGTCTCCAACATATACACCCTACTTCTCGAGCTCAAGTATTTGGGGACCGAACCCTCCATCTCTAACGCATGATTTATCATCACAACGGCTCGATAGCAGCCAAGGTCTTGGGCCTGGTTCGCAGCTATTCAGAGGACAAGGCCCTTACACGCTAGAAACGCCGAGCCCTAGCCTTGTTGCCGTGCAAAATGATCTATTACTGCAAGAAAAGGAAATTCAAGCGCGATCGTCATCGCAGTTTGGGTCGAGCTGGACACCACATTCTATTTCCACACCACAACCGCTCTGGAGTAAGCCTCAGTTTGACAATTTGCCACCGTATCGTACCTCTTTGCTTCAACATCCAGTGCAGCCACCTCCAGGCTATGAGTTCCCGTCTTCGCACAACCACGCGTTTATTGCTTCAACTTTGTCTCCGCACCATACCTCTGATAGCCGGGAAAGTACTCAGGATTCTTCTGGTCGTTTTGGCACTATTGGACAGCAAACGCCTCCCTATGGACAGGCGGGTTGAAGATACCATCCGATACCAGATGAAAACCCTGCCATCAATTGCCCCGGCCTGCGCACTGTCGATTACAGCTTTGGCTTTGCTTTTTAGTACTTTCGACCACGGAAGTTTAGGCTGCATTTGGTCACTACGGCAGTCACTCCGTACGATTCAACCCAACAGACTTCGCTATACGAGCCCTGCCTAGCGTCCAGGTCACGGGAGTGAATGAGATGTCTTCAAATCCGCAGAGATAGCGTCGTTTCCAAGACTGTACTCAACTCCGCTTTTGCACTCGCAAGTTGACAGGATGGTGGTTACACATAATTCTTACTCTCATGTCGATCGCTTTATTCATATCCAGTCTTTGTATATTGTGTACTTTACGCCTTTACCATATGATGAGCAATGCGAATGTAGTCAACATCGTTCCTATAAACCATTTTCGGGGGGAATGAAAAGCCTACTGACGTATGTGTTCAAATACTTAGGTGTTCTCACTCGATCCCTTTGCATTCCGCACGGTGACCTCTCCGTTACAGGAAAGACTCATCATCAACGACGGAAAGCGGCGGAACATAGCGTGAGATGCTTAATGGAAAACAAAACGGTAGATTTAAATAGATTTAAAGTAATAATAACCCTAGATATAAGATTCGGGGCCCTTGACCGACCCTTCCATAAATTCCAGGGTCGACTACGGGCCCGTCAAACCGAAAGATCAAGTGTACGACTGCGTTCTGGAAATCCAGCACCCTCAGTCCATGTAGTCCTAAACACTCATTTGGGCATCGTCGGACTTCTAGCTATGGAAATGTGAGATATTGCTAGAATCGTGCGGGTTGCACTGACTCGATTTCTCTCTCCGACTTCTCATAATGCAAATCCCCAAATTTGGTGGATCTGAATTTGCAGGTCTTGCCATAGGTACAAACGTCCCATGGACAATGATGGCTAAGGTAGCACCCGTACCTGTCGCAAGAGGGCCCGTATCCGCAGAGGCTCAGGCGAGCTCGATTCCGATGGTAAGCTGTCTCCTGGTCTGTTAAGACTGTATCATGGTCCATTTTGCAGGACGACAACCGTGGGCATTTGCCCAATAGATGCTGCTCGTTACAGAAGCCTTTGGGTTTAATAAACTCTAGTTTTCGTGAATAGGAGTCTATGACTTGATCGTTAGTGAATTGCTTCAGTAATGGGTCTAGTCGATGGCCTTTGGCGTTGCAATTAATGGTCAGTGGAGCTCTGGCTTTTTTGACTAGGGTAATGTTTTGTTGGCCATTGGCACCTCCAATCGTGGCATAGGTGATGGAGTGTCCGCCATTGCCTGAACTGATATAGCTTTCAGACCCGGTAGCTGGCTGTCTCTGCGGGGGAAACGTTGACAATGCTCCCTGACTAGTTAAGTAATTACCGTCTTGAGAAATTGACTGAATGACTGCCGGGGGTGTCGGAGTAGCAACCGGCTTAGACACAGTTTCAAGTGGGAGAGACCGAAAAATGCGGTCAAATTGTGCTATCTGGTAGCCCAACCCGCGAAAGCTATGATGCGCCGGTGTTGTCTCCAGCAGGATAATACGAGCTTTGGCACTGTCGTCACCTTGGTATTCGGTCAAGTCGTGCATATAGCCAGAATCATGACAGCCGGCGAAGAATATCTTTTTGCACTGGAACTGCTTTATTGACTGGGTAAGCATCTCTGGGACGAATTAGAAATTTCCATGAATTGCTTTTCAAAGTAGCTGAAATGCCTACTTCGCATTTTCGCATCTGCGTTCTCTTTACCACTTCCTACGTCCACCATGTCGAACTCTGCACGACTCTTATTAAAATATTCGGCGAACAGGCGCATATCCTTTTCGCTTCCAATTATGTCTAGCGAGCGCAGTACCCCCGCAAGGCCGTGGAGATTGACGAAGATGCGAAGTAAGATCGGAACATCCTCCAGGTCGGCCTGCGTCTGTTTAAGATAGTTTCTGACTTCTTGCTGCAAGGCCACAGAGGCTTTTTGAGCTCCCTCCGCAGGATTCTCATAAAACTCATCCCGAAAAATAGCTCCATCGCCATCAACCAGCACTGTCACAAAGGGATCTTTTTTCTAAACCAAGTCAATTTGCTGAATAACCACAAGCCAAAGCAAGGCATAGTGCCTGTAAACGAACAATGATGTTATCAAGTGTCTGGTTTTCCTCCTGTAATCCGCGTATCTGATGCTGATATCTTTGCCGCGAGTCACGTTCGTGCTCTAATTCGAATTGAAGTTTCTGAAGCTGATCTTCTTTTTCGTCAATGGTTTTAATTAGATCCTGTCGTTGGTTTTCTTGTCAGCAAAAATACCAGAATTCAAAGAGTAAAGGAAGAAAGCCCCTACACGTAATAGGGAGTCCCTCTCCCGATCTACTTCATCGAATTTCTCCAGCCGAGCAAACATGTCTTCCTTGATCAGCACCATGGTCGTCATGTTGAGGTATGGATGCCACTTTGACTGATAAAAACTCAGAAAGAAGAGGATTAAGAAGGCATATTTTATTTCATGTTTGGTTGTCTGGTTGGCATCAGGTACTTACCCACGTGATTTGGGCTCACATAGTTTTTCACTGCCCAATCCAGACGATCTCTAAGTCATCGTCAGGAGTGACTTGGACTCTGAGTCCCTGACCCTAAAAAACAACGGAATTTCTGGCGTCTATCAAGTCCTTCCTGAATACGCTCCATTCCAGAATCTTTGAGATACTGTAAACCTTCTCTCTAGCAAAATCAGGGATGGCTGCTGAGGAGCACAATCGGGGAGGTTTCATCGCAGTATACAATTATCGAATATTTGTTGTTCGTTGTTGAAGACGTTGCATTTCTATTTTCTACTTCATCTCAATGATCATGAGAGTAGCCTCCGTTTCTTCCTCTCTTTCTCCCTGCTATTCGTTCTGATGTAAATAAGCCCCAAAAACAAGCAAGACAACCGAATATAGAGACGAAGGAGGACTCATGGGAGAACATCAGAAAATGCATCTTTTTCTTTTGAAATCAAAATTTGTAACTCATCCTCTTCTTAGAAACGTGAAGAAGCAACTGAGACAGGGTATATAATGGGTTGAATCATTAGATGAAAATGTTAGGCGTCAAGGTCGTGGTAATACGGAAGTTTTCACGTCTATTGGCGGGAGTAGGTCTGCTTAGGGAAGGGGAATCTAAGTTCATATTAGAATTTGCATAAGAATAAATCAGAAAGAGGAGTCTTACGAAGGTCCCAATTCCTGAATGCTGAGGCGGGCGAGCCATTGACCTTGGTCAATGCTCTCTTCCAAGGTTTTACCCTGGACAATACCAGCAACGAAGCCACCAGCGAAAGCGTCACCGGCACCGTTAGTATCATTGATCTTCTCCTTGGGGATTTCGTGAACGGGGTATTCCTTGGTCTCAACGCCGCTGGAAGTCGAGACAGCAGTCACGGTGGGGAGGGTTCCCTGGGTAATGATCACGATACGGGGACGTTGGGTATTCTTCTTCTCGAGGGTGGTGAGCTTCTTGGCAATTTCGGCGATGTCGGTCAAACCCCAGCCGTGGCTCTCGGAGTAGGCGAGCGCTTCGGTTTCGTTTCCGATGAGGTAATCGACATAGGGGATGACGCTGTCGAGCTGGTCTTTGAAGAATTGAGGAATGAAAGGGGCGGAGAGGGAGAAGACGAAGGGCTATACAGACACGTAACATTTAGCCATCATTGCGATTATGTACCTTACTCCAGAGTGGAATCTACCTTGTTTTTTGAAGCAGCCTCTTCAGCAAGAGCCAAAATAGCAGGCACAGAGACAGTCAAGTGGTATCCACCAACATAGTAGACCTGAGCCTTCTCAACAAGAGCCCAGACATGGGGTTGCTTGAGGTGGTCAAGCTTGTATTCGTTGGCAGCAGCAAGGTGAGTGATCATGCTGCGGTTGTGGCCGGTAATGATGACACCGCATTTTCCGGTGGGCTGGACGTCGTCGACGCGGTATTCAGTGTAGACACCGGCCTTCTTGCAGGTTTCTGTGAGGATGTCGGCGTACTTGTCTTTACCGACGCAGCCAATGTAGACGACAGAGTTTTCGGGGAGGATGTACTATTGCAAATTAAGTCAGTATGAGTGACTTTGCCAGACGATAGATGCCATACCTGAGCACCACGAGCAGTGTTCTGAGCAGCGCCGCCGGCAATCAACTTGGCGTTGTGGTTCTGGAGAAGATCCTCATAGAGACCCATGTGCTTCTCCTCGGCGAGAATAGCATCATTGGCCTTGATTCCATACTTTTCCAAAAGCGCTTCATCTCCAACACCTTGTATATCTAGAATGAAAAGTTAGCTGCATACTCAGCCAACAAATTCGGGGAAATTGCGTACGAACCGAGGAGAGGGTTCTCGAGGCAGAGAAGAGGGTATCCTTGAGGAGCAGCCATTGTGTATAGTTTTTGCACGAAGATGAAAGATCAATTGAAGTGAAAGTGAAGAGGAGAGAAGAAATTGACTGTTATATGTGGTTTATATCTTTTTTATTTAGACGTGGGGTTTGCGGGACGGAGGGGGTCTTCAAAAGTAGCTTAGCAATGGGAGCCGACCTTCGGTGTCCGGGATGTTGGAACTCTCTCTCCAACACCACCGCATCGGACTGCAAGCTCAGCAACACCACGAGTCAGCACCTGTACCAAGCAAAAACGGAGCTATTCCCGATTCAATTCGACCGAAAGTAACTGCCGACTCTTTCTTTTTTTAAGAAACAATGTCTCGCTCCGCGTTGGGGATCGCAGAAACGATCCAGAGCGCCTCCATCAAACGTCATCCGTCACCACGACACGATATCAATCCGTCCACAGCCGCTTCGGAAAAAGTGCCCTATGAAGCAGCAGACCCATCGGATGCAGCTAGTATTAGTTCAGACATTCTTAATCAACCGCCTCTTCGACCTGTTGCGCGCAGACGAGATCTTCCTCCGTTGCCGGATTTGAGGTTTGAGCAGAGCTATCTAGCTAGTCTGAGAGGCGCGGAGACATGGCAGCGCGTTGCTTGGATTACTGTTAGGGATCAGGTATGCTTTCCAGAACTATATGACCAATGTCGCTTGCAAGATCTAATAGCATTTTCACGATGCAGGTCCTTCTACCCTTGATCCAAGGTACGTTCTGGACACTCGGCCTCGAGGGCTGGCGATTCTGGAATCGCAATGCCCAATATCACGGAAACTCGCTTGGCACACGGCTGCGACGATGGTGGTATTCGGTGAACAATTGGCCTATTCCTCCTCCGCGACTCAAATCGAACAAGAAGTTTGCGGAGCGAGTGCAAGACGTGAGTTGGCCATTCTTTCATAAAGGTATACATTGTCTGACTGAGCTGGATAGTTTTATACTGCGCAATTCTCCAGCGATTGACTAGCCGACTATTGATACTTGATTTGCGGCATGACGAACCTTATACTCGTTTTGATATTGTAAATTGCATTTGAGAGGCGTTAAGCGATTGATTTATGCTGCAGGATTCAACAGCTTGTATATCTATGTCATCTCCTGGAACAGCGTATTAACTTATTTTCATTGTTATATTTGATCCTGTTTTGGCAATCTCGTCCCATATGACGGACATCACTTCACTCGATTCTGAATCTAAAAGCTGACAAAGTTTCCTTATTGAAACAAACACCCGCTGTAAGCCATTTGCTCGGCTGTCCCAGAAACCCAAAACGCCCTTAAAGCAAATATCCGTACAGTCTCCGTGTATCTGAAACCCCATGACGAGCAAATGCCGTAGATTCGAACCCGGACCAACCCCCCAGGACCTTTTCGTGGATATGATAACATTATGAAAGAGAATGCACCTCACTCGTGGCCATTATGTACTCGAGAAGGTTCAAGTGGTGCAAGGGCGGGTTCCTGTGTAGGTTTTGCAGTTACATCCTCCGACTTCATACCCTGGGCAGACATATTCTCCTTGGAGTACTCATAGGGCGAAATCGCCGCAGAGCTTGGCACCATCTGCTCTCGAGGCTCTTCTCCCAATGATCCATTCATTGTGGCTGCTGCTTGAGAAGTTCCTTCTAAAGTTTGCTCATCGAGCGGCTTTTTAGAAAAGTCAGTCACAACCTCAGTCTGCACGGCATTTGAATCTAGTATTCCACCAGAATCACTAAGCAAGCCATCAACTAGATTGAGTTGTTGGTTCGGGTTCGTCTTGCCGTAATGCAGATGAACAACTAGACTATTTTGTCCAGACTCATCAACATCGAGCATCGATTCGTCCTCACTTTGTTCTTCGTCGTCACCTTCAAATTCATCATTCTCGTTGTTCGACTCGTCGTCACCTTTCCAGCTAGATGCAGCTTCTGACTCTTCATCGCTAGCATCATTGGCATATCTTGAAGGGTAGCCGTTCGCTTGACCGCGCGTGCTACGCTGAGGTCGAACCTCCTCATCGTCATCGTCATCTGCATGGTGATCGGCTCGTTGTCCACTCAACATTGACTCTCCGTATATGCCACCAGCTCGAGCTCGCACCTGCCGACCGCTAGCCGTGATTGTTGGTCCTGCAGGTTCGCCCGGAGTTGTGATGCCAGACGCATTCCGTGTCGATCGTCGAGTAGTGGGCAAGTCGTCAGAAAATATATCTTCGTCTTCAGAGTAAGTATATTTGAGCTTCTTGCCACGCGTACGGCCTTCGTAGAGAGAGAATCCTGGTTCCGGGCGTGTAAATGCCGCTTTTCGTGCTAATCGGTAGTCACGCCGTCTCCGTTTCTACAAGCGAAAATAAGTAACAAGCAAAGTCCAGGTAGCATATTGACAAACCTCTTCTCCACCCTCAAAGCGAGGAATTGCATTCATGATCCGTTCACTCAATTTCTTGGAATGTTGTGATTTTTCTTGTGCCAATTTCTCCCCAACTTCTCGGATCTCGTCGATGGTTCCTGCAACACTCCACCAGGTATTTGTCTTCAACGCTGGGTTACTCTCCCGATAGAGGCGAAAATGAGTATCATCTTGGCCTTCTATAAGCCAGTAGCGTCTTTTTAATTCGTCTCTTCCCCATGGTTGTATCGACAGTGGCTGATTGAGGTCGTCATCGTGTCGCGCCTGCTTGTAGGAATCCTTGATCTTCGCTTGTATCGCATCGGAGGAAGAAAGAGACCATAGGATAAGAGCTTTCAGCAGACGTAACTAAACTCATTAGACTGGTGGCACAATAGGTATTTAACAGGATGTCATACCCTCTCCTCAGGATTCATGGTTGTGAATGTGCGCCCACCATGCAGAGGATTCTTTCCTTCCCAAGCCCGCGGCCATTGTGAATTATGTGTCTGTACAGCCTCTTCAAGAGCTCTTTGGTAATGTCCTTTCCTGTTATTATAGGTCCAATTAGCCTTCTTTCTTCCAGCATGAAATAGCTCAAGGCTGTAAGAGCTAGGAAATATTTCGAGGTGCTAGGGAAAATCATACTCAACATCTTTCTTGCGATTGAGGACCAGGCCAATCAGAGCACACAGCAGCCTTTCAATATGTTCCCCAGGTGTTATATCTTGCACGCCTTGCTCAATGTCCTGTGGGCCATAGTGTGGGAGCGATTTCGGGAAGGCGTCACTAAAACGCGCGCGGAACATGACGATGAACTATAGTAGAAGCACAAAACATCAGCAAGCGTGTCAAAGCGTTATAATAACGCGCCGAACTGTAGCAGGCCAATTCACAGCCACTGGGAAATCTCCGAACACATACCGCGATATCTGGATTGTCCGCGAGGACATATTCGTGTGGCGGAGATGGAGCGCGCTTTGGAGGCGGAGGAGTCTCCTCTTTGAAATAATTGGTGATTTTAGAATTGGTCGCGTATGTAACTCCAGACATAGACTCATCGTCTGTCGGCGGCGCCGATGACAGCGATGAGGTGTCTGATGAAGACATTGTGATTGTGTTGAAAAGTTGTGGCAAGTGTTAGGTTTAAAGGTCTTAAATGTGAGGAAGTCGGGAGTGGAGGATTCTTTCTACAGCGGCTATCACGCGGCGCGGCATCTACCTAATGATTATCTATGACATGGCCCTAGCCCGGTTTCTGATTCAGAGTGCAACTTTCATTCAGAATTGCTTTGTATACATCTAAACGTCCACAACGTGTCCCTGCATGTAAGTCTCCAGCCTCAACTTGGTGAACAGAGCCGAAAGAGTGTAAAATGTCAATGACACGTTGAGCCTAATGGATTAGCTACATTCTTATGCGCAATAATGCGCACAGCCAGAAGACGGCAGTCTGAAAGGTCCAGAACTGAATCGGAGCAGGATCTGTTGCTAAGAGATGGATGACTGCAACCACAAGCAATTTTGATGCGACCGAGGGGTAGACGCGGTTCGGATGTCCACAAACAGCTCAGCAATGATCAACCAAACATTGCTCTTCGCAGCGCTCATACGCAACATCTTCAACAGACTCTCTGATAACTTTATGCTATAACAGAAGACAAAGCGTCTGTGTCTGGAGCAGGCAAACTTGGGACAGTATGCGATTTCGAATGTCGATAGCTCACGACAATTGCCAACTGACGATCTCGAGAGCGACCAAGAGAAATGGGTCATGAAAAAGATCCTCTGAGCTTTTAAGCCACAAAGCCTTTATGTGCTCGGCTAGACCAGTCATCCAGCTTCCAAGGGGAGTCAGAATCTCGCTCTCCACCTCAGTGGAAAAGACAACACCGAGCTAGCAATCATCAGAATTGGTACACAAATTCTGTTGTAACTTTTCGAGACGACTTCAAAGAGACACAAACAGATAAATGACTAGATGGCGATGTTAGCGGGCACTTTGATGTCTTGATATCGTGAAATGAGTAAAGGTGGCTAGAAAACATACCTACGCATCTCCCATTCCAGGACAGATACTCTCCAACATTGAACCAAGGCCAAAAGCTCGACATCCTTGCTCAGTTTCGTCATCTGATCTGATCGATCTCGGCTACTATTTCAAGCTGGGGGTCGCACTGATCAGCGAGTTCTAGTCCGGCAGTGGTCGGGTTTTTGTAAACACCAGCGAAACTTCATATCTCCACGATCATATCAGTCGCGAAGGGTAGTACACAGGACCGCGTTTTTCTATTTACACCACGAACCGACTTATCAGCAGGCGGTCGCGTAAAGCATCTTCCTTCACGGGAGATGAAGACAGCGATCAGTCTTATGAGATCAGCCGATGAATGATAGAGACTTCATAATGATATCGGCGAAGCAGCGCATATATTCATCAATGTTTCGATGTTAGGCTCGAAACAAGTCCTCGTCAATGTATATGTACAAAGTCTTTGAGGCAGAACGTCGGGAAAGAAGGCGATCCGCGTGCCAAGAACGACCCGAGCACGGGACTCGCAACGTCACTGGTCCCGTCCCCCGCCTGCCACTATCAATCATCAACACCTTCGGAGTTTAGAGACGAGCCTCTGATTACCACTCGTCTGCTGAACAGTCAAGAAATATCATTTTATGGGGTGCACATCCACACAGTCTGGAAATTTTTAGGGTCGCTTCCCACCGAACGTCACCATGGAGACGCTCAAGGCAGTCTTCTTTGGACCAGATCCGCAAGTGCAGGTCTGTCAATTCTACTGCCTTATCGGCCACCACTGACTTTCTGCAGATGCGAAAATGCAATCAACTCATCAGGTCAAACACTCGACAGCTCGATCGTGACATTGCAAATCTCAAGACTCTCGAAAACAAAACCCGGCAGTTGATTGTCAGTGCTTCTCGTCGAGCTCAGCGAAATCCCTCGCAGGCCAAACAGGCCACCGCAGAAACCAAGACATACGCGCGAGAATTAATACGCATTCGAAGACAAAACACACGCCTTAATACAAGTCGAGCTCAATTACAAAGTGTACAAATGCAGGTGAATGAAGCGTTCTCGGTGCGGAAGATACAGGGCAGTCTTCAAAAATCGGCCGGTATTATGAAGGACGTAAATACACTTGTGCGAATGCCAGAGCTGAACGCTACTATGCGACAACTCTCGACGGAGCTCGTGCGTGCAGGGATTATAGAGGAAGTGGTAGACGATGCGCTACCCAACGATGAGCTATTGGAAGACGAATTGGATGAAGCAGAATCGGAAGTTGATAAGATCCTACAGGAGGTCTTACAGGGCAAACTGTCAAAAGTCGAGCCTATACGTCCCGAAGTACCCTTGGAGGAGACACCCACTGCGGAGGAAGAATTCGACGACCAGGAAGCTACCCTTGAACAAATGCGAGGTCGTTTGGAAGCTCTTAAGAGTTGAACATGCATCAGCCTGTATCTTACGAGGTGTCTTTTCTCTTCATCAGCCTACCACGCAAACCCATCTCTTCTTTACATGTTATCCTTGGATTCTACGGCGCAGGTTCGGGGCAGTCACTTAAGAAAGGAACTGTTACATTGTATGGTCGTTATGAGCTTTGATATTCAGATTCTTCGGCGCAATACATGTCGGCTTTGTTGTTTATTATTAAACTGGCGTCTCTTCGCTATATACATTTCATGCACATATATCAAGCCTTATACTACTCGTCTCTTTGATCATTACATTTGTCGAAAAATTTACTCATGCTTTCTATTCAACCAGTCAATAATCACTTGAATCTATACCAGCCACAAGACTATCTTCTAGACTAGTTCATCCTTCCACACCCCTGGATGACTTCAAAAGCTTCTCCGCGTTTTTCTTTTCTGGGAAGCTTGTCGAATCCCATAAGTCAATAGGCACAGGGTCCGGAATACTTTCATTATTAGGACAAAACTGCTGACTGTTAATAACATCAGTCCACGACAATGGACTCGCTACACTATACACATGTTATTACTTCACGAGGAGGCAAGAATAGCGACGGTAGAATCTTTACGGTCTGACATTGTGTGCATCACGGCCTGGTCTTAACAGTGTAAATTTGGTACGCATATAAAAATAACGAACAGAAGGCCGCCCCAGTGCTACATTCTGTGTGTACTTACCATGGGCTGGTGTGTAGTCTAGTATACATGCCTGGTAGAATCCAACTTTAAATAATTAGAAGGGCATCTCATGACTAGATCGATGTTTATTACCCGTCTAGGTAGACAATTTCAACCGAATTGAACATTTGGAAGAATAGCGCTCGAGGGTACCTCAGATATAAATATTAATCGAAGAAATCGGAAATCTATCTGACCATCATTGGTCGATATCTACCTACCTACATGTGTTTGGGGATTTATTCCCTTCAGGCGGCTTTCCAAGCTCTCGAATGCTACACAAGCACGTACAAACATAGGTCTTGTCTGCCGTTCGTCGCTTTTTAGGTACTGTATCATTACTCCAGGAAATGGTAAATGGCGCAAGCGACAAATACTCAAGTACAAAGTGTGATGTCCTCAAGCGTGTATATAGCCTCTACTTTAGAAATATAAGCAAATGCATCCTTAGGAACCCGCCTGAATTGATAAGAAAAGCTAATAAGACAATAAGATGTAAAGCATTCAATTTATCCATAATTTGTGTTAATAGAAAAGCCATGAACCAAGTCGAAGCAAAGGAAACATTAAACGTGTGTTAAATTATAGAAATGCAGGCGATCCTCGCAAAAGCATCGCGCAACAGTCGGGTATCGAGGTGTTTACTAGAACCGACATTAGAAAAGAAGTATACACGTCGATGATAACTATACTTACAGAGATCTCGGCCATGGTCTCGTCACCAGCAGCGGCGGTAGCACCGTTTGTGGTGGCGACACCTGCAGGTGCGTTCTCTGATCCCACGAAATAATCCTCCATCTCTGCATCCAACTCCTCAGCAGTCTTCTTGTGCTGAGCGGGAGCCTTAGGCTTCTTTGGGCGACCGGCGCGGCCACGGCGACCTGCGGCGGCGGCATTTTTGGTGGCAGTGGCGGGCTTGGGCTGAGCCTTCGGTTGGCTGTTCGAAAGTGAGAGGTGTTCCACAATATCAGACTAGTGAGATACTTACGCGACGCGCTCGCTCAAAGGCTTAGGAGCGGCAACTTGAGGTGCATGGGTTGCATCGACAACAACCTCAACCTGATTCGAATGAGCATGTGTATCCATCTAGTAATATCGAGTGTTGTATACCTTCATCGGCCGTCCGTCGACCAATGTTCCATTCAATTCCTTGGCAGCTTTGGCGGCGGTGTCGGGCTTGTTGAAGACGATTGATGCAATGCCCCGGCTGACACCGTTCTGGTTGTAGGTGACGGTGACCCGCTTGACGGGGCCAACAGTTTTGACAAAGTAGTCCTATAGCGAAGGCTGATCAGTATTTTAAAGCAAGGTTGAACCGTTGAGACGTCGAGAACAGCGAGATAGCGCGCGCATAAATCGAATCGAGACCAGGCACCAGCGAGCACATGACAGAAGCTTTGGGAATATAGTTCATATGAGGGACATATATAAGGAGCCAGGAAATTGACGGCAGTATCTTAGATCTTGCCTTATGATCAAACAAGCGCGTTGGGTCCGCCAAGAAGCCCGTAGATGAACAGTTTCATAATTGGTAAGCCCACTGCCAGCGTCAGAGTCAGATTGCGCTTGCTTGTTTGCAAATCCACATGGCGCGATGCTCCAGATGAATCACCATCTAGGTCGGTCCAAAGTCAAGTAACTGCAACGTCACTGATCAAGTGCCAGAAAGACTCATTGAGAGTCTCGTCTTCAGATATAAAAGTCCGATGTGCTGTAACAATGCGCTCGCTGATGCCCGAATCAAACGAAAGAGAGATATAAAGATCCACCAAGGTAGTATGAGTCGAGCGGTGTCTTTCAACCACCTCCTGTACCGTCTGCAATATGATCAACCAGGCAGTCAGCCAATTCAACGGCGAGCCATAGTTCTACATGTGCTAGACACGACGGAGCTCGACTCTCCTTGACAAGATTCGGTCACGGAAGATAGTCGCGGAGAGGAGCACCCATCTGATACTGGTTCAACTCGACTGGTTGCGGTATCGCAACAGAAGCCAACGCATCTCGAAGGTTTCGAAAGAGAATAGCGACGAGACCCAAGGCGTGCCTCTCAATTAACATACCTTGATACTGGCTTCGCTTACATCGTGCGGCTGTGGAAGGTTAGCGCGTGTTACATCTCTCAAAATTAGAATAGACTAACCAATCCGCTAACGATGATCTTGCTCTCGTTGACAGGAGAAGTAGGGCCGATGGCCGTTCCCTTGGCAGGACCTCTTGGAGGATTTCTCACAGGCTTGGTGCTCTTCTTGATTCCTCCAACGGGCGCCTTGGTAGTGGTAGGCTTAGCACCGCTGCGGCGACGGTTGTTTCCGCGTCCACTCTGGCGACGGGACTTGGAGATATCTTCAAGAGACTGATCAAGCTTGGAAGACATGATTATGGAGGAAAAGATGGATGAGAGAACGTGTTGAAGTTGTCGCGCTGCGGCTGAATGTGGGCGGTCGACGAATGTTATCGCGACGAGGTTATGGCGATATCACGGCGGATGAGGATCGGAAAGTAGAAAAGAGGTCGAAATATCGATCTCGTTTGAGAAATGATCTTAAGTTGATAAACTAGGTTCGGTATGTGGACTTGTGAAGTTGAAATGGATGATGGAGCTGGACAAAGGACGTTGGGACGCGGGACAGAAGATCAAGGACGTTGCGTGTTAGGGGCCAAGATGGCTTGGCAGAGTCACGTGCACGACGACTAAAACAGCAAAGGCAGCCCACTTTCTCCCTGCTTGGTTAGTAGCTGGGTTAGTGCTGGATAAAAGCCGGCTTGTCTGAGTCTGGAGTGTGGAGTCTGGACAGTTGAAGTAATTTACTGAAACACTTGTATCGAATCATTCAATTTCAGTTCATTATTGACTACTAGCAGACATGCCCGAATTCCCTTCTGAAACAACCTTGAATCTTTACCACATAAACTCCGCATTTCCCTCCGCCTAAGGTGCCTCAAAGGTTGTCGCGGAGACACCATTCATACGACCTTCCTCCTAGGGATTTCCAATACGTGCACCGGTGCTAAAGAAAGCCGGCCCTTCAACCCCATCATCGTTCTGAGCAACTGTAGTATCCCAGACATGAATCTCTTTGCCATTCTGTACCAACCAATCCCAATGCTCCTTCACTTCAACAGGCTTAGGAATTCGTGTCTTTCTTTTGGCCGGGCGCCCTTCGTCAGAGTCCTCCCCGGGATCTCCTTGTGAAAAGAACACGACGAGTGATGCGCGTGCTCGCGTCAAAGCAACATTGGTGGGACGATTGTCGGTGAGGAAGCCGAGAGGACCACGATATACGTTTGTCCAATCCACGAGAATGATGTCTGCCTCATGTCCTTGCATGGAGTCGATTGTATTGACAGTTGGCAGCGAAGCGAATGGTAGGCCAGTACGTTGCTGAAGCCTCTTCAGAACGTCGAGATAAAGAGCCTTTTGCGCACTGTAAGCTACAACGATTCTGATCGTTGCATTTGGGTAAGGCTTTTCCTGGAAAAGAACATTGAGAAGAGTCGACAACACCTCAACGTATCGGGCATTCGAGCGAGATTGGGTACTTGAGTCTGTTATAACCTTAGCTTTCTTCACATTGACCGCTAACAAACGAGCGAAATCTGCGTCTGGTTTGTATGTTTTTGCCATGTACGGCGTTGCCCACTCGATTAGACGTTTCTGGTAGATGTCATCGAGCTTGATCTTTGCTGTCCCTGCGCCATTGACGATCTTCCCCTCGTACGTGAAATTGTTTGGGAAGCGCGACAACGTTGGATGCACACGGTATTGCACATTGAGAGATGCCGCAGGTGCGTGATACTGTAGGTGACGGTCAATGAGAGAACGATTCATCTGCGGGCCGAATTCGCTCAGATTAGAAGTAGCTGAGAGTGCCAGAGGTGGGAGCTGTTTGCGATCGCCGAAACGGAGCACAGCTCGCACTTGGTTGCTTTGTCTGGGAATGACCACAGGAATCCACGCCATCGGCTCTAAGCATTGTCCATCCTCATCTGCCAGAATAACGATGCCCTCGTTTCCGGATGTAGCGAAATTTTTCTTTATGAGATCTGAGGCTGCTAATTGCGGAGTGCAAAGAATCACCTTCGTACGGGTGATGACAGTGGCGCGGATGGTTCCCAATGCTTTGACGAAGAGAGCCTTGTTTGCTGCCCACTCGTCAAACGCGTCACTGGACTTCTTTGGCACCTTAGAGAAGTCCAAGTGACGAAGGCGATTGTATACTGCGATGGCGTCGTAGGTAGAGTCTGCCGGAGTCTTTGTATTCGAGTCGGCGTTCAGATCGACTTCGCGTTCATGATCTGGAAGATAGGTAAAAGGGAGGCTCTCCTTTTTGGTCGACATATCTGCGACTAGTTTTTCGACGTGGGTTTGTAGATCATGTTGTAAAGCGACTTGATACCGAGAAGCACGAAGGGCAGTCTTGGACTGTAATAGGCGGAACAATGCGACCTCCTCGATTTCTGCAAGATAGTTCGAGTTGTTGTGCTGGCCAAATTCCTTGATTTTTTCAGACTCGACGAAGACAACTCTTACAGCTTCAACATCTCCAACGTTGTCGATGATGGACTCCGAAATGGCCTGTAAGGCAGCATTGGTGGGCGCGACGATCAAGACATGCTTGCCTAGGCCACTGAGAAGCTTTGCGAGTATGGCCTGGACCAACGTCTTACCGCAACCGGGCATTCCCTCAATGAACGCAAAGCCATTTCCAGGAACTCTTTGGAGTAGACGAAAAACTTCGACTTGACCGGCGTTCCAATTTTTCATTGCCAGGATCTCGTCATACGCACTCTGCACAGTTTCCTCTTCCAAGCCATCGAATACATTGACATTTCCCAGAGATTCGTAGTCGTGATTAAGGAGAATCGGATGCCAACGTTTGAACTGCGCGCAAAGCGTGTTGATCGTATTGACTTGGACCTTGATGTTCTCCTCATGCATATCGAAGAACAGCTTGCAAATCCACATCTGTGATGGTTCATTTCGGGGAGAAAGCGGATTGAACATGCCCTGTAGCGGTTCTTCTGATGGCGTAAACAGAAATAGAACATCGTAAGTCACCGGCAACCGAAACACACTAGGAATTGTAATCGCGTCGTAACGTGCCCATTTTCGGGTTTTTGGGTGAAAGGCCTTGACAACACAAGAGGTGCCATTGGCAACAATAGCCGGCGTTTTGGCCATCGACGAAGGAGTGTAATACCCACGAAGCTTTTGGAACCGGACAGCACCCAAGAGAACGTTAGAATCCGGAACACTGAAGATGTGAATCAAGTGTTTCATGCCGGACAGATGCTGGAGGCGCATTTTTGAAGTGAGATACTCTAGATAAGCACCATAAACAAGCTTGATCGATGCTTCATTGACGTCGTAGAAATGGGTCGACGCAGTAACCTTCATAATCTCTTGACCTTCGACTGTGTCTTTCAGTTGTGTTCGTTTGACTAATTGTCCATATTGAGTCAACGGAGTCATGGAGATAGTGCCACGGTATGGATACCACGGATACTCGACGCAACGTGCACGAGGTATCGCTTCAGCAAAATCGGTCGCAGCTGAGGGAGCATCGAATAGACGTTGAAGTTCAGAAACAAACTCCTGGGCGTTCTGCTGATTATCGAAGCACAAAAGAAGATGTAACCGCGCTGTCGATAAAGTTGAAAGCATTTGTCGGCGAACCGCGTCAATAGAAGCATCTGGATGTGTCGCTGTGAGACCGATTTTGATGAACCCATTGAAATCAAGACGAATCTCCTGAGTTGTCTCATCCTCAGAAGCGGGAAGTCTCAGTGCGCCTGTGTTTCTCGCTCGAAATTCCAAAAGCATCGGGTAGTCAAGGCTGTCGATGAGGATTTGCAATCGCGGATCTAACAAAGGATTTATGATGCGAATCATGAGTTCAGCCATATCATCTGATTCGGTAGGTAGAAAAGTGCCATCCTCAAGGATAAATTGCGCTGCATACTTTCTACCATACCAGTCATACCCGGTCTTGACTACTGGAATAAGTTGGTCAATGTTGTTTTCGTAATCGGCCATCGTAGTCTACTAATATTCACTTAGCAGATTGTCTGTTGAGAAGCATCCCAAACTCGAATCAAAGAAATTAAGCTCACTTACCAAAGACTTTGACCGTGTGGAGGGCTCCAGGAGCTTTGATAGTTGAAGAAAGGCGGAAAGAGGAAGTGCAATTCGAAAAAACTATGATCGTGTGGAGGGCACCAGGAACGTTGATAGTCAAAGAAAAAAGGAAAAAGACAGGGGAAGCTCAAAGACTATGATCGTGTGGAGAGCCTCAGGAACATTGATAGTTGAAAACAGAAGGAAAGAAGAAGGGGAGAGATTTTATCAGCAGTCGGAGACCGGCTTGACGAGAGTCAAGACTTTGGGAGGGTTGGAGAGGGAGAAAAAAATCTGGGGGAAGGTGGACAGCAAGCGTTTATTGAAGCCAGCGCTGGCTCCTCATGACTAGCAAACGGAGACTGTATGACGGCCATACTAATCATTCTCCACTGGACAACAATGGATATCAAAACAGTAAAAAGAATTCTTCTAGCGGGGCACGTGTCAAACGATCGTGTTGAGACATTCTGCAAAACTCTCACCTCAGCTGACATGACAAACGTTTGATGATTGATGAGGATGAGGCTTTACTCACCTTCTCCACTTATGGATGGCATAATTTATGCATTTGATGGGCAAAATGGGGCGTAAACCAGCTTAAGGGTAGAGATTATGCCACTCATTTCATGACAATCGCCACCAGTCTCCAATTTCGCCTCTTCAGTCAGACTCGCCTTGTCCTATCGAAGGCTTTGCTAGCTTCGAGTCGAGCTCTAGAATAGCTATAGCTCACCAAACATCCGTTAGCCTTGCCCAAAAAAGGAACTATTGGTATTTCCTGATTGAGTAAAATATATCACGTGACCGGGTTGTGATCGATCTTAGGCAGTTTCCATTCTATGGTGGACGCTGAAGTCTGAGATACGAGGATGTTATCACTAGGCAGTAGCAATATCTCCTATACCTGTCCGGGGAGGCCTCCCCACCTTCATCACAGCTCATTTTCATCCTCTATTTTGATATTTGTGTGTGGATACGGACTGCGAGCTTCTCTCACTTGTCATCTTCCACAAAAATCGCCATGGCAGATGCAGAGCTTCGAGACCCGGATCGTCCTGCCTTTATCCAAAGGGTTGTTGACTCAGTCCTGAAGCAGACTCTGGTAGAAGTTATTCCCCGCGTCTCACGGGCATTTCTGTGGCTATGTCACATCGACAACCTTCGACGAATTGCCGATGATCTCGAAGCACCACCAATGGACGACGATCATCGAGAGCGGGTCAGGATTATACTTAATGTTCTAAGCAATGAGCTTGAACTTTTGCATAACATCATCAGGCCATGTAAGTCGCAACTATTGTCAAACGCAATGAAAGCGTATTAATACTCAATAGGGTTGGGAAGGACTCGTCAGCAAAACATGTTCAGAACAGAAACGAACCCATCGAATCCAAATAACTTTAAAAAGGCTGCTATTCGGGATGTGCGTTGTATCATCCAAAAAACGCTATGGAAAGATGTATTACAAGGTGCACATATCTGTCCATACGCAATGTCCGGCGAAAGAGACATCATCTGGGATTACTTGAAGATCTTTTGGCCTGCACCAGAAGTGGATGCATGGCTGGCTTTTCTTCGTGCCCCACAGCAGACTGAGGCGTTGGAAAACATAATTACGATGGACCTCATGGTTCATGGTGTGTGGGACAGATGTGGTTTCGCTCTGCAACCTGTCGATTTAAGCGAGGATGGTAGAGTCCTGACCCTAAAGTTTTACTGGCTGAAACAAGGAGTGAATTCGAAGTTCGGTCATACTCGTGAACAAATGATTGAAAGGCCTGGTTTTTCTGACAACCTCACCGAAGGACCTTTCGGGCTTCCATTTTACAATTGCTTGAACAAATCATGGGTCACATCGGGAACAGAGATCAGGTTGAAGACAGTCACTGATCACCCTCTCCCCAGCTTCGAGCTGCTCAACCTTCAATGGCATCTTCAAAGGGTCATAGCTATGGTCGGTGGAACGGAGATCTTGAAACCCGGCTTGAGTGATGACAGCGACGATGATGGCGACGACTGGTATGTCCCAGCTTTGAGTTCGAGCGTAGTTTCGAAGCTATTTTAAAGTCCACATAAACATGTCTCTTCTGTGTTTGATTTACAGCATCCCTGAAAACTTGTGGTTTCAGTCGAGACAGTGAACAAGAGACTGCTTAGAGTTAGATACAGATACCTGTCTAGAGAGATTAGCTCACTTCGTCATAATCAATCTGTTCGCTCATTTCACGTCCAAAATAGAGTCTTGTCAAGCGTACACCGGCTCCAGTTCGGGCAAGGCGTATTTGAAGTTAGACGCTTTGAATCTAGAGTCATGGATCAATGTCTCCATTTGTTGTCGCTGAGCGTCAGAATAGAGTTTCTTCTCCATGCGCTTTTGATGTCGGTCTACCGATCGTATGTGATTTCCGGCCTCAAATGGTTTTGGCTTGCTGATCATTTCAACTACTTCCGGCACTCGTTGTAGATCCCCTATTGCCATTGAGTCGTAATCGACATCCTCCGTTGATGTTGCCATTGTGTCGAGAGTGTAGAGTAGTTGTTCGGTTGGCCTTGAATAGGTGACTGACTATTGGACGGATGAGAGAAGGTAGGATGGGACCGTGGCCTCGTGGACGACGTGAGGAATGGATGGGTAATTGAAGATTGGAGGCTAGATGTGACCGTGGTCTCGAATTGAAGTGAAGAGTGGATGGGTAATTGAAGGTTGGAGGTCAGATGCGACCGTTTGTTCCATTCGCAGTATCTGAATTCGTGCTGATCATTTTTATATGACCTTATATTGATGTTATGCTTATCTAACGCCAGGTATTGGCTCTATCCCTATCTGCAAATTGCCTGGAAACCCGGAATCCAGATCTCCGAAGTTTTGTTCATTTCGATACTATTTTACATTTACAACAGAGACTCAGAATCTTGTTATCAATGTGATCGACTGGTATCTTAAGCAACGGAAATGTTAAGCTTATAATAGCTCACGACAACTAGTCAGTCAGCGAGAACGTTTGATCATTTCATGAACGTACCACATTAATACATGTACCTGCCTTGCGACCAGCTGACACAGAACATGAAAAACGTCTCCCAACAACGTAAGACATTACCAGCCCACTGCCAACCCATTTAACGTCTTGGCCCTTCGTAAGAGCCAAAGAGGCCTCCCTTGGCGCTCCGAGTACGGAGAATGCTCTACGACACTGCTGCATCCGGTATCCCGGTCAAGTGGGCATTTCGCACTTGGTCTGATCAAGCTGAATGTCCGTTACTTTGTCGTGCCACATGGTGTGCGCTCGCAGTCAATTGGTTAAGCTGGGGGTCTTCCACGTGCCAAGATGTAAGGATTTTTTATCTGATCCGCTTTTGTGGGTCGGTTGGTCTTATCTGATCCGATGGAAAGCATCTAAGGCTGTATTAGGAAATCGAGAACTGGATGATGTATCCGCTCTTCGGAGAGGGAGAGGTATTTGTAGTCGACATAACGCCGTCTAAGATATGCAATCGTTCGATCGTACCTTTTCAGAAATTTGCATTCTTGTACTACTTCGGTCTCGTTTGACTGAGCACAATGGAGCCCATACTCAAAGCCCCCGTTCTCTCTGAGGACCCAGCCCAACCTGATTCAGCAGAGAACAGCATACATCAAACAGAAAAGCACTCCACAAAGCACCCCCCGCCGCTAGTAGCAAAGCTGACTGCTATTCTGTTGATATCATGTATCAGTTTTGGCTCTCATTGGTACTCGAGTGTGACCAGTGCGATGAAGAGTACACTTAAAAAGGTAGCTTCTTTGAAGAATTTACCATAAAAGGTTCAAGATGTTGATCGTTTCTGAAGGAATTGGGAATCTCAAATACGCAATTCTCCCTCCTTGAGGCTAGCGAGGATTTCATGGCAACAGTGCTATTACCTTTTAGCGGATTGATTACCGATCGATTCGGTGGAGCTAGTACGTCTACCGTCCCATTTACTTCGCATGGCCGCTAACTTTTAAACCAGATATGATCGTATACGGCAACATAATTTACACCCTCGGCTCAATCCTAGTCGCAGCAGCCGCAACAGTCGAATCATACAGATTCATGATTGGCAGTCGCGTCATTCTTGCCTTTGGCGACATCGCGACTCAAATCGCCCAGTATAAGATGTTTTCGTCATGGTTTCCACCGAATAACGGGTTTGCGTCGACGGTGGGCTTCGAGCTTGCTATTGGAAAAGTCAGTCCCTTGTTAGCGTAATTGTTCGACGGCATGATGCTGATTGAAGTAGCTGGGTGGTTTTGCGGGACAGTCGACAGCCAATATCATTGCAAAGGTAAATTTCTCAAACAAGCCCCAGGTAGTAAGAAGCTGATTTGTCAGAAAACCGGCCATTTCTACTGGACCTTCTGGGTTGCCGTCTTCATGAACTTATTTACGAACGCATCCACCGCCCTGTTCTGGGTTTTCAGCCGCTACTGCGAAAAGCGGTATATGGGTCGACGTGACACTGCCACGAATGAACATTTGACCGAGAAGAATAGAAGCTTTGAGCTGAAAAAAGTGTTCCAACTTCCCTGGACCTTCTGGGCTGTTTTGTCTTTCTCGTTGTTTCAGACTAGTGCAGCCATTGTGTTCAGTCAGAATTCGACTGAGCTTGCAGAGAAGAGGTTCAAAGTTGATTCGATCAAGGCGGGTTGGTATAGTGCGCTGAGTAAATACACAGGTAAGAAAAGCCTGTCCTGCTGTAGATTTTGATGGTGACAGTAGATCCTTTGCACAGGATTCTTTTTGGTTCCTTGCTTAGGGGTCTTCATTGATATTCTCGGCAATCGAGCCACAGTCAGTAAGTAGATCTGTTCCTTCTTCAGTCGGGGTTTCACCATTTGCTGACAGTGACTTTAGTGTGCGTTTGCGGGATTGGAATGCTGCTCTGCATGTGTCTAGTCAACTTTGCAGACACGTCAGCTGGCACAGCAGCTTCGTTCGGCATCTATGCTGTCGCCGTCTCCCTTGGGCCGGTATCCATTATAGACAGCATTCGGGCAGTCCTATATCACCAATCAGTCTTTGGATCCGCCTATTCCCTCAAGATTACCATGAACAATGCGTGAGTACATCTGTCTCTTGGCGCCGTCTATATCTGATACTAACGATCTTTTCGATCCGAAGAATGAACGTCATCATCAGAATTATCACCGGCGCCCTTCAGGACGCAGATAATGATTCCTACCGCCGAGCTGTGAGAGTCTATCTCTTCCAGGCTGCGGCTTCTGTTGTAGTGGGGTTGGCTATTCTCATTGGCTCCTTCTTTGTCGACTCACTTGCCGTGTTGCAGTGGACGAGAAAGTATCGCCTCAAAAACGGCGGAGCGATTATCGATATGCTCAAAGAGAAAAGCGCGACGGTATACTTGGTAAGAAACAAAAGAGTTTCGATTGTTTGTTTTGGGCTGCTATCATTGCTTATAATGGGCAGCTGGGTGGCATATATCTGGGGGGCTGTTACAGGCCACAATTCTTGATGAGATGAATGAAACATGTAAATACACAGGAGATCTTGATCTGCAAAGAATGCGTGGTTATGAAAGGGGTTAGAGCCAATAGGAGCTCGTCTAGAGCTGGTGTGGATCCCTTCCAGCGATTGCAGAATGCTGCCTTATACTCCAGGCATGAAGAAGCAGGGTCAAGGACAATGAAGCAGAGGAGCTACACGTACATGGTAATTCTAGTAGAAACAAAGTAAGGCCGTCATGAGTCACATTCGGTGTTTGCTCTCTGTGCAGTAGTAAAAGAAATCTAGCTGCCTTTTGACAGCAGTTCACGTGCTTGCCTGTCAGCCAGTGAGATGCCCCGCCTCCGCACTGTTGCTGGTGGCCACCTGCCAACCCCACCACTGTTTGTCCAGTCTTCTACTTCCTACGTAGTACATAGTACACAGTGTTGATTTTCTTTGCTGACTATCGGGTCAGGAAACATTTCTGTCAGCCTAGCCAATTTCAATTCCATGACTTGAGGCATTCTCTACTTATGACAGACATGCTCCCCCCGTTAGATGCCAGCCGCTCTGTCCTGCTCCATATCTCAGAAATCTGGAGCTAAATCAATTTTCTTTGGTCGTCACCTTGAGAAGCAACACTAGTGAAATTAAAGACAGCACACATCGTCACAGACTTCCACGATGAGTGGCATCCAGCGCTTCCTTACCAAGCGTGGGGAGAAGCATCGACGACAAGCCAAGCAGGAAAAAGAGGTGAGTTGTCCAAGATTGTGCACGCTTCTGCATGTGGTGTGAATGCCTCAGCTCCGTGATGACTGACTAGACCAGTCACCTAACCCGGGTGTGCGAAACTACCTGCGGGGACTTGTCATTAAAAGCGAGGCTGTTCCAAGCAATGACACCAGCGAAGGGCAAAAGGTATGTACCTACTGGATTCCACGCGATTGACTTGGACTGACCACTGTCTTGCGCAGGTCAAGAAATTAGAGCAACGACTCGCCTCGATCGGAATCCTCGACCTCAATAGCGCACAAATCCATGGCGCACTCACGTCCTTGTACGCGCAGGGTGACACGGAAAAGGCATTTGATCTCCTCATGCTAATCGAGGACTCGATCGAGGGTATTCTACAGGACTACAATCCAGATGTGAAATTGGTGGGCGCGGTGAATCGCCAGGGAGTCACATGTTACCTGGATGCTCTATTGTTCGCCATGTTCGCTCGGCTCGACTTTTTCGAGGCGATCCTGTACAGACCTTTCACCGATAACAACGATCCTCGGAGGAAATTGGTCATTCTGCTCCGCTTATGGGTAAATATGCTGAGGTCTGGAAGACTCATCACAACCGATATTGTGCGTAAAACTTAGCAGATATCTGGACTCTGGCTGACTGGATAGACCGAACACTTGCAACAAGCCCTGTCCGAATGTGGATGGCCCGAAGCTGCCAAACTCTGCCAGCAGGATGCATCAGAGGCTTTTACCTTTATCACGGAAAAGTTAGAGTTACCTCTCCTGACTCTCAAAATGGACATCTACCATACGGGCAAAGAAGATGTCGCGGACGACCACAAGTTCATCAATGAGAGATTGCTAGAAGTCGCCATTCCACCAGAGCACGAAGATGGCACTGCAATCACATTGGAAGAATGCTTAGAAGCCTACTTTAACAACAAGATTGAAGTCAAAAGGTACCTCGAGAGACGCGGGACGATCAACTCAGTAAGATCTTTTGACTCGACAACGAAAGCGGGCACTGTGCATGTCGAGACTGTTGAGTTGGGCTCATCAGCCCCATCTCCTGTCCGAACTTCGTCTCCAAAGATTGAATATCCCATTTCAGAAAAATTCTCGGTCTCGTCTATGTTAACTCGACGTTCCAGCATCGTCCAGGAACGGTTCGTTCCTGATAAGGATTCTCATGATGACCTCATCCACCCTGGTCGAAAGAGAAAAGGAAGCTACCGCAAAGAAGTCATGATGCCGGCATGGCAGTTCTTTAGCTTGATTCGTAAGTGTTGATTCAAAAGTCGTTTGTTCTCGACTAACAGTTTTTCAAGCATGGTACACGGACAACACTCCCATGAATGACGCCCAAGTCGCAGCTCATTTTTCTTCGAAAAGGCCCATTCTCGGCATGTGCTTGAAGCGATACAGCATCCTACCCAACGGCAATGCTATCAGATTAAATACGTTCATCGATATCCCGATAGAGATCGGTTTGCCACATTTCATCCAAGACGATAGACTAGACGAGGACGGACCATTATATGGCAATTTCAAGCTTTCACTGCAATCCGTTGTCTGCCATAGAGGCAACTCCGTTGACTCGGGCCATTACATTTCACTTGTACGAGGTGCTAACGTGGGTTTGCCTTCGACCTCCCATAGCGCCGACACGAACACAGGGGCGGAAAATAGTGAATTGTGGATGCGCTTTGATGACCTAGCCGCCGATCGAGTCATACGGGTCAACATTGAAGAGGCGCTAAAAGAAGAGTCGCCGTATCTTTTGTTCTACCAGATAGTGCCAATCGATGAAAGCCTCACAGAAGAATATCTTAGCGATAAGCGGGCATCTTTCATCAGTGGATCCGAAGACTTGCATGATGAACCGGACAAGGAGATTTACTTATCGGCAGTCAGTCTAGAATCGACGGGTCGAGACATATCCTCAGCCAGGCTCAGCTTCGATCTTTCAAGTTTGCGTCCTACGCTAGACAGTACCGAGACTGACGCGTCTTCCACTATTCCGGATAGAACGATGACAGATATCAAGGGCAGCGCACAGAACAACACCAGTCTCCGCGATGCATTTGCCGCTCGTCGGTCCTTGTCCTTACCTCGTCGAAGAAAGGAATCGCAAAGTCGTTCCCGCAGCCGAGGCGGAGATCAATCGGGAGAGAAGCGTCTCAGTACTGCGTTTTCAAGATTCACGTCACGAATGAGCAAAGAAAGGAGCGTAGAAATTCCTTCCACGAGTGCTTATGAACACGAAGGTCAAGCGAATGCCGAAGACGGTACAGTACCACCCATCGCTTACGAGGAGATCGAGGTCAAGGAACCAGAGCGAGGCCGAGTTACGACCGCCAAACAGAATAACGGCAAGCAGCGTCGCAAGCAATCAACGAATAAGAAGGAGAGACCCGACAGAGAATGCCTCGTGATGTGAACAGCGGTGGCCACAGTGATTTCAATGATACCCTTTTCACATAGTTATGTCTTTCAATTCTTTACTTTTCTTCTCATTTCTCTTCTCTGTTCGCGAGATGACCATGTCATCGACTCATTTCAAATCATTGCATATTTGCCCGCGTATGATTAGCATAGCGATTACATTTCATATCCGGTACATAGACTACCGCAACAATCCAAGACTACGAGATAACTTTCAAATGTCCAATAAACTAGTTCAGCGTGGTTGTTGAGACTCAAATGTATGGCGCAGAGTAGCCCCACTCTCACCCGCAGCTTGAGCCATCCGCCATTCGGGAGCTCCTCACCAGGCACAACATCATAGTTTCATTCCCTCCAGGCTGCACAGTAAGCTACCTTACGCCTTCGCATCAACATATCCTGTCGCATCGGCATTATTTCAGAGGTACATCCCGAAGTATCATGCAGCTCTGAGCAGGCGCACCATGGTGCTAGATCAATCTAGCGGTTATGTCGCCCCGAGCAATGCGTCCGAAGCGCCTGATCCCTCACTCCCTATCTTCGACGTGCGAGATGTCCAGCTTAAATTCGCGGCGAACTTTGTAGCTGCACAAGTTGCTAACAATGTCATGATATTGGCGCTTGCTACGGGACGCATACTGCGGATCGATCTGGATAGTCCTGAGGACATCGATGGTAAGTCTTTGATATGAGTATATAAGTGTACGGACGTGTACTAACAATGTGGCGAAGATATCGATCTTCCCAAGAAATCTTCAGAAACCGGAGTCATTCGTCGATTGTTCCTCGACCCGACCGCTTCACATCTAATCATCTCCACCACGCTCGGTGATAACTATTACCTACACACCCAGTCCCGGCAACCCAAGTTATTGTCGCGCTTAAAAGGCTTGATCGAGAGCGTAGCATGGAACCCTTCCGGACCGACTGCATCAACACGAGAGATCCTGGTGGGCGTCACAGATGGAAACGTGTACGAAGTGTACATTGAGCCATCAACCGAATTCTACCGCCGCGAAGAGAGATATGTCACGAACGTCTATCGGATACCCGAAACGTCAATCACAGGAATATTCGCGGACTTGATATCAGGGAAACCGGATCAGCGGTATGTGATTATATCGACGCCTACAAGACTGCTGCATTTTCAGGGCCATGCCGGTCGTCATGCAAGGGACGGTATTTATGGGGAGTTGTTCCAGCGAAATACGCCTACCGTACATGAGAGTCCGAATGCGACAATAGCGGCGCCTTCGTCGTTGGCGATCTCGCCGCGACAGACGGATGAGCATCATATTGATGGACAGCCGGTAGATTTACGATTTGCCTGGCTCTCATCGCCGGGCATATTACACGGAGTATTGGATCACGGTACGCCTGATGGAAACAAGATCGTTGAAAATTCCACTATGATCCCGCGCGAGGTGTTTCCGGCGACGGAATCCGCGCGTGGTGGGAAAAAGCTCATCCAGGATCCTGTGACTGCTATAACTCTTTCACAGTGGCACGTCCTCGCCCTGGTCGAAGGACATGTGGTTGCTGTAAATGTCCTCAGCGGTGAAGTGGTACACGATCAACCCGTACTCGAACCGGCACAGACGGCTCTCGGTCTCTTTAGCGATCGCGTGAAGAATACATATTGGCTCTTTACGCCGAAAGAAATCTACGAGATTGTGGCCTATGACGAAGACCGTGATGTGTGGCGCCATTTCTTGCAAGAACAGAAATTCGACGAAGCTCTTCGATACGCGCAGAGTGCTTCGCAAAAGGATGCTATTGCTACCGCCTCAGGTGACTATCTTGCTAATAAAGGAAAGTATCTGGAAGCATCTGCCGTATGGGGCAAGAGTAGTAAGAGCTTTGAGGAGGTTTGCTTGACGTTTATCAACGCGGGTGAACATGATGCTTTGCGCAAGTACCTGCTCACTAAACTTACGAGCTATAAGAAATCTTCCGTCATGCAACGAACGATGATTGCAAGCTGGCTTGTAGAAGTGTTTATGGCCAAGTTCAATTCTCTTGATGACACTATTGCGACCAAGGCCGAGCTCGCAGAAGGAACTAGCACCGGAGAGTCAAAAGCGCAGCTTGAGACCATTCGAGCAGAATTTGAAGAATTTGTGACCAAATTTCAGGCCGATCTGGATCAGAAAACGGTCTACGACATTATCAGCAGCCATGGACGCGAACAAGAGCTATTGTTTTTTGCAAACGCGACCAACGATTACAACTACGTACTGTCATACTGGATACAGCGAGAGAAGTGGACAGAAGCTCTAAATATGCTTCAGAAGCAAACTGATGCCGAGGTATTTTACAAATACAGCACTGTGCTCATGGTCCACGCTGCGGTTGGACTTGTGGATATCATGATCCGCCAGACACATCTCGATCCTGAGCGACTGATACCCGCTATGCTTAGCTATAATAATACCGTCAAACCGGCCTTGAACCAGAACCAAGCTGTGCGCTATTTGAACTTCATCATCGCGAACCATCCTCATCCGGCGGCGGCAGTGCACAACACTCTAATATCTATACATGCTTCCAGCCCTTCTCCCAACGAAGCGGCACTTCTCAGTTATCTCGAATCTCAAGCCTCCGACTCACCTCCGTATGATGCCGATTTTGCCCTCAGACTGTGCATACAATACGAACGAGTTCAATCCTGCATCTACATCTACAGTTCTATGGGCCAATACCAACAAGCAGTAGAGCTCGCCCTCAAATATGACGACATAGAATTTGCAGCCATCGTTGCCGATAGGCCCGAAGGCAACGACAAACTACGCAAAAAGCTCTGGCTCCTCGTCGCCGAGAAGAAAATCCGACAACCGGGTACGGGCATCAAAGATGCAATCGAATTCCTCCGTCGTTGTGAACTTCTTCGCATCGAGGACATGATCCCGTTCTTTCCAGATTTTGTTGTCATCGATGACTTCAAAGATGAGATCTGCAAAGCCCTGGAAGAATATTCCATTCACATCGACGAATTACGTCAAGAGATGGATGCATCCGCCCAAACAGCGAGCCAAATACGAGCCGAAATCACGGATCTAGATAGTCGATACGCTATCGTCGAGCCGGGCGAAAAATGCTGGATATGTTCGCTACCGTTGCTGAGTCGACAGTTCTTTGTATTCCCGTGTCAGCACGCTTTTCACAGCGATTGCCTGGGTAAAGAGGTTCTAGAGGGCGCTGGTGGGAAGAAGCGGTATATACGCGATTTGCAGGCGCAGTTGAATAAGGGAAATCTGTCGGCGAGTAGGAGGGAGAAGATTGTTGTGGAGTTGGATTCTTTGATTGCGGAGGCATGGTAAGTCAACCCGCCCAACGCTCATAGAGTATTTCTGCTAAATCTTTACTAGTATATTATGTGGTGACCATGGAATCAGGCAGATAGACAAGCCGTTTATCACTGATGCTGATAATGTGGATGAATGGCAATTATGATTTGTTTTGTCAGGTAAATCGATACTTGTACATATCTAACTAATGAGACTTGTTTACATTCGGTCGCTCTTCACCCCAATAATGATGCATTCATCGAAAGCGAAATAGTGAGCGGTTGTGCAGAAGGCCTTGCGCCCTGCAGAGCATCACCCGACCCCTAGATGGACACTTTATGACAGGGATTGTGAGCATGGTTCGTTGAAACTCAGTCCATATTTATGATTGGCTCCTTCGCTCTCAATTCTAGATCTAGTTAGGTTCTAGAACTAGTAGCCGATGCGTCTGATCCTGGATTCTTTATACATCTGAAGGTCGTCCCGATCATTTGTCGGGTGACTTTTCTTTCCTTCTATACTGCAAACAGTCACGCCGAGTTGACTTTAGTAGCCGGATCATCATATGAACAAGTACCGAAGAATATTTCCCCAATCTAGAAAGCTGCGCGATGTGTCCAATGAAAAATGGGAGTTTCAGTCTGGATTTGAACTTGACCTCGAACAACCATGAGAAACAACCTTAACCCCCCCCCATAGAAATAAGCCGCAGTTCATGCAGATTCTCCTGGCTTGTTTACATTGATTGCCACGCATTGATTTAGCAGCCTTCGTCCAATAAAGAGAAATCAGAAATCATGGAGGCGGGTCGCCTGGAATTCTGGAGAATATAGGTCGTATCTTTCACGTGTAATAGTTCTATAGATCATCTCGTATACTTACAACAGCCTAGCCGTGGAGTAATCGACTCTGCGTGGCCAGAACAGTTCCTAGTGATGCCGGGCTCATGTCAGGCTATGCATGAGCTGCAGTTTTATCAGACAGGATGACTCTATACAGCATCCCGTCTGAAGAAAACAGGTGAAATGGCCATTTTCTCCGCACAGGCTCTTTGCATGTTTCAAAACTACTTCTAGAGAGGTTTTCTTCGTTCAGCCGAGGCAATATCATCTAATCGTGAGATAATGTCAATTTTGGGGAAGCCCTCGCAAGCACATTTAAAGGTGTCCTATGCAATCATCAAGAATGAAAGGCATTAACAAATGCATTGATGCTATCAAGCTGCCCATCTCACGTAGCGTTCAAGTAGCTTAACGTTAGGATGTCCTTGTGCAAGATCATGTTCAGTCTTCTGACTGTTCTTTTGACCCTCAGTCTCCCTCAACAAGGACATTGCTTTGTCCATCAGCCGCGTCAGGTAGCCTCTTCAATCGCCTCCATCAACCAATCGACATGGAACGCATTCAACGCAACCGTTTCGGGGCACCTTCGCAATGGAGAGCCCATGATGGCTCCATGTTACACGGATTACGACGGTGTACTGAAGATCCCCGACGTCGCGAAATGTTCGATTCTTCAAAATGAACGGTCAGATACAGTTTCAGTGTCTGATTACTTTGGGGGGTATATCAATGTATGGTGTTGCCCTACCACTGACTTCTGAATCTCAAAAAGCTGTATTATTTGATATTTGAAAATCTGACTTGATATAGGTAAATTGGGGCTCTTGTCAAGCTACCGGGCAGAGCTGTGCCTTGAGCTCTCTACTGAATCCGGATACCATTACCCCTGCCACTACGGAATGCTACCAGGGCAGTGTTCCCTCAAAATACGTCAATGTGCAGAGTGTTGAAGATGTGCAGAGTACCTTTTCATTCGTTCAAGAGCACAATCTTCGGTTAGTTATCAAAAATACCGGGCATGACTATAAAGGCCGGAGCTCGGCGCCAGACTCGATAGCGTTATGGTGAGTGCTATGCGATACTGTCAGATAGGGGGGAAACGCATGGTAAATCTAATTTGTATCAAGGATGCACAACTACCAGCCCGATATAGTTTTGGAAACATCTTTCACTCCCGATGGGTGTTCTGCAGCTGTTGGTGATGTTATCACCTTTGGTGCAGGCCAAGAGTTTGAAGGAATCTATGAATCCGCACACACTCATAATTATCGTGTTGTTGGAGGCAGTTCTAGTAGCGTAGGAGCTGCTGGAGGGTGGATCACCGGCGGCGGTCATAGCATGCTTTCAAATGAGCTAGGTCAGAGCTTTGCATTTTGTTTCCAAAATAATCGAAATGGTGAACTAACGTGTCTTTTACTATAGGTCTTAGAGTTGATAACGTCCAACAACTGAGAGCAGTGCTTCCAAATGGCACTTATGTCACGGCTAATCGTTGTCAAAATCAAGATATCTTCTTCGCGCTTCGAGGAGGCGGCGGTGGTAGCTTTGCAGTTATCATGGAGATGAGCACCCTGGCTCACCCCGAGTCTACCACACAAGTAGCAGAGGTAAACTTTGCGAGCCTGAGTGCTGCCAATGCTGCAGATTTCATCTCTTTACTAGTTGCTAATGCCGATATGTGGGCATCCCAAGGATGGGGTGGTTATATCCAGCCTGGCCTGGTGGGCAGCCAAGTTTCTTCGTTTATTATGGCAACCTCGTTGTTGAATCATACCGAAGCTGTCATCTCAATGCAGCCAATTCTTACTTTGGTCAGTAGATTTGGCACTCTCGCAAACGCTAGCGTGACGACATTCGACACCTACTCTGATGTTTTGGCTGGTCTCACATCAACCGGACTCAGCGCTGTGCCCGCTGGAGGGGTGGCCATATCATCAAGAATCGTGCCCCGAGAGTCGTTTCTTGGCTTAAAAAATCAAACAGAGCTCTCTACAATTCTTAATGGCATCATTACCACGAATGAAGCCGAAAACCTGGTCTCTATTGTACCGCTCTTTATCTGCGTCACAGCACCCACCCTCTACTCTCAAAATCTTCCAATGACAGACTTACCTGGTGGTTCTGGGGCCGCATCAATTACTCCTGCCTGGCGAACTGGTTTGTGGCATGTCATCCACTTGCGCGTATTCGACGGTACTACGACCGAGCCAGCAATTGTCAATGCGATATGGCAGGCCGCTCACGATACTATGGATCCTTTGCGAGCGTTCACGCCGGATTCTGGAGCATATCAGAACGAAGCGGATCCTTTTGAGACGGACCCTATAAACACTTTTTGGGGTGCAGATAATTACAACCGTCTGCTGTCGATCAAGCGGAAGATTGATCCAAATAACATTCTCACAGTTCACCAAGGAGTAGGTTGGGATGACACGGATGACAGATACAGCTGTTATCCCGACGTAATTGCGTGAGATGCGCTTGATTGGATATTGTAGATGGATTGTGAAACGATGCAGTTATTAGCTATCATAGTATCCTGACTAATAGGCGACTTTTAGCACGAAAGGACCACCAGGGGTTACTGAATGGGAGTATATTCAGAAGAAAGTGAATAATACAGCAAATAGGCAGGAATGAATCTGCATGATTGAACATAGACAGCAAGTATCGCTTTTCAGTATACTTCAATTCAACATGACATGAAAGGTGTATCAACTCAACTAATTCCCCGCGTATCTTAACTAATGTGCGCCAGTCTACTTTCGAAACCTGCCTATTTTAGCTTAGACTCTTTATATACAACCTAATGAGTATACCTATGTAGCATTGATAACGTGCACTAACATACGTATAGTGGACATCGGGGATTTATAGTAGATTATCTAGGAAACATTCTGAGCAACTACTTATCGCACCGCTATCATTGTTTATGATATAAGGGTGTAGAATCTTAGAAATATGAAATCTGAGGATATTAACTGTAAAATGTATCTCTAAGTTTATTTGATATGATTGTACATGGCTAGATCAATATCATCTAAACCTTCCAGGAGAGATCGCCGGTATTGAAGTAGAAATCCTTGTCAACTCAAGTATAGATCACGGTCCAAGCAACGAGGCGCCAATCTGCGATCATCTCGTGCAGAATATAAAGTCATTCAGCTCACTTCATTACCACAGCTACATGTCCATCCATGTACTTGCCGATGTTCTTCAACCCCAACGAAGCCAGAATTGCGAGCCCGCCAAAGGCTATACTCGCATAGTACACGTACTTGTAACTTTCTGCAAAGGCCATTTGACCGGCGAGGACGACTGCATCATACGCACCCTGATTTCCAGCAATACCAGGTAGGTTCATCAACTCTTTGATTTCTGATGCACTCGTCAATTTAATGGCCTCGGTGATGATCTCCAAATCAGTGATATGAAAAACTTCCATCATGACACCACCGACATAATACTCAACATTAGTGAGAAATTTGCTAATGAAGATGTTATAATAGATTGTATAGCCGACGCCACCGCCAATAACACGAATGGACAGTGTAAGAGCTGATACCGTGGCGACGAGATCCTGTTTCAGCCTGTCTTAATCTTGCTGTGCCAATCCACAATTTGTACATTACAAGTGAAAGGATACTCACGTCGGGACAAATTATGGTTGTCATAATCGATGCTGGAACGACTATACCTCCGATTCCCAAAGCGGCAACGATAAGGATACCCCATAGCTGATGGAGGTTATCCACGCGTGCAATGGCCATAGCACCGCATCCTTTTTATGATTCAGTATATAGAGATAGAAACGTCATCGATCTTATGCCGTGTCAAGAAAATGATACAACATACCTGCAGTCATCAGGCAGCTACTGGCAAACATCAACTCTCTGATCCTTCCTTTGCAGCTACTCAGCAGCCAAAGACCAATGAATGCCCCGGCAAGAATTCCAAACCCGATAGGCAAACCACGAAGACCAACTTGAACGGGATCATGACTGTAGACGTTAAAAGCCTCGGTGGGCCAAAACATGAGTATCGAGAAGAAATTAGCACCTGAGATGAAAGTAATCAAAAGGGTAAGACCGAAAGTTCTCGGCTCTTTTAGCAAGCGAGCGGGCATGAATGGATCTTGAGTGCCGTAGATTTCCCAAATCACAAAGGCGATCAGAAAGGCAATTCCCAGAACGAGTGGAGCTAGAACATGGGCGCTATGCCAGGAGTACTACAAACGTCAATGATAATGTTTGGACAAAGTATTGGTCAATCAAATGTCTTACTTGATAGCCGCCCCATTGCAGGCCAGCCAGAAACAAAACCATGCCCGAAATGCTGAGGAATCCGCCTACATAGTCTATTTTCGAGATGATCTGCGCACGACTGAGTCCCTTTGAGTTAACCCGTCGTGGGGGGAAATAGAAGAACATGGTCATTAGTAGACCAACTCCGTTCCACGCTGCGCATAGAGCTCCAACATAGCGCCAGCTGGAGTAGTAAGCAATTAACTGCGCCCAAAGTACAGAAGGGCAGAATGGGAGGATGCTAAAGACTAGTATCGCGACGTATTTACCCCGTTTCTTGGTCGGGGCCATCTCGGCGGTAGCAGCGAGTGCAGTAAGCTCGTTGATACCAGCGCCAGCCCCTGAGATCGTCATTCCGCCTGTGCTCATTGTTGCTTCCAATCAGCAACATTTTTTTTTATTACGTAGCAATCATTTGCAGTTCGGCACCTACCAATGAAGGTGTTCATGGAATGGGCAGTACTGCTAACGATCATACCAATGCATAGCAACGATGCTCCGATTAGGGCGATGTAACGACGTCCAATCAAGTCGGAAATGGACCCGACGAATGGGCAGATGCCAGCCAAGGCTAGCAGATTTCCCAGAATCTGTAGGGAGGCTGTGCTTAGCAGAGGGTTTTCTATTACGTCGACTACGGCGCAGGCACCGGGTTTGACCGACGTACCAACCATATCCATCGATCCGCTCCTCCGATGTCTTCGTAGATATATGGCGGTATACCGCCTAACAGCACCAGAGCGATTCAGTGAGCATGAACTACAGAGTGGAACGTCATCTAGAATCGTACCGAACAGATATACGGGGATTTGACTTCCGGTCCACAGGAAAGCGAGCGCCACGAAACTCAGAAAACGGCGAACGGTCATCTATACATTGTAAATCGGTAAGCAAGAATCTGGTGAGTCGGGATCAGGGGATTGCCGATTCTTCATGCCGAACAAAACATACTGGTGTTTCATGGTCATGATCGGCATCATCGCCATCTATCCGTAGGTCTGCGCCGTGGAGACGATCATCTTGGTGGATCGACTCAACGTGTGAAGCAGCTGTTTCAGCCACGTTTTTTTCTTGCTGGCTACTAGTCGAAATCCAATCTTCACCCATGGTTGCGAATGTGACACGCTACGTTGAAGATGAACCTCAATGCGAACAAATTTTTGGGAAGGGAAAAAATCAGGGTAATGTCGATGTCGTCAACTGGGCAGACGGAGACCTTGTGGGCAACGGCACGGGTACAATTTCTGTAGTGTGTTCGGATGTAATGCTGGGAGGTCGTGGCATCTTTATGCTCGAGAAGGTGATATTACTGTAAAGGATTCTTCGAATGTACCTACGCAAACCCTTGCATGTAACGAGTCATTCAAAGCAAGCGATACTCGTCGATTCCTACGACACAACAGGCTATGTGCTAGCTATTCGGCCAGCAACAAATCGCGGCGTCTATACGACTCAAGAACCACCACAGAACACTGGGCTGTTGGACATTCTCTATACCCGACGACGCCGAGGTAAATAAAACCCACTTTGCGTCAAATCATTTGCTATCTGAATAATAGGAAAATGAAGTGCAAAAGATGCTCTGCTCCACCAGGTCCACCGAACATACGGATGACCTATACAAGCGCCTGATAAGCATCGGTGCAAGCTCCACCTTGAATTAATTCCAGATCGAGACAGCTCTGCGGTGAGTCCAATCAGAACAGAGAGAGTGACTTAGGGCTTAACGGCAGCCTCGGCAGAAAGATTCAAATCCGGAAGAAGTTGTTTTTCCTACAGAAGGGACTGACAAACTTTCTTCTATTCGTACCATGTATTCATTTCTCGTACACTAACCGGCGTTGAAACGAGGCTCATACTCGGGCTCCATGCTGGAAAACGATCCTCTTTTTGGGATGTGGAATCCATGTTCATGGTCCGACTTCGCCCTAACGTAAGCCTCTAAAAACAAAAGAAGCCGAAGCCGCCAACCTGATTGGCGCTTTCGCACTCCTGTCCTAATCGAGTTCAGTCCGAGCTCCATTCTTTGTGGGCTCCAAAGCGCCGCAGGACCTGTGGAGCGTGGCTGCTCAGGAATCGTTTCATGATTCATCGGTTGATTAAGCTTTGCGGGGCTGGTTCCGCAATTGCTCGTATCTGCCGGCTTAGAATTCACATGGAGGTCTTACCTGAGGATCATCCCGGAGTTCCCTAATTGGGTAGATAAACTATGCGGATTGCAAAGTTGGGGTATCCCAAGGACACTGCGCGACCTTTTCCGTAGTTGATGTCTACCCGTTCTTCTGCTCCGGGTGGGTTTGGCAGATTTCATGTAGGAAGAGGAAACTGCGGGTGGGTTGAGACCTCATGTTTCATCACAAGACATGCTCGAAATGCTGTATTACTTCCTAGTTTCTCGAGCCAGGAATGCAGCGTGCATCATTGCAGTCACGGCTTCACCAAGATGGCGTCCCACCTGAGATTTGTGAATATAAAAAGGCTCTGGTTCTCTGCTTGATCAACCACAATAGTCAACCTCATCTCAACGACAGGAAATGAACAGAACAAACAGATATATATTTTATTGAAGATTCTATAGTCTGGCCTCATGCCATTCCAACCCATGAAATCCACCATGTCTTTGTCCAGCATGAAGATTCTTTTCCTCGCACTTTGTGCTGGAGTTTATGGTTCACCTTTGTTGACCGACAGAGCAACTTCTGGTATGATCTACGAACTTGCCCAAGGCTGAAGAATTTTGCTCTTAACAATGTTACTAGATTCCGGCATCTTCTCCGAAATGCAGCGTGCTGCTGAATTATCTTCAGCCGCCTATACAGGTTGCCTTGGCAGCGCCTTCGATGTGACAATCACCAAGCAAATCAACGATGTCGCCACTGATACCCAGGTAAGATACAGCTACTATACTGGCCAAACGAGTCTTTCTTCGAATGCTAACCAACGCAGGGATTCGTTGGTTATTCTACCACTTATGGTCGCATTTCGGTTGTTATGCGAGGATCTACCACAGGTAAGCCTCTAGATCGGCCCAATACATAACTAGATCTACCGGTATTGACCCCTCACCATAGCCACCGATATTTTGAATGATATCGATACAACTTTGACAACACCATCATTCTCTGGAGTGAAGTTCCCAGCCGGCGTTCAGATTATGCAAGGTCTGGCATCGCCTTGGGGTGCTGTCCACGACGAGGTGATTGCCGAGGTAGCCTCGCTTATTGAGAAATACCCAAGCTACACATTAGAGTCTACAGGTCACTCTCTTGGAGGTGCCTTGACGTATTTGAGTTACATTGCTTTGGCTCAAAACTTCCCCGGCAAGAATATTACGAGCAATGCGCTAGCAGCATTCCCGATTGGAAATGCGGCCTTTGCAGCCTTTGGCTCCGCCCAAAATGGACTTCTTCGACGTGGTAACAATGTTGGTGATGGTGTGCCGGTTAGTGTCCTGAAAGCTATACTTGTAAAGTGCGAGAGATATGATCTAACTAAGCCACTCAGAACATGTACGTTTCGTTGCCATACGATTTTGTCCACTACGGAGAGGTATGTGCTATCGTTCGCTAGCCTCAGTGAATCCATGCTTATCATACTAATGCTATGTAGGAAATATACAGCTATGGCACCGCAGCGACTTGCTTGTTGTGTTCCGGAGAGCGCGACCTTCAATGCTCCGCTGGAAATGGCTTGGTTGGTGTCACAGCAGGGCATTTCTCAAGCTTTGGAATCGAGCTAGGCTACGCTGGCTGTTTTGGTCTCTGAGCAACAGCCCAATAGTCCTTCCAATGACTAGAAGCGGTATCATAGCGGCAGGCCGCTCATTGAGAACCGGCAGGAATGAACATTGGCCTGCATTCCTGGCTTCTAGGTCACGTTTCCGTGTAGTTGTCAATTTTGCCCGATTGCTTCGCGAAGTTTCATTTTGAACTAGTCTGTCATTTCTGAGTTGGCCAAATTCGAAAAGAAAAGTGTCTGCCTTACCATCGTAAGTTAATTGTAGGGCATTCTTACATGTAAATCCTTCGCATTTCAGTGAAGTCAAGTACCAGTTAAAGGCTGGAGTGAGTAGGTAACTGTCACTGCCTAAGAGCAAAGTCAATACGAAGCAAGCATAATCGATTCAGAAGTCTACATGTAAGTATCCTTTGTCAAAAGCCCATCCATCTCCAACTTTTTATATATCTGCGTGGTGATAGTAGTCGGTACGAGCCCATCTGTTGATTCTATTCTAAAAATTGAGTCGTGTCTACTCATATTTTTCGGGGAGTATCTCAATGACCCCTTTTGTATTCACTGCAAGCAGCTTCCATATAATATCGGCAATCACCCAGTCTCAATCTTCAGTCTCCTGCGCGAAACTTGTCATATCTTGAATGTAGTGATCTTTCAGTGAGGATGATTGCGGTAGATCTCTCACCGGCGATCAGAAGGGGAACATCGGTGCGTGTGGTGAGTGTGGAGACACTCAAAGGATTGGATCCTCAAATCCAAAATGGTGCCTCTACATGTAATGTTTCGTCCCCGGCTTGACTACTATTGACTCGATCCTATGACACTGTTAAGAGGCACTGACTCCAACTTATATAGGTGCTTAATACCGGTAGGGTCTTACATTATTGGCAGTTTTTATTATAGAAGGATGCTGCTATTGTTTAAGTGCATTGAGCTAGCTGGTTGAGGTATAAGGCGTTGCTGTGATTGATGTTTAATTCTCTTAGTCTCTCAGCTAACTAACTTTATTAAAGCTTTGGTCCACCAATGAAGTCCTGTACGCCTTAAAACAAGTCGCAATTCGCGAGGAGGCTGAAGCCACAAGTGTCTCAAATCGGGGATTTGCGGAGACCTAGACCCAACGTTCTGGGGCTGCTACAGGCCGGCTAAAGCCAGGGAAATGTCTTCCAACCATGCTGAAATCTGGCCAGTGTTATCTTTTGCCGTATAGATGTTATCAGAAGCCATCGACGAACGCCGCTTATGGATTTGGCCGAAGTTTGTAATGAGGGATCGATTTTTCGGTCTTTGTAGAGTAAAGACTGGGCCTCAACTTGGCTCCAACTTGGCTCCGACTTGGCTGAGGCATGACTATTTCACGCTAGAATGATCAAACAGCCATATCGCCACAGAATGCGGGGTGCTGCTAACTTAAAACGTCGTGTTACCCATCAATATTTACCCCTGGACCGAGAGCGTATATGTCTGCAAGCAGAAAATCCGAGAAACGATGGTTTACTGCGGTAAACCCAGCAGAGGTTGTGAGAATTGCCGAAAAAGAAAGATTCGAGTAAGTATGCCACAACAGGGAAATAGCCGTGCGTCTTACGGGTTTGCTCGCTGATACCCTCGTTGCAGTGCGATCGGACTGAGCCTGCGTGCTTCAACTGCCAGCAAGCAAAATTTGCCTGTCCGGGTTATCGCAGCTTGGTCGATGTGAACTTTCGCGACCAATCCCAACATGTCATTGACAAAGCACAGCTGGCCTATCGCGGTCAAAAGAGCAGAGCCGGCGTGCCAAATGCAAAGAGGACCAAGCATATACAATCCATACAGCCCATATCCTGCCTGATCTCGACTACCGCGATGGATCAGCCAATCTGTATCTTTTTACATAGTTACGTCCCACCGGACTCGGTCCCCGTGAAAACTCAGTTGACCATGTCCCAAATTGTCACACAAGTCAAATCAAGTTGTGCTGTTCGTTGCGCGATATCGTCTGTTGGACTCGCAATGCTTGCGAACACCAGAAATGATCCGAATCTGATGACCGAGGCTCGGAGGGAATATACCACTGCCCTGCGATTGACGAATTCCGCCCTTAGACGTGAGAACGACTGTCTACAAGACACAACACTCAGTGCAGTCCTGATGCTAGGCATGTTTGAGGTCAGAATCTAATTTTCGTTCTTTTCTCTCCCTCTCTTTTTGACACTGTCATTTTGTGATCCGAGTTATCGTTTTTAACCTGTTGACATGCCAATAGGTGATGGCTTGCGAAGCCCCCAAATCCGTGGAGAATTGGCAGAAACACATCACCGGTGCTGCCACACTGCTACAATTGTGGAAGTCGAAGAAAGATATGACGTCCACAAGTATTCAGCTATTTACACATCTTCGCACGGACGTGGTATGGATGTCACAGACAGAATCTTGTTAGGTCACCACACTAACTGGTCCCGCAGATGGCAAACTGTCTGCGAACTCAAACCCACGTTCCTCCCATGGTTAGACAATTGTCGACATTGGTGGGGACTTATAGATCCGAAGAGAACCTTCACGCCGAGAGTCTAGGGGGAATTGTGGCTGAGGCGTGCGATCTTTTTGCTGACGTGCGAGGAAACGGGATTCCGGAGCTTGTGAAAGTCATTGAAAGGGCAGAGGACATCGATAATCGGATGCACACTTGGAGTTTAGGTCTTTCATCACGGTGGAGATATACAACTCACAATTACTCCGAGAGCCGTCGAGTCAACCACGATACCTGTGGTGGTACATACCATCTATACCCTCATGTCTGGGCCTGTAACATCTGGTCGTACTACCGGACCGGACGTATTCTTCTCAATCTCTTGATTCGCGACCGTTTGGAACCACTTGCCGACTATGACTCTGAATGGCGGAGTGCCTACCAAAAAGCCAAAGAAAATATCGCTGAACTGTCTATGGATATACTACACAGCGTACCGTATTCGATGTCGTTGCAGTTCTCGCCCCCATCGGTGGCTGGGATCAACTCGCCCCCTGGTGGATGTCTGGGTGGATATACCATCTTATGGCCCCTTTATGTGGCTGCTAGTGTTTCTGCCCCTGGCTCTAGCCATCGGAAATGGGCCATTGGCCGGTTGGAGTACATTGGGCACCGTATGGGAATAGGTCAATCATTGCTTATGGCAAGAGTGGTACGAGATGAACTACCGCGTGAGTCGTTATCTATATATGACTACTGTCAATCTTACCGGCCACACTTGTGGTGAAGGCGATGACTCGACGAAGTGCCATAGCTTTTTTTCCAACATAACTCACTCTAAAGCCATTCATCACCTCAATCTGTTTAGAAGAGATCTTCTCCACGCTCTTCATTTCATTCTCCTAAAATCTTATGATCAAATGACCCCAGAAAACCATCGTCGTTCTAGCACCATGGTTGTCAGTCGGATTTGTTTCGAATCATTGGGCACTCGTTCAGTACATGTAATAGGTCGCATGTCCAATCATAGTCACAGCCCCTCTGTCAAGCCTTGAGAAGCTCTATGTATCATCATGGAGAAGTCTTACATGCGGCTAAAACCAGAGGAATAAAGCCTGCATGCACATCATGACTCCAACTCACACCCTAGCGCCAGTGTCTAGACAACGTACAAGATAAGCTGCCTATTCTTTAGCTGTTTCGCACTGTGTTTCTTCTGCGTACTACCGCCATTACAGATAGCTTTCCTACAATTCTCTCTACTACCTATCAACACAGGGAAGTATATATTATATTACAAAAGACAGGTATACCTCGTTCAGTTTGACTTGAATCAGTAAAGCCAAAGTTGGGAGGGTGAGAATGATCTATGGGAAAGCGCATGTACTTGGTGTGAGGAGAGCGTGATTGGGAAAGCGAATCAGGCCCTCTTTGGTCTAGTTGTAGTTGATCGCGACACGGGCTTGTCCCTCTATGTTGATCTTTCCGCAACTCGTCGCCAATGGAGTCAGGCAAATAGGCAAGCGGCTCATTACGAGATATAGACGATGATGTCTGCTGTGCCCAGGTGGAAGAGGGATGTATAATGTATTTTTAGATATCTATGTAGTTACCTAAACTTTACCATTTAATCAGACTTTATACTTAACCTGGAATATTGCATCTACTCCCTCCGAGCAACAGCCCGCTATCTGAGTATACATATAATAAACTAGTACTTGAGACCTAGAAAGAATCGACCATTACGACCTTGAGCAGAAGAAATTGCACCACAATGGATATGGTTAGTAGGTATGCAGGGGGCCTTACATACTACAGTGCAACATCCGACCCCTGTCTGGACGCCTGAGAGGTGCCCATTGCATGCCCAGGATTCACATGCATGGTTTGTAATACTAGTTCGTATGCACTCTGCTATGTAACCAAGAGCAGTGCGGGATGGTGCTTGAATTTGTTCCGAGACGCATACTGGCCTGCGTCGCATGAATCTTTGTTGATTAGACATGCATGCCAACATTGAGCATCCATAGGCCGCGGACCGATGGATGATCACAGCGAGTTGCGCATGTCTACAGTTGGTAATCTGTTTACCGCTGTTGATTTCTATCACGCTACTCATGTAGGGAATAGATTGTCTACACTTATGTCGTTGAAAATAGAAAGGCGCGTACACGCATATATGCTTCACCCAGTAACATACCCCACGAGAAACGGGACAATTGCTGGCAACGAATATTCTCGCCCATAGACCGAAAACAGATGATGGCCGATCAAGAGGCGTATGTTCTTTCATATCGGCGAGATAACACTGATGAGGATGAAAGACTAGATTGGCAACATGAGCTAATCAAACACTTGATCTGGGGTGGTCGGTTGATTCAAGAGTCAGTTCCTCTGAGCACTTTGATCAACGACCACAGCAGAATTGCTGATGTGGGATGCGGTACTGGGATCTGGCTGAAAGAGGTCGGAGACATGTTGTCTAACTCTGCAGGTATTTTGGACGCAATGGGAAATAACAACGCTGCCCCTCGTTTGGTGGGCTTTGATACAAACCCCCGGGCATTTCGCTACGACTCGAAACCGAGTCTCCAGCTCATCGAGCATGATTGCACCACACCATTTGCTGCAGAGTACATTGGTCAATTTGACCTGGTTAATATCCGCGGTCTTGCGTATGCAATACCGGAAGAAAAATTCATATTTCTTATCAACAACGCAATTCAGCTCTTGAGTAAGGCCCCCATCCCCACCCCACCTGCTTCCGAGATTTAGCATGTGTCACTGCTTTACGCCTAAGTACCCTGGGTATCGATGCTGATCGTTTACTGTAGAGCCGGGGGGTTATCTCCAATGGACTGAAAGCGAGGCTCAACTCTTCAAAGCCTACCCGGAGACAGCCGAGATTTCGGAAACAAGAAAGATAATTGAGTACGAAAGAAAAGACCGAGGGCTTGTTGCATTGTATGTCCCATTGAAAACATGCAATGTGTGAAGGCCTTCTTTGCTGACTCTAATGAGTTTACCGCATTTCATGATACGACAAATCTTAAATTGCGACCTGAACGAAGCCAACACTTATCCTGGTGGTGATGTCATGACCATGCTCAATTTTAATCTCATACCTGCAGGCTTCGCCGACGTGTCTTGTAAAGATGAGGCTATGAAGACGAAATTTTCGGATATACTACTTGAATCCCTGGACCTCCTCTTGAATGCGGCATTACTCCGTAAGTGGCCACAGGATCAAGAGGCGGATAGTAAAAATAGGGAGGCTGGAAATGGAAGAGCCTATGCAGATCATTGGCGAAAGGAGGATATTTTGAGGCTTATATCTTATATCAAGCAAGAAAGAGGCTCTGGGGATGTTAGAATGGGTGGCATATTCCCTGTACTTGTTGCGCAGAAGTCAGCTAAGCTTAAATTGTAAGAACTTAAATTTCAACAGATTTTTCAATTGCGTGATGTAATGGATATTATTTTGATTTGAGGAAAAATCATATTATGTCTCATAAGCATCTTCTTAGACATCTTAATACCTGACAGACATATATAACGACTAATAATCACCCCATGAACGGGGCCTCGTTTGTGGTCGTATGGTAATACGTGAATTTCTCAATACCTCCGGCCGTACAAGTGTTTCAACAAATCAGGAACATGTTGGACTATGGTGGTGTAGCGAGTTCTTGATATCCAGGCAAACGCTCTATGCCATGTTCCTTTGTTACATATATCTGGTGGTCAACGACCCAGTCTTTCAAAGCATAAAAATCTCTACACTTGTGCTGACTAGAGGCGACATTAGCACAATTGGCCCAAATGGAAAGTTGGCGTTCGATCGTACGTACACATTAAAATCAGGGAATGGGTTCTCATGGCCCTTGACCCAAACGTAAGTCAGAATTCCCGCATCTGCATCGCACATCAACTATGACATACGGTATTAGCTTGTGAATGAATCCAATTAAATCATGATAGCAGAAAGACACATACCTTCTGGCGCAAGATATCAATACAGTGATCTATAGGTCTCTGTTAACACCTTCCTTTGCCTCTCGCAAGAGCTTGCGGCTCACCAAGATGGAATCGAAGCACTTGTGGACTGTCCTCCCATGGACCTGGCTTATCTTTGTAATAGTCCTCGTATGTAGCTTGTCGAAGCATGTTCAGACAGTGCAGTAAGTGTAGAGCCTCAACAGATGCCATATAGCCTCCTCCAATTTCGGGGTATAATTCCACCGAGTATGAGGCTGAAGCGTTGATAGCGTGCAAGGTCTCTTTGGGGATGCTTATGACACCTCCTGTGAGTGTTAGTCGCGAAAACATTCGGTGTTTTAAGTATTGATGGTTCGAGAGAGCTTTTTCAATGGAATTAATCCTACTCACCGTTCTGATAGGTAATATTCTCCCATGCAGCATCAATATCTGGGTTCGGTGTGCCTTTGAAAGCGTTTCCTTTTGCGAAACTGCCATCAAATCTCTGTAAATAGTTGGTGTTTTCCAGCGCCTCTAGTGCGGGAGAGTAGAAGGGAGTATAGTCCGCACAGTGACATTGCTGCGCTAAGCGACGAAAGTACACAGTACTGAGTAGTAGAGAAAAGGAGATTGTGATCCATATAATCTGAATGACCCAGTATCTGGTATTACCTCTCCATGTATGGCGGCTTGTATGAGGTTTTAACAAATCTAGGTCATCATCCCCGGCTTCATTTGAAAGTAGTCTTTCTTCAGAACATCTGCTGTCGTCTTCTGAATTCATGGCACAAATTTGAAAGGAGAGAGAATAGACTGCTAAGAGTGACTAGAATTAGAGAGAGGAAAAAGAACCGGAAAATGGACGTGAGTGTTTTCCGTAGCCTCGAAAACCACACCACAACTCCAAGGCTACACAGCACACAGTAGCTGATAGGCAAGAAACCCCTTGGAAGCTGTTGAGGGTGTGACGTGGCAACATTAACTCCCACAAATACACTATGCCATGCATGTCTATATATTAAGTTTGTATTGCTTGCATACACAAATCACAAGCTAAGGTCAGAGATGCATGAATCACCTCAATCCTGGTCTAGGGACAATTCCGTGACCGTGGAGTGGTTATCAAAGCGATGAGTCTGACATGAAATCACGATACTGGTGGGTATTATTCGAGAATCCATGTAAATAGGGTGTCTATAAAAGCAGCCTCTTCCCTTCGCTGTCCGCAAGTTCTACTTGACTGAGAAACATCCTTTCCCAGAACACAAATCCATACTCTACTTTGGACAAAACCAAATACTCAAAGAAATTCAAATTGAAGACCTCTACAGTCGGCAAGATGCAGTTCTTCTTCTCTCTCCTTATCGCTTCCCTCATGGCTGTGGCCATTGCTGCACCGGTCGCCCAGCCTGAAGCTGAACCAGATATCGCTGTTGTCAACTCTCGCTTTCTCACCTACGAGGACTAAGAGGGGCAATGCATCTGCTTTTCGCCTCTTGTACCTTCGAAACAAGGCAGCATTTTTCTACTACTGCAACAAGGGGTCATCACCAGTGGTGTAATACACCCTAATTATGTTCAAACCGCTTTGATGGAGCTGAACGATGCAGCTACGGGGGTGTGCAGTGTGCAGTGTGGTTTGTGCGCAACAGGCATGGTGATTAAAGGGTATTAGCCTGTTAGATTCTTATTTTTTGTTTAAGCGTTCTTTGGGATCAGGCATGCTACTGCAGATCCCAGGTTGTTGGTGGTTGTGGAAGTCAGAGGCTGTTGATAATAAGTCATGTTGTTATTGGTGGTATTCCTTCCTTATGAATCATAATCAAGATACGTACACATCCACTTGGTCATTACAATTTTGTTTTACAGTGACTAGTTCAGCTTTTACTGCACCCCTCAAGTAAAAGAGCCAGTGATATTAATCAGTTTTGATTAAACGGCTCACGGATGCCAGTGCTTTGCATATGTGATCGGCATGTTATCCGAGAACCCTAGAAGTAATAGTACATACAGTTGTAATCAAAACCCAAGCATCAAACATACGTATACCTGTTTTGCTCGGCCCCCAAAAGGTGCGTAAACATGCAGGGTGCTAGTTGTGGCTGTTGCGGCCTACCCACGTCGTATACATCAGCTGCTGCGGCCAGTCTCCAGGGGTCTGCTCACTTTCTGCAGAATTCTCCACGAAACACACTGGTTCTAGCACGATCAGGCTGAGACTATGCCTGCCTTTACGTCCTCGTAATCCACATGCGCAATGAAATAGGTTTGAACATTTTCCAAAATAGGACACCTTCCATCATGATCAAGGGATCCTGAAAATAACAGCTACAAAGTTACTTTTCCGCCCCAAACGAACAATCGCCGTTGAAGTAGGGATAATAAAACACCTCGGATATGCCTTTTAGCCACGCAGTCACACCCATAATGACAACTTGAGATAACCTAATTGGACTGTGAGACTCCTGAGTAAGCACAGGAAAGGATTAAATATATCAGAGATTCGAAAGAAAAGCTCGGACAAGAACTTCTACTACAGTGTAGAAGTTATACATTGTCTATGTCTGTGACAATATTGCTACCGATATATACTGCAACATGACGATGACAGCAACAGCAACAGTGATTTTGGTTGTGACGACCATTCTCGGTGTCCTGGCAATTATTGCGGTAACCCTACGTTTATATTGCCGCGTGTATCAGAAAGAACCATTTGGTGGTGATGATTATTGTGTTATTATCAGTCTGGTATGAAATTCGGCCATACTCTGTCAATCACTGACCCTTCTGTGCTAATTATGTTCTCCTTCTAGATCCTTTCTACTGGAATATCAGTTTTGATAGATTACACGACTTCTGTCTATGGTGTGGGGGATCCATCATATATGCCTCCAATGGACGCTCTCATATTCTCCCTCAAGGTATTTCTTACGTCTTTAAAAACCATTTCGACACTCACTAAGTAGCAAATACAGGTGAATTTTGCAGCGGAAAACTGCCAGATAGCTGCCATGGGGTTCGTCAAAGCTTCCCTGCTGCTGTTCTATAGGCGAATTTTCTGGGTCTCGAGATCGTTCGTTATTGCCAGTACCATCTTGCTGGGTATTCTCACGAGTTTTACTCTAGCAGTTTTATTGGTATGGATAACAGATAACATGTCGATATTTCACACGCGGTTACTAATTTTGATCTCGTTAGTCTGTAATATTCTCTAAATGGCCTGTGGACGATCAATGGAATCCAACAGCACCATTTAGAATCAATGCCTCGGCAATTCTGCTCTCATACGTCGCCGGAAACACCCTTTTAGATCTTTTAACACTGAGTCTTCCCATCGTTGCTATTCAAAAGATGCGTATCAACACCTCTCGCAAAGTGGTTGTGTCAACAATTTTTGCCTTTGGATCTATGTGAGTAACAGACCCGTACATTTCCTTTTCTATGTCCATTTCCCTTGCCAACAGTCATAGATGTATTGTGGCTTCTCTACTCCGTTTATATTACGCGGTGCAATACACCAAAGTTCCAGCAACACCGACTAGTCTCTTCAATCGTGAGTTTCTGTCCAGATGCATACTTCCTCATAGAGATCAATAATGAGAGATTCTAATAAAATCACAAGCACCTTTCATATACAATATTCTATGGGCCATCATTGAGCCGCCCGTCTTCATCATAGGAGGCTGTCTACTAACCCTAGGTCCCCTGTACCGAGCAAAATATGGACCGAAAACTCTCTTTCAGCGTTTCTCATCGAAGATCTTGTCCAAGTCAACGTCTTCTGCTGCAACTTCAAATCCTAACAATTATTCTGAATCAGTTGAAACCTTGAGGAAAAAATACCCGTGGGCACCGCATTTCAATACAACTGAACAGATATCAAACCGAACAGCAAACTTAGAAGATATTGAGCTTTCGCGTTTTGAATCCGAATTAGTTTAGAGAGGCTGCGTTTGGCAACATGAAATTGGGTTGGAAAAACATTTACGAATATTCACTTTTCTTCTCTGTCCATTTTCGAGTTTCTCTTTTTTTGGACAAATATAAAAAAGCTTTTCTTGTAACTTTAGATCCATGCACACTCAGAAATAGTCGTAAGTAATTGACTGGCTGAAATCAACTTTGAAAGAGAGTAGGCATTGAACACCAAGGAAATTGAGCGGCCAACAAGTGTATTCCAGCCAGATAGCTTCGCAAGTAGACACATCATGCGAAAGCAGGCGCATTCTCCTTCTATTTTGAGAAAGGACATACGTACTGATTCCCTGGCACATGCAATGTAACGTCAGGCGTGTCTAGACCAGGGGCCGATCAAACATTCAAAGAACTCATGTTGCTCCGGAAGACCAGCCTTTATCCCTGTCGATTCGAAATTTAGTGTGCAACTAGACGCATGAGTTGTGATATGACGCACCTTCGGGTTTCTATTTCTTTGTCTCGTGTATGCTAGCGGTATTTTTGCTCCCCATGTGTAACATATGCTCACAAGATTGACTTGTCGTGTAGGTGGCTTACGAAGTCTGTTTAGATTTTCATATAAGTGAGCACAACTTTTGAATATTTTTTTCCCATACGAGACACCACAATTTACATATTTCTTATCGTTTATTTGCCTAGGAAGAAAAAAAGGTCAATGAAACCATGAGTTCCTCATCCCGTCCAGTCTTTGTACTTGTTCCCGGAGCCTCGCAAACACCAGCTGCATATGGATACCTCCTACATCTCCTTCAGTCTAAAGGATACGGCGCCTTCAGTGCCCTTTTGCCTAGTGTAGGTGCTACGGAACAAGTCACTGCCGCCGATGACGCAGAATACGTGCGTTCGCGCATGTTACTTCCGGTCCTCGACATTGAGCAACACAATGTCATCATAATCAGCCATTCTTATAGTGGAATTCCAGCCAGTGCAGCTGCTCTGGGTCTCGGAAAGGCCGATAGAAATGCCGAAGGAAAGAAGACGTCGGTTCTGGGTCAGATATTTATTGCCGCGGTTCTTGCCAAAGGAGGGGATGGATTGGATCTTGTCGCAAATTTCGGCGGCCAGATGCCACCGCATATTCGTGTTGATGTAATCGTTCCTCTGATAGTGCTTTCATGATGTTCTCGGATTGACATGAAATATAGGAGCCGGCAAATCTTCTCAGATGCGACGACCCTAAACCACCGTTATTCAACGACCTACCTTCGGAACTCGCAGATGCTGCAGTCCTATCCTGCGTCAGCCAATGCAAGACCTCGTTCTTAAGCCCTTGTCCGGCTGCAAGCTGGGATAATGAAGCATACAAGGGCCGGGTTGCATATGTCAAGACAGTCAATGATCAGGCAGTCCCCTACGCTGCACAGGCCATGATGATACAAGCTTCTGGTCAGGAATGGATTACGCGCGATATCGAAACGGGGCATAGTCCACAACTGGTGGCGCCGGAGAATCTGGCTGATATTCTGGTCGAGATTGCAGAGCACTTTGAGGCATTGTAGAAGAATCAATTCATGACCAAGGGTGAAATTTTGATTGTCGTCCTCTTTCACGAATTTCAGTCCCCTTATGGTTGGTGCGACGTGTTTCTTTTCGATTCTATATGACATTCGTTAAGCTAGACGAGTGTACGGTGGCCCAGTCATTGCGAAAGTGTATTAGCGAATACATCTATTTCGTGTTTGATCTTTGCCCTTTTAACTTTAGCTCGAGGTATAGGCTTCTGGTGTGCTTTTCTGGAAGCAGAGTCTCGTGTCCCTCTAATCTTTCCCCTGCTCTTATGCGAGAGACCAATCTTTACATGTAATCCTCATAGCGAGCTTTATGACTCCTAACTCACCTTGGAGCAAGTTCGGTCGGAGTAAGACCGATTATTACCAAACGTGGTTAGAAAAGTCACAATTTACTCCCAGGTTTGGACACTGGCTTCATCTCTGCCGACGTAGCCGACCCGATTATCATTAGGGCTAGACAAGCTCCATACCCGGGGTATCCATCCCGTCTAGGTCTCAGTAGCGCAGCCTGTCATATTCTCAGAACATGCCCACGTTTTCTCCAAGTTGTTTAAATTCCTCTCCATGTTAGATTAAACTCAATTAAGCATGCGGGTCTCTCCACTTCCGACGTACAGATTACTTGTCGATTGGTTGAACTATGTACATACTTTGGAACATCTGGGATAAAGATCTTGTGGTGTTTCTGTGCCTAGAAGTCCGTTGAGAGATTGATTAAGTTGTGGAATTTGTCGGAAGCAAGTAGGAGTGATTATATGGATTCAATGTTGGTTGTTTATGTCTCCGTCCATTGAAAATGGTCATCACAAGCACGTTTTTATCGGCAATCATGCCTGCCCAGATCTTAGGGCTCGTCGATATTAGTTGGAAAGACTATTTGATGTAGAATAACGCAAAGCTAATATTTCGCATCAGATGAGCTAGCAAGCAAAAACAGCTATAAACCCAGGTCAAACCCATACCTTTGATTGACCAACAGTCAGTCCAATCTACTCTACAATGGCGATTCTGACGTTGTTGACCACCGGTCTGGCGCTGACCTCCGTGGCCTCCGCAGCCACTAAGCCCTATCCCAAGTTCGGCAGCAAACAGTTCGACCAGTCATTCCTCGACGGATACAACCTGTTGAAATTCACATCGAGTCTCGGCCCGTATTCGGATCGTGTCTCTTACGGTGTCGATAGAAACACACCAGCAGGATGCGAAGTAGACCAAGTACACATGCTCATGCGTCATGGCGAGCGTTATCCCGACGCCTTCTTGGCCGTCGAATACGTCGCCGCGTTGGAGAAGTTGTACGGCTCAAAAATCAAAACCTGGTCCGGAGATCTTGCGTTCTTGAATGAGTGGACCTACTACGTCCCCGATGCAGCTCTCTATGGTCAGGAGTCCACAATGGGACCATACTCTGGACTGCTCAACGCATTCAATCGAGGCAGTGAGTATCGTCTCCGCTACGACCATCTGTGGGACGGCAAATCCATTGTCCCCATCTTCACGTCCGGTTATGAGCGCGTTATCGAGACGGCTCGTTATTTCGGTCAGGGATTTTTCGGATACAATTACTCAACCAGCGCAGCTATCAATATTATCCCCGAAGCAGCCACGCAGGGTGCAAACAGTCTGACTCCTTCGTGTGCTGCAGATACCGGTTATGAAACCTGTTTCTTCAAGACAAGGACTTCTCCGTTGTTGAACGTTGCTGCTGCACGATTCAATGAGCAGAATCCTGGATTGAAGCTTAACTCTACTGATATTTATAACATCATGCGTGAGACTACTTTCTTCCGCAGGGGGTTTTGAATGATACTAACTTGACTTGATAGAAATGGCCGCCTTTGAGCTGAATGTTCGTGCTTATTCACCCTGGATGGATGCTTTCACTTTGGATGAGTGGGTGGCTTACGGATACCTCACTGATCTGACTTACTACTACTGCTTTGGGTCAGTCTCTCGTTATCCTCTAAGTGATACTCTGCTAACATGTCACAGACCTGGTGACCCGTACAGCTTCGCAGTAGGCCAGGTCTATGCCAACGCCACTCGATTCTTGATGGAAGCTGGACCCCAGGAAGGATCTATGTTCTACAGTTTGCACGTGCCTCCTTTAACTCATAATGTCACTTTTGCCCAACATCTAACGATTTATTAGTACCCACGATGCAAACATCACCCCCGTCGTCGCGGCCCTAGGCATCGACGTTCCCGAACAACATCTCCCCAACGACACAATCCCTTTCCCCCATACCTACCACACCGCCAACATCGTGCCCATGGGCGGCCACTTGACTCTCGAACGCATGACCTGCAATGCCACCGCTCTCAGCAAAGCCGGCGTCTTCGTTCGCGCAATCATCAACGAGGCTGTCGTTCCATGGAGTACCTGCCAGAGCGGTCCCGGATTCTCGTGCCCGTTGGCAAATTATTCGGCTATGATTGATCAGGTGCCCAAATTTACAGAGACCTGTGATACGCCAGCGGCTTATCCCAAGTATTTGGACTTTTTCTGGAAGTATAATACTTCCACTCAGTATAACTATCAGGAGGGACCGATATCGTATCAGCTTACTACTACTAATGTCTAAGGAAACCAAAAATCTACATGTATGATATTAGCTTCACCGAGCACCAGTTGACAGTGTGTTGCTGCTTATAATGAGTCTAGCTCATAGTTAGAATGAATGATATTATTGTAAGGCTGAGATACGAACAGGCTTACAAATCAGAAGAACCGATTAAACACTAAATATATACGAGTAGCAATACTTATGGATATTCAAACCGGACTCAAACGGTCCCCAGAAACCCTCTCACTTTCCGTACGCATTTTGTATGATAAATGTGTATCCTCCATTAAGAACAGCAGCTGCTGCCATGGCTCCGATCGTCCAAACGGCGCCGCACTAGTTGACTCGTATGCCGACATAAAAGCCGCCATGGCCCTTATTCTGGCCCTGGAAACTTGGATCAGTACGGACGGCTAGATGATCCGAGTCCGTAGGTGCTCGTAGTAACCTCTATTTTGTTGGAGTTTTGCAGGGATCTGATGTCTGCATTTAGAGCTTAAGGTACGGCGAAAGTCGTGGTAACCCACGAACAGAATTCGAGTTGCTGGTTTTGATATACTTTGAATACGTAAAACTGTATATCAACGTGTAGAGATTACAGTAGTGACATTGATGAGAAGAGAAAAGCGTTGGGAATTAAGGGGAGAGATGTACTGAATACATTTGCCAAACTTCTAGCCTCGTCTAATCAATCAAGTGTTTAACCCCTACTGCATCAGGCTATCCAGGGTCACCATCAGGTCCAATCAGGGATCACGAACGGAGGTTGATGGCCTAATGCACATGAAGACGTAGCTGCATCTTTATATTTCTGGTTAGTGCATTGGACTAGCTGGGGTGTGACAAACGCTCGTCAGAACTAAGTTGAACTGCATCTGTACGGAAGGCTTCGGAGATTGACTAAGTATCTGGAAACGTAGATCTTCTTTTAGATTTAGTAAAAATACCGTACTATTCACCTCGTTTACTTTCCTAATTATATTTCAATGTTCGATGTCGGTTTGTGACAGGACTAGTATGGAGAACTGGCGATGGTCATCAAGGAAAATATCAGCCATATACTTATGTAGTGACGCTTGATACAACGTTTTAAGATTGACGTTGTTGAAATAGGGCTAGGGCTCAACCCAACCCATGAAGACGACTTAGGGTTTGTGTTACTCGGCGCTTGGCATGCCCGAGGCCTAGGCTCTTCTATACGTAAGTTGGTAGGCAGTGCAAAACCCACAAGGTGGTGGCAATAAGCGCTCTCGGTGAGACAGTTTCAACGTGGAGGATGCGAGTCAGATCCACTGGCCATGAGCATCGAGACAGGAATGGAACGCGTGTCGCCGATTACCTGGGTTGGCAGTGAGGGTCACCACATCATTCAAAGTTGTACCGCAACAGCCGGGAGGACTGTCTGTGCACGAAATACGTTGAATACAGTGGATGGATGGATACATTGTGTTCAGCATGATTTGGCTGATAACAAACTGGCTTTACAATGTAAGAATCAAAACCCCTCAGACCTTCCAGTGGATTGACTCACCTGCCTCATTACTGGACGACGAGGGGTTGATCGAGGCAACAGGCAACCTCCACCTCGTGGACGGAGTAATAATAGACGGCGTTATTGATGTTTCAGGTTTCCCGCGGGCTGTGATTTGTCTGTTGTCGTGTGTCGGTGGGTCAATCAAGAGGCCTGAGTTAGCGCTGGGAGCGTCAGTGTCAGGGGAGAAGCGATGGAACATGGAGCGCGCTGGGCGGGTTCGAAGTTACACAGTAGATAGTCTAATCACCGCCCAATGACAGCGCGTTCAGCAATTGTACTGATAATGCCAGGATCACTTGCGACATCCCCCTTCGCCGTTTAATCTATCCATCGCCGCCTCTTCTTGTTTTGTTCTGCTTTTCTATCCAGTTTTCCGCAACAATTGATTCTTTGCAGTCTGTCATCGACGACCGGCACTTGCCATCGTCTATCTCTGTCGTCGAGAGTCCTGCCAGCCCTGGTTGGTTGCCGCGTGCTCTCATTCCGTTCCTGACCTGTTGGACGTTTTCGGGAACACCTGTCTTGTTGACTCAATTGCATCCCTACGTCTTCGAAACACTCAATCGACTCCACCGTTCGCTGTCTTCGGGCTCGAAAGCAACCCAACCCGCCTTGCTTTCATCGAAAACGATTACTGTATCTCTATACCGACTCGCCTTTCGCTCACGGTCACCGGTTACCCCTCTGCTCGTGACAACCAAGTCGACCAATACTCGCTATAGATACTCAAAATAACAAAAAGTCCCATATTATCTCGCAACGATGAATGTCAACAAGAAACTAGATCGCTTCAAGCAATGGGCTGGCGAAAGAATGGGAGGAGAAGTCAAGACCAATGTCTCTGATGACTTCAAAGCTTTGGAGACAGAAATGAACTTGCGACACGATGGTACGTCGCTAATTGAGTCGCTTCGCGATGATTTGACCTAACGATTTTCTCCACTAGGCATGGAAAAAATGCATCGTTCGATGACTACTTATGTCAAAGCTATCTCTAAGCGCAAGGAAGGAGATGATAAGGAGAAAACACTACCGATCGCGCACTTGGGAAGTGTCATGATTCAGCATGGCGAAGACTTTGATTCTCATTCCGACTTTGGTCGATCTCTTGCTTGTATGTTGCAGATAAGATTGATCTGACTTTCCATGTTCATTGCTAATTGTTGTACAAGTGACTGGAAGAGCCCACGAGAGGCTTGCCCGTATTCAGGTACGTTTACACAACCTAATTCAAGAACAATTACAAGACTAACCTCGTACAGGATAGCTACTCCGTCCAAGCTAGCACCAGCTGGCTCGAGGCTCTTGAACGCAGTCTAGCTTCTTTGAAAGAGTACCAGGTATGATAAAACAATTGTGCATCATTTGACTCACAAGCTAACTGTGAATAGAATGCGCGTAAAAAACTAGAAAGCCGTCGCTTGGCCTATGATGCCTCCTTAGCTAAGATGCAAAAAGCTAAAAAAGAGGACTTCCGTGTCGAGGAGGAACTCCGCTCACAAAAAATAAAATACGAGGAGACAAATGACGATGTTTATCGTCGAATGATGGATATTCAAGAAGCAGAAGGCGAAAACTTGACGGATCTCACAGCTTTCATTGACGCTGAGCTCAACTACCACGACCGTTGCCGTGAAGTATTGCTTCAGCTGAAAAATGAATTGCCAGCGGCGTAAGTCAATGTATACATAAAAATATACAGAAAAGAGCATCATGCTAATTCTTGGATAGGAACCCACCAGTGTCACAGGCGAATAGCCGTCGCCCTAGTCGAGCGCGCTCAAATACGGCTCATTCGTACCAAGAGAGATATGAGCCAGTCCAGGAAGTCTCCCCGCCATCACCTCCCCGTCCAATGATCAAGGCGAGACGATCGTCGACATTTTTCGCACAGAACGACGATACACCGCAGGCACGACCGGAAGCCGTCTATGCACGCCCAACGATCAACCGCGTCTCAACCTACGATAGCTCTACATATACCCGCAACGACGAGTCTCATACCCCCAATCGAGTTCATAGTGACCTTTCAGTTCGCACGGCCAGAACGAACCTAAGACCGGTCAGCAAGATCTATGAAGACTATCAGGACAGCTCCTCGTACGGAAATGTGAGCCCGTATGACGATAGATCGGAGTCGTCTGCTACGTCGCAAAATGGTTACTTTTCACGCACACCCAGCTCATCCGCCTTGAATTCTACTTCACCCGCTGCGAAGAAAGCACCGCCTCCTCCTCCGCCATCACGAGCAACCAAGCCTAAGCCTCCCCCACCACCTCCAGCGAAGCGCAATTTGATTGGAGCGTAAAAGCATCACTAGCGATTTGAGTAACTAGTTTGTTTGAGCTTTGCATTGTTTATGCTATCTGTATCTGTATTTGTACTGTTGAGTTTGTGTGGATCCACGGCTGGTACCATGCTGGATCTTCTTGATGAATGTTGTCGTTCTTGTGGTTTTGGAAGAGTTGAACAAGTAGTGAGCCTCGATATTTGTCTTGTTCTTTGGCGTGACATCCAATATTAAAAGCCATTGTCCGGTAAGAACTGACCGATAGAGTAATGCGCGGACATACAACGTTGTAGATTTTCCGCTCCGGCCTAAACGCGGACTAGCGCAGTGAGCGTCGTATCCATAATGTCACATGACGTGAACCGGTACGGGTACTATCTGGAAGCGGTTAGTGCAGGTCACGTGGCTGGCTGGCAAATCTTCGCCCTCGCCGGTTTCCTTCGTTGCTGAGAAGAAAGCCAGCCAGGCTCAGCCCAGGACCCCCGACTCCAAACTCCGTCGCGTCGTATCCCATCCATCAACATTTTTATCCGCCAACACCTTTGAACGCCCTCCCAACGCGATTTTCATTCCTTTCAGGGCCCTTTGGCCCGGCCGTCACCGTCAATTTCCACCGGTCGAGTTGGAAGGTGGTCTTCCCACTTTGTCCTTACTGTGTCTTTGCTCCTCATGAGCGAGATACAACCCACCCGCGCTCATCAACCCTCAACGACGCTACTTGAGGCGCATTTCATCGTTTGACATCGCTTCGCATTCGCGCATCCCATCACGCGATTGAACCTTGCGCTCTTTGGTCATCCCATACATCGACCCGACGCGTTAGTACTTCGCGCTCTTACACAAAATTTCTTAGCAAATCGCCCTCGGCGGGCACCGCCGCCGAATTTCGAGACGAAAATAATAAAACATTCGGTCGCAACATGGCATCGATTCAGCAACCGCCCAATAATATGGCTGCGGCTAATCCAAATATGCCTGGCAATCCTAATCTGCCGAGCGAACTTACGCCTCAGCGTTTGCAGGAGGTCTTCCAGGTACCCATCCCATCTCAGATCTCCTGACCTTATGTTACCATCTTTTGTTAACCATACAATAGAAATTCAAAGAAATGCAACGGTCTGGCGTGCGCCAAGATGACCCCGAATACATCAAGGTCCATAATATTCTCGCGGCCGTGCAAAAACAACAGGCGTACCAAAAGCAACGGCAGATCCAACAACAACAGCTCCAGCAGCAACAGTTACAACAACAACAACAACAACAACAACAACTACAACAGCAGCAACAGCCCAATGGGAGCAATGCCGATGTTGTCGCCAATGGTGTAAATGGTATGTCATCCAATCTCTAAGCTAAATGACGCGAGTCTAATTCTCATTTCTAGGTCGATCTACTTCCATATCATCAGCGTCGAACGGCCAAGTACAAAATGCTGTCGCTAGCGGAATTCAACAACATGGCCAAGTTGCGCAAGCTGGTCCCACGAAGAAAGTGGCAACGCCAACGGGCAGCTTTTCATTGGAACAGCTGACTATCCTCCGAAATCAGATCTCAGCCTTCAAGTTACTTGCTAAGAACAGCCCGGTTCCCTTGCCACTTCAGAGACAGCTTTTCGGCGCAACCAAACAACAAACAGCGTCTCCTATTAACAACGTGTCGGCCGCCGAATCCGTCCTTGAAGCTGCCACAGAAACTCAGGGTGATAAGTCGATCGAGACTGAGAAGGAGGTTGAATCTATCAGCTTCTACGAGGAACTTCAATCGCCTTATGAGCTATTTCCGAAGACCATCAGTTATGCCGACCATACGAGCAGGGCTAATCGCCCACGCATCCCGAGTATTTTCCCTACTGGCATTGATTTGGAGCGGGTGCGCGAAGACAAGGAGCTGCTCATTTATAACAAAATAACAGCTCGAAAAGCAGAGCTCGCAAAGCTACCTGCAAATCTCGGTGTTTGGGATGCGAGCCGCGGGGATGTTGCCACTCCTGACGACTCCTTGAAGCTTAAAGCATTGATTGAGTACAAAATGCTCCACCTTCTACCGAAGCAGCGCAAATTTCGTCAACAGATTCAGCACGAGATGTTCCACTATGACAACCTGGGAATGACAGGAAATCGTTCTATCCATCGTCGTATGAAGAAACAGACATTGCGCGAGGCTAAAATCACTGAAAGACTTGAGAAGCAACAGCGTGACGCTCGTGAGAACCGCGACAAGCAGAAGCAAGGCGAGAAGATCCAAGCAATTCTGGCGCGTAGCCAAGAAGTTTTGCAAACTGGTGCGCAACAACGTGCTCGTATGCAGAAACTTGGTCGCGTTATGCTTCAACAACACCAGTACATGGAGCGTGAAGAACAGAAACGTGTCGAACGTACCGCTAAGCAACGTCTGCAGGCTCTTAAGGCCAACGATGAGGAGACTTACCTCAAACTTTTGGGCCAAGCCAAAGATTCTCGTATTTCTCATTTGCTCAAGCAGACCGACGGTTTCTTGAACCAGCTTGCTTCATCTGTCAAGGAGCAGCAACGCAGTCAAGCAGAGCGATATGGAGGCGACCAACAATTCGAGGAGGAAGAGTCCGAGGAGGAGTACGCTACCGATGAAGAGGGTGGCGGTCGCAAGATCGATTACTATGCTGTGGCTCATCGTATCAAAGAAGAGGTTACTGCGCAGCCATCTATTTTGGTTGGTGGAACGCTCAAAGAGTATCAGTTGAAGGGTCTGCAGTGGATGATCTCACTTTACAACAACAACCTTAACGGTATCCTGGCCGACGAGATGGGTCTCGGCAAAACCATTCAAACGATCAGTTTGATCACATATCTGATTGAGGTCAAGAAGAACAGCGGACCTTTCCTCGTCATCGTTCCCTTGAGTACACTCACAAACTGGCATCTTGAATTTGACAAATGGGCACCCTCGGTTACAAAGGTTGTGTACAAGGGACCTCCAGCCGTCCGCAAGCAGCAACAGCAGACCATTCGCTACGGTCAATTCCAAGTTCTCCTCACAACATACGAATATATCATCAAGGATCGCCCTCTGCTGAGCAAAATCAAGTGGCAGCACATGATTGTCGATGAAGGTCATCGTATGAAGAACGCCCAATCCAAGTTGAGCAGCACTCTCACTCAGTACTACAACACCCGCTATCGCCTTATTTTGACAGGAACTCCTCTTCAAAACAACCTTCCCGAATTGTGGGCCTTGCTGAACTTCGTCTTGCCAAGCATCTTCAAATCCGTGAAGTCTTTCGATGAATGGTTTAATACGCCCTTCGCCAATACTGGTAACCAAGACCGGATAGATTTGACCGAAGAAGAGCAACTGCTCGTCATTCGTCGTCTTCACAAGGTTCTTCGTCCTTTCTTGCTGAGACGTTTGAAGAAGGATGTCGAAAAGGATCTGCCGGACAAACAAGAGCGTGTCATTAAATGTCGTTCTTCTGCTCTGCAAGCTAAACTCTACAAACAACTTCTTACACATAACAAGATGGTCGTCAGCGATGGAAAGGGCGGAAAGATCGGCATGCGTGGTCTAAGCAATATGCTGATGCAAATGCGGAAACTTTGCAACCATCCCTTTGTCTTTGAACCAGTTGAGGATCAGATGAACCCAGGCCGAGGTACTAACGATCTTATCTGGCGTACGGCGGGAAAATTTGAACTTCTCGATCGTGTACTGCCTAAATTCAAAGCTAGTGGACATCGTGTGTTGCTGTTTTTCCAGATGACTCAAATCATGAACATCATGGAGGACTTTTTGCGATTCCGTGGACTGAAGTATCTGCGTCTCGACGGTTCTACGAAGTCCGACGATCGTTCTGAATTGCTGAAACTCTTCAACGCTCCTGGGTCTGACTACTTCTGCTTCTTGCTATCAACCCGTGCTGGTGGTCTTGGTTTGAACTTGCAGACCGCTGATACTGTCATTATTTATGATTCCGATTGGAATCCCCATCAAGATCTGCAAGCTCAAGATCGTGCCCATCGTATTGGTCAAAAGAATGAGGTCCGAATTCTTCGATTGATCACATCTAACTCTGTGGAAGAGAAGATTTTGGGACGTGCTCAGTTCAAGTTGGATATGGATGGCAAAGTCATTCAAGCCGGTAAATTCGATAACAAATCGACCAACGAGGAGAGAGAGGCGCTTCTTCGAACTCTACTTGAAAGTGCAGAAGCTGGTGAACAGCTCAACGATCAGGATGAGATGGATGACGACGATCTAAATGAAATCATGGCTCGATCTGACGAGGAATTGATACTTTTCCAAAAGATGGACCAAGAACGTGCTAAGAATGAAAAATATGGTCCGGGCCATCGTTATCCTCGACTTATGGGCGAAGACGAATTGCCGGACATCTATCTCGCAGAAGATATGCCGTCGGCCAAGGCTGAAGTTGAGGAAGTTACCGGTCGTGGAGCTCGTGAACGCAAGGTCACTCGTTACGACGATGGGCTCACCGAAGATCAATGGCTCATGGCAATGGATGCCGAAGATGATACCATTGAAGAGGCTATTGCTCGTAAGGACGCCAGGGTCGAGCGGAGACGTTCCAACAAGGAGAAGCGTTCACGTAAACCAGGTGGCACGGATTCATCGCCTGAACCATCTCGAGAGAGTTCTGAAACACCTCAAGTCAAGAGACGGCGCAAAGGGCCCCAGGGCAAACGCAAAGCTGACGATCAACTCGAAGAAACGCCACCTGTCAAGCGAAAGAGGGGCAAGCCCTCCAAAGTCACTGATACGCTAAGTAGTGGTGACCGGGCAGCGTTGCAGAAGATCTTGGACAGTGTCTATCAGACATTGATTGACCTTGAACAAGAAATCCCGCCCGAGGACGAAGATGCTGACGAGGAGCCTCTGACCAGAGCTATTATCGAGCCTTTCATGAAGCCGCCGCCAAAGATGCATTATCCTGACTACTACATGATCATTCAAAATCCTATCGCCATGGAAATGATAAAGAAGAAGATTAATCGAGAAGAATACCAAAGCCTGAAGGAGTTCCGAGCAGATATCCACCTTCTCTGTCAAAATGCTAGGACGTACAACGAGGATACTAGTATCTTGTTTGCAGATGCCAATCAAATCGAGGTAAGTCTACTTTGAGACCGTACATTCTTCATATCCAACTTCTAACATTTTTCCAGAGCACCTGTGTCTCAGAGTTAAGGAAACTCACGGCAGACTACCCCCAATTTGCCGACTTTGACGACGGAGACGAGGGCGCATCCTCCGTTGCAGATGGCACTACAGACGCTTTTGGTGCTGATACTCCATCTGCACAACCGAAACTCAAACTCACATTCAACAGTAACCGGGATAGCGCAGGGCCAACTAACGGGGACAACGGCAGTGATGACGATGAGTGATTGTGATTCAGTAAACGCCTTGTGGTTCTATACCCTTAGCGAAACCTGGCATGATACATTACTTTTGATGATTCAAGACAAAGACCATGCGTGTTTTAGAACTCTCTATATTCCCCCCTGAAGAGTTTCTACGCCGTGACTGCTATTTGTGCCATAACACTTTTCCCTTCGACTGATTTCTTCCAATTTCTCTTGGTCACTACCTGCTTATGATCATCGGATACGGCGTTTGTTGTGTACGCGCACTTCCTGGTCTTGGTGACGGAGTTTCTTACCGTGGCTATGGGAACAGAGAGTCAGACTATCCATTGACGAAGCCTCCAACAACCACATTTCCGATTCCTTCTTACCTTTTCAACGAGGCATGTATGTTCTGAGTTTCTCTCTAATTCCTCTTTTTCTACTTCTTGTGTTTTATATGACTGGGCCCGTAATGGGCTGATGAAGGGTGTCTGGCCTATGTACCTTTTTCTCTCTCTCTCTTCATGTTTGCCACTGTTTTGAGAAAGTCGGTCATGCAGGTTTTGCAGAATTAGATGATGTATTATTGATAGCAAAATTGATTGAAATTTTTCATGCAAAACTGTGTCTATAAAGGATTCTTAAAGCAAAAGAATTTGCCGGATGTATGTAGGCTTTTTCAATTCTAGTGAAGAGTGTGCCAGACTGGGTAAGGAGTACAAGTCCAAGTATGAGTGCATGGAAATAAATCGTGTATGATTTCAGAAGTATCCGGACTATTAATGCGATTGTAGACATGAAATGAATCAAATGATTACCTAGTAATTATGAAGAACGAAACAAGAGTCTGGAAAGAGAACAGGTAACTCCTCCCCTCTCCCCCCCCCCTAAGGGCTACCACAAAAGACGGACGGATTTTACGAATCAAGGCTTCTGCAACTGCTCCTTCCGAAAGAACATGAAACAGAGGGCATTGATAGACAACAAAAATATCAGGCAAACCCAAAAATTTGCTTTGAAGAGGGCATCGCGCACACCAGCCGAGAAATCGGGGAAGACGTCGCCGGGACCCGTGTTGTTGGGTGTAGTGGCGCGAGCGAGGATTGTGCCGATGGAGCCTATGACCTGGGCTGCGAGTAGGATGAAAGCGATGTGAAAGCGGGTAAGGGTGTTGAGAAGGATCATGCCGAATCCTATGTATCTCTCTCAGACTCTTCATCAATGGCGAAGAATAAGGGGGGAGGGGAAGACTTACCAACACCCTGCAACGCATCCAACACACCAAGCCATAACCACAACCCCCTACCGACAAGCGAACTCGCCACGGCACTCCCAGCCCAAGGCACATATGAGCCAATATTCGAGGTAGACCAAAGCATTTGACACCACCTTGGTGCGCCGAGTCCAATGGCGAATATCGGCACGAACCAGGCGTGTCGCTTAGATAGAATGCCTAGACCCCAGAGGACAATGTCCCAGATGCCAATGAAGAAGATGAGAACCATAACAGTGATCATCCATGAGTGTGCGTGCTTGCTGGACCAGAGATAGAGCCAGTTGCGTCCGTAGGGGGCTGACAGCCAGTAATTTTGGATGAAGACTGCGTACCAGAACCACTACATTCCTTGTCAGCAGCAACCATTAGAGTAAGCAATATAGGCATACCAGAACGATCTTCCGTCGTTGGAGCGATTTGTAGAATGCAGGGACCTTGCCAGGCGACTGGGCATAGTATTCGGGCAATCCCAAGAAGAGGACTATCCCGACTATCCACATTATAGCTGCAATGCCCAGGCTAACGCCAGTAAGCAATACCGGATGAGAGTCTGCCAGATTAATCCTTGTGAGTCCTACTTGAGATTGAGCAGCCAGTCTACTATCCCAATACCACAGGAAAGAGACGTAGACTTGTTGCGTCTCTTGAATGACACAGGCCCGGTATACCCAGGATCCGGCGGAAGTGTTACCTGAATTTATGTCAATTCATAACCCCAAGTCTGGAAGTCAATACATGGATGGTAACAACGTACCTTCATCTCCAAAATTCAGCGCAAAATATAGAGACCCGCTGGAGGATGCAGCTGCGTAAAGCCCCGTGGCAACGTTTTGTATCCACCATCGTCCAGGTGAGACAGTCACGAATGGTGATATGCCAATGAAGGCAAATGCAAGTCCATACAGCTGTTACTGATGTTAATGCCCTATTCAAATGATAGTATGCACATAACTTACCAAGAATGGAATCGACAAGACGAAGATTGACCTGAGGGAGCGAAATACTATCCACCACACAATTGAAAAGACAAGATAGATAGTAGCAATGAGGTACAGTTTTTCGACAGGCTCTCCTACTTCGCCGTTGAGAAGTGTAATTTGATACGAGTTTGCTGCAATTATTTGACCCTATACATGAGGCACTAGCAGTTAACAGGAGATCTAAGTAAGAGACCTAGACTATAAAACTCACGAATGAAAGAAGTATCGAATAAACTGGCCAGTCACCGATTCGACATAGCATGGATTTTTTCCAACCAGAAGGCGGAACATATCCCTCAGGAAGCTTTAGTTCTTCCTTCGACATATCAGTACCTTCCAAAGGTTTCTCTGCATCAGTCGAAATACTACCATGTATTATCTCGTCTGGAGACGGGATATGAGTAATTGGTGATAATACTGGAGTCGCTGCACGGCTGGAGGTTAAACTTCGGCCTAGTTTCATATCACGATACATCTTGAACCATTCCTTTCCACTCTTTGATAAAAACTGTTCAATGCAAAATTGGTCTTCGGAGTTCTTGCCATTCAAACGCGCCAGCCGCTTTTCAAATCTCTAAGCGTACCTCCCCGAGGAATCGGTGAAGAAGGGATTCACTTTTTGTAAGTCAAGCGTTCGGTCTTCGCGAATGATATTATCGACACTCAGTAGACTCAGACTTGAAGAATTCCGACTCTGGTCACGTAATGAAAGATGGCTATTACTCATGGCATATTCAGGTAGTGCACTGATCTGGTCAAAGACGGAGATATTTTTGGAGCTATTGCCTTCCAGACTGACAACTGTACTGTTTCTGGAGGACTCGTTGCCACTTTGTCGTGAAGTTGATGGTATCTCTGAGGTTTCCGACGATGGGTAGTTCATCGAACCTGGCACTTGTAATGGCCATTGATTATCAACACTCACAATACCTTCGGCCAACTGAGAACTGTTCTCATCAGTGGAGAAATTCTCATGCTCAACACCAAATAAGATGATGGCTTGCGATGTTACCGTTCTATGGGGTTCTGTCCTCTGCGAAGCAGGTTTTCTGTAATGCCCATTTTGTCTCAGGAACTCGATTGGCTGTACGGGTGTTTGCATACTGGATCTGCTGATTGTCGAGAAGCTCATTCTTACCATTGAGCTTGGCCTGCATGAATCCTCTTGCTTTGAGTGCTTGCGGTGTTTTGCAATTGAATTTAAATGTAGGGTCTCCAGATTTTCGATCCAGTGTGCAACCGGAAACCGCTGCCTTCTTGACCAAGCGCGCATGATCGCGCGATCTGAAGCACTTGAGTTCAATGCTTCGTATATAGCTTGTTTAAATTGTCGATTGAGATGCTTCGATGTCATTGATTCACTTTGCTCGTTAGTCATGAATTCTCCTTGCGCCAATGGTGAACTCACATGGCATACCACCACCCTGGCGTTTGCCCTAAACCACCAACTCTGTTTGACAGTCAGCATATCTTGTAGTACAACATTGTATATAAGAAAATTACCTTGACCCAACTCCAAGAGTCCCTTTTCTACCAAATTCTACAGCCACAAGCCCGAACGGCTCATCTCGCGAAGGTATCAGCGCAAAGTCAGCACCACTGAAAATACAAGGCGGCAAAGCAGTAAATTGCGGCCTTGAAAAGACTCTTCCTGGATATATCTCTATCATTTTGTTCAACTTTATGGCTGCAAATCGACCATACAGGTCAATCACGGGACCAACACAAATAAGCTGTGTTATAGGAGAACTTTCCATAATCGAAGGAAAGACATCGGCAATGAGATCAATTCCCTTCTGCATGGACCATCTCCCAACAAAGACAAAAGGCTCGGCGTCAGCAATTTGTTCAAGTCCAACCCATTTCTGCGCCTCACTCTTCATATCTGAACGCATGGTCTCGAACTCTGGGTCAACCTCTGCTTCTGTGGCCAGGGCATCTTGGTTCGATTCAACACAATCCGAAGGATCTGGGTTAGGCAAGGAACCTATTTCTCGTAGACCCCAGAATATAGGATACCTGGCCCAGGATCTCTTTCCATATTTCTTTGTTACGCCCACGGCGCCAAAACCACTTTGATGAATTTGTAGGTATGTAACTGCCGCATGGAGAAGATTGAAAACGTCACCAAATTGTACATATTTCTTGACAATAAGTGGATTCAGGTTGAATATTTGTGAAATTTCCTCGTATTCCTGCGGAGTTCTCAAAGGCCAAAGACCCTGGAACTCTGCGTTGTGAAGAGAGAGGCAGCAAGGAGTAGTTCTGGGAAGAAGGTGAAGTTGAGCAACTGCACCATGATAGTCATTAATGTGGTAAAGGTCCACCGGGAATCGTTGCAAGGTCTCCGCAACACAGGAATTCCACGCAGAGTAATATATGGCTGAATCAAGATCGTCCATGCGAGCTGGATAAGGCCCTGACTTGGTTTGAGCCTAAAGATAGGAGCATCTAGAAGGACGTATGTGATATTCCGAAGACGATGGTACTGGACATGAACCATGAACGACTGATCCAAAATTTTGATCTTCATGGGCTCTGCCACTTCATCCACGGGGTAATCGACACCCCAAACACAGGGGACTACCCATATAAGGTTTTGATGGTCTAGATTTGCGCCCATTAATTGAGCCATGACACCAAGACCACCTATCTTTATCTTAATGCCCCAGTCCTCAATATCATATTCCATTGTTACAATGAGAACTGTTCTGTGACATTCACCATCGTTTGCATTCAAGGCTCGATTTTGAATCAGGTGCGTAGGAGGTGACCGATTGATATCCTTTCTCAACATATTCACAAACGTAGACACCTTATTATCACTGCTTGATGAAATTTCAGCAGCATTATGGTCCGTTAATTGTTGAGCATGCGTACAGAAGCTTTGCTGCGTAACGCCAAAAATGATGCGCTTGACTTGGTAGAACACTTTAAAGTATATCCAGACCGCTAGAATAGCGGTTATGGGTGGGAAGACTCCGAGAAGGACGAACATGGCAACCTGCGTCTTTTGTGATCCATGAGGAATCATACTCATTTTGAGGTTGCCGTCATCCAAGGATAATTTCCAGGACAGAAATGGCCATGGAGGAGGCTCGGTAACATTTATGACGTTAATCATCAGTGAAATTGGAGGGATCCGATCCAATATCATATCCCCATCTATGTCACCATAGACTTGTGTGATGTCCGGGTGCCCATCTTCATTCATACCCCAAGCATTCAATGATAATTGAGTGGGCCATTCGGTCATCAGATTGTATTCCCATCGCCCAGTAGTATTGCGAAGATGCATTTGGCTAGAATATCCAGAATCATATCCAAACTCATTGAAGTCTCCTTGAATCCAAAGATCAGGAAAACGACGTGATGGTTTATTATCCCAATCAAGGTCTCCATGTTGGTAATGATTACTGCTTCCAGTCACTCTATTCTAGTACTGGACTATGATGTGTTCACCTTGCCAGGCTTGTAGCTTTGTTCCTGTCCAATTCTTTGGAGGAATAGAGACGTTAGAACTCGTATAATTTATATAAGAACTGTATGATGAACCAAAGTCTAACGAGTATCGCCATTGGTCGGCACCTGGCGCTTTGTGTGAGACCTGGAGAGTACCGATGTTTGCATTATCGGAGTAAAGAAGACTTCTGCTATAATTCGCCTTATTAGGCCACACCATAGGGTTTTCTTGACTCCCTATGCGTATAATGAAATGATCCAATCCACAGACTGTAACAGGTAAGCGCATTCCCATGTAATTGAGATCAGCAAATGCTTACATTGGTGCTGTGATTCTGATCTCTGCTGGTGGCATTGCTCAGAATTATCTCATGAATGCCATGAAAAACATTTTCAAGCTCAATTGAGAAATAAAAGATACCTGAAAAGGTTCCCAGATAAGTAGCAGGCTGGCTTTCCGGCGATGAGTGGCAGGATATCGACCTTTTATCAAAACGAGCAACTTCTCCGTTAATTGCGGTCGAAGTAACGGAAAGTCTTGACACGATGCTATCGCAGTCCATCTCTTCCGAAAAAGTGAAACTGATCGGCACTCGTTCGCCTGTAGTGACAGTTGAAAGTATACGAGCGTCGTGGCCAGGCTCAAAATTCGTGATGTATGATGAAGGGGCAACGAATGCATATTTGGGTACAAATGCTTTGAAGCTATAAGCAGGAAGTGACAAATTAGACAGACATCCATTGGATTCCATGGAACCATCAAATCTAAAAACATGTTAGTCGATACTCAAATACTTGGTCAATCATATCATCTTACCCTAATTTGTGGACACTTGTTTGGAGATCATATTCTTCGAATGGGGGCAATAGATTTCTGATTGTTGTACCCCAATCAAAAGGAGATACCAATGCCCGTTGTTCATCAGAGCAGTTGAACTGATAATTGACTGTTACGTTATCATTGTGATAAACCAGCCATACACTCTGATTACCCTGCCCCTGTCCTGTGAAGTCTTGAGTAGAGGCAAACCGTGATCGTAATATGCTCCATAAACCGGTCTCAGTACGGGTACCATTGCTGCCTGGCAGGTAAATATCATGAGTCATATTTGACAACTGCTCCAGGTAGAAGCCGTCGTTGAGTACTGGGTAATTTTGGCGCATCTCAAGCATGGTCTTAACAAGTCCTCGTACGGGATGTGTGGGATCACGATGATCAAGACTAACACTATCATCCAAACAACCATGCAATGCACTATCCGTTGGGAAGTTATTATACTTGATCGAGCCAACTTTATAGCAGCCATGCAATTGCCATGCTAATGAAGAAGTCATGGTCGAGCGACCGAACACTATAGTCATATGAGTCTCGACTTCAATGCCTCAGAACACAGATACTCACCATAATTCGAATTGGTGCTCTCCAGGATATAGAATGCCTGTTCCTCGCCCCATACCAGTGCGGGCATACCTGGAAACAACAATGACACAATAAACAGTCCGAGTAGCTGCCTTTCAACACCATTAGTGATGGAAGGCCACCGAAACACATCCTGATTTGAGGTTCCATATAAATGCCGAGGATCAAATTCGCCGGTATTCGTGTTGATCATGTCATTTGTTTGCACCAAACCATTCCATAATTCCACAAAATTGGTCGGCGGATCGCCTGCGGCCTCGAAGACACCATCCATGCTTTCAAAAAGGGTCAGTGCATCAAATCTAGCAAGGTTCGGAATACATACCCCAAGAATCTAGTGAGAGCTCTGTATACTGTGTAGTGAAAGACCGCCGCGTCCAGAGCTACTTTTGCTGATGAGCGCAGATGAAGACCAGGGACGGAAGCATTTGCCATTGTAACTATTTCTGTCATGTTATCCGTAGTCTGGTTGGTCTGTTGGCCACGACCAACATAAAGAGCACCGAAGGAATTCCCAGAAACGATTTCTCCAGGAATAAAAAAATTATTCTTGTTGAACTGACGAGCGCATTGGCGTATGGAATCCGACCAATCTCCTTGAGCATCAAGAGTAACCTGCAAAGCTTTATCGATCCGAAACCCATCAACATCGAGCATTGCTATCGTGATGCACGAGAAGAGCTCTAACTTGCGTCTCACGTCAGGTCGCCATTCCCGAAGACGGTCTTGTACGGAACCAAATTTCGTGACCTGACGTTCCCACTCTGGATAGTCTCCAAATGAGGAAAATTCACCGTACTGTGCCAGGTCAGTCGTCAATCCCACGAATGACACGGTATCTTCACAATACCTGATCAAATTCGCTATCCAAGCAGCCTATGGTCAGATTCGTCTCAATCACACCTGAACCAGAATCATCCCAGAACCTTGGATATTCCCATTCACATTCATCTAGCCACTCGTTCCCAGGTTGGAAATCATGGTATCGACGTGATGTTTTCCATAGATAGTCGTATCCGTGTGAATTAAACGGTGCTGAATTGTTCAAATGACCTTCGAAGCCTATAAGATCTCCCATCCTGGTCACAATGAGCGAGTTATCATAACAAACTCCGTGGCTATGAGTCCTTACGTCGCCATTGTAATTTCCATGACAACATACATCCCCCTTCGATGAGCCTCTGCAATCATTGATCTCCAATCATCAATGGATCCCAAGTGACGGTCCAGCAGTGTCAAGTCCAACGGCGAGTATCCGTCAGCAGCCCATGGCTGATTTACATGCGGCATGCCAGCTATATAAAGTCCCTATAATGAGTATCAGTGTCTGCAAATTGATTCGCAAGGACTTCAGTGACCTTAATCCCTATTCCTTGCAAATAGTCGAAATTATCTATCAGACCACGAACGTCCCCTCCATTTCTCAACTGATTCGATAATATATCATGCTCCCATTGCGTCCCGTTGGCATCATCATTTGACGGGTCCCCGTTGGCAAACCTGTCAAGGAACACGGTATAAAATGGCATTCGCCAATTGCTCGGAGATGGGTGATATTCATGATCCTGCCATTGACCCCAGTAGTCGAGGGGATTGGTCGCAGTCTCGTTTTCGTTGAGGTTGAATCCTACCTGGTCTGGTGTATAGGCTAGGGCTACCGTGAGCCGGATATTCGAGAGTAGAAGCAGAATATCGCCGAGAAGAGAAAATAGCTTCATGCTGCTTACGTCGAAAGGCTCTGTGTATCACTATATAACTAGTGAGAATAGCCAGGGCCATAAGGATAGACCTCGTAACGTTTGAATGACTGCACTCTTATCCAGGCAGTCCCTTTTCATTGCGTAGAACAACTTCGTTGATGAAGTATCTTTTGAATATTATCGTCCACGGCACGCACCAGAGGCTCTTAGTGTATCCGCTGAATCAAAGATCTTGGATATCCAATACACCTAGATGCCCAGCTGAGGAATGAGCCATCAGATATGAGTGTCAATCTTCCATGGAAAAAGGAGATAAACTCATAGCGACTCCAGCCAGTGATAATTTCCCCAGTCTGTTACATTTCCACGATTCAAAGCCCATAGACAACAATATCATCAAAACGTGTAGTCTGTAGATCTTGCCTTGAAAAGCAATCAAAACGCAAATCATCTTTTTATGAACAGCAATTCTTCTCCGATATCCACAAGGTCAAAAGCACGATATTCCGGCGTGTTCGCGTATAGCCTAGGAAGACTGCCGAACTCTGAGAATCATAGAGTCAAAATGCTACAAATAGTTTCCTTATGCATAGCCTTGAAATTTTGACCAGATTCCCGACAAGGATGAGCAGGCTTTCGAGGCTGATTGCGGAGATCCCTTGGCTATTCGAGGTTTGTGCGATGCTTGATTGAATAATCGCCTGGCTGTGGCAATACTTTCTGCATCTCTGTTTAGAATATTGAGGTGGTATCTGTTACACACACTACCTATCGATGGCATGTCTGCGTAGCTTTTTCAGACTCTATCGAGTCATTGCTGTACAATGTGTCGATATAAAGATATGATATATGGGCTAGCTTTGAGTTGATTACTCGAGTCATTTTAGTGATCAGAAAAGATAAAAGAAGAAAGAGATGCAAGCAGTACCCGACTTAGATTCTCACATAGGCGTCTCTCTGTCCTCGTAGCTTGTATGTTAAGCGTTCCACAATGAAACAGCCAGTGGATATAATAATCCAACCATGGGATAGTTGTCAGGGAAGCAGAAGACGACGAATACTCAAGCGGTAAAAATTCGACTTTTTGCTCTATCACTCTCGTTCCTGCATACTCCCACCAGATATGCAGGAGCCAGGGGCAATTCAATAATAGCAGTCTGCTTTTAAATGACTTGTGAGCTGGACTTTGACTGCATTTGGGAGTACATGTCCATATGTATAGAGTGGTGTCACCAAGCAGAAGGCTGTACCTTCACCTTGCATAAGTCGTTCATCGGTATCCAGTACATCCGGAATCCCTGTCCCATGAAAATGTCTAGTCAGAATTCAAATTTTCAGTAAACACACCATGTAAGTGTAAATGAGGCGGTTGTGTGAGCGAAATGTCACATTGTCGGTAATTAGTTGTTGCAGTGAGAGACGCGTAAGGACTTGTAGAGTTAGTATAGCTTCAGATTTCCATGAAGCTAGCAAGAGGAAAGTAACCTGCTTCGGGCACAGATTAGAAATACCAGGAACAGGGGAGGTAATGCAGCTTCAACTTTGTCGGCCTGATTGGCAATTCCAAGCAATTTCATTATGTGAGCAATTGAAGAAAGGTTCGAGCCGCTAATACGAAGGTCCTTCAATAATTCAATTCCAATTAGGTACAAATTTTTTTTTAGGTTTTCTCCCCTATTTTCGCCTGAGTTTAGTCAGTGAATCTTATCAAAATGGCTTACTTAAATTTCCTCACCTGTGCTAGGACCACATACATGTTGCCATATCACTAGGATGACGCGTGTTCACAAAATAGGAACACACATGAACCACATATTCCCGAGGGAACAAAATAACAGTCGACGAGAGATAAATTTGGGGGCAGAAAAAGACTTTCTAGCCTCTCAATTTGCGGTCTGGTCATAATTGACGCCAGGTGATACGATTGGCACGCAGTTCTGAGCAGTTGTCCACCGAAATTGATATTCCGAGAAAGTTCCAATATCAACTAGCAGTAGCGTTGAACGCTCCTAGGAGCCTTGAACATGGACGGCCGCCTCTGATATATATGTTGATATGCTCATATGCTCCGAGTGCTTTCTGATCAGAGCAGATCATGGTAATATCTCCAACCATCAACAACGACTTTCAAGCACGCCCGGAGATCTTTCGGGAGAGTGCCAGGGGAGCTAATGTATTCTAACAAGAATTTTCCTTGCGTCCAGCTCTTCCAGAGGGTCGGTAATGATCTCCGAATGTAATAGAACATAACACCAGTTCAATTTGAAAGCCGCGACAAACAGTCCAGGGGTCTGATGGCAGGACCTCTGGTCCAGAGGACTGAGGTCCTATAGTCGAGAGATTTCTTCCTCCCAGATGAGGTGTGACAATCAGTTTAAAGTGCATGACTGACTTGAATGGCCACTGGCATCCAAAACGTAGCTCTTCATCGTTTACCAGGTCTCCTGTTTGTAGCTTCCAGTCTTTTCCATTTCTAGAAGAAAATGCTCTGCTTGGTCCCGATTGTATGTATTTGACCCAGAAGATATAACCCGGTGTTGAAAGCATTCTATCAGCGCTTCTCTGACAGCCTGCGGCATTCGACCTGAAGATCCACAAATGAAGACCGATCCTCTTTCTTCATGCAGCATTCTGAATATAACTTCGGCATGTTCTCGAATCCGATCCTGCACATATACTTTCTGTTGCTGATCACGCGAGAATGCCGTCAACACTTGAAGGTCTAATAGTTCTTCTTTCTCAAGTTGCTTCCATTCATCCTCGAAAAAGTAATCAGCAGCACGGTTTCGACCTCCGAAGAGCAGAATTGTAGATCCAATGCTAGGTAATGCAATATCCGATTGCCCTTCGCGTGAGGCTTTGATCATCGCTGCTTTTTCCCAAATCATTGCTCGTAGTGGTGCCAGACCGGTTCCAGGTCCAACCAAGACTGCAGGTCCTACAAGTTGCTTCAATGTTGGGTTCAAGCCACCACGCTGTAGCTGCACTTTCAAAGTGCTTCCAGGTCTGAGCACTGATAGGTACCGAGTGCATACACCTTCCCGAATCTTTTTGAGGATAGTTCGGTATTTGACGATCGCGATGAGGAGTTCGAATTTCGTTCCAGTATTCTGATTCGGCAACCTCTTGAGCTCACCACCACTAGCGATACTAAATTGACGGCCTCGAATTACAGGCAAGACAGACGCAGCATGTTGCCACGGAATTTTCACGGTATCGAAATCATGAAGTACCTCCAGGATGCTTCGACGTGGGCGTGTGGTATAATCCCACAATTCGTCGATGAACTCCGGACTAGTGAAATCTAGCAGTCTTTCTTTGTGCTGTTCGTCGGTGGTATAATGTGCGATATTAGAGAAGAATGACCGGCGTGGAATAGCACGAATATCAAGATATTCAGTAAGGAGAGTCCGTAGGGTGATGGGAGTGGATTCTGTGTGAACAAGGTGTGGGATAGGAGGGGCCGGAAGTTCTTCTTTAGGTCGCCCTTGTAGTAATGCACCGGGAATGAATGAGACAGGCTTGTCGGCCACGCTAGACCAGCCCATTAATTTCAACATCTCATCAACATCCACAGCAAAGTTCTTAGGCGTGATTGAGATCATATCTCCTGGTGCATACGACAGTGTTTCGGAAGTTGCCAGGCATAGGTGTCGAACATCCTGCCAATGTCCTTGAGGCGTGACTCGTTTGTTCTGGGTCAACTTCGCTGTGAATGTATCCGGAATAGGCCTCCTGTCAGATTCAAGGCGATATAGATGGGGATCTGTGTCTTCTTCCAGCAATAGATCTTGTTTTTCTTCATCTGGGTCTATTAACGGAACAGCTTTGGCAGATGACTCTTCCAGTATCCATTTCGGGGGAAGCTGTACATCATCTGGTATGGGTTGGAGTCCTTCGGAAAGGGGGTACTGGGCTGATAAATGTTTGCGCAAGTTAGTGGCCCATGGAAGGAACGTGCCTTCAAGACTGCCCTTATAGTTAGTATTCCCTTCATAATAGCCAAGGCATCAGGAAAGAGGGCATATTCACCCTTCTGGATGCTGCTCATCCGCCTCTCCACTAGGATATATTTCTGCCGCACCCAGCTGAGACAGTCTTTTGCGAAGTTTGCGGGCAGCCCAATTGAATCTGTCACCAATTTGTTAGAATGATGTACGGATGGTATTGGAGAATACTGAAATACTTAGGATATGAACTGTCACCTAGCCCAAATTGCGTATATTTGACGCCGCTGAGAAAGGTTGCGGGGAGTCTTTTCAGCAAAAGCGTCTTCCAGAATCCACGGGCATTTAGTGGAAAGTCGCCTTGCCCGGTAGTCGACACGACAAATATAACGAGCGAATGTGAGGCCAGAGTTTTCTAGTTCCCTGTCAACGCTGTTTCCTAAAGCATTAAAAGGTGAGACTCACTGCTTGGACGTCGTTGAATTCCTTGACATGCGTGACGAAATGCAACCGTTCTGCGGTACGACCTAATTCTTCTGCTACCTCCTGCGCATTTCCCGTCTCTGAGCCGTATAGGATCAGAGCTGATCTCGTGCTACCAATTTCTTCCGCCATGCTAATGTTATCTTTCTTCAAGAGTTGTATGTGTCAGAAAGAGCAGAGTCGAAAAGAAGTGGGATGATATCAGAGCTCGGGCCGGTCTCGGAGAAGCTCGACGCTCGAGGGCATCACTGCGAATTTTTATTGACCACCTTCCACGTTCATCCTCTATACGTATATTTCTAGAAAGTATGTGTAGCCTAAGATATTGCTATCTGGGAATAAGTGTCGCGCACATTCAGATCAGCATTTGTGGCAGGTGTTCTACGTTATTTGAAGATTGGATGATCATGAGTCGACGGAAGTCAATATACAATTGAACGCTCGATATATGCTGTCGCTTGGGTATTTCTATGCATGAAATGCAAAGGAGCAAAGAAAACGCGACTCAAAACTAGAAGAAGTCTTCATCACCTCCCCCACCGCCGCCATCAGCAAAGCCATCTCCATCCCCTTCATCGTCACCACCATCGAAATACTGCTCCGCATTATAGTCACCCCCCATCTCATCATCATCTTCAGAGAAATCATCGTCGCGCAACTCATCATCTTCATCGCTCCCTTCTCGTTCGCCTTCCTCGTCCAGATCCTTGCCCTCATCTTCCCGAGCCTCCTCCTCGTCGCCGCCGCCTTCCTCATCCCCAGCCTTCGGTCGCTTGCGCACTTTTTCGTCTTCTTCTAAATCTTCGTCGTCGTCGTCTTCGAAGTGGGCTTGGACCCTTTTCCATCGCCCTCCTGTTATTTGAGCGTCGGGTCGATCCGGTTTGTAGTCTGGGCGCACGATGCGCCACAATTCGCGAGGGAAGAAGTGCACAACTATATCAAGCATTAGCCTACACTTTCAATGATGATCTACTCGACAAAAGGCTGAGTAACTCACTATACTCCCTCCCAGATATCTTCGGCACCGTCCGCTTCCTCTTCTGATAACGAGAACTGTACGATGGCATGCCATTAAAAGGATCGAATTCTGCTCTCTCTGCGGTCCCCTTCTTCGCAGAAGTACTGGCAGCGTTCACGGCCGCATAGTAAGGTCCATTCTGGAATCTATCCCTGAGCGCTCGGTATCGATCTACTTCGGATCGTTCGCGGGTTTGTAATGGCTCGGCTGTGGGTGTGTCATAGGGCTGGTCGGACATTGTTAGAATCTGACGACTCCGAGTACGGATGCTAAAAACGGAGAATCGAGCGTGACATGAAGAATCGCGGGGTACGTACTGGGAATGTAGGGGTAGGCGCGCCATCTGGAAGTTCTCCAGGTGCTTTTTGCCAGTTGAATTCCGAGCCTGGAGGCAGTGGCTTCCTAGCGCCTCTCCCGCCACCAAAGGACATTGTGCGTTGCAGATATTCGCTGTCGGTCGATTACTTCTGTGGTAAAAATAAAGAGTATTCTGTTGAAATGGCTGCTTGCTGTGATTTTGTAAACCGACTGGTAAAAGAATTTGTTTCGATCCGATAAGAAATGAGAGCTTGTCCGCCCCGCACCTGATCTGATTGGCCGCCATTGCTAGACCCTCCTGTTTCCATTTGGAGACAGCTTATACGCTTGAGGATCGTGTTAAGAAGTTCATAATGTGATTGTGTTTATTGTACCACTAAATATTTAGACTGCTATTCTTCTAGACCTACAGCTCAAGTGCCTCCACGCGGCTGCCAACTTGGATTGCTGGTCCCTGAGGTCCATCACGAATACGTTGCTCCAGCGTCTGCACGATGTCTTCAAAGCCCTCGACGTGAGCCGCTGAATCCTTCAGTTTCCTGTGTAGATCAACCAAGACATCATACTTCGCTGTAGCTAGTTTCCAAATGGCACTTTCGGGATCACCAGCGCCGCCCGCCACGAAGTTGCTGTACGATAGTGGGGGCTTAAAGAGATATGGAAGCACTGTCGTTAATGCTGGAGGAGTCAACACTGCCCATGACCCGGTTTTAGGCAGTAGACCAGGCCCGGTAGAAGCTTGCCTGTTCAGCTCATCCTCGGAGGGAAGTTTGAACGGAGAAGCTGAAATACGTTGGGCGTCTTCTATCGATAGTGTATTCCAGTTTGCTGTAATAACGGCACCAATCATGGCAATAGCTGCGAGTGCAACATCCTTCATGGCGACAATATCTGCGGCAGTAACCACATTTTGCCATAGGTTCGCATGCGCGCTGAGGTATGTGAAATATAGTATGCGTGCTGCCACGGATTCCTTCAAGACATCGGTCGGTGCATCAGTAACTCCTGTCGCTGTATCTGATGCCGCTATTGATGGTGGTCCATGGAAGACTTTTGCTAGAGTCTGGTAGCAGGCTCTATTAGGTGGATTAGCGGGAACTGCTTGCAGGGGGCTGAGAGATCTTCTGCTAGCTTCGATGAGAAGTACGCGTGGAAGAGAGCCTAAAATTGTGAGATCACCTAATGGGGTTTCACCGTGTGCCCATTGAGCGGACGGAATGTCGAGAGCTTTGTGAATTCGTGATAGTATCTTGTCAAGCAACTCCCGTGGGCTTTTCAATAAATGGTTGGGGTAGAGATGCGCATATTGTGCAACATAGGCCATAATGGGACTAGCAAGAAATGAAATGTCAATCGAATCTAGCTGAGACGGATCAAGGTAGTAACCCAATACTCGCTGGTGCAGGTTTCTCTCCAAAAGAAAATCCAGAGCTCGCGAAGAGAAAGGCGAGACTTCATGCAGCGGAGATGCGGTCTTCAGCCGCGGCGCATCAATCAGGATCAATTCTCGAAAGAAGTTTAAAAGTGTCATATGCATTAAAACATCAGAAGTATCGACCATATGACATGCTGCAAAATCAAGTAGGCTAGTACTCCGATATTCAGACTCGATCTCGGGGACCTGTGATTCCGTTATGCAATCCCAACGGAGCATTCCAACTTTCACTAAAAAGTCCAGAAGCCGGCCTTGAGCGACAGTCTTTTCCCGTTTCGATAGCTGCGGAGTAGCCCCAGCATTTGTCAGGCTGCAAATAGAAAATAAGAGACCATATACATCCTTGTCGGTAAAGACTCTTCTCCACAGGAGACCCTGGCCAGCGGCAATATTCTGAGTGGACCCGACGACCGTTTCAGTCTCAATATGGTCAACTTCCAGCAATGACCACAAAACGTCCACGGCAGCCTGCGCGACCTCAGAAGTAGGTGTGGAAAGCCAGAGCTCCACAAGCGTCACTACCAGATCTGAGTTCCCTGCAATGATAGCTGCATCGCTCGGCACGCGGTTGGCTTTTGCAAGTAGCGATAGTGTCAATAGATTTATTGGCGGCGACGGCGCCCGAATTCCTGCACGCAGGTTGAGCGGCGGGTCCACAGCTTGAAGGTCGGAGAATTTGAGGAACGCGGTGGCTCGAATGCCGAGGGTTGTGAGCGGCGTAGGGTCATATTGCAGAACTGGAAGCACCTCCGAGATTTGAGCGAGGATATCCACTGGTATACTTGGGTCTGTTTGTTGCGTGATTTCAAGCTTGAGCTTTTCTATAGCGGGCTCATCGAACGGCGTCGAAGGGTCGGCGAGGATTGCATCAAGATTGGTCTTGACTGCAGCGTATGATGACGGAGTTGTCATCTTTCTTGTGTGACGTACGAAATGAAGCAAAAAAAGGTAGCTGTCTACTACAAAAATGAAAGGTTGGTGTTGTATGAGAATTAGTCTGAGACGATGCTTGCTAATGAATGTGAATGCGGGGAGCTCCAATGCAAACAAGGCAAACACAGCGGACTTGCCTTCCCCATCTTCCCCATCTGTCAAGCTTCACTATCATTCAAAGTCTCAATAATACACATTTCAGGTCATCAGTCTTCAAGCTAGGACTTGTCTTGGATCGGGATCATGGGTGAAACTTCAGATAATGCCTTGATCTCAACAAGGCCCTCTGACTCTGGGCTTCACATTGCATTACACCCTCTTGTCCTTCTCACCATCTCAGACTATGCCACACGGCACGCCGCACGGCAACAAACTGGTCCAATCGTGGGCGCTATTCTAGGACAGCAGCAAGGTCGTCAGATTACTCTGGAGCATGCATTTGACTGCCATACTATAACAAATTCAGAGAACGAGATCGTTCTTGATTCAAGCTGGTTTTCGAGTCGGGTACAGCAGTGTACGTCACACCACTTCTTTTAACAACCAACGTCGTTGACAATATCCTAACGCTATCGTGATATGACAGTTCGAGATGTTCACAAAGCCCCTCCCCTGGACATAGTTGGATGGTTTACTTTGACTCCCGAATCTGGTCCATCTCCATCCATCCTCCCTATTCACAACCAGATACTCCAAGAATACAACGAATCAGCCGTGTTGCTTACTTTCCATCCTTCGAAAATGGCTTCAGACTTTGGAAGCGGCGCAAAGCTACCTCTGACAGTCTACGAGAGCGTGTTTGAAGGAGAAAATGTCGCTGATGCTAGTTCCGCCGCGCAGACAGGTGACGACAGGCAGGCTTTACATATTCGCTTCCGGGAGCTACCCTATTCGATAGAGACTGGGGAAGCCGAGATGATAAGTGTGGATTTTGTTGCTAGAGGCGCTGGTAATGCTATGGCTATTGAGACGAATAAACCCGCACCGAAACGAGTTACGAGGGCAAGTGAGGCCGATGCATCCAAGAAGGCAGATGATTCTGTACTTTTGTCACCAGAGAATGAAGAATGCAAGTTCTATCCACATTTGACACAAAGTTGAAGCTACTAACAATATCTACTTATCAGTTATTGCCAATCTCTCCACCCGTCTCAACGCCGTCAAGACACTCGAATCTCGGATACGCCTCATTCGATCATTCCTCGAAAATCTACCACCATCCGCGTCGGATGGCAAAACCAGTCAGAGCACACAGTCAATACTCCGCAATATATCCGCACTAGTATCCGGGCTCTCTCTCCTAACTCCGCAAGACTCCAAATCCTTCGCAGTGGAGTCTCTCGCGCAAGAAAATGACGTTGCACTCATCTCCCTGCTGGGCCGTCTAGGCGAGAACGTAAAGCACATCCGCGAACTAGGCAAGAAATCAGCCATTGTTGAGACGGGCAAACAACAAGCTCTCGCTCCAGTCACAAAGGGCCGCAAATCGCACGCGGGTCTTCCATCAAGAATCGACGACGAGTTGAGTCAAAGTGCGTTCGCGAATCTTAACTCTGGCGGGTTGCAATTGATGTAAAACAACGAATAGATTATGAGAAATGAGGAATGATTTTTATGGCTTACTAGGCGTGCAGTTTCCAACTTCACAGATAGATATTTCCAAGTGGCTTACAATTTACTATACACAGCAAATTCCAAAATGACAGCAACTCAGTCTTACTTTAATTTAAAAATAAAATAAAATAGAAATCAAATACAAGCCAGCCCACAAAGGCGGCCACGTTACCCACCGTAAAAAAGCAGCCCTAACGTGCTTTGAACTCCTAGATCCCAGATACAAGCAAAGAGAAGAGAAAACAGATATGCAAGAAAATCCAAATCTGGCAAGACCAGCAAGAAGAAAAAATGAACTAGTCCGGAGACGGGAGAAAAATTCTAATACACCAAGACATGTGGGATATCATGAGCATGAATGACAATGAAGAAGAAAAAAGAAGAGATGAAAAAGGATAAAATACAGTCATCGACGGTAAAGTATTCCCGATGTTTTGAAAATGAGAATGAGAAGAATTGGCATGGTCGTTACTGCCAACTTCGTTCGGGGGCATCATCATGGGAATGAGTATCATGAGTTAAAATGCAGGTCAAAAGATGTATTAGACATTTCGTAGCACAGTGAAGAGAGAGAGATGTCATTTTAAGCACCTTCGTACGGGCTGCGCGGTGGTTGATATGCTCTATATGGTTGAGGGGATATGGGCCGCGGCTCGGCTGCTGTTAGATCGTTTACCGACGGGGCATCATTGTCGTATACGTGGTTGTAGTAGCGGTTGGGGCCGTGACCATAGCCAGTACTACCAGTTTCCTCATCTGAGAGCGTATCGAATGCTGCTCCCCTTTGCGGTGGGTAGGGGGAGCTCGGGTTGCCCTGTGCATGGAAAAGGAGTTGTTGGCCTTCGTCGCTTGCGGTTTCGTATTGGTTGCCGGGATGATAGGCGGTGTCGGCTGCGCCTCCATACGCGGTCACATTCGGTCCTGGTACACTTGTCTGAGGGTTGGCCGCAGTGGGCGTCTTGAGAGAGAATGCGCTGTCGTCCTGGTGCATGTAACTAGGGTCATTCGTGCGTGTCTTGTAGCCGACAAAGAGCCATCGGAAACCACGGCCGACGGCTTTGATAAGGTCCCATGGGTTGAAACATTCGCCCAAGGCCTTGAGTCCCAAAAATCCTCCGTGATAAGCGATTTGTCCATTGATGAACTGAGGATCGTCGGACGCTTGCTGTGCCTTCAGGCGGTATGGTTGCCATGGGAAAGCGAAGAGATGAAGAATGGCGAAGAGAGCCATTTCAATACAGAGAAGGAGGTTCGGGATACCGATTTGAATGTCTTGATTGGCTAATTTTTCGGATACCTTGATCGCGCCGGAAGATGACAGGAAGGAAATCACAGTCTGAAAGATGCGTTAGTGGTGCAAATTATTAGAGCGTGAAGAGAACGAACCGTCTGCCAGAAGGACAAGAAAATAACCAGCTTGATAGCGGTGATTTTCAAGAACGGCTTATACTGTGTCATATCCTTATTCACCTGGACGTAGAATTGAATCAAGCAGTACATGGCAATCGATACTGCAACAGATTCAATGACAAGGACCTAATTGGTCGTTAGTATTCTGTCCAGATAGGATCCTGAGAGGCGTACGCACCCAAACATGGGAAAATGCAGGGCTCAAAGAAGCCTCACAATATCTGCCCAACGCCTGCGTAATAACAGCGACTATAGTCATGAGGACTCGAATGAAGCAGTATTGATAGATGCCAGTCCAAATCACGTTAAACCAGGTCAGGCCACTTCGTGGAGTCCTCCAGCATCCACGGTCTCCGCCACAGCATTTCGCAAACCAGGTGAGAGGCCAGAGCCAGGGCCTTGGTCGAATGGCACGGAAATATTCCTTTTGCGTATGTAAATCGGGTGCCGCGTAGTGGCAGAGTAGAGTGAAAAACGAGGAAAGTGCGAATGCTTCATAGCAAGATCCCAGGACTTCGAAGTAGACGGATTCTCGATAGAAGAGGAAACAGAGGAATGACTCGGTGCAGTATACGGGAACCATGAATAGAATTCGCAGAATACTGTTCACAGGGCATGTGGTCAGTTTTTTGCTCGGACGATAATACCCAACATGGCATCCAACTCACTGTCGTTGTTCTCGTGGTTTGCTGTAATGTGTCGCGTGCATAAAGGCTAATACAAGGGAGGTAACCACGCCTACCAGCCCGAAGCCGGCGCATAATACAAGACCGAGGTGATGGAAAGTCCATCCATTATCCCAAAGCGGCACTTCGGAAACTATCGCGAAACACAGTTAGATCATTTCGACGATAGGAAACACCAAATGAAGCATGATTGAAGACGTACTACTCGCGCTTTCTAGAGTTGTGTTGCATTTCGTCCATTCCACGCCTGACAGTGACAGGCGGCGTTCAAGGTTTATCATCATCGATCGGATAGAAAGGGGTCGCGTCGTATCGAAAACGGCTGGGAAATCGCCGCTAGATTTTTTCAAGATATGAAGCTATTCGCTCCACGGTCATCTGGGTTAATATGCGATGGTGAAGTCAACATTCAACAGTGTAAGACAGATAGAGGCAGGCGCCCTGCTGAAAAAGAGTACGACAGCTGGAGCTAAGCCACCCGCAACAAAGCGCCAAGTCCACTGTGGAGAATCACAAGTGGTTTCAGTGCAGCCTATTACTATGATTCGCGAACGTTGCGAGGAACGGACTCAGCCACTGAGAGAAAGATTCGCGAATTTTACTCGATGAGGCATGCAGTTTGTAGCAATAGGTAACAGCGTAAGGAAAAAGATTTTAAGATTTCGCTACATATAGGCAGTTGCTAGAGAATGAAAATAGGTAAGGGCTGCGTCGGTTGTTATTTATGGCCGTATTGACCATGCCATAATGGGCATAACAGATGTATCTATGTATGAGATCGGCGCTATAGATCTGCGTCCACTGATGCCCCGGTTGACTCTGAGCTGAGTCAATAAATGTAATGACTTGTCGTACACTATTGGCATAGTGAATGACCTCCCCCATTGTCACACTGTCATGGATACTCTGTCACTTTATCCCACCCCATGCGTCGTATTATTATACGTAATACAGGCACCAGTACAGCGCTAGGGAACCACCGCCTCCGATTGGACAGCAAGCTGGGCTGAGAGATTGCTCCACTTATTTGTGTCGATCGGATGTCAACACAGCCGAGCCTTCAACACCATCAGAGGATGTCGCTCCAACACTCTCTGTGCTGTAGTTGGTTCATCTTCTACTGAGATGGCACCCGTGAGCTCAATCATCGACTCTCTGGAGCTCGGCTGCAGCTGAGCAGGGTACCAGACGAAAAAGCAGACCATGACCAGGATCATAAGGGATCCATCAAAGACGTACAGCGGCCATTCGTGCTCCAGAAGAAAGCCATGCTGGCCCATCATGAACTCAACAATGCGATATATGTTTCGCACCAACACGAAAATAGACGTCAAATAGAGCATGTACAGACGTGACCGCCAGGGGACATTGCTTGTAGCTCCAGTCTTGGCCGTGTGCACACCGAACCGCTTGTTGAAGATGGCGCAACAGACCAGAAAGCCGATGAAGAGCAGAACTTGAAGAATCAAACCAGCAACGATGATATAGTCTCCTATCGATGCGACCTTTGGATGATCAGTCAATCCAGAGCCAGCCGATTGAACGTTCAAACAGGTCCAGTCGCCAGTCACGAAGACGATTGTCGTCCAGCGTGGCGGGATCAGTGAGAATGCTTCGCCATGAACAGCGCGTACGATGCGGGAGTATACCATATACAGCGATGCGGCAAAGAAGACGGGCGCTATCACGAGGAAAATAGCTTGGATGAGGAAGGGTGCTAAGGAACCCGTAGCATTATACGCGCCTGCTCGGCAAGCATATCCGATAATCTCACCTATATCAAAGAATCATCAGTTGATGCGAAGAAAAGGTGCAATCAAGCCAAGACGTACAGATGCCACCGACGACGAAAGCAGAGCAAAACCACGATTTTGCTTTGACCATCCTCCAAGTATGAGCTATGGTCAAGGCAGTGAATATGACGGTGAATGCAATAGCTGTCGGAAGATTGGGCACATAATTCCACAGGTAATGATCCTCATCGTATGGCTGAAGAGTTGGCATGTTGAGATGAGGAATAGGAGAGCCTTGTTTTATAGTTGACAATGACGACCACGAATATGTCTGACAAGGCTACAGAGTGGTATATATGTAGCGGTGCCGTAAAATATTGAGTATGTGAATTGCAAACATTAGGTAATTGTATAGGGTCCATTGCGAAGCTTCGAGGCATTGGGTTCAAGCTCTTTATGAAGTTCAACGATTTCCGTGCCAAGATAGTAGCGACCCTATATATATTTCGCTGCCTATCCACTCTACAAACCCGCGTATTACGAAAGATCCCGTTCTAAACCCAGGTGCGACCGAATTGTATGAGAGGTCGCTTGGTTTACGACGGGAACATCTTGAATATACCTCGTGACAAAGGCTTCCTAATGGTCAATTGTGGAATACGCGTGTTACGTAAACAATTCTTGTGGGTCCAGCGTCTATCCCAGTGGGTCAATACCGGTGCGAGCCTCACTGCTCTTTCCTAGTCCCCTGGCACTTCAACGACCGGTCAATCGAACATCTGGAGAGCGAGGTTCATCTAGGCAGAATGTTTACATTATCTCTATACTGTCACTGGTACTTTTATCGCCGCTGTGACTGGGTGATTGTCACGTAATCATTCATCCTCGAATTTGCTCTTGGATATTTCCCACTATTCCACGAAAAGTAGCAAATCAATGTTAGATCCTCAGTGGAGGCTGCAGATACGCGTGTTTGACGGATTTGGCGATAGTTCTTGAAGTGCATCTTACCTGGTTAGTCCTGTACTATGCTTCGTCGAAGCCACAGGAAATCAAAAAGGGGCTGTTTAGAGTGGTGAGTCCCTGAACAAGTGAACGAGCATGTTGAGTCCTCGCTGACATTAGCCAATTAGCAAGCGTCGGCACGTCAAGGTGATGCTCCATTTGGGTTGTTACCATGCTTATAATAGCTAACTGGCAGCTATGTTAGTGCGATGAAACACGACCAATATGCGTTTTATGCTCCATGTCTGGACGGACGTGCCATTACGCACTCGATAGCCCTTTAAACAACCCATCAACACCGGAAGCTCAGACAACCCCTCCCTCTTTAGTTCCGGGTATTTCACCACTGGCTACAGCCTCTGTGCAAAGTCCTCTCTCGCCAGCTTTGCCGAATACAGAAACTCACAATTTGGCTTCAACACTCAACGATCCCGTGAATCTCAATCATATGGAGCTTTTGATCCACGTGACACTCGACAAGAGTCTATTCAGCCTAGCTTATCAAGACGCTAATTTTTTTGGCAATATCTCCACCAGCTTTAGGATTGGGTTGCAGGCACCGTATGTTCTGCATGAAATGCTAGCCTTTTCTGCACGACATCTAGCATTTCTTCACCCTGAGCGAGCCGAACCCTATCTCCACCAGTCTGTCACTCTTCAGACCCGGGCAATATCACTTTTCAATGCCTCTTGGAACGGTATTGATGAATCAAACTGTGTCGCAATGCTTCTTTTCTCCGCGATCCTGGGCCATCACATACTCACTGATACTCTGGCTAAGCGGGATGCAGGAGGTCTTGAGGCTTTCATGTTCTACTTTATTCAATGTATCGATATGCAAAGAGGTGTTCATACCATCGCTGAAACGGCGTGGCCGCTACTGATGGAGTCGGAACTTAAATCAATCCTATCGTGGAGCTCGCAGTACAATACTCGAATCCCACAAGGGAATCATTGCCAGCAAGTCAAAGAGCTGGTGGATGGTGCAAAAGGGCTTGATGAAGAAGAGAAAGAATCTTGTCGAGAGGCAATCCGATATCTGCAGATTGGATTCGATTCGGTATCTGCGGAAAAGGAGGAGGAATGTGGCAATCGATTTCACATGGTGTCATCATGGGTATTGTTAATATTACCGCCACTAAGAGGACTGCTTGTAGCTAAACAACCAGAAGCGCTAGTCCTGCTAGGTTATTATGCACTGCTGCTCCATTACGGGAGGCACATATGGCAGATTGGTGATGCTGGGGCATTCATCCTGGGTATAATTGATGACTATCTCGGCTTAGAATGGGCGCACTGGCTCGAATGGCCACGACAAGAGTTAGCCAAAACTGCTGTTGCATGACCTGTCGCACTTGTGTACTTCTTATAATTTACGAACCCTGGGGACGCAGTGTTATTGCGGAGTGCAGCCGATTGGCCCGAACGGGTGATTTGCTTAGTGTGGAGGGCCCACTTTCAGCCACGGGAGGAAAGTCAACTCAGCCAATAATCGCTTAGTATTACTCTGCTTATTAATGTAAAGCTAGCCATTTTCAGATAGCCTTTTAATGGCTCGCGCATCGCGATTCATTCCAAACTTCCAGAGAGCTCTTTGTCTCGACGTCCCTCACCCACGATCTACAATCGCCAGACTTCATCAGCAAGCAACAACGCGTACTTGCCAAATCGACAAATGTTTCCGCGATCGAGACGCTCTTTTCACCCTACCGATCGCCATGTCTGATTATAGCAAATGGAAGGTCACCGAGCTCAAGGCGGAGCTCAAGAATCGCGGTGTCCCCCAAACCGGTTTACGGCTCAAACAGGATTTCATCGATAAACTGAGTGAATTGGACTCCCAGTCTAGTGAGCAGCCTGCCGCTCAGGATGCTTCGACAGAACCCACCGCTGAGAACGAAGACAGCCAGACCGAGCAAAAAAGTGACGCAGACCAGAAGATTGATGAGCCAGCGCCGCCCTCGCTACAGTCTGGTACTGAGTTCTTGCCAACGGAAGGCGCGCCGAATACACCAAAAGTCACTGCGCAGCTAGATCAACCCCCTGACGATCCTGAAAAAGCTAAGGTCGAGCCGAATGACGCTAGATCGGAAGCTCCGCAACCTACGCAACACACCACAAACGACCGTCCAACACAATCCGAAAAAGGGGAGCCAGGTACAGCTGCAGATGGTCAGACAATGAAGACCCATGAAACAACTGTCCCGGCGCAGCCCGAAGAAGCAGCTCCCCAAAATCAAACAACAGAGGAGCAACCCGCTTTAGCAGAGGTATCTACGAAGAATCAAGGTATAGATTCCGAGCCCCCCACTGACGGCGGTGACGATCTTCGCAAACGCAAACGACGGAGCCAGAGTCCCCCTCCCACCGTCGAGGTAGTGAAGAAATCCAAGATCGACAACGAGAACCCACGGGTGATACTCAAAGAAGATGTGCGTCCGCAAAAAGCCATGACCGAAATTGTTCGACCGGAGAGTAAAATTGAAACAAGCTCTACAGGACGACAAGATCCTCGCTTCAGAGATCTATTGACCGCTCCGAAGCCGCCGAAATCCGTACAACACTCCGAGCAGAGCTTACAAGATGATGATGTCCAGATTGAGCCAGCGCTTCATCCGGCAACATCCTCTATCTATATTCGTAATCTCATGCGGCCTTTGCAGCCATCATCCTTGAAAATTCACCTACAAGAACTAGCTACACCGGCGGGTAAAGAGCTTGGCGTTGAACCATTGGTTGATTTCTTCTTGGATTCAATCAAAACTCATTGCTTCGCGCTTTTTGATAGTGTCTCCACAGCATCGCGAGTGAGGTCAAAGCTACACGGCGCAGTGTGGCCGAATGAACGTGACCGTAAACCCCTCTGGGTTGACTTTATTCCCGACGATAAATTTAGCGAGTGGGTCAGGATTGAGCAGGATTCAGCTGCAGGTCGTGGTACCCAGCGCTGGGAGGTATTCTACGAGGAGACATACGATGGTGTCCAAGCTATCCTGCAAGATGCCCGCAACGGCGCCAGGTCCGGACATCAACCCACAGCGTCTGCTCGGCGTCACAGCCCGGATGCCGAATCGCGACGTGATATCCAGCCTTCAAGAGCTCCACCTACACAACAACAAAGCGGTGGAAAAGGTTTTCAGGCCCTGGATGATCTGTTCAAATCCACGAAAACTAAGCCAAAGCTTTACTATCTCCCAGTATCCCGCGACATCGTTGACAAACGTCTCGCCCAATTTGACACGCTAATACGAAAAGAGGCTAGACATTCTGGAAAAGAGGATGAGGATATGCGTCGCATTACGTTTGAAGATACAAATATATTTGTTGATGGTGGCCCTGAGTATCCCCGCGCTCGTGGTGGCGGTGGTGGTGGTGGTGGTGGTGGTCGACGGGGGGGTCGAGGATCCTGGCGCGGACGCCGGCGTTAAAATCACGAATACTGTTTGCTTATGGAAGAAAGCTCCACAAAAGTCTACAACTAGTCATGAAATGGTGTTTAAATGGCGCGTAATAGGAGTTTATTCTGACTTATGGGCGGAGTTCGGTGCCATTTCCATATCAAGGAGGGGCAAGGTAAATTCCCCGGGTCCCAAGGCCCTGGATATATTTTTATGTATGATAAATTGACCGATTGGTCAATGGATGATGACTAGTGAATCTTATACGAAACAAGCCTTGTTCATTCCATCTAACCACGCAAGATATACTGAAAATTGAATGATTCGGCCTTGCGGCGTCCGCTCTCACAGATGGTTTAGATTTGGTCTGGTCTGCTTGGTCATCGCCCCACCATAGCTTATGCCATGGTCTTCTGACTAGTATTCATGACTTATCTACTAGCAAGGCTGTGTTAGTGGCATTGTGAAAGATAAAAGACGGCGCTTGGAGATTAGTGTGCTGATGAGCTGGCAAGTCGGGATTCTTAGGGCTGCATATATAGCCAACCGGGTTATTTAAGACTCCTTGCAGCCAACGTTGAGATCGTGTAACTGTTGAGGCATTCCGAGATTCCCTTACCTCAACACGAAGCTGATCCACAGTCACGTTGAAAGGGATCAAGGAAGCTACACGTCAAGGTATGTAGTCACTTATCTGAACTCAAGCCTTGAAGCTCACAAATCCTAGTTCCCTCTTGCACTGAAAAATCAATCAATAAGGGCTGCAACTTGAGCTGCAACTATGAAAGCAGTCGTCTATAAAGACCCCAACCAAGCGGTGGTGGTAACAGACCGGGAGATCCCCAAACTGCATGACCACAACCTTCTCGTCAAAACAGAGGCTATCGCCCTCAACCCCACAGACTGGAAGCATGTTCAAGACGCAATTGCCATAGATGGCTGCGTCCTCGGCGTCGACTTTGCTGGCGTAGTTGAAGAAGTCGGTCCGAACGTCGACAAGCCTTTTCAGAAGGGTGACCGGGTAGCTGGGTTCGTCAATGGGGGCAATTCATACAACATCAATACAGGCGCCTTTGCGGAGTATGTTCTCGCCAAGGAGTTTACCTTGTTCAAGATCCCGAACACTCTAAGCTTTGAGGAGGCTGCTACTCTCGGCTGTGGGGTCTTGACTGTTGGTCAGGGTCTGTATGAGAAAAATTATGGACTCGAGTTGGCCATGCCGAATGAGCCTATCACGGTACCCGAGTATATACTTATTTACGGCGGAAGCACAGCGACAGGGTCGTTGGCGATTCAATTTGCAAAGCTGTAAGCTTCCCTTCCTTTGGAATAAACAATTTTCCTTCTGACCGTTGCGAACCTGTAGATCAGGATACAAAGTCATAAGCACAGCCTCTCTTAAAAACTTTGCCTTCAACAAGAGCCTAGGCGCTGAAGAAGTCTTTGACTACAAAGACCCCGAATGTGGCAAAAAGATCAACGAGTACACCAAGAACAAACTCCGCTTCGCCTGGGATACCATCGCCAATCCGGCAGCAGCCCAGATATGCGCCGATGCTCTGACGACAGAACCTGGCGCTCGATACGGCGCCATCATAGTCGTTAAATTCCCCCGTGAAGACGTCAAGCATGAATACACGCTGGCCTACTCGGGTGTGGGCGAAGATTTTGAGAAGAGAGGACATAAATTCCACAATAATGAGAGACATGGCGAGTTTGCATCGAAGTTTTTTGAAATTGCTCGCACTTTGGTTGCGGCGGGAAGAGTCAGGCCGCACCCTGTCAGTGTGAGACCCAACGGTCTTGCGGGTGCGCTGGAGGGGATGGAGGTGATGAGGACGGGCAATCATAGTGCTGAGAAGCTTGTGTATAGAGTTTCCGAGACCCCTTGATTACTTACTTAGCTAGCTATGCAGAGTCTAGAGATGAATCAGCCATCAATTGATATCATCGAGCGGGCTTGTCTAATGAATGTCTTATGCACGGCCGTTGAAGCCCTAGAGAGTATATCCAGACCAATGGAGCTATTATCGAGAAGTGTCAGTCCCTTCGTTACATCTGACTCAAAGCAACCGGCGCAAACCCCGCATAATAGTCCATCTTCCCCAACGGCACTCCCTCCTTCCTGAGAATCCCATACGCCGTGGTCAAGTGGAAATATACATTCGGCAACGCAATACTGTGCACCCACACCGCAGCCTTCATATCAACCACCTTTCCCGGCCCAAAGGGCGTGACAGCCACAACATCCGCGTGCCCATTCACGACATCCTTGTCAGCTTCCTTGAGCGATTTGAGGACTAGCTCAATGCGCTCGTAGCATTTTGCGTAGCTGCCGAGGTCGCGATCAAATGTCACGGGTTCCCGACCCGTTAGGCGCGCGAGGATATTTTCCGAGTATTGCGTTGCACAGCGCACTTGGTCGGTTATGGGGTACATGTCCTCGTAGAGGCGGGCGGTGGTGAGTAAGGTATCTGCATTGGGTTGTTCTTCGGCCTTTTTGAGGATGTGTGTTAGGGTGCCGAGGACGCCCTGAAGGACGAGGATGCTGCTGTCGTAGATTGTAGGGCTCATTTTGTGTTTGCTTTGTGTCGAGATACGTTTTTTTTTAGAGATTGGACTGGAGTGGAGTTAAGAATTGAAAGTCAAGTCAAATGACTGACGGGTCGTCGTGGTTAAATAGAGGGGGGCTTTAGCGCTGCTCTGAGGTGGATGCCCGTATTCGAGTCCGTATTCGAGTCCGTTTCCGAGTCGGAGACTCCGTATGCCCATTCGAATGATTTACATAGCCAATGAACGTACGCTGTGTAGTATGTGGAACAATGTCAATTTTGTCGGAACGATCTTTGCCGTTGAGGTCGATATAGTTCCCGGGAGGGTGTTATGTGATAATATGTTAAAGCTTCATGCATACTAGGTATAAATAGATTTAACCCCTGGACATGCTTCGGCAGAGATGACGTGCTCTAACTAAATTCGAAGAGCCCACCAGATCAAAGATATAGACACAAAAATTCCAATAATACCACATCAAAAGAGGACGATAAAAGGTGGTCTGATCCTCGCAGCACCACTGGAGGGTTTACTACTTGCGACGACCCCCGTACTAGCACTGGAGCTTGTCGCCGGCCCTGTTGACAAAGCCGTAGATGTTGCCTCTGATGCAGACACTGTCTTTGTTGCAGCAATACCGAGCGAAGTGGTCACCGAGGCCGCTGCGCTGATACTGGTAGAGCTGCTGGTAGAGGTCTGGTTTCCGCCATCGCCGCACTGAACAACCGTATCCCAGCCGCCGGCAAAGGTATCCTCCCAGTACGATGTCTGGTTACACAGGTCCATATAACTAAATAAATATGCTGAGCCTGGCTGATCGTGCGCATTCTGATAGAATTGGATGGCGCAGGTGTCGTTGCAGGGGAACGTTTCTCTAGCCCAGTCTTGGCTGCTGGAATATGTCAAGTAGCAATAGTCCGACCTATATGATGTCGGTACACGAATTTGATGAATGATTGCGATTGAGATGCTTGGGAACCAAAGTGCAAGAGTGCTTACCCATTCATGGCGCACGCTTCGCCGTACTTGTACTGAAGGTACTCTCCGGCTGCCTCCACAGGGGCTTGGAAGAGATTCTGATTCCCACTACAGAGTCCAGCAAGATCACCCGGCTGATTGCATACAGACTTGATATTCGCAACATACTGCGCTAATGAATCGCTGCACGTTGTAGTACACAAATTCTGTAGATCTGAAGCCTCCACGTCAAAATCTGGGTTTAGCGATGCAGCCATCCCGACAAGCACATCATCGCAATTAATACTTGCACTGTAAGCATCTTTGCAGGCTTGAGATGTGGTGCTTGCAAGGTCTTTGGTCGTGTAATCCCAGTTGGGGCCGCCGGTGTTGAGGCTGAAAGCTGCTGAGGCCTGACGAATGGCGCATGTCAAGGCCAATAAACTGAGGATGGCGGACACCATCTTACTGAATTATAGCTGATCGGTAGCGAGTGACAAAGTAACAAATGCAAAGCAGAATGATATCAAACGAATGACAAGGGAACGAATGATCGAAAATAGAAAAAGATTTCTCCAGATAAACTGAGGCTGTTAATTAAAGTGCTTAGAGCCTCAGCCAGACCCAAGTCTGTTTTGGTGATCTCTTATTGGTCGTTTAAGTGCTGACTCATTCGTACTTCATATGTAAGCGCTAGTCTATATATGGATTAGGCCAACAGCGACCGGCGTCCGAGGATCCCTCTGAAATTTCCCCCGCCAGAATAGAAATCTAAATTTCAAGAATGACGATAGTGACTCATCCTATTTTGCGTATTTAGCTGCTCTACTCACCCTGAGATAGTCAGTTAATCTTTATCAATCTTCATTCAATTCACGCTACACATATACACTCAGAAATGTCTGAATCAAAAGAAATAAGCGCTTCGGGCGCCCTGAAATACCGTCAGTGCCCACCCTCACTGACTATGTTTTAGTGAACAGCTACTAAATCCCGTAGAGAGAGTCGCATCGCAACCTGAGAATCCATTTTCGCAACTCATCCCGAACCAAGAAATCGCAATCATCCCTTCATTTACCCTTGAATCAGGCGATATTCTATATAATGTACCTGTCGCATATACTGTCCGAGGAAAACTCAACGACAAAGGTAATAACGCTCTAGTCATCTGCCATGCGCTAAGCGGCAGTGCAGACGTCGCGGACTGGTGGGGTCCTCTCCTCGGAGGACCTGGTCAAGCATTCGATACCACTCGCTTTTATGTTATTTGCCTTAACAGCCTAGGAAGTCCTTATGGGAGTGCAAGTGCTGTTACGAACAAGGACGGTGACCCTGCAAAGGGCCAATATGGACCTGAATTTCCACTGACTACGATCCGGGATGACGTGAGGTAAGATGCATGTTGGCTGTTGATACAGTGACATCAAGCTAATATAGTTTAGAATTCATAAGCTAGTCCTTGATGACTTGGGTGTTAAACAGATTGCGGCTGTTGTCGGAGGATCCATGGGAGGAATGCTTACCCTCGAATACGCTTACTTTGGAAAAGACTACGTTCGATGTATCGTTCCAATCGCTACATCTGCCCGCCATTCTGCATGGTGTATCAGCTGGAGCGAAGCCCAACGCCAATCCATCTACAGCGATCCCAAATATGAAGACGGTTACTATTCCTATGACGATCCGCCAGCTACAGGTTTGGGGGCCGCTCGTATGTCGGCGCTCTTGACCTACCGCAGCCGCAATTCATTTGAATCGAGGTTCGGCAGAAATGTACCAGATCCATCGAAGCGACAGACAATCAATAGCGCAGCGGGGCCCCCATCGCCTCCGAGTGAGCATTGGGCTGTTCATAATGATGGTCACAAAAGCTCTCGATCTTCTCGCCCTCCTAGTCAAACTGGCTCGCCTAAAATTCCGACGGAGATTGAGTTCACTGATCCCCAGTTCACCGGCACCACAACATTCACAGCGTCCCTGCCAACACCGAAACATTCTCGTCCCTCGACATACTTCTCTGCTCAGTCCTACCTCAGGTACCAAGGGGAAAAGTTTGTCAAGAGATTCGATAGTAATTGCTACATTGCAATCACCCGCAAGCTTGATACACACGATGTCTCTCGCCACCGTGCAAGCCCGGACTCAGCTTCTCCCGTGCTGGATGCATTGTCGCAAATTGAGCAGCCTGCATTGGTAATGGGAATAGAAAGTGACGGCCTATTCACTTTCGAGGAGCAACAAGAAATTGCTGCAGGAATCCCGGATTCTCGGCTGAAGAAGATCGATAGCCCCGAAGGCCATGATGCTTTCCTTCTTCAGTTTCAACAGGTCAATGCGTACATTTTGGAATTCTTCAGAGAGGTTTTGCCAGATATCATGTCAAAATCAGGCGAAGCTGGCATCGTTGCGACAGACGGTGTTGGAGAGTTGACTAAGAGCAGCACTTTCGGTGAAGCCGAAGTCGATGATATTACTGCTTGGTGATCTACTTCTATCATCATATGATTAGGTTGAAACTGCGACGGTGTGTACATCTTAACCACCGCGGCGACGCGCCAACACGCGGACGGAAGCTTCAACGACTTCAACGACATTTATTACATTTCTAGTTGATTGAAGATAGGTGGTTCTCCCTCAACTCATGAGGACGGCGGACGAGCATCCAACTGCATCTCCTGCTCCAGTGCGGGCACCTATTTCAAAGAAGCATCCAACTGCCTTCTATTTGGTGGCTTAATTTTCATGTCAGTCTGTCTCCAGACATGACTTGCTCTCACATTATACAAAAGTTGATAGATGTGTAGACTTGGCTATGCACAGCGATTATCCTAGAAACTTTGTGAAATAATATCATAGAACAATAGCATCGATCTCAGTATATCAAGGAAGTTTCCCTGAGTAGCTACGTAGTTTTTGTCAATAATGAACGAGACCATTGAACAGGAATGGAAATGGCCAATAGGAAATAGTTTCATGTTATTAGCCTCAGGCACCTCACGCTAGCTGGATAAGCGCTAGCCGCGAGTTTGGGCAAGGCTTGGCGCATGCGTTGAGGAAAGACGTAAAGTCCGGGACAAAGTCAAGTTGCCGTCAAGCAACCTTACAGGTTTCACACCTGTACATTCTCTTTTCTTTGTCGTGGAAGCTTTCCTTTGCTTCGCGGTATGAGACTTGACTCACCTGGTACGCTCTTTTACTTTCATTCAATCCCGTCACGACTCCAATTCCGCAAATCTTCAACTCAGAACTAACATGCTTCGCTTTTCGTTCCTTTCGCATAAAGATCGCCTTCCAAGTCGCACTCCTTGCACTTCGATCGTGAAATCTCTAATTGGACACTTAATATCTCGATAGTGGCCTGTGGCCACAATGGCCCCAGGCACTGGTGGTAAAAGAAAGCGAGGAGAAAGAACATGGTCTAGCGATTCAGGACACGACGGACAGAGACCATCCCCTCATCGACCGGGCAATCTGAACTTTGCGCAACACAACCAGCCTCAGTCGCCAAGTCCACGTCCCAACGGTGGTGAAAACGGTGGTGGACGAAATAGAAGACCGAGCAGAGGAGGCAGAACACCATCAGGTCGTGTACCGACAGTCTCTCAAGATCAATCGAAACCTGCTACAGATTCGTCAATGGCTCCTCCAGTGACGCCGCAGCAGGCACATGAGCCTCGTCAGACTAATGGAGCTAGTGTTACAAAGGCTGCGCCATTGCACGAAGTGCCGTCGAGCGAGCCGGAGAACACCAACTACGTTTTTGAATACGTCACACCGGAGATCATCACGGGGTGGGTGAAAAATGGCAAAAAGAATATCATCGCTCAAGGTATTGCTGCACGGAAAAGTGATGATATAATTACCCTAGGATGTGTCTTCCAAGAAATCATTCGAGCAGTTCTGTCCCGAAAACTGGATCCATCCGAGGCCGGAGATGCTGTCAAACAGATACTTACAGATGCAAAGCAGGAGGATGGCACTGTCCAGAGCCATGATACCCCTTCGTTCTTCCTAAATACTCTATCTATCCTCGCCGAAGAGAAGGACGGATCGAATGCAGCTCTGAGACCGTTTGTCTTCGCCACCGAGATATCGCCAGCATTGTTACGCCTCGAACTCGACACTAATCTAATCCAAACCCTGGGCCTAGTACGAGACACGTTCACACGTATCGGAATTCGCAAACAGACAAACGTCCTATATCGACAATCGAACTACAATCTTCTTCGCGAAGAATCTGAAGGCTACTCGAAACTAGTCACTGAACTCTTCACGACAAGCAACACCGAGTCTCCTTCGAGCGAGATTGTAGAAGAAACATTTGAGCGAGTCAAAGCCATGATTGGAGCCTTTGATTTGGATGTGGGACGTGTTTTGGACGTGACTTTAGACGTATTCGCGGCTGTGCTTGTGAAAAAATACCATTTCTTCGTGAGATTTCTACGAGCCAGCTCATGGTGGCCCAAAGGAGATCGCTTGCGTCGAGAAGAGGAAAACGGCATATTTTCTGGTCTACCTAGCTGGGCTATTCCCGGATGGACTGCCAATGATGATGAGAAAAAAGAAGACCTAGCAAGGATACGCGATGAACGCGACCAAGTCTTCTGGGATCGTGTGCGAGAGGTTGGAATACGCGCGTTTTTCGAAATTGGCCGACGTGCCTTATCAGACGAAGAAAAGCAGATTGCCCTGACGGAGGCTGGCAATCATGGAGAACTTGAAGCCGAAACCAGAAGATGGGTGGAAGAAACAGGTACCCTGCCACCGAAGGGTAACCGAGTGGCTGCTCAGCTTCTTGGGTTCAAGCTTCGTTTTTACTCGACATCCGCCCGTGAAGCAGGCTATCTTCCCGAGAACTTGATTTGGGTCGCTGCACTACTGATCAAAATTGGCTTCATTTCCCTCCGTGACCTTTATCCCCACCTTTGGCGCGAAGATGACTCGATGCCGGAGCTTGAGGAGAAGCTGAAAAAAGAAAAATTGGAACGAGAGATGAAAGCCAAACCTGGAGGAGGTGTCAACGCTTTGATGCTTGCGGGTGCATTACCAGACGACACAGTGCCACCCCTTGTTTCCCGCTCTCGTGACGCTGAGACTCGTTCAGCAACCCCCGCAAAGGATCCCGAAGCTGCCGCAGCGAAAGACGAAGAGGAATCTTCTCCAGAAATCCGCGAGCAGAAGATCGATTTGTTGAAGAGTTTGCTGACTATTGGTGCTGTTCCTGAGGCTCTTTATATGCTCAGCAGATTTCCCTGGCTTATGGATATACCGGAACTTCCCGACTATATTCATCGTATAGTTCACCATTGCCTAAGTAAAATATATGCGCCTCTGCGGCCTATGCAGGGCTCGGATCAGATTCGAGCAGCTAGACCAATTCCGAGCCCCGATCAATCCGGTGTCGCAAAGGGCCAAGTCCGTCTCGCCGACGGTCAGCCTCGCAGAATGCTTCGATGGGCTCACCCAGATAAAGAAGATCGGGAAGATGGAATCAATTATCGTTTCTATTGGGACCACTGGGCGGACAACATACCCATCTGTCAAAACATCGACGATTTCTTCGCTTTGGCCTCGTCCTTATTGAACGTGTCGGGTTTCCGAATCGGCCAGGACCCGTTACTGATGAGTAAAATCGCTCGTATTGCTCAAGATTCTCTCAACAAAGATGATTCAGAGTCCAACAAGAGTCGTTGGAAAGACCTTTGCAAACGACTTTTGCTCCCTGCTTTGAGCCTGTCTAAAAAGAATCCCGGCGTTGCCAACGAAGTTTTCGCTGTGATTCGCCACTTTCCCAGAGCGGTACGCTACAACATGTATGCTGAATGGCACTTTGGGCAGACCTCCAGGTTACCCGAAATCAAAACAGCCTTTGAGCTTGCTACTGCGCAGACAAGGGATACTCTTAAGCGATTGAGTAAGACCAACATCAAAGCTATGGCTCGTGCTCTAGCTGAAATCGCATACGCGAATCCCGGAATTGTGATTAATGTTGAGATCACGCAAATCGAGTCTTATGACAACCTCATCGATGTTGTGGTGGAATGTGCGCGCTACTTTACAGATCTAGGGTACGATATTCTAGCTTGGGCTCTTATCAACTCCCTAGGCCAACAAGGAAGAAGTCGCGTGCAGCAAGGTGGATTATTGACCAGCAGATGGCTCAATGCTCTTTCGACTTTCACAGGGAAAGCATTCAAGCGTTATTCAGTTCTCAACCCTACACCAATTCTCCAATACGTTCTTGAACAGCTCCGTCATCAAAATTCGACCGATCTCATTGTTTTGGAACGGATAATTAGCGCCATGGCTGGAATCGTGACCGACACAAATTTCAATGAAGCTCAGATTCAAGGCATGGCTGGTGGCAATCTTCTGCAATCGCAGACTATGCTTCAGCTTCTAGACAAGCGGCACGAATCAAGAACGACATCCAAAAGACTCATGAAAGCTTTGACCGACTCTAAGATGGCCGGTCAATTACTCATCGCCATCGCGCAAGAGCGTCTACTCTGTGTCTACAGGGAGTCCGATACGGTGCCTGAACTGAAATTGTTGGGCAACATCTTTGATGAGATCCATCGAATTCTAACACAATATCTGGATCTACTTCGGAGCAATCTTACAGTCGAAGAATTTGACTCTTTTGTTCCTAGTCTCCCAGAGTTAATTGGGGACTTTGGCTTGCAACCCGACATTGCCTTCTGGATTATGAGACCTAGCATACGTAAAGAAATCGCTGAAGCAGATCGCAGCTCCCGTGAAGAATCTGCAACACACAGCATCGAGGCTAGTGTTTCTGGACATGTAGCAGTGGATGGCGATGTGGAAATGACTGAAGGAGAGAATACCGAGAAGAAAGGAAATGCCGACGAAGAGATGGACGTGGATAAATCAGGTTCCACTGAAGCGACCGAAACCCAGATCTCCAGTGAAGTCAATGGCACGACATCAAAATTCGATCACGCGCCCTGGCACCCTGTCCTGCAAGGTCTCATGGACAAAATCCAGCCGGTACTTCCGGAAAGCGCCTGGCAGACTGTGGGCCTTCCTTTCTACGTGACATTCTGGCAACTCTCACTATACGATGTTCATATCCCTGGGAAAGCGTACGAAGACGAGATTGAACGACAAAAACGCAGAGTGCAAGCGATCTCGAACGACAGAACCGATGTCAGTCTAGCCGGCACTCAAAAGAAGGAAAGAGAGAAGAAGCAAATTCAGGAGCTACAAGACCGACTCCTTGAAGAAAACAAAAATCATCTTGTTTCGTATGAGACCACCCGAAACAGGCTGCAGAAAGAAAAAGACCACTGGTTTCCTAGCATGCGCGGCAAATACGAATCTCTTAACCTAGCACTGCTAGAGCAATGCTTCTTACCTCGCCTTTTGCTATCACCTATTGATGCCCTTTATTGCTTCAAAATCATGAAGTTTCTACATATTTCGGGCACACCGAATTTCCGCACCGTTGGCCTACTTGATCAGTTATTCCGAGAACACAGGTTGACTGCGATTATCTTCCAGTGTACTTCAAAAGAAGCCGATAATTTTGGAAAATTCCTCAATGAGATTCTGCGTGATATGACACGGTGGCATGCAGACAAGTCAGTGTACGAAAAAGAAGCCTGGGGGTCGAACAAGACACTACCTGGTTTTGCTACCAACGTGGATGCCGAAGGCAAAGCGACTTCATTCGTGGATTATGAGATGTTCCGACGATTACTTTACAAGTGGCATCGTCTGCTTGCAGGAGCATTGAAGACTTGCTTCAACAATGGCGAATACATGCATATTCGAAATGCTATCAGCGTCTTGAAGGCTGTTTCCCAACATTTCCCGGGTGTTAACTGGATGGGTCGCGATATGCTGCATTGCGTCAATACTCTCAGTAACGATGAAAGAGAGGATGTAAAGATTCCAGCGGCATCACTGAAAGGAGAACTTAGCCGAAGAGAGAAGCAATGGCTTCTTCCGCAAGCTTTCATGATCGTGAGTATTCTCACGCAATCGATCGAGACAGAAATTTAACTGACCAATCATGACCAATAGAATGAGAGTTTGGCTGGGGAAAAAGGAAAACCTCGTCCAAGAGCAGACTCTGCCACTCCAAAGCAACTGAACGCACAAGCGGCCGAGTTCAAGCCTCCAGGGTGAGTACAGTGCTTACCGTATGAATGAATGATTGTTGATTTATTTTTCCTACATCAGAGTGAATGGCACGCCAAGCGACCAAATTACAGGTAGAATGGAAGTTGAGGATGGTGAGATTGAGGATGCAAAGATGGCCGATGCTTCACTCGCTGCCGGAGAGACGGATCAGACACTAGTAGCTGAAAGAGCAACAAGTGAGAAACCGAGACTTCAACAAACTGTAGTAGCGGCGCTTCCGGCAGATGCTGCACCTAACGACTTGGAAATTGAGCGTGTAGGCACCGCTGGGCCAGATGAGAAGAGACAACCGCATGCTGCAGACCGTTCGACATCTCTCTCATTTAGAGAAACCGACACTGCTCGAGCTAGAACAGCGTCGCCGGCGCAATCACGACAAGGCTCAAGACCTCCAGACGCGAGTCACTCCGCAAACATACCGAAACGCCCGGATCTTGACAGAGTTGCCTCGCAGCCTCCACGATTACCACTACCGCCTAATCTGCCCAACAAGCCCGAGGTTCCTCGAGGCTACAACCGTCCAGGCAGACAGTCTGATATCAAGGATGACCGTAGAGACATACGGGACGCTCGACAGGCGGATTCGTCCCGCTCTAGCCGCTACCCTGACTCTGACCGGGAGCGTCTGCATGACCATGAACCTCGTGGCCCTGGCCGTCTGGACCGCGACCGAGATCCGCAACGACTTGGTCCTCCAGATGACGACCAGTTTCATCCTCCGCGTGAAGCTCGTCAGCGCCGAGAGTCAGAGGCTGATCGTGCAGTGCCTTCTCGTCCAGCAACGCAGTCTCACCCAGAAAGGGCCAACGTCATTCAGGGACACCCCGATCGTCTCGCTCTGATAGAAGGAGATAACCCGCGTCGTGATGCACCAAGACCTGATCGAGACGATCGAAGACACCGGCTATCTTCACCACCCAGAGGCGATGAGCGCCGTGGTACTCGTCATGATGAATTTCCGGCAGGGCCGCGTAGCGACAGAGCAGCACGATCTGACTTGCCAGAAGGAAGAGAGTCACGATCTGGTATCGACGTTTCCCATGGAAGAGGGCCTCAGGATTCTAGAGTGGCACGTCAATCTGAATCGGCCAATGAAATCCCTCTTGGTCCTCGAGGTAGTAGAGCTGGACAGTCGCGGGGGCGGAATGTGTCAATGCCACAACCACCGCCACCTGCTACTCCTGGTAGACCTTCTGAACGTCTCCCGCCAACTGGTCCCTCCGGTCGATCGAGTGGTCGCGCCCCCGATCCTTCTGCGGCACCATCACCGTCCCCGGCTGGCGAAAAAACCGAGACTGGAGGTGTCCATCCCGACCGTCTCAAGAATCTACAAGTTTCTACCGAGCCAGGTCCTGCCAACAACCGATCTCAGCCGCCACTTCCACCTAGTGGACCTCGCAGCTCTCTAAGTGGACATCTTGGAGGTTCTCCTCTCACACGTACACCCCCATCTGGGCCAGGGAATGACAGAAACCGTGGCGATAAGCGATTTTCGGGTATCAACAATATGCTTCAGCAATCAGGTGGTGCTCAAGACCGAGGTGGACAAGGAACGGCAATCCGCGGCAGAGGACGACAAGCTCAAGAAAGTGGACCACCTAGTCCTCAAATCGGAGGACCTGATGCTACCACTGGGCAAGAAAGGACTGAGCTTTTCCCAGGGGCTCCGGAGGGAGACAATCGACCATCAGGTCGTGGCCGACGAGGAGAAGCCCCACAAGAAGCCAATCGGGAGTCAAAACGGAATGAGAAGCATGACAACGAGCGTGGCCGTCGCGACGAAGACGAGGTTGCTAAGAGTGGTCGAAGAGATGATCGTCGCGATCGAGGTCGGGACCGCGATCGGGACCGTGATCGCAACCGTCGAAATGATAACGCGGAAGACGAATCGCACCAGGGTGGAAAAGATTCGGCCAACCGCCGTGCTACTGGTGGTCGTGACGACCATCGGAGGAGAGATCGCCGAGAGAGGGATGATGGACCGCTTGACCTACCAGGACCTAGCGGCAATGACCACCATGGTCGAAATCGCCCTTCGTCCTCACATAGCAGTAACAACAACTCGCTGCCAATTCCTCCACCTGCACCTACAGGACCGCCCAATGATGACCGTCGATGGGGCGGTGGCAGTGGTCGTGGCGAGAACCGCGACAGAGACCGTAATCGCGACCGTGGTGGTGGGGGAAGAGATCGCGAACGAGACTTGAATCGCGACAATGCACCTGGCAGTGGTAATCAATCTCTCCCACGCAAACGTGGCCGACCTGGTGATGAAAATCATGGACATGGCGACGGCGGTTCACGCGGAATGCGCGTGGGAAGCGAAAGTAAGCGGGCACGCCGAGGTGCATAACCGTCTCCGCCGTTCTCAGAGCTCTCTTTCTCTTGTGTTCTTTTTCATCTATTACACAATTATTCATCCTTGAGGGGGAACTTTTTTCTTTGTTCAATTGCCTATTAACTGAAGATTCTAGAGAAGAATCTACGAAATTCTGGTTTTACTTTGCATGTATACAATTTCGCATCCTACGGCGCATGTCTGTATATTGTCGTTGTCTTTTGGGGCACAATTTGATTATTTTTACTGGAGGAATCAAATCTTGACACACAATATTATACTTATCTCCGTCATGCTCAGCGTGCTTGGGAGCCGATCAGTGCCCATGAAGGCACCTAATTTAACACTTCAGTTCTCACATGATTCTGCCAACCAGCCCCTGAATATGGTTCTTAATAAGGGCAAAAAAACAACGAAGCTTTCCACGTTAGGCAAAATTTTCACCGATTATATTTACTGTAGTCTATATTCAAGATGTCTGGGAAGATTATGCGGAAAGAAAGCACAGTCGACCTGAGGTCCTAATCTTCACAGGGGCGGGGCGCGGGCGCTGGTTTCGCGGACCTCACCTTCAACCACCCCCCACAACTTTTGCAGGAAAATGGGGACTTCATATTCGCCGCTTCGAATCTAAATTCGTCACGAATGAGCCTCGTGCAGATGCAGTATAAGAATCCGCGATTGAGATCACGAGAGCACTGTACAATTTTCAACAGTTCCAATGGAACCCGCGTTAGCACGAACATTACAGTTGCATCGATATCAAACGCCGAGGCAGCAACAGACTCAAGCTAGACCAGCGATACAAGCATCACCCGTTCCACGATGTATCCGAGTTCGGCCAATCTCAGAAAAATCAATCAGCTGTCCAATCAGTCATTCAGCATGCACAAGCCAGCGGTAAGCTGGCATGACCCTAACCAGCCAGCTCCTCTGCTACATTATTCTCCCCGAGATCGAATGCAGTTTCAATATAGAGCACCCGAACACAGCTTGACTTCAGATGCCCAGTTGTCCTCGCTGACGCCGCCATTTCCTACGGCCCAGTCATCTGAACCTCATATCAAGCCGCCTTTCACCGGTCCTAATATTCCTGAAGTTCGTATTACTCGATCACCAAATCAAATTCTACAATCTAATACTAACATTAGATGACAAAGGCAAGTGCTTTCAACGGGGATTTCAGCGCCTCGGAGAACGTGGATTTCCTAGCAAATTTGACTTCGACTCATATTTAAATGGGGATGATGACAAATCGAGTTTCAATTTCAATTTCGATTTCAATACAAATCAAGTTGGCAGTGAAGCAGCTCCATCTCAACAGAGGAAAATCAACGCTCAAGTCGAGCAATCCATATCTCACGATGTCAGCGATTCAACGGGAAGAACGAATAGCAAGAAGCGGAAATTGAACGCGATAACGGATGCAAATGATAGTTCGGGGCCTCAGCAGCAATCCGATTTCACGTCATAAGGGATAGTCGAAGAGAATACAGTTGGAATCAAGAGATTCTACGATTACAGTAGCTGTCGGGTTTGTTTGCCCACGTTCTCAGGCAAGCTTGTGCTGGTAATCTTTTGGAATCATGCGAGATTGAGAGCTGTTGATTTCATTCGGGAAACCTGTGCCTGTGAGGTAGCGTCTCTTCGGTTGCTATCCTAGCCTGCTCTTTAGCAGGCTTAGTAGCCTGTTATCCTTACTAGTAAGGACCCAAAGGATAGTGATCTGATTCCCGTATCTCCGTAGCCTTTTAATCAACTTGTATATTTGGCAGACGTGTTCCTGACCCGACTGTTGTCGGGGGTTCCTCAGTGTGAGTGCTGCTACTTTGTTGCTCGTCAGCAGCGTGATTCTGTACTTCTTTAGTGTCGGTAGCGTGCCCAATGCGTGTGTCATTGCTGCTAGCTCCCCGGAGTATGGGTTCTGCTCTAAACTAATGCCCAGTATGAAGGAGAAGGACTTCAGTTTAAGCTTCTTATACCGGGGTGGTTTGCAGTACTAATAGCAAATGTTAGATCGCATTCAGGAGCATTTTTCCGAATACATCGACTTGATAAACCCAGATGTCAAGATGTCCGCGATTCTGAATAATATGAATGGGAATATTGAGCATATTCATATTTGCTTACTCGTCGGAGGAGTACTAGCATGCTACACAAGACAGACAGTATATTTTGCCTACATACTGAACACCACACACAGCAAGAAACACAAAGCTTAATAAGTATAGCCCGGTCGATGAGTCAGCAGATAATGACTAGTTAAGTTCACTATCAATACTACTACTACTACTACTACTACTACTACTACTACTACTACTACTACTACTACTACTTGCTTCATGTTTAGGCTCCTGGTGGTCTCGTCCCTTAGTCCTGGGGCCGAACCCTGAGGTACAAGAGCGCGGTGGGCAAATCGCGGCGAATACGACCAGTCGACTTGACCGAGAACTTTACTATCGCTGTCGATTGTCGAAAATGATGAAAGATATTAATTGACCGCATTATTAGGAAAAGTTGACGGTGCACGGCACCGTACACAATCCGATTTCTATCCCCTTGACCTTGACCCTACAAGTATTCTGACAAGAATCCTCGCAAAAGGAAATCACAAGTTACATGCAATCAAAATCAACGCAAGAAAGGATCGACATAAGGATCAACACCAAACCGATTAGGGGCTAAATCTCAGCCGCGATTACGAGGTCCTACTATTTCAAGTCTAGTTTCAGACCGACATACCTACCACTAGCTCCTGGCAGACTGTGTACAGCATAATGCGATAAATCGCCCCATTTTCTAGGCCGGAGTCTACATTTTACCTTCACAATCTCCACTTAGTTGTTTAGTTTTGCTTCTGTTGGAATCCCACCAAGTTAAAAAGTTGTACTACTTTTAACTTATGGCGAATTCCCTTTAGATCCAACAGCTTCTTCGGACTCCGGAGTATGGACGTACTACGACGTACTAGGGATACCAGGGTACAACTTGCTCTATATATAACATTATATATCCCGAAGGTACCGACCCCAAATGACAGCATATCATACATCTAGAACGCTGCATAACGGCATGGCCATCTTTTTTAAAAATAGAGCCAAGGACAAATCATTGCCAGGTTCCAGACGATCTCGTTCACATCATCACCCTTTGGCCCCCGATCTGATCGTACGACCAAGACTAAAAGTCCGTAGCCAGCGTTTCAGAAGACATCACAATAATTTTAATATCCTCCTAATGGTGGTCAGCTGTATTAGTCATGAGCACTCAAGGTTTTGGCTAATCAGACCATTGGCCCAGTACATAATTCATCTTTTGAAACGAAACAAACTTTTTCCTTGATGTCAGCTCCCAGCTCTAATTATAGTGTGTGGAGTATGGGGGTATGGGCAGAGCAGTCCTTATAAGATAAGTTCAGCTGCCTATATATAAACAACGGAGAGTCGCTAGTAAGAAGATTCTACCATTTTATTTCAACGGTTGAGTAGCTTTAGGCCTTTGTCGTCGCCGACCGTACCTGAACCTTTTTCCTCTACATCACTGTTGGCAATCAAGACCATTTACATTCAAAATGGACTCTTTTCTTTTCCGCAGTGACTCCGTGTCTTCTAGGATGCAAAAGAGGTACTCACTCCCGGCATATCCAAATGTAAGGCCAAGACTCGTTATGACAAGCTTTCATCTTGCAGACTCAAATGGCTAAGGAATTCAACACAGAAACCTCTTTACTTCGAAGACCAAAAACCAGAATTCCTATATGTCGACCAGGCAAACTTACGGTCACCACAACCACACGCCGCGGTGAGACCACGGCTACGAACCAAAGATGAAGCCCAACTACGCCAGGCTGTCACAAATCTGTATCAACAAGTTGACCAAAACGACGGGGCTCGGGCAGAGCAGGCTAAAGCGCGTCCAGAACCAGATAATGCTGCCGCCGGACCAGGAGTGACAAGGACCCGATCCCGGCGAAGCATTGCCTTGGACACCCTATCATCTCTATCACGCCGGCTATCAGCCGTAGTCGAGCCAACGGAGAATGAAAAGCCTAGTATCAATGGCAACTTTGCATCGCGACAAGATGGCCATTTCTTACAATTCAACGGCATGCTATACAACTTCGAATTCGGTTCGCCACTGAGCCGCACCTCACGCGTCTTTGAGGCTGATACACCAGATGCAGAAACCTCATATGGTCGCTATCGTCCTCGGAATCCCGCAGCAAGGGCAAAGAAGTCTCGATACTCCTGGGGTGGGTTTGATCTTGTGCATCGAAATGATGGAGATGCGGACGACCGAGACGACCTGATAGCGATTTTGGAGCATGATGAATTGAACTTGAATGACGCTGCTGTCGCCGCACCGATCGTGGCTAGCCCGTCTTCCCAGGTTCAAAAAAGACCGTCTCTAAGGACATCGCATTATCAAGATACACGCCCAAGTAGTATTGTGGTGGACGACGCTCGCGCAGATTCAATCGCTGTCGGTGCTGCTGCCGAAAGAGAATCCAAGCAGAGAATTACCAATACGACCAATTTCAACACCAATAGCAACGCCAACGACGATAGCTCCAGCTCGGAGAACATAAAAGCATTTATTCCGCTAAGTAGAGTTGCAAACCAAACCGAACTCCGAACACCAGAGAAGAAGCGTAGTATCATCCGATGGTTGTCGTTTTCCTTATTTGGCAGACGAAAAACCGATTCTATGGTCAGGAATTCCAATTTTCACCATCATTATACCAAAAACAACGCCATAAGAGTCTGATGCCGGATGATCTGTCCCAAGAATGTTCTTGGAGGTAGCTGCTTCAATCGATTGATTTTTTGTCTTTGTCGATATTACATCCAGTCGGTCACATAGGGTTCATTCAATCGCTCAATGCGCTGCGTTAATATTTCGTTTATGTATATACCTCTCTTTTTCTCCAATGAGCCAGCGAATGTACTTCGATTTCCTTTGTATTCATGTCGTCACTCTAGTCGTGTTTGCATCGTTAAGCAAGGATTGGTCCGAGGTCGTGCTCTGGCCTAACACCTTGACGGAGGTATATGAAGATTTCAAAGTTCGTTATGAAATTGACACTTGAGAAAAACCCAAAAAACCCTAAGAATACCGGATTTCACCATATACTGTTCACAAAGACATCTATCAATCCATGTAAACTTTTGCAAATCAAAGACTAGTCTGATCATATGTATGGCGGGTCAAGAGTCAAGCCTCCGACCGGATCTATCCGTCTCCGCTCCTGCACTTCCCAGAAGCCCTAACCAGAACCAGTTAAACGAAACGAAACATAGCTTAATCGGACTGCCCTTTTTGCTGCATAAATGTGCTCAAATCGACTCTTGCCATTCTCCACTTGGCAACCGTGCATGTTGTTGTTTTCATAACTTGCCTGATAAAATGCGCGATAAACCTGGCTTGGTGTTATGTGGGTGAGAAGGTATGAGCTCATTATTCGCGACGGCGTTGGCAGTTGGGCGAGTGCGTGTTCTGAGCATATTTATTCAACTGCCGGATTCTGAACAATAAACATCTAGAAATACAATTTGTATTACCTAGTTACTTTTGTCAGCCTATATATCTCTTCTTAGCCTGTTTATTTCCTCTCCTTTTTGCTTTCATAGGGCAATACGGTTCTGATATACTATATGAATCAACTCGTCCTAGACTCGCCGGCTGCGATTTCTACAATCTCAGATACAGCCAGGACAAGCGCAGTCAGCGGGATGGATATGGGCGGGAGTTGCAAGATTTCCGTACGCGCACTTCCTTTCCAGGCTGACCGAGAAACTGGAGAGATGTATGAGCTAACACGAAAGTTGACAGATGCTTTGGAACTGGAACACGATAGACGCATGTACGTCCATCCGACCTCGTCGTATCGACGATGCTGACTGACTGACTGACTGCTCAAAAGGCTTCATTTCCAAATCATGGCGCATAACCTCTCACGGCATGTTCGCCGGCTCCTGTATCGGCGTCATCCTGCTCGTCATGTCCCTCGAATTCTTCCGACGTCTATCCAAAGAATACGATCGATACATTCTGCACCAATTCAAACAGAAAATCGCACTCGGGGGAGCAGCAATACCAACGCCACAAAAGTCAACCCCGAAGCATGCAACGACAACAACAACCTCAACACCCGACCCAGCAGCAGATGATGCCAACAGCACAAACCAGCGCTCAATAGACACAGCAGCATCCAAAATCTACTTCCGCCCAACTCCAATCCAACAATCCATCCGCGCCCTGCTACACATGATCACATTCGCGATCGCGTATTTCGTCATGTTGCTCGCCATGTATTACAACGGTTACTTCATTATTTGCATCTTTGTAGGCGCGTATTTGGGTGCATTTGTGTTTTCGTGGGAGAGTATTGGGTTGGAGATGGGGTAGGTTCTCTTTTCCTTCCTTGCGTGTATTGACTGACTGATCGTGGAATGTAGATCGAGTGTGACTGCGACAGCGGCGATGGAGGATGTTACGGTGTGTTGTGGATGAGCGATGCTCGTCTAGGAGGCGCACGATAGATTTGAAACCAATGTGTCGCGGCTTAAGGCTTAGGATAAACAAAAGCGTTCCCGTCACTAAGTAGTTAATTCAAAATGATATTGATACGTGGTGAGTACGTTACAGCCGATGTACTGGGTTAGAGGCCCGAAAAGCAAAGTCAAACTGTCGTAAAGTACAAGTCTATTGGTTGAATGTCTATCAAAAAGAATGGAAGATGCTCACAAGTGAGCACTGCGTTGATTATACGTTCTTTGCTGCACCAGGCTGTTGAACATAGGACAGACCCCGATTCATTATATATGACCGATGTGCCCAGATTATTTTGCCGTACATCCTCCTTTTTGTACAAAATTAGTAGGACAATGAGTTGGCCTTTTCGATGTTGCCGCTCCTCAAGGCCTGGCGCTTCTCGTGCCAGATCAACGCACCGTACCCGAAGGTTGATACAACACCCAGTAGGACCATGCCAATCAAGACCCAGTATCCCATGGTGTAATTAGGAGCGTCTTTGGACAAGAAGAGGAAGACAGCGACAATACCTCCGGCATTACCGAACCCAATCGTCCACGCAGAGCCAATACCACGCTGGGCGTGGCCATGGAGATTCATCAAAATCCAGCAAACGATAATAGCACCACCGCCAAAGGCACCCATGGTAATGAAGACGATACCGCAATATTCGGCGGAAAAGTGGTTCTTCCCATGGTAATGTAACATCAACGCGACACCGACAATGATCAGTGCATCCGATGCCAGAATAAAAGGGAAACGAAGTTTGACACGGTCAGACCAGATGGCAACGATAAGGGCGTAAGCAAATGCCGCTGCGAAAGGTGGAACAGTGTGCAATTGGGTTTCCACCGTGGAATACCCCAATGCCTTGATGATGGTCGCGGCAAAGTAGGAGAAGGCATAAATGGGGACGACAATCGCTGACGAGGATTGTTAGCACACGAAAGGATGCGTGTTTAGAAAGCCGTGGACTTACTGAAATACATAATGGCACCCAGATGAGATCTGATGTCACTGAGATAGTGTACCACATCTTTGAAAGTAACAGGGGCAACGTGCGACTCATCACTGCGAGTCTTCTCCGTGAGGAAGGCTTTTTCTTCAGGGGTCAGCCACGAGGCTTCCTTGGGGAAATCGGTCACGAAGAAATAAGCGGCAATTCCGACAAGAATGGAGGCAATTCCTTCCAAGCAGAAGATCCACTGCCACGCCCTCATGCCACGCAGACCATCCATTTTGGAGATCGCAGTGGCCAACAGACCACCAAAAGCGCCAGCCAGAATGACGGATGACCAGTAGATGGTGAAACGCTTCTGGGCTTCTTCACGCTTGTACCAAAAGCTGATCAGATAGAAACTTCCAGGGAAGATACCGGCTTCGGCGAAACCCAGGAAAAATCGCGTCGCAATTAGTCCACCGTAGCTCTTGACCCAGGCCTGACCTAACATGACGATGCCAAAAGCAGTAATACATCCTGACAGCCACACGTGGGGATTGAATCTTTTCATAAGAACGTTGGATGGAATTTCGAAAAGAATGTAGGGAGCGTAGAAGACGACCAAAGCGGTGTTGGGCTTTTCGCCGGTGAGCTTCAAGTCGGTCGTAAGACCGAGAGTCAAGGCATTGGAGATGTTCACTCTGTTCGAATTAGTCGACTATCTACCGAGGGCATGAATTGATTGCCAGTTGCAGTACCTGTCCAAAAACGCGACAAGATATATAATGAAAAGCATCGGCATGACTCTCAGATCGATCTTGCGGAGCAGGCGAGCCTCATCGACGCCAGCGGTCGAAACTCCCTTGTCCTCGACGCTTGGCGAATCCAAGCTTGGCGTGACCGCCTCGATATCATCTGCAACGAGTCAGTCTACAGATCGCTTAAACTTCAGGTCGGGTGCAATCAACCTTTGGAGGCGCCCATTATAGCTTCTCAGCAGTAGTAATCGCGTTTCAGGAGACAACCACAGCTGCAATGACGAGCAACGGACCACTCACAGTGACAAGGGGGGGAAGTGCAGCAGTGGTGGGAGGAAAAACAAAAAGATACAAAGCAGGACCACGACTGACTTTTCTATCGTGTCAAGTGAAGAAAGAGTGGGGGAGCAATGTCACACGTGAAAAAAAGAAGGGACCAGGGATTAACTGCATTCGTCTGTTGGTCCTTCCTTGCATGCTGATGTTCTCCATTGTTCCTTCCTTCCGCCGATATCCAATCCTTCGTGCGCAGGGAAGTCCGACCGATCCAAGCCAATTTTAGCCGGGGGGCGTGGCACACACGAACCCCCCGACTCTTACGCAGCCAACAATTCCAGAATTCGAAATTGAGCCTAACGTTAGCTGGGTCATCGCTAGTTCTGACTCGGACTGGCTGAATCTCCACGCTACGGCAGACCAGGAATGCCGGCTGTGCTATCCGGCCGGGGTTTCTGTGATCTGAGGCCGAGGCCGGAGCGGCTAGACTGGAGTAGGAAACTGCCACCTGCTGAAAACGTGGGCGGTGAGTCTTCTCCCCAGCTCTATGCGGTAGTGGTTACACTGTACTACATAGTATAAGGTTTGCGCTGCTCATGTGCTCTCAGCAGAGAATTCTTTCCGCGCTGCACTACGTATTGCGCAAATATTTCCAGGTCAGGCTAAAGTCTTCTTGGTCTCAGCCCTAAGTAGACTTCTGGCAGCAATTTTGAATTGGCTTATAGATTGGCTGCTGGCCGGGCACGAAGAGACGAGCGTGTTCCTAGTATATCCTACAATGTCCATCTCTGATTGGTTGTCAGCGTGGTACCCGTTCAATAACTCCATCTACGGAGGGCTGGTAATCTGGTCTCTACAGTCTCCCGTAGTACTGACGGAGTACTCCGTGGTTGTCGCAATTTAGTGTCTGGAAATTGCGCTCCGAGCTCCGGGCAAGCTTCGATAAAATGTTAGTCAGAAAAACCACAACATCATATATATCGACGGCACCTTCGAACAGTGATACGTACGCGAGTTTACTGACAATATAGAATAAATTGCGATCCCGGTATCATATCTGCCACAAGCGCAAGCCTCACGAGGCCAGAATATTCTGGTAAATTGTGCTTTGTCCAATCGGATCATTGTCAACCTGACTCCAGCAGAAAAAGCAATTCTTCCAGTGGCTGCCAGCCAAAGCTTTGTATGTCCTGGGCAGCGGGTTTCAGGATCCTTGTCCCGTGAGGGTTCGATGTAGCATGGAATGAAATCGTTACGTACCCGGACGGAGTACTCCGTAGAAGACTACGTAATGCGTAGATTGTAGTTGTATGATATGCGTGACAATTTGGCAGCTGTTGACTGGACAGATACTGAAGGAATTAGCTCATACCTCCTATGTAGCACTAGTCGCACGATAATATGCGAGTGATTGTGTTCAACCCTGGCCGTCTGAACAGTGGAAAACGTGGCCACTGGCTCGAGACCGTGATGCACTATCGAATTATCTCATTGCATCCAGAAATGATTAGCAGAATCAGCCACGTACCATATGGCCTCGAATTAGTGTGTTCCTTCCTACCGCAACTGTCGCTATTTACCATGATTAGGCATTACCTATCATTAACTAGTCTAACCGTAGTATACACTTACCTATCACTGGGGCTGTTTCCGTACTAAGAAAATCGACCCACGTTCGTGTAGATCATCCGACAAGGATACTCGTCTGTTTTATGTCCGAGGTATATACATGGGATAACTGCCACCCGACAACAACCCAGCAAAAAGACGAAACTTGCTCGCGATTGAAAAATCACTTACATATCGATCGATTTCTTCTGACGAACCCTGACAAAAAAGAAACGAAAGCCAACACCAAGTGCTTTATCCCCTACAAGGGATCGGCTCCTTCACGAGCAATAGCGCGGCGCAGGTGAGTTGGTGTCGACATGGTGCGCGACGATCGAGAGCTAGTGGCCGAGTCATTGGATGTTGACCCTGCCAGTGGACCTGGAGACCCCGGAATGAATGGCTAGAACTCGGCCCCTGCTAGTGTGTTTCTGGATTAGGGCATGGACTAGTCCAGGCTCGCCTTAATTTGCAGGCATGCATCTGCACGTTAACCCAGTACGTCGCATACTCCGAGCTCCATTTACCTTTATACCACTCTATGTACTGCACAGCGCATAGTATGTAGTTGGCCAGTGTATGGTGCGTAAGCATCTAGCCATTCCTCCAACAATCTGTATTGCTTTTTTAAAGAGACATTCCTATATTATATTTATCAGTGGGTCCCTGTACTCAGACTTTAGGACTAGGTTCCATCAAAAGACTCGCATTATAGCCAACCTCGCGGTCGATCGGTCTTGGTCGGACAAACTCCAGGGTCCTATACCGTATCATACGATACTAACCTCCGTACGTGTAAATACGTTACCAACGCTTAACTCCGTGCCTCATACAATGTTATTTACCCCATGTCCTCTGTATTTTCGTATCTTCACAATACCAACGCCGAGCTAACCTGATCTTCACATCCGCCACCACGTTTCCGCCCCCCCTCTCTTCTTTTTTGGGCATCATGGTCGCTGTTGGCTCGCTGCAACTCGGCTTGGTTGGTCAATACGTCCAGGATTCTAGTCCATAGACATGGTATTGTACGATTGCAACCCTTGACCACGACATTGCAGATTGCAAGCGAACGTCGCATAGGCATCCTGATACGCGATACGCCCACGCCTACGCCCCCGAAGTTTTGCCCATTTTCTGATTTGATTATCTGCTCATCTCGCTTCTGAGCCTAGGTATGTCTCGACTTCTTTCGAGTTGAGGGTTGGTTGCTCTGGAGTGGGTAAAACCAACAACACGTAATCAAACAAAGCGAGCAAGTATTGCCAGCCCACAGACCCTTAATCTAACAAGTTTCCAGTGGGTCGGTCTGAATGACTCTTTGTCTGATCTTGGAATATTGCAGTTTCCAAATTTTCATGGTCGCAAAAGTGGCATCCGCTTTCTTCAGTTGCCCAAGTTCGTCTGGCACATACAGTGATTCATGAATATCAGTTGCTGATCAGTTGGTGCTAGGCTGCTAGTAAAGAATCGCTGCTGAATAGTCGGTGGAAACGTTAGCTAGTCGTTAGCGCCATATTGCAAGGTTAATATTAGCTCTGGCATGTGAATTAAGCCATAGTTTATTTTCCTCATACACACACGTTAAAGTAGGGAGGACAGGGTGCTACATAGCACATACATGCCTGGTCGTATCGAGAGCCATTCGAGTCTCCCGCGCATCAAGCAAAAACGTCCAGAAAAAGGAACGAGAGAAAAACCTTGGCCTTCTTTCCGGAAAACTTCCTTCAATTCTCGTCGAGTATCACATCACACCTTGATCTTCGTATACTAGCACTGCGAACGGAGTACGTACAAAAGTAAAATGCAACAAGCTTTTACAATAGCGGGCTCTGATCATCACATATTTCCACTCTTCAATCTCCACTGTCAGCCAACGCCAAGAAAAAAAAATAAAACTGACAAACTGGCCCATACGTAAGCACGCCAATGTCTCTGCCCCATTGAGCTTGACCGGGGGAGGGGGCCGCTTCGGCGAATTGCGACAACACACTTGTGACCATTCGACACCACTAAAGCTCTAGGCAAGTCTACTAACCCCCAATAAGTCGAAATTTCACTACTAGCAAGGCTAGATGACCTAACTAAAGTATGCAAGAGTGTCCCTAGGGGCACTTTTTACTATTGCATCGGCACGTAAGCGTGTGATTAGGTAACTTAGGTTTGATCCTTCTGAACAAGTGCTTCGCATCTACTGTCTTGTATGGTTAAATCGGGCCATAGTTTATGCACAGCAGTACTAAGCAAACACAGACAAAACCCTGGCTAATAAAATCCCACGTAATTAGGGTGATTTACAGCCCTTGCCATGGATCATGCGCTGCAGAACCTGTCCCAGCGCCTATTCTTGCCTGCAGAACGACATACCACATACGTACAGGAAGAACAGCCCCAAACCGTCGATCCAAGTCTTTCTTATTCCTGTCTCTTCCCTAAAAGCAAGACAGAAAAGGAAAAATCGCTAATTAAGCTTCTCGGCTAAAGCCAGTCTGACTTGTGATTTCAAACTTGTCTGTGCACCGAACAACTATTCTTTACTTAACCCAGAAAGTCCTCCTTTCATTTCTTTTTTGAAGCTTAATAGTTATCTACCGGTGGGGATTATCGCAACACCAGTCAACAAGCCGGGGAGAGTCTAACTCTCAACATGCGGTAGATCATAACATAATCCACACAGTACATACGCCTATATACACTTATATACCTCCTATTTCCAGTCCCCGGAGAGGAGGAGGAGGAAGAGGAGGAGGACAAAGCTCTTCCCCCACGTGTGAGGGCCGGATAAGAAAAGCTTCTGGGATCGTGTGGTGGCGGATACAATTTTATAAGAGAAGAAAAGAAAATGGCGACCACGACTACATCGACGTTTGTTCCATATCACACTCCCCCGCCTGGAACGGTGTCGAATCCGACGAATCCAGCATCGCTTTCTTATGAGACGCATATCACGATTGGAATTTCGATTGGATTCGTTACAATATTTTTACTTGCGCGTCTATGGGCTCGGGCCATAATCAAGAAGACTTGGATATTTGAGGATTGTAAGTTTGATGCTTATCCGATGCTTGTGTCTTTTTTTACTAACAACTTTATCAATAGGGCTTGTATTAACAGCATGGGTGAGTTTCCGGGATAGCTAGAAGATGTATTAGAAGGCCATCTGAACGACTCTGACTTGATTCAATACGCAGCTTGGTACGGTTATCTTCGATACGGTGGTGGGACTTGTGATGGCGAACCACGGAGGTGAGCATGTATGGGATATCACCCATGCGCAGGCCAAAGACGCGCTCTACGTTCGTACCGTACCCAGTATACAAATTTTGACAGTCAGGGATGAACTAAGCAGGTCACATATAGTGGTTCAACATCGCATCAGTCGTATACGGTTTCGTCATCCTCCTCACAAAATTATCGGTATTGTTCCTCTACCGGCGAGTGTTCTCGCCCGTGCGATGGAGTCCATTTGACTGCATCATCGTCGCCCTCATCGCCATTATGGCATCCTTCTACATCAGCACATGCATTGTCAAAATCATGCAATGTACCCCTCGAGCCAAGATTTGGGATAGTTCGGTTCATGGAACGTGTATCAACGAATCAGAATTGCTTAATACAAGTGGTTTCTTCAACACGATCACGGATTATATCATTCTCATTTTGCCTATACATTCAGTTATGAGGTTGCAGCTTAGCCGGACGAAGAAGATGCTGGTTGTTTTGGTGTTTACTTTCGGTCTCTGGTATGCTCTTCATATTCAAAGTACAGATGTTATCAAGATTGCTCATTTGGCTATTATAGTGCACCGGTATTCAGCACCATCGGATTAGTCGTCCGATTCAGAATCAGCGGCAGTCCAGACATAACATGGAATCAACCCGAAATTCTTCTATGGGGGTGAGTTCAACTACCCGTCCTGATCCGAAACCTAGACCAGATTCTAACAATTCATCAGTGCCGCCGAAATCACATCAGGCTTCCTTATAGTCTGCTTCCCCGAAATGTCCTTCCTCATCAACCGGAAATCTAGAAAGAGAAACTACCCCCGCCGCCCAACGAACTTGGACATCTCCGGATCCAGTGGCACAGGGATGAATTCGCGCAACAGATCACGCAAAATGGGCAGTAATCGTGACGACTTGACATACTACGAACTCGACGATGATATTGTCTATGGTGTTCGAGTAAGTCCGTCGGGAAGTAATTCGAGATTACACGAGCCTGCCAACGGGACTGTGCAGGTTCATCATGAGATTACAATTGAGTCTAATAAAAAGGAGGAAATTGTCACAGTGAATGGGCAGAGATAAGATTTGGGACATTAGAATAATTTTGGGTATATATGGGACGCAAAATACGAGACGGAGTTCTTCCTTTTGTTATAAAATCTTTATCATTCTACTACCTAGGCAATCAGGGAGGACGATGTATCCTTAAAATTGTAAAAACACGTATGCCTACCTAGGTACGCTGTACATTAAGGTCGCGATTCGGACTATTGTCTCCTTTGCCCGACAGTTCTATTGTATCTAAAACCTTGACCAACATATTGACATATGTAAGACTCAACTACTCAAAGCTTTGACCAGACATTATCAGTCCTTTGGGTATGACATGCGTTACATATTGATATCTACATAAATGCAATTCAAAGCACATGGAACTTAGCACCGCAGCACGGATTGACCTTGGATACCTGCGTAGGTTTGGACTACGCCCCTTGTGACATATCGTACGGCAAATTGTATCATGTCTCGCCGATGACCTTACCTATTTGACTTATTTCTATCCTTTATGCCAAGCAGAGTGCTTCCATGACGTGTTAAGTCAAAAGGACAATTTCCACAAGTGCTGACGGTAATTTTCCTACATAAGCCAGGGATTATATTTTGTGTTCACTGGAAAGTTTATTAATTTACGAGTCATGTTTCCAGATTCGAGGAACGCGAGACACCTTTAATTGTGTGTGTTTGTGTGCGATTGTGGCTTGAAAAAGCCTCGTATAATGCTGTTTGGTCGTCGTATACGAAAGAGATACAGCAAGAGCATAATATTTTTTTTTACACAGCACTCATATACTCCAAACCCACTTAATAGAAAACGAGCATGAGGAAATGAGAGCATAGCTCTAGAACTCAGGCGATTCATCAAAAATGTGAAGCAGGAGTTTGCAGCATAAGCCACCCAGCGTGTAGTGATTCAATCAGCAGATTATAGAATCCTTTCACAAGCCACGTTCGAAGTAACATATTGCCATATGTCGGGACTCCGTGGTAATCACGGATGTAGAAATTTGCTCTGACCATAGCATCACATTGAACGGCCGATTTTCCGAAAGTTCCGTTAGAGTTCGGTCAATGACTACATAGACTAGGCCCTGCATGCCCGGGCCAGTTTGATACATGACATACGATACGGATTTGGTTTACTAGTACTGGGGCCTTTATCTCTATCTAGAATCGATTTGATAAAAGGCTAAATCCGACAGGTACATTGTCTTCATACACTGGGATGTATTTTTACAGACAGGCCTCGTCGTAATCAGGGAGATGGATGAACATTGCTTTTTCTTTGGTTTATCGTTGAAGCCACGTGCTTCGGGTGTATGCCCATTCTCAGAATGAAGGATTCGACTTTCATGGTATGCAATCCTTCGAGATTGTCTGTCTGTCCTTCAACTCGCCCGTAGGATCCATACAATATCTGAGAAATAGTACTATGTTAGTGTGAAGGCCATAGGTATTCAAGATAGGCGAGATGTTCCTTTTCTAGCAGCGTCAATGGTCTTGTTATAAGTTTTTCTAATAAGACGATGCGATATTATAGAATTGATACTCAAAAAGGAAGCGCTGTTATCAACAATCATCCATGCGTGGACTCGACCATGAGACTCAAGATTTACCCCTTTGCGTAACCACACCATGTTTCCGATCTATCGCCGATCTGACTGTACACTATGTGACCTAGGCGGTTTGGACCTGAACTTCCGTCATACAGACTGTCGGCTGTTGCTTTTTCTGCGTCTATGACCATATCAGAGGCGTGATAGTTCACGGATTTCAAATACACTGTACATGCCTAGGTAAGGGGCCGAGTAGCATGCCACCTACCATGAATATGCTACGTAGAGCACGTATCTCTTACCTGCCTATATGGGTAGGTCTCACGCACATCCATCATCGGTAGAAGATATCGTCCGGAACCTGCGTAAATATCACTTCTCATCTTAAATAGTAGCATCAGCTAAGTTATAGCCGATCATGTATAAAAGTACTCGAACCGCCGGTCCGCTTCGTTGAGAAGCAGATCTTTCCAAATCGTGGCGAGGTTAGAATTTAAAGGACCGTTGTCCCGGATTTGTGCTTCTTGTGCACCATCCTAAAGGAGGTATCATGACCGTCGTATGCTTTGAGATCTCCATATTTGGCTCTGTTGATCCTTGAGACAAGTCTTGCTACGAGGGTGCTAGTTCCAACTCAATTGACTATGTGCTGACTTGTATGACCCATCGATCTTCGTGCTTTTGTTCTCGGATGGAGCATTAGATAGCGACAAGCTCAATGTCAATCAATGACTTGAAGGTTCTTGTCGAAAAAGGAAATTTGAAGGGGATTCCTTTCTTCCAGTACTCGAGTCACGTATCATAGGAAATGAGCATCTCAGACACAATATTAGATTACCATGCCGTCAATCTCTGGTTCTTCCATGTGAAAAGGGTGCACAATGTCTGTCATCCCTGAGTTCGTACACAATTAACCCATACATAGTAATGGGCTAAGACGAGTCAGTCAGCCAATCCTGCTGTCTGGAAAGAGTTGGCCCCGTCGGAAGCGGAGTAGAATTCGTTCCGGTCCGTTTCAGCCCCGTTAAGGTTTAAACCTTGTTGGGGCAAATCAGCGTTGCTCATTTACTGGCTGTTTCGCGGCTGCTTTCCGGATGTTGGTATTATAATACACGGCTGGTTATGTTACGGTATCTAAACATGTTTTTTAAACGTATGGTACGGGCCATGACGCTAGCTTACAGGATAATGTGTATATGACCGACAGGAAGGAAACATATGTGTGCTGCTGTTGTTGATACGTCTCGAGATCTTTTGTGCAAGTAATGAATGAATTACACGTTCTTTTTGAGCAGAAAGTGAGTATTGAGCCGGCGGTGCCTAAGATTTCACGACGAGGGCTTGATATAGCCCTATCCCTCGATGAAAGAATACGGTAGCAAAAAGGAACACGCATAATGCAATAAGGAGATGGATTTCTGACAAAAGAAATCCAAGGTTATATAAATGAAAACAATGCAAGATCCAAATTTGCTGAAAGACAGGAACTTATTCAACTAAAAACAACAGAAAACCCTTTGAGAGATTTCCCGATGAGTAGTGCTTCAACTGCCTGGATATGCGGGGAGGTCCGGATCAATTGAAGCACTCTCGTCATCCAGTGCGCTGATGCCGCCGCCCGGGCAGACGTTATACCAGGTGTATGCCTTCGTACATGATTAATAGAGCACTTAGCTTCCTTTGAGTATGGACAGACTCACGACGTTTGTTCGTGGAATAACTTGCTGATAATCAGCACGTCCAAGACCTCCGATATTAGGGAAGTGTATGTTTGCCTAAATGTATGCTTAATATCCCGTATGGGTAATGATTGAAGACTGAACTCACCCCTCTGTCTTCGCCTTCATAGCGAGCTCCCAACGGTGTCCATTGAAACGAGGAGCCATCTATCAAAGTGCCATTAGGCATCTGTCCCGCGTTCTGCCATACCTAATAAGACATATTAATTCTGTGGATTGATCTTAAGAATATGTGCTTTTCTTACCGATGTATCTCCGCTGAATTTGTCAACCCAGAGAAAGTCTACCAGACCATCACCGTTTACATCGGCCCATTGATGGTGTTGACGGGCTTTCATTAGCAACAAGCTATTGACTGAAGGGCAATGGTGAAATTACTTGCTCGGTCATACCCTTCGCTATGCTTGATTTGCCCAATATCTTGAAAATTGTTCTCGCCGAGATTCAGTGCTCCTGTTGTGCGGCCATCAGGCCTTGATTCCGGAGAGTACAAAGTCAGAATTAGGTATAGGACAGGTGCAAGCTTTATCAATACATACTCCATGCACAAATAATCGGCTCGTTGATCTCCGCTATCATAGCAAGTCAGTTAAAGAGCATCAGCAAAATGAAAAGCTTTCCTAGACTTACTTGATATCAAAAAAGCGAAGACCAATATCATATAGTCCAACGCCCCAACCTTGAGTACAAGTTGCCTCGCCGGTGACCACCCCACGTTTATCCCAATTCATTGTCGAAGAGTCCCAGTTGTTGATCCATACTTCTGCTGCTCCGGTAGCTCTATCTACGAGCCAAAGGTCGCACTATAGAGTGTCATTCATATGAAGCGTCTTCAGGATATAGGAGGTCCATTACCTTGCCATCACCATTAAAGTCGGCTAGATGAAGAGCTTTCCGTTCCGTGGCAGTGTCAAATATTTCAAGTCCAGCAGGATCCCAGTTTGATGGTTTGAGTGTGTTGCCATACAGATAGCCAACGCCATCTGGCGAGATCCAGACCTGATGTAGCTCGTGTTAATACAAGATTGAGCTTATACTGAGAGCATACTCACATAGTCATCCATGCCCGTCCCTCTCATGTCGCAGTAGTAGTCTCCGTCGCCTATTGCTCAAAATCTCGAAATTAGTTCCATGGCGAAGTTTAGCAGATGCATTTCCGATAATCATACCTTTCAATGTTGTCCCGCCATGTCCGGTATTCTTCCAAACATGGGCATAGTTGTCATAGATTGAAGCATACGAAGCGGACTCAACGGACTCGACATAGAGATAGTCTGCCCCGTTGCCGGCATACACATTCCCAAACTTCACGCGATCTCTCGCTCCAGCTACTCCCATACCTGCATGAGTGACACCAGCAGAGATCCACTCTGGTACCAAGCTTCCCTTTCCGGTACCGCGATTGTTGATATATGTTGTCACCTTCCCAGTGTCGTCCACCCATAACCAATCGCTACGGAAGTCCCCATTGATGTCAATAAATCGGACGCCAGCAATGTCACCCATATCTTTTCCTGTAAATACAATGCCTAAATCCTGCCAGTAGCCACCGTATGCAGAAGTTGGGGCATCACCTTGGCCGCCATTGCGCCAGCACTGGATATCACCATTGTTTGCAACCAAACAACTTTACAACCTGTTAGTATACAAACTGAAAATATTTAATGCCTGACCTTACTAGTCGATACGTCCATCACCATCGATGTCCCCCAACCGGACGTTTGTTTGAGTCATGTTACCACCAGGGGCAGCCATCACCTGCCCGATGTCCTCAAATGTGGGCACGTCATTGCTTGCTCCTTGGTTGATGGCGACGTACATTGCACCATCTGCACCGATGCAAATAAAATCGTCTAAGCCATCATTATTGACGTCACCCCAATGAACCCCTGAACAAGTTTATAGAGTTAGTAATCCTTATAATCCAAGAAGTAGCCATCTGCAATTCGTCGAGCGGGATGGAAGAAAAAGTACCTTTGGCCAAACACGGAATCTTGACGTCCAGTTCAACAGGTGGTCCGAAATTCCCTGAGTCTTCGTTTAAGAACATGTAGGTACCATCGCCATCATGGGTCCAAACCAGCTCATCTAGTGCATTCTCTCTATAGGCTCCGTACACGTTGACCAATTGAGCGAGATTGACCCCCTGATATATGTCTTCAGCGACGCTAGCAATATCAAGAAGTCGACCCATATCTTGCGAAGTATGTACATAATCCCCATCATCTGTTCCGGTCTCGTCTTGTGTTTGCGCGTAGTTATCCGTGCTGCTACTATCATATGTCTGTTCGCAAGTATTGTTCGGGAAATCACTGACCCCTGTGTCGATTGGTGCAGAAAGATAATTATTGGCTAGAGCAGTCTGAATAGCTGACCACCATACCGAAGCCATCTTTTCATACCCATAGTCAGTGGGATGGGTACCATCTTGAAGATCGTCCGTGGTGAGAAAAGTGTACATATCCGCAAGAACGATCCTGTCACCTGCTGCCTCACGGTTGTCGTAGACATCATGATATTGCTCATTGATCTCAGCGACAAGGTCTGGTTCTACCGTGTTTGGAAGTAATGTGGACATAATAATTGTGGTATTTGATATTGCTCCGTATAGGAAAGTGAGCAGAGAATCAAACCGTTCACCGGCACTATCTGTGTCATAGTTTTGGAGTGCGTCGTTTGTGCCAATACTGTGGTAGAACATCATTAGATATGACCTTCCTGAGACTATAGGATCGTTCATTGCAGGTATGGTAGCCTACTTCAGCAGTATCAGGTTTGGCATTTCGGAGATGTTATTCTCGACCACAGCAGTTATCTGATCAATCCGATAGCCAACATGTCCTTCATGATTCTGACAATACATTAATTAGTATTCGTCTTCTTAGAAAAAAGATACACGCATAGAACTCGAAATACACACGTTATCAAGCATAGTCCCATCCTCTAAGCTGCCAACCATATTCACAGGCCACCCACTATACCGAAGTTGCTCACGAAGCACTTTTCGATATCCATTATTATCACTAGACAGGTAACCCTGGGTTATCGAAGCTCCAAGGGGCATAATTCGAAGAGTGAAATATTCCGTATCTCGGAGCGCCAATGACGAGGCATATTCTTCTTGATTGTCTAGGACTGAGGGTAATGCCTCATTCACAGGCAGTGCAGAACACACCAGCGAAAAAAATCCTGTTATGATGAGAAGCAGGATCATCTTGAGTACACACAAAGTTCAATTGAAGAACAAGTGTCGAATACCATATATGGCTAAACGGAGAATCATGTACCCCTACTGTAGGGATATTTTAAGCTACAATACGAACCTCTGAAGTAGCACAAAATAGAAGATTATATCTCTTGTTGGAAAGCTTTTATTTAATTGACTCAATTGACTGATTGTTATACTCACATCATCACAGCAATGTGACCAAGCAATTATCCGAAAGGTGACCTGTAGTAGTCAAAATACACCAAATAACTTCAGATGACACAGTCAACATATTCGACGCGCGGCTATTTTGCCCATTGCAATAGGGCTTCGGTCAGAAAGTAGAGCCGATACCAGACAAAATTATTCAAGATACTTGCGCTCCTCTTTTTCTCACACTTTTTGCCGACTTTTTGAAGGTCATTTTCATGTTGTTGGACGAATATGCGGGCGATCAATGCTACCCAAAATTTACATATAAGACTATTGGCTTCAAAAGAGTCAGAGCTTTTAAATGACCTGTTCTGTGGCTTGAGGTGAAATTTGAAGATGGTGTAGGATATTTGGACTTGAAGTCGAGTATGTGGAATGTTTGAGCAGAGGATAATCCACGTTACACCAAGCACATTCATCGATGGGGCTTCAGTAAATATTCCAGAGAATCCATTTGGCGGACGGCACATACTTTTCTGCTCGAAAGTCATCATATATCTGGTTTTGTGTTCTAATTAGCTTGATATTATAGGTTGTGTTACAGTAAGCAGGAAGGTATAAAGTCAATGCGCGTCACCAGACACAATTCAGTAATGCTCTTTTTGAGGATTTCTTGTCCTGAATTATTTCAGAATCGACGATCAGTACTTGATTATTTTCAAAAGAGCTATAATCATCTATTCACTTTTGATTGTCGTTTGTTGACGTTTCACCGACTTCGAATGCTGTTAGATTAGGGCTAGGAATCATTACCGAGACATGACTATCAACGTTTGAGCTTACGCCATGCGCATGGCCAACTCTGGGGACAAAATGGGGTCTATAGATCCTAGCTTGAATAAGAGATTGATTGGTGGCTAGCGGAACGGTAATCAATAAAAGTCGATGCTAATTTATGGAAGTTGTATGGGGTGTCTATGTCACATGTACAGCTATGCAGAATGCTGGTATGACCATGTCAAATGATCTGCAATACATGACTATTCTCGCGAGGCTACCACTGTAGTATTAGCGGCTCTTTCTGCTATTCAGCAAACTCTCGATGGGTACTGGCAACCATTCCTGATGAATTTGTTGGAATGGACATTTCTGGGCTGTCCTTTATACCGCAGCCAATTTGTACGTTGAGTTTCGGCAGACCACAAAGTTGGTGGCATCGATGTCCAAGCCAGGATAATTCGATACGCTTCGGTGGTACTGGGATATCGAGTAAAGAAAATAGGTATGGATAGAATTGGACTCCTTATCAATTATTATTAAAAGTACCGGATGATGTTTGCAGCATACAAATGATCTCTAGCACAACTTTAATCGAACCCCCTTTCTTTGTACTGAAGTGTCGCATAATGTAGGTATCGGGGAGCAAACTTGCGCCGGATCGCCTTTCCATACCGAAGAAAAATAACGAAGACCATTAAGATGGCAATTGCAATGACCAGAATAGTGATGAACGTGTTTTTCAGACCAGCCTTCGCAACCCACGGCGTAAGTGCAAATATGAATGCGGTGCTGATAGCGTTTCGTGTGAAGGTGACACCGACGATTGCGTCTCCAACTATCTGTTTTCACAAATTTATGTGAGACACAAATCTTGCAAAGTCCGAACCGAAATTGGTTGCAGGTAGGTAAGACTTACCTCTTTATACGAGTCTGTCAAATAAGTAATGGTAACAGCATCAATCGGAGTCACGCCGATGTTGTATAACGCCAGTCCGACAGCAATGACAGGCCATGACTGATGATCGCTGAGCCCAATAGCAAATAGAAGGGCGCCAGCGATGACAAATGGGAGAAAGGGGATCATACACCACAAACGCATCTCTGGTTCGAAAATCCCATTCCGCCGGCGAGACAGGTAAACAACCCACCAGTCACTCAAGGGGCCAACAATGAGCGCACCGATGGTGACACCAATCATTCTTGGGATACTCATGAGTCCAACTTGATATGGAGAGAAGTTATATGGAGGAGCAGGAAGATAGGACGACATAGTAGTGGACATGACGTCTCCCAGTGCTACTAAGATACCGTAAACAAGAGCCGTCCAAGTAATGGCAGGGATTGTCGTTAAAATAACCAGAGGTTGATACACATGTTGAAGGAAGGAGTGGCTCGCACTACCAGATGAAGTTGTAGTGTTTGTTAGAGCGAGTCTTTGCCAATATGTCTTCATGGGGATATTGGGATTGATTGTGATGGGAGCGGTAAGGATTGTGTCATCTACCATATCAATTGACGTGAAGCCAGTGGTGGCGCTTGTTTGCTTGGTATCAAACTCCTCGGCCTCGTCTCTCTTTGTATCTGGATTCTGGTCTTGACTGTTTGTTATGGCTGCCTTCAGTTGCAGCGCATTATCTGTATTGGTAGCTGGAACCGATGGACAAAACTTGGTTTCCTCATAAGCGAAACCAACAACAAATATAACTACACCAAAGATGATGGCATTCAACCACCAGATCCATCTCCAGCCGAGGCCACTGGCAACATAGCCAGCGATAAGAATGCCCATATAACTGGAAAGAAGCCACGTCCAGACATAAAGGGCATTCATTCTTCCTCGCTGGTGCACGAAAAAGAGATCCGCGATAGTCATTTGGACAATCACCTCTGCAAGGCTCCCAAAGAAACACTGTATAACATTAATCGCCATCAAGTCTCCCACAGTTTGCATCTTGGCTGACCATATTGACACTGTAAATTGAACCACAGTACTGAATAGATACAGCGGGCGGCGGCCAAACTTGAGAGCAAAAGGAATCAGAATGAGGGAGCCAACTGCTAAAGCAGCGCAGCCGGCGGCATAACTGTCATTGAGGATCTCGCTGGTGTATCCAAGCTCTGTCTCCATGGGACCCCATGTTGGCGAATTCGCGTTGACAAATTCAGCGACCATAGCAACGTAAAAGTATGCTAATCCCATGTTCAGTAATTTGCGCCATGCGATCCAATTGAGGGGATCATTGGGATCATCAGAGGGCCTTGGCTGTAGAATGAGGGACTCTCCTGAGCCGGACGCAGTAATGTCAGCAAGATGTAGTGTACCAGGAGGCCACATCATGCTCCTACTCGACACATTGGAAGACATACTGCAATGGGGCAGATTCTTGAGCTGGATGTATAGTTGTTGATACAGAATGGGGTATTTTGAGGGAATAAAAGAGAGCGATTTCAAAATTTGACATTATGATAACGAGGGCTTCTATAGAATATACACGTAGGAATTACATTGCAGAATCATGTGGCCGGAGCAACATCTCTCTATCATAGGGTTGTGCATAAGATGCAATATAGATCGCTTCAATTTGTGGAAAGTCCCGATAGGACCCGCTTGAAAAGGATCTATTTGGATCCTATCTTTGCTGTGGATCAGAAACTGTATTGCATTATTGTTGATTGGTGGTAAATCCCGGCATCATACTGTACTAGTTGCTCTATCGGTATCTAGTCGAATGTTAAGGACCCAGACACTGCTCTGAATATATTACGGAATCGGTTCAATTCTACGATTTGCGGTAGATCTTGCTCATATATACATATATAAAAAATTATTTTTACATCCCCCTTGGTATACTCGGCTTGATCTCCCAAAACCGACAAAATGGGACAAAGCGGTTTCCAAATTTTTGGGTTTCCAAAGAGTGTCAACTATTCTATTTCACACTGGCTTCAATCAGTACAAGATGACCCTCTGTTGCGACATCGAACGACACCGAAGTTGCCCCGGTCTGCAGATATTGTTATCATTGGATCTGGTGTAAGGATCCTGTTCACAAAAATACATTCGACAAAGATATCATCAGATGGATAATTGACAGATTTCAACTCTAGATGACCGGGACAACAATCGCTCAGAACATTGTAAGAACCTGGCCCGAAAAGAAAGTAATCGTTCTTGAGGCTCGTCTTTTCTGCTCCGGGGCTACCGGTCGAAATGCTGGCCATTGCAAACCTGACCAATGGCGAGGTTTCAAAGACTACGAGAAAGATTTTGGTACGGAACAGGCTATGAAGGTATGGAAATTATCGTGTTCATGTCTGTCTCCTTGTCATTCTAATGTGGCTGGCTTGCAGATCCTACAGAATGAACAACAGACATGGCTCCAAGTAGTGCAATACATAAAGGAAAATAATGTTGACTGTGAACATTGGAGTGGTGACACTCTGGATGTTCCAATCACTCCGCGGGCTGCGAGGATTGCAAAGGAGACTTTTGAGCAGTACAAGGCGGCTGGCGGTAAAGTTGACCATATTAAAGTTATAAAAGACCCCAAGGAAGCAGCAAAAGTTCGCAGACTATATCTATGATTGATGAAATGGCTGACTAACATAAATCGACAGGTTTCGCAAGTCAAAGATGCAAAGGCATGCTATGCATGGTCGGCATCAACGCTACATCCATGGAAACTTGCGGCACATATTATGCGTGATAATATCGAGAAGGGCGTTAATCTTCAGACGAACACTGTAGTTTCCGCTGTCATCCGGTCGGAGCGGCATCAAGACAAGTGGGTTGTGAAAACTGATTGTGGTGATATCGAATGTTCAAAGGTCGTTCACGCATCCAACGCTTATAGTTCTGCAATCGAACCGTCTCTGCGCGGCTTGATCACTCCATGCCCTCACATGTGCAATAGAGTTGCATTTCCCAAAGATAGTAAAAATCTCTCAGCTTTGAAAGGCTCTTACGGCATTCTCCTCGGCCAAGACAATCTGATTACCATCAATCCCCGTCTTAATGGAGACGGTGCAATTCTTTTCGGCGGCAGTAACCCGGGTCAAAAGGAATTCTGGAAGTGGCTTGAGAAGAATCCGTACCGTTACATTGACGACGGCATGACCGGATTCGACTCAATTTCTAAGGCTATCCACGAATTTGCAGTGGAAGAGCTGAAAGGATGGTCGACTGAAGATATCATGAAGCAAGAAGAAACTTACAAGAACGCCTGGAGTGGCATTCTCGGACTTGTGAGTACCTTGTTATCTGCTGCAATACCGAAGCTTATGACACTGAGATTTTTCAGAGCGCAGACGGACTTCCCTTCATTGGGCAGCTACCTGGACTTCCGGGCCAGTGGATTTGTGCTGGGCACCATGGACAGTGAGTCATCCAACCCTAAATTTCTAGCTTAAGCATGGCAATAGGTGAATTCTTACTGTACTTATCAGCGGTATGGCACGTATCTTCACCGCAGCATCAGGCTTGGTCAAGTTGATGGCAGGAGGATCTTGGGCCGACACGGAGCTGCCCGAGGTATTCCAAATAACTATAGCAAGGACTCAAGCGTTGAAACAGCGCTTGATAGAATCATCTTCGCTTCAAGCTCGTATCTGAAGTTCCAAGATTTGAAGTTTTACATTACCAGCTACGTTTCGTGAAGTGACAAATATGTTATTAGAGTGAGTCAATTTGTAATGTTTCATGTTAGATCTGCCAACCAGACCAAGAGAAGCGCGTATACCAGAATATCTCGTATGGTATGATATAGCATGTTGTAGATGATTGATATGTGCGCAGCGGGATGGATAAGTGTTCCCGACATTTTACTTTCTATTTATTGCTGTTAAGGGGCTGGTTTCCAGGATCATAAGCCTGAACCAAGCTGAGAAAGTCGTGTAGTACAGTCACGAGCGAAAAGGCATTATTTATTTGTAATAAGCCATGATTCTGTGTTTTCAGATGTCTTAGAGAAAAGTGGCATGGCACTACGTCTCGGACCCAGCACACGGGCGAACCAGTTAATGATAAAAAGTCCCCACACGCGATTTCCCAGATTGTTTTCTCATTCACACCAGTCTGATTTGACCACAACAACTAAACGAGCATAGCAAAGACGAGAATTGTGAGCGTCTTCCCCGATACATTACCGACCTGCTCCATGTTCCCACATGCGGGACAAAAAAGACCTTCATCCCGAGGCGCTCCACGCATACCATCGGGAAGCAGGACACTCGTCGCTTGTGCCAAGTGTAAGGAGAAGAAACTAAAGGTAGGAAACACGAAGTAGCAAGCTCCAAAGCCGTTTAACTGAAAGTACAAGTGCGACAATAGTATTTCAGGATGTGCTAACTGTCTCCGTGCTGGATTCGGTCAGTATATCCTCATTTTGCCACAGGAACTAATGTTCTAGTTGAAATACCCCTTTGACACTCAATAACAGCCTGCCTCGTGGAAGACCCAGTAACGAGGACATATCGGCCACGCAACTACGTTGAAGGCTTAGAGAAACGCGTGGCTTTTCTCGAAAACCTTCTAAAGCAATGCCGTCCAGATCTTACCACTAGCGACTTGGTTGAACATCATGGATCTCAGCCAGAATATTCCCCAAATTCTATTCCTTCGGCAGAGCAACACATTGAACGCCCCAGTCATCAAGTTATCAATCAATCGGGGTCATCCAGAGCTAAAGATGATAATATCCAGGAAGATGACAACGGTGTTGAAAAGCTGGCATCGAAGGTCGGCCTGCTAAGCCTGAGTGCAGCTGGAGCAGAGCCTCAATACTTAGGCACATCCTCCATCTTTGCTTTCTCTCGGTTGATCAATTCAACTCTCCGTCAAGTGGTGGCCCCTGATCTGGCGACGACTAGCGCGCTCGATACGACTGCAAAGCGCTCTTCCTTGCTGCCATTGCCGTGTCTATTACCTGACTACATCTCAGCCGTTCAACTAAGTAGCGTGTATTTTCAAAATGTCAATACACATTATCCCTTCTTGCATGAGGCGACATTTAGGGAATGGGAGTCAATGCTGAGAGAGGAGTCAGCGGGACTGGAAACTTGTCCCCCAAGTTCTATTTCTCTGTTCTTCTTGAATATGGTAAGTTTTCAGCCATCCTCAGCCTTGAATTGAAGAGAGTTTTTAGCTCATCTTGATAGGTATATGCAGTTGGCGCTTTGCTCTTACCCAATCTCGGATACTCAGCTGAGGTAAGTAGACAATTCTCCTGGCCAGCTCTGAGCTGACTCGTTTTTACGTAGAGCTTATATATGTCAGCACTGATGTATATCGACGATATTCTAGTTCATGATAATCTAGAAGCCGTACAGGCCATCCTGTGTTGCGCAATATACTCTCTAAGATCTCCCACGGGCACTTCGCACTGGTATGGACAGCATGAAAACGAGAGAGACCATCTCTTACTTATGATGATTCATCTAGGAAACTCGCTGGTTTAGCACTTCGGCAATGCATTGATCTAGGTTACCACCGAAACACGAAACACTTCTCAGCACCTGCAGATGTGCTTAGGGCAGAGCTACGCAAAAGAGTCTTTTGGTGCGCCTACGTGGTCGAAATTCAAGCTGCCGTTATGTTGGGGCGACCTCTAGGTATTCCTTACCAAGAGATTGACGCTGAAGTAGGTCATTGAAGGTTTCTAATATAAGTCACAATTTAATCAATCTACGTATAGTACCCGATTGACATTGATGATTCACGCATCACAGACACTGAGCTTATTGGTACACCACGAACTTCACCAAGCGATGCACCAAATAACATGACGAGAGCGATTCATACGTTTCGAATTCGACGGCTGTTGAGCCGCATTCATACTCATCTTTACTCAAGACCTGATCCGCGTTGTTTCGGGAAACACAACCAGCAGATAGACGTACAGAACATCCGCGCCGAGATCGAAAAATGGCGCGCTGAAATTCCTCCGACTCCTTCCCACGCGAACGAGGAGCTGGTCTTGTTTACAACCGAAGATTGGTATGATCTAGAATATAACTACACGATATTACAGCTCTATCGCGCGCAGATTATTGATCACCGTGCAGAGACTACGGAAGGTGCTTTCTTGGATTGTGTCAAGGCTGCTGAGAGTATATGTCAAAGCTATCGTCGCCAATTCGTGGGGAAACGACAGAGCTGTACCTGGACGGCGCTCCACGAGCTTTTCCTTGCAGGACTGACATATCTTCATTGTCTTTGGACATCGTCTGCAGCTCAAGAAGCATGTGGTTATGGGAAGGCAAACGCAACATGTAATGACTGTATCATCACATTGGTTGTTATGGCTGAACGATGGGACGCCGCTGCACCCTACCGGGAGATATTTGTTGCACTTGCAAACAGAACAATGTCAATGATGAGTGAAAGGATTGTTGAAAGTGCTTCTAGGAACATGACATCGGCTGGTCCCGAGAATCATGACAAGGAGGATGTGACTGAGTGGATGAGAATTGTGGCCGATGCTGGTGTGCTTCAGGGATACAATGGGCTTCTGACCGGTCTGACAAGAGATTGACTTCTCTCAGAACCTGCACAATGGACAGTTGGAACTCTTCCTTGCTTTGTCTAACAGGAGGCTCCTTATGCTGAACCTCAGAACGGACTGAGATGGAATTAGACTGTCTTCTGAAGTTCAATATTGTTGTTTTGTCCCTTAAACAAAAGATTTCGAAATATTTGACGATGCAAGACCACACAATCAGTAATAGATTAGGATGAATCACGACTACCAGACCACAAAGCCCCAGACTTACCGAAATTTCTTCTGATCCGGATGAGTCAATGTTCTCGATATAATTTTTTAGATCTTAAACGGACTCATACAGTAATTTTTGACGACGAATATGCGGCTGGGGCCAATTCTGGATAGTTCCGACCTCTACACTGATTTTGGGATGTTTCCTTAGAACGAAGGCAATGCAACAGATAATCCGGCGTTTAATGCTGCTTCAATAGGGAGCGGGGGAGGCAATGTAACAGATACCAATAGAAGGGCCAATATGGCAGCAATCCAGAACAAAGTTGATTACGCCTTCTCTGGGTATATCGACGCATTGAGTAAGTATACCCTTCGACACTCGAACTGTTTACATTCCCATCAGTGAATATAGTACTTCACGCACAACAATACGCCAACAAACTCATCGCCTTGATAGATCTCTATTCCGGCAGGACGACATCCCCTACTTTCGGCATAACCGAAAAATCAATGCAACATCTACTCCAAAAAATTGTCATATCAATGCTCACCCTCGACCAATCGAATACTGTAGCCAACATCACTTTTTCGGAGGATTGAACGTGCTCTCCATAAGTAGCCCTGCACGCTTGATAGTGCCCTATTCCCTGTCGACATGTATATCACTCGCATTTATCATCAGCGGAGGTCACGTATTGCTCAGTAACGGCATCTCCGCGTCAAGGGGGGGAGGGGTGTATTCCAGACCTTATGCACGACTCGTGGCAGTGACTGACTGAGCGATTTGGCTGCAAAGGGATGTCTAGGTGGGAGGGAGAATGTGCCTGAAGATTTTTTGAAGAATTTGAAGGTTATTTTTGGCGTGTTTAAAAATTCGGATCGATCGAGTAGGTCTAAGCCCATGGCTGGGCTGGGCACAGTGGATGAGGTAATTCCGTTTGTGAAGGGAGCTTTTTGATGCTTCATGAACAAATAGGGTCGAGCATTTCCAAGCGGGTGAGATTGCATAACTTTTTAATTAAGTGGGCGAAACGATTGTCATGAGTGAGAGATATGTAGTATTGTGTACGATTGTGGACTGTAGGGCATGATAGATAGCAGAAAAGAGGCTACTATACAAAGGTTAAAGAAAGGATATAAAAATCATCAGAACGTGCTTGTCGCCAATCGACTTGCCGCGTTTCTTGCGTCAAGCTTGTCATCATCATCCTCCTCTGCAATAGAGCCGACTCCACTGAGAGCGCGAGCCCGCCCCTTGCCAGTACCATCACCATTTGCAGCCTCATCTGCAAGAACAGGCACAACAACAGTGCTACCGCTTATACTTCGGCTGAGACTATCGTTTCGGCGGGGCACGCCACTCCATGCATCGCCCTTGGGACCCTGGCTGGATGCCAAACTGGATCGACGAACTGTAGGATGAGACTCTCGGCCAAGACGGCTGAGCCCACCAGACGCGTCAATTGCTCGGATGTCAGGTCGTACACTTTCGAGCAGAGCTAATGTTCGGCGTTCAGCTTCAATTTGTCGAAGGGTATATTCGCGCAGGCTGGATAGGACGTCACTTGATGTTCGATCAAACCAACGTCGGGTCTCCAGCAAGAGGTTCGATGTTACTCTTTGCGTCTTTTTGGTAAGGTATGTTTCATGTCCAAGAGCTTCATCTAGAGCGCTAATAGCTTCATCCACTTTATCCCGGCGAACCGATGAGCTACCCTTAAGACGGTCGGCTGCGGCGCGCTTACTACGAGCCGTCTGTTGGGCTTGAATTAGTTCTCGGAGAAGAATGTGTCGGTTCGTCAAGGTCTCCTTCACAATGAATGCGTCAGAGGAGTAATACTCCAGCGGATCACCAAGAGTCGTGGCTTCCGCTGTGGCTTGAGCAGCATGGTAATCACCGGCTGTCTGGATAACGCGACCAAGTTTCCGGTAGGCATTACTCAACCCGGTGTGAGTCTCCTGTACATGCATGTGTCCGATTTTAACACCAAGGTCAGACTCCGCAAGACCAAGTCCTGCAATATGTTAGAGAGGCAATAAGCACAAAACAAGTGAAAAACGTACCTCTTCTAGCTTTAACTACGCGATCGGTCTTCTGACTGGCGTCTAGGGCACCGAGATAAAACATCTTGACGACTGGGCGCGCATTTTGCAATTCAGGAGTATCATCTGGGGGTGGCGCAAACTGCTTGATAACCTTTCGGCGCACTCCGGTAGCTGGCTGTTTCATTCGCACAACTGGACTATAGCCGAAATCGCTTTCCACGAAGAGGACAATCTCATCGTCATGCACAAGGACGTCATTACTAAAGACATATGTTAACCATCTCTGCATCGATGCCTTGACGCGAATCTCATCTTCATCGGTTCCCGCGCCGGCCGGAGTGAGTGGAGGAGGAACAGCAGGTACAATCGCCTCGGGGTTTGAGGATATCAAATGTTCAGATAATTTGACAAATTCAGAGTGTGTGCGACGTATATCTCGATATTGCGTAGTGCGAAACTTGGGGATATTGGTCTAGAAGCAATTAGCCCGATATTGGTGTTAAGAATGTTGACCAGAACATACGTAAACATCGAATCGAAGAATTGGATCCTTTTTGCCAGTCCTTTCGAGCGCCGTTATCTTTCCCTGTAGCTTGTACGTTGGCGCTGCCTGTCTCGCGTTCTGCCGAGCTCCGGTCTGATAACGAGCGGGCGCCTCTGTCCGTTTCTGCTGCTGCGGAGTGGCCTGTTGTTGTGCATACTCGTGCTCATTTGATGGAACGCTGCGAGGAGGATTCAATGGACCATTTTGTTCGGATACTGCAGCGTGTGCATTCCCCGCATTATGTTCGCTATCGTGGCTATCATCGTAAGGTGACTGGTGCGGAGGTAAGGGCGCAGGAACGACGTCGGCACCATGTCCGGCACCGCCAAAAGTATCCCTATCTGCACGTGGAGAGCCCCAGGGAGACGACTCCACTGGGTCAGCTGGATCATGAGCTATGGAGGAGTAGTCCATTGTGTGAAACGGCTGATGGTGCTTTCGAGCTGGTATGGAGGCGGAACCACGGGATGTTCTATCGCCACGGTCCTATCGCACCAAGAGACGCGCAGGAATTGCTGACAATTACACTGAAATCAACTGAGAAAAGGCCAGCCCATATACAAACACCTGCGAAGGAGAAAGGGAATGAAAGCGAGAGAGATCGAGCGCACGGAGGCAGAAGCGTTGATTGAGGGCGTTTAGTGCGGAGAGACCAGCTCGCAATGACATCGCCCAGTGGGGCCCCTCCGGCTCCTTTTGATTCGCCAATGCTCTCCTCCCTTTCTTCAAAATCTCAACGTCGCTTTCCATGATCTTGATAAACAGTCATGTCAGGACGAAACATCGAGATTTGGTGAATGTGTTGTGATAAAAATGCATTTCCTCTATCAAATATAAGATAACCGATATGGTATCAGCTCCGTTCCTGGGATGGGCCGCTATCCGACCCATCCCTAGGCTGTCCAGAAACAACACCTGCAAACATGTATCGAGCAGCTTACAGTCATTGAAGAAACCACTTGGATTCTCTTTGAAAGGGCAGCATTATCGAAATCTGACTTCTTCTCCAGTCTGGGGTGATGCAGGTATCGACCTAGAAAAAACTCGAAATATTGGCATTATTGCCCATATTGATGCCGGCAAGACCACTACCACAGAGCGCATGCTTTACTACAGCGGCTTCACACGGCGAATAGGCGACGTTGACGATGGCTCAACAGTTACAGACTTTCTCCCGGCAGAAAGAGCCCGTGGAATCACTATCCAATCTGCTGCCATTACCTTCCACTGGCCACCATTGGCTGCTGATGGGACTTCCAGTGGGCCTAGCTTGGAAGAGCTAGAATCCCAGAACCTTCCAAGGTCGAGAGCTTCTCACACAGTCAACTTGATTGATACGCCAGGTCATGCAGACTTTACATTCGAAGTTCTACGGTCATTGCGCATTCTTGACGGCGCGGTCTGTATTTTGGATGGCGTCGCTGGTGTTGAAGCCCAAACGGAAAAAGTATGGCACCAGGCTAGTGTGTACCAAATCCCACGAGTTGTATATGTCAACAAACTTGATCGTGATGGTGCCGCATTCGGGCGCACGGTGCGTGAAGTAGGCTCGAGACTGCAGGGCTGGCCCGCGGTCTGCCAAATCCCTTGGTTCGAAGGTGGCAATGGACGTTTTACTGGTATTGCGGATGTTGTTTGGCTTCAGGGTTTATTGTGGAAGGAAGGCGGTGACGGGAAGTCCGTCAAGGTGTTTGATCTAGCTGGTTTGGAAAATGAGAATAAAAGACTCGCCGAGGAATTGAAACGAGCTCGAGTGGCTTTGGTCGAATTACTGAGTGAATATGATGAAGATATGGTTGAGACGTTTTTTGAGCATGAAGATCATCTAAAGGTCCCGCCAATGACTATACTTAACAGTCTACGCAAATGTTTGCTTGGCCCGGAATCACAGAAGATAATACCGGTGTTTGCTGGCTCTAGTTTCCGAAACATGGGAGTGCAGCCTTTGCTCGACGCAGTCAACAACCTTCTTCCAGGCCCCTCCGAATCCATAGATCCGGAGATTAGTCTTGGAAGCACCAAAGGATCTCTAGGGGATTTACTAAGCGGAAAGTTAGCTTTACAACAAGCTAAGACCGCCGATATTACGAAATCCAAGCAGAAGAAGAAAACGGCAACTATTCCAGCATCAATAGACACAAAAGAGCTGGCCGCTAATTTGGAAAGCTGTGCATTGGCATTCAAGGTTGTGAGCGACGCCAAGCGTGGAGTTCTTGTCTATGTTCGTGTCTACTCAGGATCCCTGAATAGACACTGCCATCTATACAACACCAATCTTCACGTCACAGAGCGAGCTCCTCGTCTTTTCAAAATGTACGCTAATGACGCTGTTGAGGTCGACTCTATACCTGCTGGTCATATTGGTGTTGTATCTGGACTGAAACATGCCCGTACTGGAGACACCCTCATTTCATGCGTTGGAAGCAAGATGACGCCCCCTGAACCGCTGAATACTCTCCAACTGCGTCCTATTGACGTACCGCCTCCTGTCTTCTTCGCCAGTATTGAACCGCACAGTCTCAGCGAAGAGAAGAACATGCAAGAAGCTCTAGCATTACTTTTGCGAGAAGACCCCAGTCTTCACGTTACCGTAGATGAAGATTCCGGCCAAACACTGCTAAGCGGCATGGGAGAATTACATTTGGAAATTGCTCGAGACCGACTAGTCAACGACTTCAAAGCCAAAGCAACCATGGGCAGAATCGAGATTGGATATCGAGAATGTGTACTCGGTCCATCAAATCCAGTGACCAAAATTTTCGACCGAGAAGTCGCAGGCCGAAAAGGAAAAGCTGGATGTACAGCAGTCGTCGAACCATACGATCCGGAGTCGGACTCTAATGAGATGACCTCTGATATCATCTTCGCAGAAACAGTAGATGGAAATCGAATCATCATCTCCGCTCCGGGGATAAACATATCTACAGATAGACGGGGCAAGGAAGAGAGTTCGAATCTCCCACCGCCGCAGCTCGATGTGAACTCGTTCCGAACTTCGCTGTACAACGGCGCGCTGTCTGCACTTGCGCGTGGCCCACAGTTCGCGTTTCCGATGCATAATACAAAAGTGACGCTGACGTGCAATGTCGTCGAGCACCTATTCGGTTCAGAGAGTAGCGCTTCAGCTCTGTCTGCTGCAGCTCGGCTCGCGACTCAAGGCGCATTGCGTGACTTAGTCACAGGCCAAAACAGCGGTACTGGTATGATGGAACCAGTCATGAACGTAATCATCAGCGTCGACGAAGCCAGTCTCGGCGCCGTGGTACATGACATCTCCTCAGCGCGCGGCGGACACATCATTTCCCTTGACGAAGAGATGCCCATCTCAACCTCTATCGACAACACCAGTCCCGAAACTGAACAAGTCGTCATTGACGTCAACAAAATCTACGCACCGCCAGACCCCTTCGAAACACCCACTGTAGCAGGCGGATTACCCATCCAGGCACCTGCCAACCAACCCCGAACAATCACCGCAAAGGTGCCATTGAAAGAAATGGTTGGTTATTTGAAGCATTTGCGCAGTTTGAGTGCAGGGAGAGGCACGTTTGTGATGCACGTTGATCGGTTTGAGAGGATGTCTGCGCAGAGGCAGAAAGCGGTTCTGGCTGAGTTGCATAGGTAGATACCTGCTGCTTGACTGGGACAAGCTACATCCTTCATGTACACTACCTTATATTATAGCGCAATATTATTTATTCATGTACTATACTACTCGGCGAGGACAGACGGGACAGACGGGTATCGATGCGAACTATATATTTGTTATTGATATATCTACCAATCCTCGCCCCAATCCTCCTTTTCTTTCACAGTGCCAGACGTCGCAGTATTCGCACCAATCCCCGTAGCAGCTGGCGCCGTCGCACCAGCCCTAGCTCCAGCTGCAGTGGTAGTAGAGATTGGTGTATTTCGCATAGCAGCCGTACCAATGGCACCAGATTGCCGCTTCTGACGAGCAGCCTGCTCCCCGACAGCCGAGAAATCGTCCCAAAAGTCTTGTCGGTCTGGTTGCGCTCTTCGCTGTGCACCACCGGCTCCTGTCCCCCCTTCACCCTCGACGAAGCGGTTGAATCGATCTGCTGCGTCGCGAGCGCCGACTTGTAGGTTTTGCCCTAGTTGTGCGGCATGTATCCGTGCTTGGGCTGCAAAGTCCGACTCGGCCAGCTATTTGAGTATTAGCACCGTTATTCATACAGATCACATGAAGTAAGGGGACGCACCTGCTTAGCAGTAGGCGCGATATACGCATCATTCACAGTCTTCGCACTCTTCCCAACCGCAGACGTGAACCATCCGAGCCCCTTCGACAAAGCACCAACCGGATCATTTTGAAAGTCATTCAGACCGGGCACCACACTGCTGCCCTGCGTCGGTCGAGACGCTGATACCGGTACACCACCTCCAAACCCACCATACTTCCCACCCGCCGAAGGCGCAATACCATCTGGCCTCGACGCATTTTCGTTACCCATCTTGGCGAAATATGCTTCATTACGCTCCTTCTGTATTGCTGCGCCCGTAGTGCCAGCGGGTGATGCTCTGCCTCCTTGTAGCGGCGTACTCGACCTCGAGGATATAGTCTCCGTGACCGTCACCGGCGGCGAGACAACCCTCTTCTTCTTCTCACCGGGCACATATTCCACCCCTTCAATCTTAGCTGTAAGCCTATCCTTGTACTCCTCTCCGACTTCACTATCATATCTCTCCTTAATCGTCGAATCTTCAAATGTTCGTCCTTCGGAAATAACGATTGTGTGTTCATCGTAGAAATGCTTCCAGGTTTCGTTTCCGCCTTTTTCCATGCGTTGGATCTCGGCGTTTTTGAAGGCGTCCATCGTTATGGAGCGAACGAAGGAGACATGAACGCCCAGACCTCGGTGGGTGCCGGCGCAGTTGAGGCAGATGAATATGCCGAATTTGGGCGATGCCTGTGAATATCGCAAACTTGTTAGTGCGAGATTTTTTTGTACAAGACCTCACGATTTGGATATTAGGTCTTACCCATTGCGGGGAGGGTGCGCCGCAATCGCAGCAGCGGTCGTTTCCATTTGTCTTTGAAATCTGAAGCAACTGAGTAAACAACGTCAGCAAACAGCCATTACTTATCAGTCTCCAAAATGTGTGTGTGTGTATGAATGCTGATTATGGTAGTCACGCGCATCATACCTTGGCCCTCGTTTCAGGGTCTACCTCCCACAATTTCGACATCGTGGGCAGAACGGGGTGGCCTCAATTGACCCTGTTGAAAGTAGTACTCTCCAGAGATTGCGATAGCACCGTAATATCGAGGCGCTCTTCACTGAATTCCTACTGTTTGTTGTTATTTGGGCCTGTGTCGTATCGAGGTGGGCTTGTGGTTAGGTACTTGATTCGTTCCAAGATAGACGGACAATGGCTTGTTGGGGTCATTGCGGTTGGCCGAACGCACCTGGCCCGTGCTTCGTCATACTTGAACATTTCGTTGTGTTTACACTTTACGATGTACGTTCAAGGCCACGCATACTCTTAAGCTACATTTATATACCATATAAGAAATGAGTTGTTAAATGATTGATTGGCATGGCGACTGGCTTGAAGTATGCCTAGCCTTGAGCCGCAACGTATCAAACACGCAGACACAAGTATTAAGCATACTTTCCTCACTTCTTAAAACATGCGGCTTATCATTAACTATTGGTCTTCAGCGTCAAAGCCTTGTAATCATCCCCGGTTCAATAATACTGTCATTTAAGCAGTGGCTTCCTCGGCGGCGGGCTCAGCAACCTGCTCTTCACCTTCACCGGGAATGGTATCTTCCTTGCCGGGGCTGTCGATAGCAACCTTGACTGCGATCTCACGTCCTTCGATTTCCTTTCCATTCATTTCCTGTACGGCCTTCTCCTGGAGAGCCTCGGATCCCAAGGTGACGAAACCGAAACCACGGCCCTTACGGGGCTCGTTGCGGGCCTGGAGTTTCTTGATCATGAAGCGGGGAATAGGGCGAAGAGCGATCTTGGCGGACACGGGTTCGTAATCCTTGAAAAGTTCCTTGAGCTGTAAAAATGTATTAGCCTTGTTAAGAGTCAACTTAGAATGCCAAGACAAACCTTCTCTTCGTTAAGATCGTAAGGAAGGTTGGCAACCATAACTTTAGTCTTGGAAGGGATGCCATCTTCGGGGGGACCACGCTGTTTCTGAGCACGGGGAGCACGGGCCTTGGCTTCTTTGGCGGCCTCATTCTCGGTAGCAGCTTCGGTCAAAGGAATAGCCTGGCCAGGGACGTTGGTGGGCACAGCAGCCTCAGCCTCGTCATTTTGCTATATATACGACTAGAGTTAGATTAAAAGTATAAAGCATGTTGCGTGCGGAAAACATACAGCTTCAGTGCGGCGGCCACCGCGGGCGAAACGGCCACCACGACCGCGGCCCCGGCCACGGCCACGGTTAAGGCCCCTCTTGCGACCTTCTCCACCGCTGGCGCCTTCACCGCCACTCACTGCACCTTCCTTGGATTCGGCGGTGTCAGGCTTGCGAGCAACTTGGACGGAAACCTTGCGCTCAAGAATTTCTCGGCCAGAGAGCTGTTGAATGGCGTCCTGAGCCTCATGGGCGGTGGCCAGGTCGACAAAGGCATAGCCAACGGGGCGGTTGGTACGAGGGTTCACAGGGATTGCAACGCTCTCACTAAAGATTTTTGAAATGTATTAGTCTCTGTCTGATGAATTCGACGCAGTAAGTTGATGGAACGGGCCAGCCAAGCAACATGTGTCATGCGTTATGTGTTATGATTACGCAGCATGTGTCGTCCCGTAATCATAACGGAGGGGGCTGATTGTATAACATTTGTCAAAGGTAGCAGCGACTTACATGGTGTAGCCGTTGAAAAACTCCTTGAGCTGCCCCTCAGTGGTCGCATATGCGAGATTCCCAATATAGAGCCGACGACCCTCATCAGCACTGGCAGCAGCGGCGTCAACGTGGGCGTCGCCGTTAGTGTTGTCGTTGATGGAGGATTGAGCCAGGGTGTCGGCGAGATTGTCTGCGGCAGTAGACATGTTTAGGCTGAGGACACGGGGTCGTTCTTTTGAAGGTATTAAGAGTCAAGCACGAATAACAGACCGATGTGTGGGAGGACTCAGGTAGCGTGAGGCTGCCTTTTGGTGGGATTGATTGACTTGAGGGGAAAGGAAAAGGGTAGCTTAGTGCCCTAGATGGAAGGTTTGGAGATCGAGGTTGGAGAAGTGAGGAACAACAGTCAGAGTAGGTGATGTCTGGTTGCGAGGGAAGTTGCGGGCCGGGGTTGGAGAAAGGAGAAGGAGGTGGAAAAGGGCAGCAGCGACCCAAACTTGCACTAGGCCTGTTTGGGCGATATGTGGCCGCCTTGCTGCCTGGCGGCTTTGTAGCTTCAGAGCTTACTTTGACGCCTGAGGTCTCCCGTCAGACAAGGTTGCTCCACCCACAACCATCCTTCAAGGATATCTTTATGGTCTCGACGCAAAGACATGCTTTGACTTGATTCTGCACAAAACATCCGTCCCATCCCGTCTTCGCAGTCGGGGGTTTCAAAATTGGTAGGCTGCCTCAGTGTCGCACAAGGAATCAGGTGGTCATTGCAGATTACCTACTGTTTCAACGAACTAGGTAAGCTATGGAAAATATACATAGTGTAGAAATCCTCCTTCAGGTCATCCGTCACACCGGCTATATCGAATTGACTCCTGAGATATGAGGCATCCTGCCGCTAGTTCCAAGGTTGCCACTACTCTCGTATCCCTACAATTTAGTGATAGGCTAGCACAGATCAATCTTCGGGTTAAGCCTACTGTCCTGCCAGTAACTAAGTCGTGAGTTTGTTGGTAAGGACGTGGTGAGGTAATCGCGCGGCGGTTGAGAAAGCATTCTAGGCGGCCGCTGACAAAACATTGACACATCAACAGCAATTAGAAAATACGACATCTTGGGCGTCACATGACGAGGGCAGAATTCGGTCATATTATAAGGGTTACAAAGCTCTATATCAAGTATTCTGTCATGTATGTACGTACATGCAGGCCATATGTTATAAACATGTATCCTGTAGAGTGGATAACGAATTAGCAAATCCTGAAAAACGGGCTCTCGATGACGTTTTGTGGTTGCGCTGTCAATTGGTTGCCTGGGTACACCGTACCGCCGGGCTAGCAGTCGCCACTAGTCGCCACAGACTATGAATTTTTCCCGCTGTAGGCCTAGCCTCCAGGCACTATCTGATCTAGCGTGGACAGCCCATTGGCCGCTCCCTTTCGCCCAATCTCATCCCAAATCCAACCACTATTCTTCTCTTCTTGATCTTCTCTCTCCACGTTGTCGGTCTCCTCAGCAAGATCAATTCTCCATCATGGATCGAATTGAGCGCGTCGAGGATTCCACCAGCAATGGGGGATCGAATCTCTTGCGGCCTCCTACACAAGAAGCCTTTCCTGCCTTCCCTGAAGAAGCCGGCTCTCAACAGCAACCCTTTGCGAGACCTCAACCCCGTTTAAGACACCGAAACCGCCAGCCGAGTATCAGACTGCGTCGTCTCTCGTCCGTCTCGAGTCTTGAACAACGAGAGATGGCCGGATCCACTGAACAATTCCCACAACTAACCCCGCAATCAACAACGGAGGAGAGGAGCAGTATCCCTCTGACCGACCAGAGTCAAGATGACTCATGGGAAGCGAACAGGCGGCGCAGCAACTCGGAACCGCGTCCTGGACGTTGGTCATCTCCGCCGATCATCGTGACTTCTGGTATACCAATTTCTCAGCAGCACCCGATGTCTCCGGTTAAAGAAGAGACTGGATCTATGTATAGGCCATCTACGGATTTGAATAATGCCGAACGATTCGCGGTATTACGGGACATATCACCCACCGCTAGCGGTGATGGTGGACTGGCACCACAAGAACCGTCAGCGCTAGAAGAGTACCCGACTGGTGCAACACCACGACCAGGAATGCTACGTCGGGCCAGTGCCGCAGCATTATCAGCAATAGGGCGCAATCGCGCCTCTACAGTAGCCGGTGGTGATCCCGCTCAACGCTCCCCTGCCCCGGATGAATATGATTCGCGCATTGTTGATTTCCTAGATGTGATCGGTAAGTTTTGTTCGCCTGATATGCCTTTTATTTCACGTAATTAACCACGCCGCAGATCCCGAGATTTCGACCCTGTCTACGCTCACCAACGTGCAAAACTCACTTTTCATTCCTGACCTTGGCCCCTTGCTCAATCGTATGCCCACATACACTCTCACGCGAAGGCCTAGCAAAGCGGCCGGAGGTCTTGATGCTGCACAGAGAAAGCCAGAGCCAGCCGTGGCAGAGGAGCCTTTGCAGACCATATCGGAACGCCCATCGGCAGTTACTTCGATGACTTCTGCATTGGGACCTGATCGGTTCGCTATCCTCCCCGACGGAGTGAGTCTAGATGGCTGGACCCAAGAGGAAATAGAGGAATTGAACGATCATGTCCGGCACATGCTTCATTCCCGTCGGTCAAAGTTCAAGCGTGCTATGAAAGGATTTGGGCAGTATGTTAAACGACGTCAGTAATCCATACTCTCAGCTATGACCGGGCCATGACTAACAAAGAAACAGCGCTTGGGTTTTTGGTTACTTTATATGCAACATTGATCACTCTTTTTGGACTTGCTTGGGTTCTTTTCTTGATCGGTACGTTTTCATTTCCCCTAAAGCCTTGTCATTAGCAACGTTCTAATTCGGATTAGGTTGGATTAACGTGGGAGGGAAACAACTTTATATAATCAATATCATTGACAACGTGCTCGTGGCTCTCTTTGCCATCATGGGTGATGGTCTGGCACCATTCAGAGCCGTCGACACCTACCACATGATCTTCATCGCACATTATCACCACCTAACCTGGCGTCTTCGCAAAAAGCGCACTCTTCCCGATCTTGCGGACAAAAACGACCTCCCATCTCGCCGAGCCGAAGACGTCGTCGATGTTGAGCGCGACGGTGACCCTGCTATTACTACCACAGAAAAAGGACCACTAGAATACTCCATCCTCACACCTCTTCAACAGCAACGCCTTGAACATCATCAACGCAAGTTTGCAAAATCGCATACCTTCTATAAACCCCACGAAACCGTCACTCACCACGCATTCCCACTCCGAATGCTAATCGCCATCGTCGTGATTCTCGACTGCCATTCCCTCTTCCAAATCGCGCTGGGCGCCTGCACATGGGGTATAAGCTACCACGTGCGCCCCTTTGCGCTCACAACCGTGATTCTCTGCTGTTCCATCACATGCAACATCACAGGCGGTGTGCTCATCTCCATCGGCGACAGAATCACGCGTAAAAAGGACGTTGTTGAACGCATAGCCCGACAAGGTCTGACGGGCGAAGCGATGAAGAAAGTCGAAAAGCGCAAGATGAGGGAAGTCGAGCAGACGCGTAAATCAATGGATCTCGCGGAGCCATATCCTGACACTTGACCAAGCCGCTGAATTATATAAATTCATATCTATCTAATGACTCTGTACTTCTAGCTTAATTTACTTTTGGTTTTGGCTGTTGATTCCTTGTCGGTTTTACTTCTTCCGTATAGATGTCGACCTTTGGACAATTGCATCACAATAGAATTCAGTCTTGGCGAATGGAAGCCCTCCCTGGTTCCTTATTGCCTATCCAGAAATTTCACCTGAAATAGAACCGCAGTTCACTATCCTTATACAGTTGTCTGAGGTACACGTCAACTGGTTGATACATTATTAAGTCGAACGAATTATTGATCATATATCTGAAAGACGCCCCTGTCTTTGTTGAGCCGGAGTATATCATAGATCGAGATCCAAGGCTACAAAGTTCAAATTATAATAAATGTTCGATTGTTTTTCGACTAAAGTAGACTGCATAAGTACACATGTAGTACATAATGAAAGCAGAAAGCACTTTTATCCAACCTGAACTCCCGGAAGAGATTCTGGTGGAAGCAATAAGTCGATACATCAAGTCGTAAGTTGCAATAACCCTAAGATCTACATAAGTTAGTCGCATGAATCAAGCAGCATCCTCGTCATTTCCACTTGAATGGTTCCGTTCGTCTGGGCCTCCTGATGAATGCTGTTCGTCGCCTTGTTGCAACGTTGGTGTCGTGACCGGACTATCCATAGCAGCCGCAGAAGAAGATTCGGCTGCACTCCTCCTGGTTTTGGCACCCTCTTTCAGTTTCTCCCATCTGTCGCGGTACCTGCCCAACACAGATTTGAGCTTTTCATTCTCGCGAACGACCTTGTCTCGTTCCTTCTCCGAGCGTTGAATGAGTTCCTCGAGCTCTTTGATACGCTTTTCGTGGTTATCTACTGTTGACGGCATATCATTTGACGGTAGTGGCATAGGCAGAGGCATCGCCGATGATGATGTCGGAGACGAAGTGTTATGTTGGTGGTGCATTGCTTTTAAGGACTGCTGAAGAGCCAGGGATGACGATTGAGCGTTCACTTCCCACATGTGGAGACGCTTGGAAAGTTGGTCAGATAATTGCTTCAAGGCTTCATTTTCCAAGCGCAACTCTTCCATTGTCTTGGTACCCTTCTCTGAACCTCCACGCGCCAATCTCGCTCGGCTACCGGACAAGCTTTGTCGCAACTCTGGCGAGGACGGAGTTTCTCTTGCATCCACAAAGTCTTCGTCTCCATCATCAACACTGCCATGTCGAGTCTCTTTTTCTGCTCGAGATAGGATGCCAGCGTAGGAAACAGTGCCGCCTGTTGTAGGTACAACATAGAAGGACTCTGCGCCGCTGCTAGGCATGCCCCCGTTTGCCTCTCGTATAGCCCTCAAAGCAGCCCGCGAAAACAGACTGTTGATATCTGGCTCGGCAGAGGCAGTCTGACGTTGCGAAGTCGCATTATGACGGTCAATCTTCGTTTCCGCAGGAGACTTTTGCTTAGCTAGATCAGAGGTATCAGCACCCAAAGGCAGACCCGCGAATGCTAGAGGTGCGGAAAGCTTGGAGATCAGCCCTTCAAAGCTCGAGTAAAACTTTTGAAACGTTTCGTCGGTCGTAGAAAAACGTCCTCGACTCTGCTCTGGTTCGTGCGCATCTGCGGGGACAACCTGCCTCGATGTGATCTCAGTTGGACTGATGGAAGGAGAAGCCCATGATTGTCTAGGCGCGCTTGGTAATTTATTTGCTCGTTCACGTAGCCTTCCTTCGCTTGTTTTGGCTCGAGATGGCGATTCCAATAACTGGCCTCCAGCAGGCTGAGCGGAAAGCGTCGGTGAAGCGGGAGAAGCTCGTCGAGGATACGCGGGTATGCCTCGAGCAGATGCTAGGTTGCTGGCGATGGAGGAGGAGTCTCTTTGTAACTGGCGATGGTGTCCAGGAAGCCTCGGTGGTTGCTGTAATGAATCATTTGTAGCTGCAGATATCGAGCTACTTATTGGATTCGCCTTTGATGGGGTGTTGACGTCGGCCTGAGGTTCCTTGCTACGAGATTGTGCAGGAGCTGCTGTGGACGGTCCTGGCGATGAGGCACTAGCGGGATGTTCGTGTTGGGAACGTAGAAGTGTAGCGAGTCTTTTGTGTTCTTCTTCGAGTAGTTTCAAAGTTCGTAAGGCCTGCCAATGTCGGTATCAGTTCCAAGGCCCTCGCAAAGCGTATGAAATGTTTAGAAGTAAACCACATACATAAGCGTCTAAGCAATTTTGAGACGCAGTTGCGAATTCACCCGCTGCCAAATCATGTTCCTCACTCGCAGCAACTGGATTCGACTTTCGAGTCTCAAACATAGCGTTTCGCGCATGGGTATGCGCCTAATATTGCTATTGCATTAGTTATGAGTCTAGTGTAGAGCAGCGACTGGGACATACCAATGTCAAAGGCACACTCTCCATTTTCAGAGACTTTCAGAGATTCAATATGTCACAGTTTGTCGCAGGTCGTCAAGAAATCTTACTATATAAAAGGGTGTGGCCGATAAACGACGTAGCGATGCAAACGGAGGTAGTTACATTGAGAGTGCGCGGGGAGCTTCGCCGATGTCACCGCTGCGGGAACTGAACAGTCAAGCGAGTGAAGCGTATAATTAATTCACGGTGAAAGTAGATGTGAGAAGGACTGAAGTCGTACAGGCCATGTGTATGGGATTATGAACAATAGAGAAGACCCAAAATGCTAGTTGGACATAAACAGCAAGAGGCAGGTGACTTGCTGCTGCTTCCTCAAATCTCAGGTGTCAACATGTCATCTGTGGAATATCTCCCTACAACGGGGCCAATCACGTTGCTTCAAGCGCCACCCTTCTCCGCACCTTCCCAGTTCCCAGTTTCACCTTTCCCTAATCGGATCTCGATGTTTAGGTCGTTCTTTCCTATCTGACCGCATCGACTATCTTTCTTCCATCATTGCTGTTTCAAAAGCATCACAATACATTCAATGCTTACTTGAGCATTCTCTGTTTCTTACACTCCATACGGAAGCTTGGTCTCGTTCATCGAAGGGTGGATCTTAGCAGCCTAGCCTAAGCCACAAGCTCACTAGCTTCGAATCAGCCCCAGTCTCGAGAACGAAAGGGCCAAAGCTGCCAGTCAACTCGAGCCCAGGCGACGGCCGCTGTCGTCACCCCCAGTTTAACGCCCGCCTCACGACATCGCCGAATGGTTTTAAACAGACACTCATTTTACATTTCCTTCCAACTAACAACCGTACACTCGCTAAACTGTCCATCTCTCGAACCACTTCGGATATCACTTATCGATCGATTCTATTGCAGTCGACTCGGTACGGCGGGGAAAATGCTCCAACACTAAATCAAAGCTCTTGACAACGTACGCATAAACAAGATTGTCTTACAATTCGCACTATACAATATCAGCACATGGGAATTGTGTTAGAGTAGACCGATTGTTCGTCCCTGTTCCGTATCCTGTCGCCATCCCAGTGTTGCTCGCGAACAGATCATGGACGGCGCTCAAGATTCTTCACCGCAACCAACTGGCATAAAGAAGGTGTTTTCGAGGCAAAATCGACAAGAACCGGAGAACAATGCAGGCTCCATTCGGAGCATTGGGCGCTCATCAATTGATTCAACCCCAGAGAAGCGCCCATCTACAAGCGGAGAACTAGGACAAGAAGACTCTTCCAGCCGTTTTTCGAAGTTGATGGGCAAAGGGAGGAAGAAGAAGAATGATAAAAAAGCAGGCTCGATTGCATCTGCTGACTCTATCATTGACACTAGCACGACAGGCGCCGCTTTGTCATTGCGGAACGAAGTCTCTGTTTCGGGATCATCACCGAACAACAGTACTTACGCTCTAGATCAGTCTACGGGAAGCGTGAATCTTCTGACTGATGACTCTGAACCAGATCAGTGAGTACTTCTATCAGCATGAATGAAGCCTTTGTCTAATGAAAACTTCAACTAGAACACCCCCGCTTCTCTCGCGCGATTCCCACGCAGGATATTTGACTGCTTCCTCACCACTAATAACGACGACAGCGGTCGATGATAACAATGACGAGCCAAAAGACACCTCGCCGATACGCTCTGCCTCGTCGTCAAGGCGACATAGCATCTCTGTCCCACAGGCTTCATCGGCTTTCCTCGGCACAACCATATCCGGCCCTGATCCCGATATCTCGAAGAAGAGGAGTGTCTCTCCCGCACGGCGTTTGAAAGATGCCCTGAAGCCCTCTCAAGGCAAGAAGAGTCCTAGTATAAGTCCAGATCGGGAATCTTCACAATCTGCCGGAAGCCAGGTAAGGAGAAGTCAAACTCTACTTGGAAGCCTGAGCCGAAGTAGTAGTCTTTCGGAGAAGCGATCTTCGAAGAGATCGGCCAGCCCGCCGCCACCTTTACCAAAATCTATCTCGACAAACTCTGTCGAAACAAGCATGTCCCAGCTAGGTGATTCGGCAGATCCCTTAAGGACACCCCCGACGACGGATTCTTTGCGAGTTGTCACAACAGTGACTCCACCAACTCCTACTGCTATCTCTGGCGAATTTTCCCCTCGCCTTACACAATCACCAGAGACCGTAAAATCTGAAAATGCGGACTTTCCTCCAGGTACGGTTGTGAGCCCTTCAGGCAATATGATTTCACACCGCCGAGTGCGTTCCACAGGCACTGTCACTCATTCTCCAAGCAAATTATCACAAATCACATCCTTGACGCCTATGGCCGAGGAGCCTCGAGGAACAAACTCACGGTCTCCCTCTGGTGCTCAGAGCGGCTTCTTCTCTTCAGTCTTTTCGGCGGCTCAAAATGCAGCTTCCACCATAAGTAATAGCCTTGGCGCCCAGAACAAGAATCGCAGCACAAGTCAATCGGTTGACCTAGGCAAAAGTTCAACGGAGTCCGCTAATGACCCGTCCGAAGATCAAAAGGAGGAAACTCGGCAGACTGTGGCGGAAGGTACCCAGCAGGAGAAACAAAAGGAACTTGCTATAAATACCCTTGGAAGCGGCGATTTAGATTTCAGTCATCTTGATATGGATCCCACAGCAGGTGGTATTGTAACAACAAAAGATGGAGTTGTGATTACTCAACCAGACCTCCCTGCGGAGTCACGCGCGTCTGCCATCGCAGCAAAGAGAGATCAGATGTCAGCACGTATTGAAGACTCAAGAGCGGCTAGAGCTGTATCGATGGCATACGAAAAGTCTTCCGATCCCCCATCGACTACGGTGGCTTCTACATCCGATGAAGCCAGCGATGTCAAAGTCAAACCCAGCCCCATGCCATTTGAGGGAGGCGGAGAACAGACCCCTCCAGGAGGTAGCATATTTGACGGCGACACTGGTAGTAGCATCAAACGTACTGGAAGCGTGCGTAGCCGCTTGGCTCGACGGCATCGAGGCTCGTCGGGCGCTACAGGTTCAACGATCGGTGCTATTGGCCTCAGCGTAGGGTCATTAGGTCTGCCAAACGGCAATTCAAGTGTTCCACGTTTGACTGGATTTGCTGTCGCAAGCAAGAAGCGCAATCGTGACTATCATCAACTCTTTCGCAGCGTGCCAGAAGATGATTTTTTAATCGAAGATTACAGCTGCGCTTTGCAGCGAGACATCATTCTTGCAGGCCGTATTTACATCTCAGAAGGCCATATTTGTTTCTCGAGCAATATTCTCGGATGGGTCACTACGCTTGTCATCAGTTTTGATGAGATTGTGGCAATCGAGAAAGAAAACACCGCCATGGTGATTCCGAATGCTATTGCTATTCAGACTTTACATGCTCGACACACATTCCGCAGTCTACTCAGCCGCGAAGCGACATATGATCTGATGGTTAATATCTGGAAGATCAATCATCCCTCATTAAGAAGCTACCTCAACGGCATGCGAATCGATGATGGACTCGGTGACAAGACTGAGAAGGCGAATGAAAGCGATGTTGCCAGTGAAGTAGCCGATGAGGATGAGATATACGATGAAGATGAGGACAACGATGGTGACAGCTTGATCGATGGTGGGGATGAAAGCGTCAATGGCAGTGAATCTGTTGCGCCTGCTAAACAATTCAGTCGGGAGACCACAGGTCTGACCAGTCAAGCAACAGAGTCGACCGTCGCATTATCCACAGCCGATGGGAAAGCAAATGATAAAGGTGCAATAGCTTCTAGTGATGGAAATGGATTCCCTGGCCCTGCTACTCATGCACCCACAGAGTACAATGACCCTGCCGGTCGGTATGACAAAGTCATAAAGGAGGATATCATTCCGGCCCCTCTTGGAAAAGTGTATAACCTGATGCTCGGGCCGGCATCTGGTGCTTTCTTGACTAAGTTCTTGATCGATGATGAGAAGAGCATGGAACTACAATTTGAAGATAAAAAGGGGTTGACTGAACCTAACAAGACTCGCCAATATTCGTATATCAAACCACTATACGGGGCTATAGGGCCGAAGCAAACGAAATGCATTAGCACTGAACAACTGGATGTGCTCGAACTAGAAAAGGCAGTTCTTGCGACACTTACCACTCAGACGCCTGATGTTCCTAGTGGTAATGTGTTTTGTGTCAAGACCAAGTATCTGTTGACGTGGGCTGCGAATAATCAAACCAAATTCCTTATGACTTGCACGATTGAGTGGTCTGGCAAGAGTTGGTTGAAGGGTAAGATTGACTATGCTATTCTTGATGTCAGGGACTAGACTAACATGATTGTCAGGACCTATCGAAAAAGGTGCCATTGATGGACAAACGACATACGGAAATGATCTCGTCAAAGCTTTGAAGACAGCAGTCGCTGCTCGCGGAGCCGGCACATCTAAAGGTGGCAAGACTTCCAAGACCCGTCGGAAGCAGTCAGCAGCTGGCGCTACTAAATCTGCCGCTGCTGCCGCTGCCGCAAGTGCTGCTCTGGATGCGAATAAGCGAGACACTCAAGGATGGGGCATTTTCGAGCCTGTGCACAGTCTTCTCGGCCCCGTTTTTGGCATCTTCAAACCCCTCTGGAGTGCCCCTGTTGCTATTGCAGTGATTGCGTTTTTGTTGTTTACACTTTATACAAGAGGAATGGGCCCCTCATCGACAGCTTCCTCCGATTTGAATTTCCTCAGACACGCGTCATCCCAACGCTTGGCTGCGTATGAGGAGATATGGCGAGCTGAGGAGAACGAACTCTGGAGATGGCTTGAGGATAGGGTTGGCATGGAAGGCATCAATTTTCCAAACAGCAACAGAAATTACAACGCGGACACAAAAGCGCGGAGGCGAAATCTAAAACGCCACGGTCAATCTCTGGCTTCTAAGATTGACGAGGAACAAATCTCGCAGCGGGAAATGAACTACGCCATACAGGTTGTCCGTGACCGTCTCGACAGGCTTGAGGAGATTGTCAGCACTCATGATGGCGAAAACCGCGCTTCCGAGGCTTGAAATGACAAGACATCTAACAATTGTATATACAGCGTGCATTGTTTTTTTCTCTGATATTTTCCTTTCTCTTTTCTTTTTTTCGTATAACTTAGGTCGGTGACCAAAGCCTTGTTGCCTCTATGCTTTTCTTTGTTGATAAATTCCTGTTCGGTGTGAGGAGTCAGCGCTGGAAATGTCTCATATTCGAGCAATGCCCGTTTCTCACTTTTATGAAGAACTCGCTTCATAAACTCTGTATCTAGACGCGTTGCATTCATGTCTCTCGAGAACTTCCCGAGCGAAGATGTCTGTATACTTTTTGCTAGTACTTTACATTCCCTCCCATGTCCAACTGACGTGGTCATTTCTTTTCTCCATCCGGTCTGCTTTTCAAGAGGCTTTGTATAGCATCGTGACAATTTAACATCTCGCATCTTCATGGCTGGAAGTAGTGTATTACAACTTCTAGAAATCTCATGATACATAGAAGGTCGCATTACCCCTGATATCCAGAGAACTGCTTCCAACAAGAACATTAAATGCACCAGGCTCCACTACGTATTGCATATTGACATTCCAGAGTCCCAAATCACTCACATCCAGCGAGATCTGTACTGTCTTCTTCTCACCAGCCCCAAAAACAACTTTCTCGAAGCCCTTAAGTTGCCTATTGGGAATAACAACAGATGCGTATTCATCTACCACATACACCTGAATGACCTCGGTGGCATTGCGAGAGGTGTCCTCATTTGTAACATCTACGCTCACTGTCACCGTATCTGTGGCAGTAACGTTGGTCTTGTCAAGATTTACAGTCCCGTAGTTGAAGGTCGAATAACTCTTGCCATACCCAAACTCGTACCATGGCAGAGGTGATCCAATAACATACTGATGTCCAAAGACAATAGTGTCATTCTCCGTGACAAAACCTGAGTCACCGATTGATCGACCAGAGTTCAAATAATCGTAGTATATGGGTAACGCACCCACGGAGCGCGGGAAGCTGACAGAAAGCTTTCCAGAAGGGTTGTAGTCACCAAAGAGGACGTCGGCGAGTGCATATCCGCCTTGCTCGGATGGATAGAATTGCTGGACGAGAGCTGATGTAGAGTTTGAGATCCAGGTTTCGGTGACGGGTTTGCCGGACGAGAAGACGACGACTGTGGGGATACCGGTGTCTGCGATTGCCTTGACGAGGGGAGCTTGGGCCCCAACGAGGCTAAGATCGCTGAGGTCGACGTGTTCGCCGGTTCTGAGTCTTTCGGTCACTTGCTCAAGTGGGTGTGAGGGGGTTAATCACTTACGTTGCGTTGAGTCCCTCCCACAATTGCTCTTGATCTCTTGACCAGGTTCCGACTATGACGACAGCAACATCCGACTTTTTGGCTGCTTCAATTGCTTCATCAAATCCGGACTGATCGTTACTCCAACGCTCGCATCCTTGTGCGTAGTTGATGGTGGCTTTGTCCCCAACTGCAGCTTTAATTCCATCAAGAGGCGTGACGCCTCTGTATTGGCTTTGATACACTACATAATCTCCGTACTGAGAGCGGGTTAGCTCGATTTAAAGTTTAAGTTAGGGAAGTCAGATACACACGTTCATATACCCGTGAGCCATTGGACCAATGACCGCAATACTGCCACTCTTTTTGAGAGGAAGAGTGCTGTTGTGATTCTCAAGCAACACAATAGATTCCCGGTCCAGCTCCCGCGCGACTTGCAAACTTTCAGGCGTATGAATGAGATCACTCCATTTATCGGCTGGAGCACCCGGGTATGGAGTCTCGAAGAGCCCCATTTCGAATTTGGCGCGTAGAAGTCGAGAGACTGCTGTGTCCACAATAGAAGAATTGAGTTTGCCGGATGCGACTAGTTGAGGGATTGTCTTGAAGTTGCTGTCAAGCAAAAAATTTGTCTATTAGCATCATTGAGTCGAACCCCTTTGAGTAGAGAGCTTACAAGGAACCTCCACCCATTTCTACATCATTGCCAGCTGGAAGCACGGCCAAAGTGACGGCTTCGGAGTCAATTGGCGAGTCCTGGCACAATCTAAAGGCTGCGCATAGCCTATCTGTTGCACCAGCATCGCTCGTGACCCAATATTCGTATCCCCATTCGCCTCGAAGCAGCGTCGTAAGGGTCTGATAATCGGCGACTGCAGGAACTCCGTCGTAACTAACAATCTAAGTCAATGGCTATTTTTCGTTCGCTGGGAAAAAATCTCTCTCACCTGTGGTAGGCACTCATTATACTCCATGCACCCGCATCAATGATAGCTTTCTTAAAAGATGGTGCCCATCTTCATCTGTCAGCATGAATCATGTCGATCAGAAATGGAAAAAACCAACGTTGTTCTCAACTCTCTCTGGCCACCATGCACTGGACCCGTATTCAATCCTTGCTCGGGGTTGCTGAAACCCAAGTAATGCTTGACTGTGGCAGACACATTTTGACTTTGAAGTCCCTTGACGTAATTGTAGGCGATCTCTCCTGCAAGATATGGGTCCTCGGAATTCGTTTCTTCAACCTACACACCCATTCATTAGTCAATGAATCCTGTGCTCTATTCCGACGGATCAACATACTCGACCGTAACGTAGTTCTCTAGCCAAATCCGCAAGAGGCGCAAAAAGCTGCGTCACGCCCAAAGCACGAGCTTCTTGGCCGATAATTTGTCCCATCTTTTGCACCAACTGGACACTTGATCAGTTTTCGCGGATACTCGTCTGTGCGGTATCTTTCTCACATCTCTATTCCAAGACGATCCATAGCCAATTGGTGAATTGAAGATAGTAGCATTGCCTATCAAAAACCCATGAATACCTTCGGATTGAACCAACGCTGGGATACCAAGGGTTGTATTGTGAATCAGGTAGTCTTGGCCTTTCTGGATGTTCGAAGTGAGCATTTCCCATGAAATGGGGTATCCAACTATTGGCAGCACATTTTTCATCATTAGTGGGAGTTGTGGGCGAGATTGGAAAATGTTGAATTGAAGTACTTACCATAAAATGACCCCGCTTTCTCTTCCATGTTAGCCACAAGACCGCTCGAATTGAATGCGCCTGTCGTCTGATTCATCCAATTTGTGATGTCGCCTTGGTCAATTAGCATATTTCTTGCTCAATTGAGCTCCATCCGTTCTGAGTTTACCTTGCATCAATTGAGCCATCTTATCTTCGATTGTCATCCTTCCTAGCAGATCCGCCACGCGCTGTTCAACTGGGAGATGAGGGTTCTTGTACGGAGGTGTGGATTTGGCCCATACCGTCCCCAGCGTTAAAAGGACACATAGCGATGCTTGTCCGATGGTATGCATGTTGAATTTTATCTCCTATCAAGCCACTGTCACAAAACCAGACCAGACGGCTCTTGTCCACGTTGAACTTCGAAGTACAACCACGCTGAACGACTCTGTACCACCTCCATCGCGGGCATTCTCACTAATATAAACAAATTGCAAAAAGCGGAGACTCGAAATTCGACAAGCATGTCGTGCACAAGCTCCGGAATGTTCGTTTAAGCAGTGATACGTTAGTACTGTAGCTCGGTGAAACTCGGAAAGCCGGGGGCAACCGATTAGGGCTATTTTTCGAGTCACTTTCCCAAACAGGAAATTTTCCACCATGGACGCAATTTTGTCATCTTGATCTTATAGTGCGAAAGCACGTGTCATATTGCCTTAGATCTTCCCCGTAAATGATACAGAGATCCATTAACTATGATTGACGCAAGAAATAGACGACGGCGTAAGCCTTTAAAGTCAAATAAAGTGAGCAATTCAAGGTTAAACGCATGCTGATCTGCATGACGCTATTCCCGCTACGCGGAATATCGCTTTCTCAACGGTTTATGGTTATATTTATGGTTAAATGGCTATTACCCCACAGTACGCTATGCTCAAACATGAGGTGATCGTCGGGATTAAGATTCATCCGGGGTCGTTTTAACCGGGTTAAGATGCACATGGTTGAGGGGTACTTAAGATACTACTCTCAGGTGGAGAGTGATTTCGGAATATAAGTTGATGATTTTCCACCAATTGCCACATATTTCTGTTGTAGTCATCTCAAATGAGAGAGTTCCTGAAGGTATGTCGTGAGCGTCGAAGTGACTGGCGTGAGGGTATCAACTTGGATATACCCGTGTGTAAGGGGACATTTTGTAGTACGTAACATACGGGCAGATTTTGATCTAATTACTGAGGCTTCTTGGTCTAAAATGGACCATATTCCATGGTCAAATATTGATTTGGACAGAATCCTGTTCAGCCTCTGACTAAGAGCAAGAATAGCCGCAGCGAGGAAGATCTTCATGTAAAAGGCCATAACGAAAGGATATTAACGCTGGCTGGCGTAATTGTGAGATCTGACAACCAGTCATTTTTCTTGACATAAGGGGATATCAACAATCCCTACTCTTATACCTGAGTATATATAGGAATTAATGCTCATAGCCATAGAACCTTTTTTTGTTTCACGTATAGAAGTCCTGTTTTAGTTTAAAACAGCTTCATGCGAGTGGGAGCTCTGAGAAATAGACTCACGACCTTGATGATCATCCAGTATATATTATGATTAACTGCGAAGTTACTAGCTGTACTTTGATGGAAATAATCCAACTCATCGTATGATGGTCTAAAGCATACTTTACTGAATAATCTTCCAAGATATCAATATCATAAGATAAATTGAAATGTTGGTTGGCTAGACTTCACAATTTTGATCAGTACGGCTGCTTCCTATGGCAACTTGTTATTATGTGCAAGTGAAAGTGAAATTTCAAGAAAAAGCTCGAAAATCGTCTAGAGATCCTTTGTTTCGTGTATAGTTTACATCTCCGCAGAGGAGTTTGAAAAGGGGTTCAAAGCGGGAAGGCCGGGCTGTGTCTTACTTGCAACATGTCTGGTAAGACTCGTGATCGTTGAGCTCGTTCCCATGCACCACTCAGATATCCAACATTGCTAAATCCAGTTGCACCTTCTTGGCCGTCATGATAGAATGATGAACTGTAACCATATGCCGCGAAAAAATCCTGAATAGGCAAACAGTCCAGCCGTTTTGGACCAAGATCTTCATCGTCTTTCAGGTAGGTATTTGACTCTTTTTTCCGCCAATCCATCCACTACCCCCGCCATCTAGACACATCTCCTATATAAAAATTTCCTCAGAAACATCGTGACCCGCAAACACTCTAATCCAAGCAACACGAAACGGCCCACAGCATGGCCTCGTTTGCGGAGACTCGGCGGGGCGTTTCATAGTGTCAGCTTTAATTCGACATTGCCAGTAAAGGAGTTCGCATTGAAACACCAAGCATGTTTCTCACTGGAGGAAAAAAAGTTTTCCTAAGGCATAGAACTGCCGGTTGTAATGTGTTCGAGGAGTGATGACGTTGACTGTGCCTTGTAATTTCGATACCACATGGGATAGAGTAGCACCCCCTGTTATTGTGGAGGTGATGTTTGAAGAATCAGAAGCTTAGCATGTCACTATTTAAAAGGGCTTATTGATCCTTTGAATTGTCAGAAGGTTTCTGATCCCAAATCCCGGCTTGAATTGAGCGAAGAAACACTACTTCATCAAGACCCTTCAAGATACCTATCGAAAATGAAATATCTCACTTCCCTTACCCTGGCCAGTCTCACCGGCCTCAGCCTCGCCTCATCCTCAGCCAGCGATCTCTCCAAAAGAGCCGAATTCTGTGGGCAATGGGACACTGCCACCGACGGCAATTACATCGTCTACAATGACCTCTGGGGCGAATCATCAGCCACATCCGGCTCTCAATGTACCGAGATCGTTTCCCTTAGCGGCAACACGCTCACCTGGTTCACGTCCTGGTCTTGGGAGGGAATTTCGTATGATGTCAAGAGCTTCGCGAATGCAGAGTATACTATTACGCCGAAGAAGCTGAGTGCCATTTCGAGCATTCCGACGACGTGGAAATGGAGGTTGGCCCCCCTTTCCTATCTTGATATAACGTTATAGGTATTGACACTTATCCAGCTACACCGGCTCCAACATCGTAGCCGATGTCGCTTACGACTTGTTCACCAGCTCCAGCTCCACCGGCAGCGCTCAGTACGAGATCATGGTCTGGCTCGCAGCTCTCGGCGGCGCAGGCCCCATTTCTTCATCCGGATCAACAATCGCAACTCCTACCATCGGAGGAATTTCTTGGAAACTCTACAGTGGACCCAATGGTGCTACCACTGTATACAGCTTCGTCGCCAGCAGCGAGCAGACGAGCTACTCCGGCGATTTGCTTGCGTTTTTCAAGTACCTGGAGGAGTATGAGGGACTTAGTTCGAGTCAATATTTGTTGTCTGTGCAGGCTGGTACGGAGCCTTTTACGGGATCGGGAGCTGAGTTATATTCGACTTATAGTGTCACTGTGAACTAAATCACTGAGCTTTATTCGCTTCTGTTATGCGATTGCAATTGATGTCGTTTTAAGCCTAGTATATAGTTAACTGAAACATCATTGAATGCTTGTCTAGACCTTCGAGTATAAAGCACTTTAGCTTCTCATTGAAATTCTGCTCATATGAAAAACTGTAGTACAAGCTACCTGAATATGATACTCCGGAGACGAACAGACAAAAGTGTCATTCAGGGATATCTATCGCCTGAACTCAAGCATTTGAACGAATGCAAGAGACAAGCGCCTTGGCAGGATGATAAGTACAATGCAAGACAAAAAGAATCTATAACGAATGCAAAAAAAAGCCCTAACATGAACATCAATGCCTTTGTACAATGTGATTAAATATATAAAATGAATGCCGACAACGTTATGGATCTGACAAGATAAAAACATCTTGCAAGGAGGAGAGAGATATACAGACGCGCGGAACTTTGGACACATTATTGTGTGTCCTGGCTATCTGGCTCGTTCTCACCTGCTTGCGAAGGCAAGGACGGCCTTGAAGATCGCTTTGAACCCATGAGTGTACCCCCAAGCCAGGCCAGGTGGCCACTGATGGAATCGCTAAGGCTTCGTATCCTCCTAGTCGTAGCCTCGTCATGATCGTACTTGGGATCGGTGTTCTCTCTCTCATTTGTAGGCCGTACATCGCTCGCAGAGTTAAAACGTGACGAGCCTGGGGTGACTGTCACAGCACTGGAGTCAAGATGATGACCGCCAATTGACAAGTCCGCTTCGCGTCCTAGCAGTTGGCCATCGCTATTCATCCCACCGGGTATCAGCGGGGCTGCAGCTAGCCTCCGGACTTTGACAGATTTACTGCGCCCATGCTTCGCGGGGGTGCCTTCACCGCGTAACAAAGAATCTGCTACAACAGCAGATAGCGTTGAAGAAAGAGGTGCTATCAGCGGGCTAGGGGTCAGTCGTAGGGTGACGGAATTTCTAGCGTTTGACTGTGGGGTTCGAGGTGTGCTTCGGCGTCGACCTGTAGGTGTTTTGGTATCTGCTGGTAGTTGAAGCGATTGTGTGGGCTGGCTGTGAGGTTCATTGTTGGTTGATGAGATGTTATCGTCATGTGTAGGAGCGGCGGGAAATCGGAGAAGGAGCGGAGGTGTTTGTTCTATATGCGTTTTCTGATTAGGTGGAGTCGCAGGAGTACTTTCCTGTAGATGTGTATTGAGCTGAGATGGGGTTTGACCAGTGTGACCGGGTGTAGCCCAGGGATTGTCGGTAAGAGAATGGGACTGTAGAGAAGGTGACGGTGTGGTTAGTTCTTGAGATAAAGAATCTTCTGAGATCGAACCCTCATGATCAGAGCCAACAGGTGAAAGGAGGCCTTTTGGGGTGCTCAAGCTTTGTCCTTCCGAAGTGGCGCTTCGTACCGAGTCTCGGCGCAAAGGTCTAGATATGTCGTTCGTTCGTTGTGATCTTGGTTCCAGCGGAGAAGGCTCATCTACTGAATCACGGTAACGATCTTCGTTCAAAAAGCCCACAGCTTCTTCTTCATCTTCATCTCCATAACTGATATCGTCGTTATCATTGCGAACTCTGCCGCTGGTGATGAAGTACACTCCAAGAAATGTCAAGGCGCAGCCGCCGACAAACTTCAATGATCGAGATAATGTCGCAGATTCAAAATCGCGGTACAGGACAGCACTACCTATTATGACGGAGAGGGTGAAGAGAACAAATTGAGTGGGTATGACCTGTGTAGAGTCGAATCGCTGCAGAGCGCGATTGATGTAGCGCACTTGCATCAAGGCACTCGTGACAAGCACCGCAACAAGTAAATAGGAGATAGGAAATGTGATGACATGCCATAGGGTAAATGAAAGTAAAGATGCAACGCCTTTTGTAGAAAGGGCGGTATAAGCACCTATAAGACGTCAGCACGGTTCATAAGCGAGAAGTGCTTAGGGATGCTTACCAAATAGACCGACCAAACCTAGGTCAATCAAGATTGTTCGACCACCGTACTTTTCACTCAAATACATGAGAAGTACTATCAATGTAGCAGTGATACCCATGTACACTTCAAACTCCCACTTTGTGATCATCACCCAGATATCATGAGGACCGATCTTAGTCTCGGATGTTTCTGCACTTAATACCACCACGACTGCACCGGCAATGGCAATCAGAACACCCCAGAAGTCGCGTGCGCGGAATTTCTCCTTCAAGAGAATTGGAGCGATAATACAATTCGAAATCAGTGCAACAACTCCCAGGGGCGAGACGATGGAAGCCGGTGCGAATCCATAAGCAAGGAAATTGCCCATTTCGCCCAGCGTCATCAACACAATGCCAGCCCACCAATATGGCGAATGAAGATAACTGACACGATCGCCATGTACTGAGCTCTTATCGTCAGGCCGCAGGGTGTTATCGGAAAGAACCGAGTGACCCAAATTCTCCGAATCTCCATCTCTTGATTCATGATCGTTGTAGGATCGATAGCGACCATTACGGGTTGGTGCAGCTTGGGTATCACTCTCATAGTCTGGCTCATCTCTATAGGGAGCCTCAACAGATCCATACGTGCTCGTTGACAATCGTCTCCGAGATCTCAGACGAACTCGCTCGCCTTCAGCTTCCTGTTCGATACGTACATGGGCATATCGCTGCATGTTGAGGGCGAACGAGATGAGAATATTTCCACATATTGCCACTATTATACCAATAAAAGATGACCACCTTTGATGTCTTCCTTCATCTCCATCGTCTAGCGCGCCGAAGAAAAGGGCGAGTAGATCAAATGAAGCCTCTGAACCGGGTACCGACGCTGCCGGCACAGCCGGTGTGGTAAGTAAGGAACTAGCCATATTTGAGCTGGAGCTTCTATATTCGAGTCCGCGCTGTCGATGCCGTCAGAGTCCTGATCTCTCTTTTCGTAGACTCTCTTTTCGTCCCTCGCAGAAATCGAGCCGGAGCGTACGGACTAGATGGCTTTCCCCAGCGATTGCATTCTGGCCTTCAAAGGCACGGTTCGTACTTTATGCTTTCATTTGTTGCTTCGTGTCAACAGTTTAACAGAAATAACTCGTTTCGCGAAGATGCCGGATTAAGGAATGACGTCGCAGTCGCGATGAACGGGAAAGTTGTTTGCTATAAGAGTTTGGTCAGTCGATGCCACAAGGCTGTATAATTCTGGTATTGTAAACCTAAGTAACTGACATATTATAAGTGGTGTCAGGTGAAGCAAACTCGACAACCTGCAGAAGCAGAGGTTGAGGTTAATGCGAGTCCATTCGGCGGAACACTCGGTCGGTCGAGGAGCGGGAAGGCGCTAGCTACGTATCGGGTAAGAAGCACGAAGCCCTACTCTGGAGCCTGGAGGGCAGCAATTCCCTCTACGAGATATGCATTAGATCTTGTTCAGTGAAAAATGTTCGTTAAAGTCATTCGATAATTCGTTATTGGTCAAGGCTTTTAGGTCACTGTAAATACTAAAATACATGCGCCTCATCCGTTTATTTATACCAACGCCTGTTCCCATATATGCACAGACAATGTCGAAAGACACAACCTATCGCCTGATCTTCTTCTTCTTCTTCTCAGGACGCTCTTCCTCCTCATCACTAAGCTCCGCATAAATGGTCTTGGGTTGTGTTTTCTCCCAAGCCTTGGTAAAGATAGGATCCTTTTGTGCCTTTTCGGCATACTTCAGCAGCGCTTCGCGTGGATCTTCATCACGCATCGAGCTAAGAGGGATACTCTCTCGAATGTGTTTTTCGTCAGGTTGCGATTTCGCAAATGGGGTTTGTGTAGGGAGATGTGGTCGACGAGGATCCCTTGAGCGACCGGATACAGTGAGTCCAACAGTTGGGTGGCGCGCTGACCAGCTGGCTGCTGCTGCCTGGGGAAGACCATTTGTTCCAACGACCATCGCATCGCCGGAAAATCCTTGTGAAATATCTGTGGTAATGGTCGGGTCATCATCGATATGTCGGCGCTTAGGGGCCTTGGACATGATGAGGACGGCACCCTTGGAGGACATTGTCGGATTGTATAAGACGTGAGTTTCCGCATTGGCAGATCCAGTTAATATTTGATTCATTTTCTCGTGCCATTGTACTGTAATGACGGGCGAACCTGGTGTTACCGGTGATACGAGTTCTGGCTTCAGTGTCGCCGGGTTCAGGATATGAAGATGACCACTCTCCGAACCAGTAATAATGTTGGTGCCTGTTGGTGAGAATTTGATATTCGAAGTTGGGTAGTGGCTTGAGGATTGATGCGTGATAGTTGTAATAGGCTGCTTGAATTTGCGGGTATCCCACAATTTAATGGTATCGTCGCCTCCTTTCGTTACCACCAAACGTCCATCCATGCTAATATCCAGCCCACTGGTCCATGTATCCCGCGTATGAGCATCTCTAACCTCCGCGGCAGGTCTCGTATATGGCCCATCACCATTCCACATTACCAGGCTACCATCCAGACCAGTAGCGACAAGCACATTAGGTCCGCCTTGTTTCGGTGACGCCCATGCGACAGCAGTTATTTTAGTCCTCCCAGCTGAACCAGCAGCCCTGGACTTGTGCGCAATAACTTCTTTTTGGTTTCGACCAACGTTCACATCCCATATTCTGACTGTGCTATCAGTTCCGGCGGTGGCGCATAAGTTGTAGTCCGTCGGGCTCCAGGCCCCGGACGTAACCTCGGAGATATGGCCCTTTGTGTTGTGCATGTCCCGAAGATACATGTCTCCCTTAACGAACTCAGTGAGCACATTCCCGTCACGATCGAGGATCTTGGGTTGTGGCGTAGCGGGGATCACGAGAATCTGACTCGGCGATATAGGATTGAAGGCGACGTAATGAACTGAATGCGTTTCTTGCGCCGCAGCATTTTTCTTTGCACTGGGGTCGACTGATTTGAAGGCGCGGAGTGTGGACGGTGTCATTGACGCGAAGTCGTGGAATTTAATCGTACAGTCTGCAGAGCCTGACACAAATCGACTACCAGGAAGATCGACCGACAGCGTTGTCACGGCGCGTTCGTGTGTCTTGAAAACGAGTTCATGCGAGACTGGGAATTCGTCTTCATCATCGTCGCTTTCGTCATCATCACTATAACTATTATTGTCGCGATCTACCTCTTCCTTGCCGGGTTTATCGTTTGCATCAGCAATTAAAGGTTGCGATCCAGTGGCGCCTGGTTCCTCATCCTCGAGTTTCGCCTTGACGTCAGCTCGCTTTGAGCGCTCAAACTGTGTAGAAAGATCGGGTTTTGTCTCCTGTTTTCCAAAACTGCCCGGAAAAAACTTTTTAAAAGCTTCCTCGTCAAATCCGTCCATGATGTTGAGATGTGCTGCTGTGTTGTAGAGAAGTTGCCCGGATATTTTTGGAGGCTCAAATGTAGATGGAGTCTGTTTGCACTGTTTGCACCAATTATAGAACTATAACTTAGCTATCCATCAATCAACGTAAGACATCTCGAAAATCATGCGACAAGCTCAATGTCACAATGAAGGTTGCATAAGTTTTACTGAGACATTTGGGAATGATAGATAACGCTCAGATGTTTGTGAAGGATTCGGAGTTTATTGATTTAGATGTAGCTTGTAACGATATCATTAAGCGTCGTCGTCTTAGTATGCATCAAAATGAAGCACTTATCAAACAACTTTTATCAGAATCTTCAAACAGCCTTTTTCCGCTGCGCCACCAACTCCCCGCCAAAAATATCTTTACTTTCTTGTTCTCGTCTCTCACGTTCCAGCCGCCGCTTTTTAGCAACCCTTTCCAGTTCACTCTCGGACGCACCTTCAGCTCCAGGCAAGCTTCCAGTTGTTCGTTTCTGTCCACTGCCAGGAGCCGCAGGGTCCAATTTCTCAATCATTTGGCATTGATATACTTTTTTGGCTATGGCCCTCAAGTCTTTGATTGTGCCCGGGTTGGAAGCCACAGGGGTGTAAGATTCTAGTAGACTGGCGCAATCCGATAGTGTAGTCATCAACTTCGTACGAATCATCTCCAATGGATTTTTCGAATCGGCCGGTACGGGCGTTACACCTGGGCCTATTTTAGTATCCAGATAGAATTGCGCAAGCGGTTTGTCGGCAATGAACAAGGCGGCGAGCCATATTTGTGATGGCGTGTAAAAGAAATAAGCATCCGTCATTTGCGCGGCTGTCTTTAAAAGTTCCCGAGCTTTGCTATGAGCAGCTGATATTCTGGACGATGGAGAACCTTTTTCCACTCCCGGAAGAGGATCAATGTTATTGATGGCTTGCTTCATGCTTTCGGGTGTTTGTCCTGTGATAAAGGGCCCAGGCTGTCCTGTGCCTTGAGCTATGGCTTGTAATTCCATAATCCCGCCCTCCAGACCACGAAACGGATGGCGAACGTCAAATGTATACCTGAGACCTTGCGTTAATGTGTATTCTGGCGCAATTATGTCTGCAGGTTTGTCGATTTTGGGTATCGCTTTTGCAAATTCGTTTAATGAGAGATAGTAATTATCGGTTTTTGTGGCGAGGAAAAGCGCGCAAGGCATAATTGTTTTGGGGTGGTAGGTCATGACGGAATTTGAAAGGTAGAAACGACGAAGGTATTGTATAGCAGTTGCCTTATGCAACAGATGTCACTTAGCCGGGACTTTGATTGAGTCTTCGAAGTGAGTACTTACTCTTACCATCGTCGGCAACGCTGGTTTATAATTATCCCCCAACTCCAGAGCTTGTTCGCAATAATACCTCACAAACATAAGCTCTTCCTCCGCAGATAAACAGTCCAAATCTTTCCCTAGTGCTTCCTCCACCTTCGAATCATTATTGTCGCTTGGGTTGGGCGTTAGATTACCGCTTGTCGAAGGGGTCGCAGATCTGGGTGTCTCGCGTGCTCTGTTCTGGGCAGCTCGGAGACGCTCACAAGCAGCCGCATTTGTATTCGCTCGTAGTGATTTTAATGATTCTTTTGTGTAAGACCATATCCGGAATTGTGTGGAGGTTTTGTAGATTTCGTCTTCGATCATGATGGCAACGCAGGTCGGGGCTGATCCCTGCTTACAGGCCTGCACGGCCTCGGAGACGAAATATTCGGTTTCAATAAGCTTCGTTTGTAGGGTTTTCGTCCTTCAGAGGTTATAATAATAGTGTGCGTATATGATTCGTCAAGTCGCGACAGCAAGAAGGTGAGAGAGGCCAAATTGATCTCACAGTGGCGGCAGATGTCCGCGGGCCGTCGTGAGCTTTGAAAGCTTATCGACATCAATATCAGCCGGGATCGCCCTAGCTAGCCATTTAGCGTCCAATATTGAGGAGCTCTTACAAGCTACATGACTTGGATATCATATGTGCTACGAGCATGCTTTCTTTACGAGAGAATCTGACTTGGTAGTGAAAACGCTGTTATGTATTTAGTTGAGCGCAAACCGTTACTTCAACTTCGCCTATGCATCGTCAGTCCGTCAAATCAAAGGGAACATATGAACCAACACAGCCGAACCACCTCGTATCTACCAGTACCAGACCAGAATATAGAAACAAAAATCAGTATCAAAACCGATGAAAATATACGCTCCGGGTAAGCTCCGCCGCATATTCAGGTGACAATTCAATCTTCGCCTAAATCACTCGTAAATCATCTCATTCATATACATGCATCATCAAATCATGGTTCACCTAACAAAAATGCAGTGACATCTCCAACGGCTTCTCCCTCAAGCTCATAGTCAGCCCCATTATTCCGGTCGATGCCGACGTGTTTAAAGGCGGCCACGACACGATCTATATCGAATCCCATGCCACAGAAGCGGTCGACGAGGTCTTTGTTATATCCATCATACCTAAAAATCAGTCAGCAGATGTTTAATTTGTCTAAACTTCACGTAGAGCTTACGCAGCCAGTGCATCCCGTTCCTCGTCCTCTTTTGCTTTGCGCTCCTGTTCCCGTATAGAAGCATCAGTGGCACCGCCACTGCCCTCAGCAATATGTTTCTTAGGAGCACCTGCATAAGTAATAGCCCATTCCCTCGCCACCCGCTCGAATTCTTTTGGTTTGCGTAGAAGCATGTTGGCTACTTCAGCATCTTGGGGATCTTTGGGTTCGGGTGTACTGAGGAGTGATTGGAGAGAGAGCAGTGCAGATTTGATTGTGAGGACTGGTGACCAGGCAGATGATAGTGTATCGAGACAGATGGCGCCCTGAAGATGAATCGTCAGCAGCCTATCCTACAGTACTATCCAATCTCCAGACTCACAGTTTGGCTGCTGACATTGGGATGCCAGACTTTGGTTTCGAACTTCATGATAGGAGGTCGAAACGGGTATTCAGTCGGGATCTTGATATCAACGAAAAATGTGCCGTCCTCGTATGGTGTCCCAGGCGGACCACGAAACGAGCCCCGCAGATGGGTGAGGTCATCCTCGGCGCCCATAGGCTCTGCGGTCACTTGCGAATGGGGGTCATTATGTATATCCGCGATCTCTTTGGCGATACGACGATTACGATTCGAGGCCATGGTGGAAGACGAGTGATCCGGTCGAAAGACGATACAAAGACAACCGAGGCCGTATATTAACGAGAAGGATGTGCTATCGTAATTATTTCGTGATACTGGCTATAGTGGGGAAGTAAAGTCAACAACGATCTGACTGGGCAGCGATTTTTCAGGCAACAAGAAGAAGAAGAAGATCCTAGAAATCGAAGATAGATCTGTTTTATAACGACGGTATTGGGCGGAGATCGGGAGGCTAGCGGAGGTTCTCGAATAAAGCGGAATTGCACGAGCCGCAGAACAGCTGTGTAGCACCTGTAGGAAGTCGTACACACCCAAGCCAGCCTAGTGAGTGACGATGGATGCGTTGCGGCAGCTTAACATTGAGCGACTCGATGAAGTCGATTCTGCGGTGTTGCCGTTCGCTGTAGATCTGGTTACTTATTACACAGTTATGAGGTCTTAGCAATATCAGCAAGCAAAGCAGAAGTCAAAGAGGCCCTGACAATAGCCAGTTGAGATCATCAGCAGTCGATCATAAAATCAAAAAGAGGCTCATCGTTTAGAGCAAAAAGCAAGCATCGGCAACTCCAAAGAGTGACGCACAGCCTCGCCGATTCTCGCACTCTGATTGGCTCTTCGCGCCTGACTTGGACGCGGGTTTGCCGTCATGTCACGTGTCCACGTAGCCTGACGGAGAAACAACGCTAACCGCATTGGGAGGATGGCGACAAGTCAGACGAAGCTCCCTTAGTAAACTACCTACTTCTATCATTATCACCTTACAGCACACCTCTCCATCACCATCATTCTCCATCCCATCTGCTGTTCACTTCGTATATTATTGCAATATACAGCTGTCTGCAAACTATACGAGTTCGAAAGTGTCGGGTCGTTGATCCCTAGAGCTCTTTATCATGGTATGTCTGAACTGCTAGCCAACGAGTTATCAGCTTACTAACTATCACAACTATCACAGGGTAATCAACAATCCAACATTGGAGGCGGCGGCCCAGGAGGAGATGGTAACGATGACAAGAGCAAGAAGGTATATTTCTTTAAATATTATAATATAGGGATATGAACAGCAGCTCACAGTCCTTAGGATAAGCCCAAGTACGAACCACCACCACAACCAACCACTCGCCTTGGCCGCAAGAAGCGCAAGGCAGCTGGTCCCAATGCCGCAGCCAAACTTCCTACCATTCTCCCGACGGCACGATGTAAATTACGATACCTGAGAATGCAGCGAATCCACGATCATCTGCTTCTTGAAGAGGAGTACGTCGAGAACCAAGAACGCATCCGAAAGACAAAGGCACAGGCCAATACCCAGCCTTCAGCAACGGGAGATCTCGACTCTCTAGACAGAAATGCCGATGAAAGAAGTCGTGTCGATGACATGCGAGGTAGCCCGATGGGCGTTGGAAACTTAGAGGAGATGATCGACGATGACCACGCCATCGTTTCCAGCGCGACTGGACCCGAGTACTACGTCTCGATCATGTCCTTTGTCGACAAGGATCTTTTGGAGCCGGGCGCTAGTATTCTGTTACATCACAAGTCGGTATCGGTGGTTGGCGTTTTGACAGATGATACGGATCCGTTGGTATCTGTCATGAAGCTCGATAAAGCTCCGACAGAGTCCTACGCAGATATCGGTGGTTTAGAGACTCAAATCCAAGAAGTTCGAGAAGCCGTCGAGTTGCCGTTGTTACACCCCGAGCTCTATGAGGAGATGGGTATCAAACCGCCCAAAGGTGTCATTTTATACGGTAGCCCCGGTACTGGAAAGACGCTTCTAGCGAAGGCCGTGGCAAACCAGACCAGTGCTACTTTCCTGCGTATTGTCGGCAGTGAGTTGATTCAGAAATATCTTGGTGACGGTCCTCGATTGGTGCGCCAGATTTTCACAGTGGCGGCAGAACATGCTCCATCTATTGTCTTTATTGATGAAATCGATGCTATCGGCACTAAGCGATACGACTCGACTTCTGGTGGTGAACGAGAAATCCAGCGAACCATGTTGGAGTTGCTGAACCAGCTTGATGGATTCGATGACCGGGGAGATGTCAAGGTTATCATGGCCACCAACAAGATCGAGAGCTTGGACCCTGCTTTGATCCGTCCAGGTCGTATTGACCGTAAGATTCTGTTTGAGAATCCTGACCGTAAGACCCTTCGTTCTTTCACAATTTGATTCTTCAGTCCACTAATGGAATTTTTATCTTTTCAGAAAACACCAAGCGCAAAATCTTCCTCCTCCACACCGGCAAAATGTCCCTCAGCGAAGACGTCGACCTCGAAGAATTCATCAACCAAAAGGACGATCTCTCCGGCGCCGATATCAAAGCCATCTGCTCTGAGGCCGGTCTCATGGCCCTCCGTGAGCGCCGCATGAGAGTGCAAATGGAGGATTTCCGAACTGCGCGTGAGCGTGTCCTCAAGACCAAGAATGAGAGTGAGCCGGAGGGATTGTATTTGTAAATGCATCTTTTCGTTTCTACTTCACAAACTTTTATTCGTGTAACTCTAGCATGACTTAGTGGACCATAGATGGTGTCGTATCGTATAAACATCTTCCAACTACAAGCCAGTCTACCTATCATTCATAGAGCTGTATATGAGTGTGTATTGATTCCATCTAATAATATTCGTCGTCAAACCAACTTTCTATCTATCGTGAAAGTGAACAACATAACAAACAATGCAAGGAAAGACCATAGGAAAAGGGCAAAAGTAAATTCGTCTCGTTCTTTTGTTGCATAATCAATAAATCCAAGTGGCACAGTCATGCGCGACATGACAAATACGATGGATGATTTATAAAACTATATACCGATATCCTCAACACGTAAGGAGAAGATTAGACGGCGCCGGATGCAACCATCTTCTTGCGGAGGTAGTTTTTGTACTCGCCGATGGAGCCGTCCCATCGTCGCACGGTCTTGTGTTCGCAGACGAGAATGTCTTTGGCGATTTTATCGAGGAGACTGTTTTAATCATTAGTTATGTTATAAATTTGAATACGAGGTACAAAGGAGGCTTACCGGAAATCGTGGGACACGACGACAACACCACCGTTGAAGGCGTTGATGGCGTCCGCAAGACTGTCGATAGTGGGAATATCAAGACCGTTGGTAGGCTCGTCAAGCAGCAACATGTTGGGAGACTCGATGGCGAGCAATGCGAAGACGATACGACTCTTCTGACCCTCGGACAGCGTACCCATGAGCGCAGTCTGAGACTCGCCGCTCAGACCGTAACGGCCGAGCTGTTGACGCCAATACTGGTAGTCTTGAGATTTTTCGCTGAACTTATCGCGCACAAAGTCGAGGGCTGATTTGGTGAGATCGAGCTGTTCAGCGGAGTGTTGGCTGTAAAGACCCAATTTCAAGTGGGTGTGGCGTTGGACACGGCCGCTGTTGGGGCTCAGCTTTCCGGTCATCAGACGGAGAAGGGTTGATTTGCCGACACCGTTGGGACCGACCAGGGCAGTTCGGGAGTCCATGTCAACACCAAGGTCGAGGTTCTCGTACAGAGTGTCCTCGGGTTTTCCAGAGTAGGAGAAAGTTACGTCATCAAAGGCCAGGACAGGGGGAGGAAGCTTCTCGACATCGGCGAAACGGAAAGAGAACACTCTGTCAGGAATAACGGGCTGAATAAATCCATCGGCCTCCATCTTATCGAGAATCTTCTGACGGGACTTGGCCTGACGCACCAAGTTGGCATATGTACCAGCAGAAGCAATGAACTTCTTGATGTGGGCAATTTCCTCTTGCTGTTTGGTGTATGCTTTCATCTGGTTTGTCTCCTGCTCGGACCTGGTCTTGTGGTAGGAGTCGTAGTTACCACCGTAGTACAGAAGCTGCTTCATACGCATATCAATCATAGTTGTGCAGACACCGTTCAAAAAGTCCATGGAGTGAGAAACCAAGATAAGTGTACGCTCCCACTTCTTAAGATATTCTTCCAACCACACACAGGCTTCAAGATCCAAATGGGCAGTGGGGTCGTCGAGCAACAACAGAGAAGGCTTGACGAAGAGAGCCTTGGCCAAAGCCACTCGCATTCTCCAACCACCAGACATGTCCTTTGTTTTCTTGTGAATGGTGACGCTGTTAAATCCAAGACCGGTCAAGATCAAGGAAGCACGGGTGTGGAATGTCGACGGGTCCATGGTTTCCATTCGCTAGGTGATGTTAGTACGTGAAACAAAGATAATAAAGGAATGCTTTACTAACCTCATATAAATCTTCCAAGATGGGGTCTTCAGGACCGTTCTTCTCAAGGATATCTTCAGCCAACTTTTCCATACGGTCCATCTCGTTCTCAGCTTCCTTGACAACCCATTCCAAAGCACCGAGCTCGCTGGGTGGTGCACCTTCATTCAACAGATAGATATCGATATGTTCAGGAATGGGAAACTCTCGTGCGTCGATAGCCTTCAAAAGCGTAGATTTACCACATCCGTTCTCACCCAACAAACCGTATCGTCTGGCATAGTTGAGCTCTAGGGTGGTGTCGGTAAACAGGACCTTACCGTGGAACACCAAAGAAGCGGAAGTGATCTTGACGTCGCGAGATGAAGCCATCGAGGATAAAACACCGGTTGTGACTCGGTCGGAGAGACCGTGCTTGTCCATTTGTGCTGTCAATTTGTCGACCTCTTTCTGCTTATCGGCAGTGGTAGCGGGCTCATCGCCGGCCGGGATGGCATCTCCATCACCGTCTTGCAATTCGGGGGTCTCGCTGGCCTTGGCGGCCTTTTTGGATGCGAGTTTTGATGTTTTCTTGTCGCCATCGGCGGCACGTTTGGCCTGACGGGCGGCTTTGGATGCAGAAACCATATTGGCGGTCGAAAGGTGGAAACTTTTTTCTTCTCTAATAACAGATAGGAGAAGCGTTGACGATGGGCCTGTCTCGTGAAGTAGACAGATCGGGTCTATGGGCGAGAGGGAGGAGGAAAAAATCGTCGTGGGGTACAGCCCTGCTTATCGATTAGGGAAGAGGGTCGGAAAAAGAAGCCCCGCTAGTCGATGTGAACAAACAAATAGGTAGAAGAAAGTACAAGGGTATCACAGTGTAAAGAGAAGGGAAATATAAGATAGTCTCTGGCAGTGAAGCAGAACTGTCTATATTTCTTGGACTACTCGGGGGATGTAGTGAGTAGAGGGTCAAATGTTGTTTGTTGGGTTGGTGGGTAGTTAGCAGTGTGTGAGGTTGACTGAGTAAATCTCTGAAATTTTGTGGTGGAGCTTCCCTTGGCTGCCCCTCGGGCTGTGATTGGATAAGACACGCCACCGACGGCACGTGAAGTGGCAAGGCTGGCTGCCTGAGGAAGAACATGGTAGCTGTCAGCACAGTATGTTTAACTATAACGCTCGGGCAGTATGCAAGGTTCTTGATGCAGATGCTATGCTATGCTATGCTATGCCAATTCTGAGTGTCAAATCCAAACAAAGTATATACACTGTTGACCGTCACATCATTAGTTCGTCAAGCTATAACCGTTCACTCAACTCTTCCAAAAAACTCTTCTCCTCTGGCGTCAAATATATATGGCTCGGCACGTGGACAGTGCCTCTCCTGATGAGGATCTGAGGCTGATCGAAGGAGCCTTCACTGTGACTCGGTGACCTTATAGACAAGTTCTTTTCAACATCTGCACCTTGAACACGTCCACCGTCATCCTCAGTAATCTTGCCGCGTTTGCTGTCTGGAGACAAGTCCTCCGGTGACCACCAGTATTGAGGGAACTTGCGCTGAATGTTATTAATGAGCAGAGCCACAATGAGCATAAGAACCGATCCAAGTAGCATCATGGGTACCAATAGCCACCCTAAAGGCAGTGAATCATTGCTCACAACGGCTAAGAGTGCCGTGGCTCCGGCGGGGGGATGAACGGTCTTGGTCAAGCCCATCAATGCCGTGGCGATGGCACAGGCCAAGGCACCGCCTATCCATCGGATAGAGTCAAACTGCGGGCTCAAGGCAAAGAGTTTGCATATCCCAACACCAACTACACTGGCAATGAACTGGCCGATGACGGCATTTCGTGGTTGCGCCAGTGGAGATTCAATGGAATAAAAATGCAAGACAGACCCGGCACCCTAATCATCCATCGTTAGTAATATGAAGCTTTGTATCACGGGTCTGGCTGGACATACAAAGCTAGCAATGATGATGGGTGCGTGATGGTCCTGAAATATAGGGACCTGTTTCGTCACTATTTCGACGACAATAAGACCGACGAAGATGCCGAGAAAAGCCCAAGCAACTATGATCAGATTGCCGATGGCTTTGAGCGGCTGTTTCCTGTGGCCGAGGAAATAGGAGATCGGATACGGTAGGATGCGCCATGGCGGACGAGGGATCAACGGATTCAGCCATCTGTCGATATCAAAGTGCCAGGCCTCGGGATCAGAGAGCCGCATGTTGTCTGTGGATGGACACTGACGGTTGATTATCGTGGGCGTCGTTGTAGGCTTCTGGGGGTGTTTGTGTATCATAAAGCAAAGAGTCACACAGGGGAAGATCCGGGGACCAACCCAGTCTTTGTACGACATCCATGTTGGCAGGTTTTCGCAGCCCTCGAGCCATCTCCGCGGACAGCCAGCAATGGAAAGAGTAGAAATGGAAACAACGGCAAGGGCAGACACAGAAATCGAGGTTCCTGCCTCAGGTGGTTTGACGCCGGCCACTCACAGTAGTTGGCGTTGGGTAATAGAAACCCAGATGCGGTATAGCCGACACATGGAAAATCACGTAATTGTATGGTAACGTACCGCCGCATTACCATGAATGACTTGCTATAAAGGTATATTCTCTCCTTAATTCGCCGATATTATGGTTGATGGCTTAGGTTCACAAATCAGACGATTATCTTTATCGACAGTGTTCATTCCATCTTATTTGTCGCATTAAGTCCAGCAACGCAGGCCGAGTATTGGACGGGAAATCCGGGGAAAAGGCGCCTAGCCGCAGAGACTTTTGGTGGCGGCGGCGTTAGCGTCTCGATGATCTGCCCGTGACTCAGCATCTTCGATGACGCAGCTCGAATTAGATAGTATTACTTGATTAGGCAGTACTACTCGAAACGGAACAGGGCGAACGTACGAGTCATTGGCTAGATCTTACAGCCTACGTACTATTTACACCTCCATGGTTTTGCCCAGCTTCGAACTCTCTCTTGCCAGCTCAATCAGTCGAATGACTTGGCTGGCCTCGGCACCACTGGCTGGAAGCTCGCTCTCTCCCGCCAAAGCCCGTGCAAGCTTGCGATAATATTCCACCCAAGTTGGCCCTTCGACAGTCGGCACCTTTTCGGCAGACGGCTGTCCGTTTTGGTCGATCGTGGTAAGAACCCCTGATTCGACATGCGTTAGTTCCGATTAACCTCTTCTTTGCTTTTTCTTCACTTTCTTCCGAGAAAATAAACATACCGTATCGGTCACTAGGCTCAAGGCCATACCCACTATCGCCAGGTCGGACACCTGCCTTCAACTGATCCTCTTGGATATCCAAATGGAACTTCTTGAAACTTCCCTTGTCACCCCTCACCCAGAATCGAAGCTGTTTCTCTTCCGGGCTGACAACAGCAGCTTTGGCTGTCACCAACAGACCGCTATCATAGTGCAACAAGGTCGTAAATGAGTCTTCCAATCCAGTGGGGTTGTTCACTCGCTGACTGCCAACGAATGCCGTAATGCGCTTCGGTAAGCCGAACAGATGGACGGCTTGGTCGAGTAGATGTGCTCCGAGATCGTAAATGGCTCCAGCTTCTGTGATCTTGGTCTTCCAGGCTGTGGTGCTGGTGGCAAGCTCAGGACGATGGCGGTCAAAGTGCGTTTCGTATTCGACTACTCTTCCGAGGGACCCATTTTTGACGAGCTTTGATAGGGTTACGTAGTCGGCGTCGTAGCGGCGATCTATCAACGTGAATTATCAGCGTTTTCTGGACATTTTCTACTACATCTAGACTGGACAGTACTCACTTTGATAAACAGCTAGTAGCTTGTTATGTTTCTGAGCAAATCCAACCAATTCCTCTGCTTCCTTGTGCGTAGGGACAAACGGCTTTTCGACGACAACTATCTCAATGAGTAACACACCTCAATAAAGGCCGAAGAACATACCATGCTTCCCAGCCTCCAATGCAGCTTTGGCCAACGCATAATGTCCATCCGGCGGAGTCGTTATAACAACAACATCAACATTAGCATCCTTGAAGAGCTCGTCTGTGCTTCGATATGACTTGATGCCCGCAAAATCTTTCTCGGCGTCATTCTCAGGTGTAGGAGTTCGCTGCACAACGGCGTACAATTTAAAGTCAGGGACGGCTGTGATAAAGGGAATGTGAAATATTTTGGCGCTGAAGCCGTAGCCGATGATGCCTACATTCCACGTTTTGGAGACCATTTTGCGTTGTTGGGAATGTATTAAAATTGATAGAGTGAAAGATCACAGTTTAATTTTCGTGCGTGAGAATTGTCTTATATGTCAGTAATTGACCGAAAGTCGAGAACGGTTTGCTGTCCAATCTGCCGGTCTACGCGGGGCAGCTCAACCCGAAGTCTGATATGACGCTGTGGGGTCGCGCCAAGTCTTCAAGAAAGCGTCACAAGAGCCAAAATATTGATTATTGCGCCATATCAATAAAACGAAATTTTCAATCAGGGGTCTCGATGCTGAAGATTACAAATGGAATATGGAAGGATGTGAGAATAAAGAGGTCGACTGGTCGATCAGATATGCCTCTTCTGATTGGTCTATCTAAGAGCTTCAATGAGCATATCTTACAAAGCATGGACAGCTTCCCCCTCGCTTCTTGGGTCACACAGAATTATCCTTAACATTTACCCCCATCGTCTGACACAAATTATCGAAGGAAGCGTTGATTCGGTCCACAGGAAATTCCAAGCAGGTGTCGATGATCCAGTCGCAGGTCTCGATGAGCTTGCGTTGCTCTTCTGGACGCTTAACCCACGACGAGGAGTACTTCAAGATAACCCGCCGGCCGAGACATTCCAGCACTTCCCCGGGGAGAGACGCGCGTCTAGACTCAAATTTGTCTGCAGAGTATCCATAGAGCTTCTCGAATCCGGCGCATGCTTTCTCATAACGGGCTGGTTCATCGTGCTTGAGATAATCCAGCGTCTCAAGATCGAATTTCGCAGTGCGCCAAAAGATAAGAATGGTCCACGTGCGATTTAGATGAGCTGGGGGATACGTATATCCACCCATAAACTCCAGTTCATGGGCAATAGAATACATCAGGACAGGTTGGCGGTAGTTGTAGATTTCTGAATGAAACTTTTGAAGCTCGAACTTCCAATCTTTGATCTCTTGTACTTGGAGTCTTGGCATGTCTCCATCGGAAGAAGATTCAACTGACTCCTCCTGTATGTCATCCAGGCAGGCAGTCATTCGGTTCCTGAAAAGCGCCCCTCGAGCTGAATCTCGCTTCATCGTTACTCTTTGGTGTAGGTGATTATCAAGGATATCTTGAATGTATGACTGTTCCACAGGATTGACAAGTGACAGATAGATTTTGACGAACCACTGTCAATGTTGCTTTTCTATGGTTCTGGTCACTAGAGAGAGACAGTTGATGAAGAACGATGAGAAGTTGCTTAAACACAAACTATTAATGATGAGCCGTGATTTTTATATAGCTGTTCAAACGGAATCTTCATTCTGAATTTACCGGGCATCGAGTTTAAACTCTTTGGGCTATTATAGAAATTTCCCGGGAGTTGCCAGCTTGTTAGGAATCATTGCTGGGGGGTCTTTCCATCTGAAACTGTAAGAAAGAACGAAATATGTAAACAATTGCCTTTCATGTTATGTTTTGGCTGATACAACAAAAATATGTGAGTGACCAAACTGGCCTCTCATTGGCTGCAGCAGCTGAAGTATACAGGTCGACTGTGATTGGCTCATCGGAGACTGGCATCGCTGCATGCGTCTATCTCTTGGCCAACTCTACCAACCCTCTTTCCTCAAATCCCGTACGACTTCGTCCAGTCTGCGACGAGCAACTTCTCACACTCAAGGCCAAGATGAACTGAACCCCTTGTCAAATTACTATACATTAGATTGAGCGCTGGCCGTTCCTCTTATATCTGACTCACAACTATATCGATGACGTTCACTTTCTTAGTGCATTTCGGCAATATCTCCACCCAAGATCGAGCTATAATAGACGCAGTCTAAGGCTTCGATAAAGTTATCGACCTGAAGTGTATATTTAGTGGACAAGATCCCGATAACAAATCGTGCCTAGGTCAACATGGCATCACCCCCTTGGTATAGAATCGCGGGCTCTTACAAGGCTGAGAGACCAACATTCAGATTCACTATTTCAAGGATCTACCAACTGATCATCCAGATATTCACATCGCTCATTTTTCTACCACTGGACACATTTATCCTTCTGAGCGCGGCTCTTATCAACCATTTCCACCTTCTACATCATCACCAAAGACATAACCGCCAGCGACTATTACATAACCCGCGATTTTACCCAAAGACTATTCTCATCACCGGCATCAATACAACTCGAGGCCTCAAACTAGCGCGTCAGTTCTACTATGGTGGTCATCGGGTCATTGGCGCTGATGTTGGTTTATCCTTCATCCGCTCTGGGGGCAGCATGTCCAATACGATATTCGTCTACTACTCCCTGTCCAGTAGTAAAGCTCAATATGTCTCCAGCCTGATTGACATTATTCACCGGGAGAAAGTTGATTTGTGGATTCCTTACTCTGGCGACATCAACCCCATTGATGATGCCATGGCCAAGAGCATGATCGAAAGTCGAACAAGCTGCAGATGTCTCCATTTGAATGTTGACTATGTGACACTCTTTAGCCGAGATGACTCTTTCATACAGCATGTGCGAGAAAGAGGGTTGCCTGTAATTGAGAAGCACAATGTCCAGTCTCGAGACTCGATTCATCGAATCCTGAACCACTCGCCTAACAAAGTCTACCTCATGCACAAATCGTCAAAAGGCGCGTTGCGGGATGTTGTCTCTCTGCCTAAAAGAACTTCCAATCAAACATACTCGGAAGTCAGTATGATCGCTATTTCCAAAGACCAACCCTGGGTCCTCAAACAGTTTGCGAGGCTGGGCAATTACTGGGCCGATCTTGTCCTCGTGCGGGGACGTGTTGAAGCAATGAAGATCCATCCCATGCGTCCTGGATTGTCTATTCATGACGAGTCGAGAATGGAAACAGGTCTACATAAAACCATTAGACGACTGATGGACGAGTTTGCGGAAAAGATTGGACCGCGCATCAGCGGACATTTATCGGTCAAAGTCATGGTTGACGAAGAAATCGCATCCAGCTCGGTGTCCTACACGGTTTATATCGGTGGCTGTCGCCAAGGAAGCATCGCCGTTGCTGGGCTGCTGGATGATGATCCTCCGTCGGATTTATACATCTCTTACCTAGCATTGTTGTCTCCAGAAGTGAACGGAATCATTGACTCTGACATCAAATTGTCAGTTTATACCAGGTCCAGGCCCTCGCGGAAATGGACTGACTACTCGACTCCATGGAGCCAAGTATACATTCCTGTCCCGTCAGTGGTACAATCAGCCGAAGAGCTCTGGATAAGAATCCGAAGATTTCGAGGTTCGTTCAAGCACGTTCTCTCTTTTGTCGATCGATTTGAGAGCTTCTCTATCATCGATCCGCTGCCCTGGTGGTGGCATTATCACATCCGTCAGCCGGTGAATGGTGTATTCTCATTGTTCGATGGTGAGGTTGAAATCCAATAGCGCAGGCATAAGATTCTTTTCTACTGATTGACCGTTTAATGATATACGATGTTTGAAGCAATACATATAGAAGAATAACATAATGAAGATTTCAACAATGATCGCTGTGGCTATGTATCTGCAAGCTTCGTACTTCGTAGTTTCATTCCCGTTTTATGAACACTAGTGTACGTAACATATACGCGCACGGTCACAATCTATCCGGGAGGTTCCAGCCGACATTAAAAATAGTGTCAGAAATACCCTCTCAACCAATCAGACAGCTTTATATCACCAGCTGAGATAATCCATGACGAGGCGTGCACAGCCACTAAACCCAATACAGGCTGCGTACGGTAAAGTAATCTATTCAGCTGTCCGTTGGCTTGGTTTCCGGGCTGACAACGAAACAGGTTGAATTGCTGTGGAGACTGTCGCAGATTGTTGTTCTTCACTTTTAATGTTGTTGACTACGCTGTCCATATTTTTCATATCTCTATATTTGTAAATTGCCATTATCCTTCAATTTGTTTGACAAAACTACAGTGATTGACCGGCTTTTTCTATATTGCATTCGACATAACTCAACAGCTCCAAGCAGGCAGAAAGAGCGCCTACGTAACAACCGCAACTCTTCATATTCAAGAGATTGAAGCACAGAACGGTTCTCTCCGATCAACCAACCTACATAGGGCCACGGCCGGGCCCTGTCCTTCTTTTCCTCGTTTCTATTTGAAACGCCACTACAGTCAAGATGCCTCTTCCTAATTTACGGATGCCATCGACAAGTCCTGCCAGGATCAAAAACTTAATACACGGTTTCCAAGCGGTTCTCATTTTCCTAGCATGGGTCCTTACAATTGCTGTCTTTACAAAAAGCGGCGGCATTGATGGCCGGACTGGCTGGTACTTTGGTGTTGTGAGTTATCAATCTGAAGAAGACCATTTCGCTCTATGTACTGATTTCTGTCGTCTAGTGCTGGCTCTCCATCCCCGCTCTTATCTATCTTGTCGCCGTGCCGACTTTCCCCCGTGCTCGCCGATTCGGCAATGTCTACGCATTCGCTACGGTTGACGCGTTGATGATCATCCTATGGTTTAGTGGTTGGGTTGCTGTCGCCTCATATGTCTCTGAGGGGAAGAGTAAAGGTCAAGACGAACAGAAGGATTCCAAGGATAAAAAATCCGGCTGCGATGCGTTTGCGTATGGAAGTGCGTCCAAGTGTAGCGTCAGTACTGCTACGGTTATTTTTGGTGTCGTTATTTTGTAAGATCATCCCACTTTATGGTACGCGGTGTAAGAGCTAACATAAATGGACAGCCTGCTGTTCATTTCTACCGCATACTTCTCCTTCCGCAATGTAGCCTACTTCCGCCGCACAGGTACCATGCCCGACGCCGTGTCCGACCCAACCTTCGACGCCCAGACCAAAGCCGCATTCTCCTCCAACCCAGCACAGGACTTCGAAGAAGAGGACGAATTCCGACTTGGCCGCGGCGGTGGTGCCGGTGGTGCCGGCGGCGAAGGCCCCTCTCACTATGGCCAGGACCGCGATGAAGATTATGCTTTGCTTCAACAGAGTGAAGCCGATGAACTGGGCGGATCGCATCATGGTGGTGTATCAGGCGCATACGACCCCACCTCGACGCATGGAGGCTCTGTGATGCACGACTACGACACCAGTTACAACAGCGGCGGCTATACCTCACGATTTGAAGAAAATACAGATGGTTACAGGGACACCAGCTATCACTCCGCCACTGAATATAGTCGATAATCCTTTCGCTAGGGGATGTTGTTACGAAGGCACGCCATTTTTCTGTCTCAATATTTTCATTCGAGTCATGAAATGCTTCATACCCGTTTCTGTTGTATGTTTCTTGCATAATTTGTGTTTGGCATTTTTGTATTGTGATTCATGACGGCGTCTATATTTCAGCATGTTTGTGACTATATCTGGATTCTCCTGTTTCAATAGATATGCTTCAACTGAAAGAATGTTATGTATTCGTATGTAAAAATAAGACTCTGATTAACGAGTATAACTTGAGGCCTGAGGCTGCCACATGTGATTTGAATTCTGCCACCGCCTTTTCTCCGCGGACTGTCGATCTATTGAGGACAGCTAAGTCAGTCCTCTATTTCAATACGATATCGTTCAAACATTGCAAACGTTGCACAGCTCGAATCACACCTTCGAAAACTTAGAAACATAATTTTATCATATAAATATTCTACACAGTACTTCTTGCATCACTTGCGAACTTGCAAGTACCCGGTAAGCAAGTCATTCTGATCTCGGATTGTGCTCTGCATACTTAATTCTATCCAGTCAACATGACATCCGTCGACATAGACAGCTACACCCAATACGGACTCTACCTCGACCCGACAACCAAAAGCATCTCCCTCCCCAACACCGAAGGCCAGACCCCCTCCCAAATTGAAGCTATCAATGCCGAACTCCAACAACTGAACATCCTACATCGCGCCTTGATCGGCCTCGATTCACCCAACGTCCCACCACCACCTCTGCCTATCAACCCCAAACGCAGCGCACAAATCACCAAGCTCCGGGACACCGCAAACACGGCGTTCCGCAAATCCAACTATGCGGAGGCAATCAAGTTGTACGGCTACGCGATCGATATGGCCTACAGTCGACCGGCATGGGAACCCGTGAATCTCGTACGCGACGAATTGTCGGGTCTCTATTCGAATCGCGCGCAGGCATACATGTCTCAGCAGTCATGGGCGGAAGGATGGATTGACTCGAAGTGTAGCGCGGAGTGTAAACCCGTGGGTAATGTCAAGGCATGGTGGAGAGGTGGGAAGTGTCTTGTTGAAATGGGAAGGTACGATGAGGCTCGCGCTTGGGTTGAGCAGGCTTTGGGTCTTGAAGGGCCGGCTAGTGAGGGTGGGAAGGAGTTGGTTGCGTTGTTGGCGGATATAGAGGCTGGAAGCAAGAAGGTTTAATTATCAGCGTTGCTCTGGTATATTGTATTCATCGCATCTTCCACTCGTCTGTTTTCTGTGTTTATTATGATTGGGCGGTATATCATTGGGCGTCCGGAGTTGAATAATTGAAACCATAAACATTATGAAGGTTTATCAAACAATCTTCAAGACTTGACGCATAAGATGACGGTGACATAGTGCGGTGTAGCGATTTCGCAGCTAGTCCTCGCCACACTATTGGCGCATCTGTAATGCGATTGTCGATGCATCGCATCTTCAGTCTCGAAGTGTCACCTTGAAGCAAGCAGGGATCCGTTTCCAATTTCTGGAAGAGAATGCGATACTCAACATCAGACTAACCCGGATTGGCAATGAAATCCAGGCCAATCATATGGGAAATTACAGCACCACAGCCAATCACGGCTGTAGATCGTTATCCACACAAGCTTATCGTTATCGGAGATGCTCCGCCTGCCGTTTTGGGCCAGTTTGGTCGAGGAGGGGAAAAGATACAGAATCGATAAGACATGTCCAGGAAATGTTGGGTTGGAGCTATAAAGCGTTTCTGACCTCCTGTCTTTAAGTCCTTTTTTCATGATCATACATTCTTCTATCATTCTGCCTACAGATTACGGGTATCTACAATGGTCGATCGCCTCAAACAATTGACCTTCCAGGTCAGCGCAACCGCGCCTCCTCCTCATCCCCTCGACCCTCTCACCACGCTCGAAATCGACACAACAGTGGCCCTGATCCGCGAGAAATATGCTCCCATCAACTTCAATGCCGTCTCGCTATACGAGCCCCGCAAGGTAGAGATGTTGGCATGGCTACAGAACCCAGAGAAGGCTCCCCGACCAGCTCGATGCGCGGAGGTCGTCTGTATTGCGCCTCAGGGTAAAGTGTACGATGGAATTGTTGATCTCAATAAGAAAGAGATCGTGGACTGGAAACATACTCCTGGTGTGCAACCGATTATCACCATGGAGGAGCTCCAGGAGGTTGAGCATGTTGTTCGCAAAGACCCGAAAGTGATTGAACAATGCGGTATTCTGGGTATTCCGCCGAATGAGATGGAGAAAGTCTATTGCGATCGTAAGTGCAGGGATTCATTGCAATTCAATTCCGGATAGCAGGCTAATGTAACGGCAACAGCATGGACAATCGGCTATGATGAACGATTCGGAAGCAATGTCCGTCTTCAACAGGCCTTGATGTACTACCGACCTCACGTCGATGACTCTCAATATGGCTACCCTCTTGACTTTTGTCCTATCTATAACGCCGAGAGCAAGAGCATTGTGCACATCGATATCCCAAAAGTGCGTCGGCCACTCAGCAAAGCAGCTCCCAACAACTATCACATCAAATCTGTGGAAGAGTCTGGCGGTTATCGCACGGATATCAAGCCCATCAACATCACTCAGCCGGAAGGTGTTTCGTTCAATGTGAGCGGACGAGTGATTGACTGGCAGAAATGGAATATCCACGTTGGCTTCAACTATCGTGAGGGTATTGTCCTGAACAACATCACCTTCAATGACAAGGGCACTATTCGTCCTATCATGTACCGCCTGTCGTTGGCAGAGATGGTTGTTCCATACGGTAACCCTGAACATCCCCATCAACGCAAGCACGCTTTCGACTTGGGCGAGTACGGCGGTGGTTACATGACCAACAGTCTGTCCTTGGGCTGCGATTGTAAGGGTGCCATCCACTACATGGACGCTGCATTTGTGAACAGAGCAGGTGCAAGCACCGTCATCAAGAACGCCATTTGCATCCATGAAGAAGATGCAGGTATTCTGTTCAAGCACACCGATTTCCGTGACGATTCCACCATCGTCACCCGTGGCCGCAAGCTTATCATCTCACATATCTTCACTGCCGCCAACTACGAGTACTGCATTTACTGGATCTTCCACCAAGACGGCACCATCCAGCTGGATATAAAGCTTACCGGAATCCTCAACACATACTCCATCAACCCCGGTGAGGATACCCACGGCTGGGGAACTGAAGTCTACCCTGGTGTCAACGCCCACAACCACCAGCATCTCTTCTGTCTGCGTGTTGACCCGCAGATCGATGGACAGAACAACACCATCTTCCAAGTTGACGCTGTTCAAGGTCCGGGAGAAGTCGGCAGTGCCGAGAACAAGTACGGCAACGCCTTTTATGCAAAGAAGACCAAGTTCACAACCCCCAAAGAGGCGATGTCAGATTACAATGGAGCTACTAGCCGAACATGGGAGATTGCCAACACCAACAAATTGAACCCATACAGCAAGAAGCCTGTAAGCTACAAACTGGTTAGTCGTGAGGTTCCGCCTCTACTTCCCAAGGCCGGTGGACTGGTCTGGAAGCGTGCTGGGTTTGCCCGTCATGCAGTCCACGTTACAAAGTGTAAGCCATGCTTTCATTTAGAGATAACATCTGGAATATATACTAACAATCAATAGACGAGGACGATCAGATCCACCCAGCCGGCCGCCACGTTCCCCAAACCTCAGGCGAACCCTCCATGGGCCTACCCTTGTGGATCGAACAAGCGGGCGACAACTGCTCCATCGACAATACCGACGTCGTGCTCTGGCACACATTCGGTATCACTCACTTCCCCTCACCAGAAGACTTCCCCGTCATGCCTGCTGAGCCGATGACATTGTTGCTGCGACCAAGGAACTTTTTCGATCGTAACCCTGTCCTTGACGTACCGCCTAGCTATGCTCGTACGCCATCACAGGTTGCGGCTGGAGCATCGGGGTGTGGTTGTAATTCTAAGCCCAAGGGGGATGGAAGCAGTGTTTTGGTTTGATTTCTCAGAGTCTTATTCAGGGTTGGGGCGCTTTTTTGGGCTTCATGTACATAGCTTTTCTTTCTGCATTGCTAATAATACGAATAATTCACCTACTCATATGCGCGAAAACCCCGGACTTTTCTTCTCAGAGAGACAGATGCTGTCCGATGCTAAGCTCCAGCCCCAGAAATGTCTAGATTCGTACGAGTATGCTCTGTGATTCCTCGTCTGACTAGACTCGACTTCCCGAGCTGATCTGAGAAACAACGGCGATATATGACGGTCAAGCAATGAGTGATGTGAATATTCAGTATCAACCAACACGAATCCACATGTCTTGATGAATCAGGACTAGCTGACTGCTTCTCTGTGGGGCAACAAAGTTTCGGGAGTCGGGACTGAAATTATACCCCATCTGGGACTAGCGGCTGCCAAATGCTTTAGGGCTCATTGCTCATACTACGTATATAAATATTCACACGAGAGCTCCTGAATTTGAAAAAATTCAAGATTACTTTCTTCATTTAGATATCAAAACTTAGTCACTATGGGTATTGAAGACGCGCTTCCCCGAAAGCTTCGCCAGAAGCTTAGAGAAGACCTCCTTGCCGCCAACGACGAGTTTGTGCACGCCATCCCCAAAGTCGAGCTTCATGTGCATATTGAAGGAACTCTTACCCCGGAGCTGCGATGGAAGCTCGCCCAAAGGAACGGTCTCAAAGTAAAATTCGGCAATGGTCCCGAGCTACACAGTCTGGAGGAACTGAGATACGCCATGAACAGCGCGGAACCCAAAACGGAAGATGAGGAGCGCGAGTTCTTCTTTGCGTCGTATTATGGAGCATTTGATACGTTGAAGACCAAGCAAGATTATTTTGATTTGGCAATGAACTACTTTGAGCACGTTGCGGCTATGAATGTGCGGTACTGCGAGGTGTTTTTTGATCCTCAGGGGCATACAAGTCGGGGTATCTCTTGGGATGTTATGATGGGAGGGTTCAAAGAGGCTCAGATCAAAGCCGAGAGCGAACTCAATGTTACTATCTCTCTCTTTCTCTCTCCTTTTGGTGGAAAACTAACAATTTATTAGATCCGTTCCGCATGGATCATGTGTCTACTACGTGATCTGCCCCCCGAGGACGCAATGGATCATTACATAGCTGCATTGCCATATCGCGACATGATTGCCGGCATCGGGCTTGATTCAAACGAATACCAGCGCCCTCCCTTACTATTCCAGGAGTTATTCTCACTGGCCCGCCGGGACGGCTTTCGGATCACGATGCATTGCGACGTCGGACAGGATAACACCCACGAGCACATTCGACAAGTTGTTTCCGAGATGGGCGGAAACGGCGCGGATCGAATCGATCATGGCCTCAACGCAGCCGACAAGCCGGAGCTGGTTAAGCTAATCCTAAAGCGCGACATAGGCATGACCATCTGCCCGTGGGCTTACATGCGATATCAAACTTACAGCGAGCTCGGTCCGAAAATGCGTCTTCTTTTCGATGCAGGAATCAGAATCACTATCAATAGTGATGATCCGGCTTTTATGGACGATGCTTGGATTCTGCACAATCTGTTGCTCACAAAACACTTCGGATTTACCGATGGAGAAATTGCGAAGTTGGCCCGAAACGCTGTCTCAGTTTCCTTGGCAGCGCAGTCGACCAAGGACGAAATTTTGCAGGAGATCGATGAGGTCTACAGACACTTTTATCCAAGTTGAAGCATTTCCAGTCGCATTCTATACAATATTGCTTCTTCCACTAGAACAGAAGCGTCTGCAATTCAAGATTTTGCTTGTCGCCAGTTTGCCAAAACTGATCTAACACATCAACTGCAAGCTTTGGATTCCAACATCCAAGCGCCCTAAACTGGCTTGTGAATTCCATTCGTAGCCATTGCATCCTTCCATGAGAATCCTGACGTAGGCATAAACCTGCTTGAAACAAGGGCCATGATGTCGAGAACTTCCGATTCATCCCTGAAGATAGTTTTTCAGCCCGCCGAAAGACATTGTCCAGTAAACCCAAAGTATCCAATATCTCGTCCGGTAGTTGGAACAAACGGATGAGGTAGAGCAAGATCCCGTATCTCCAAATCTCAACCATATCTTGTCGTTGATCTGACCGGATACCAGATTCATTCCATGTCCTTACAACATGACCAAGGACAACAGCTTTCTGCAAAGCTTCATCGGAGGGGATTTGTGAAGAAACGTGCATCTTATGCAGTACAGTAATGTCTGCGATGTATTCAAACAAATCGATAGGGCAGTCAAAAACGTCGAACCCCCATTTGCGACCAGACGGGCTCTTGAATTTGTTCAAAGCGGCTTGGACGTGCTCGGGCTTCAGATGTGGCATTCGAGATGATGTCGTGGCACCCATGATATCGAGCCTAGCCACGTAAGTTTTAAATTGATATTCGTGACGGAGAAATAAGTTACCATGCAAGACGTTGTTGAAAAAAGCCACGGTCAGTTCCATCAGAACCGTTCCGCTTCACGATGTCACTTGCTGCTTTTAAGTGGGTTCCGAATTCCAGGCAGTCCCCAGAACAGAGCTGTTGCATTTGTTAGAAATATGGAGTAAACAGGATATGATGCCTGAACGTACATCGAGCTGGGCGAGTAATATCATACAGGCGATAAGAGAGATATCTGTCTCCTGAGCGTCGCATCTTAATTGCTGTCTGAGCGCCCGCGTGGCCTCCAGCCGTAAGTAAAGACTTTGCATTCTCAACCCCTGGTCTTGAAGTTTGTTGCCTATATGACAAGACGCCGTCGCGGCCACAGCATAGCGAATGCAAGGAATATTCCTGGCCATTGGTAGTATATGGTGTGTGTAGGGAGTTTCCACAGGTCCATGACCTAGATAGAAGGCCGTACTGATGTCTCGTTCGTCTATAAGCCATGAGCTATGGCCTAATCTCTTAATATGAAACATTTCTTACAGCACTTGATGAAGACCTGAAGACCATCGAGAGGAAGTAAGGTGGCAGGCATCTTCCATGTAGGTCGACGTAGTGTCACATCGCCGCTTGAAGAGCCGTACTGGCGGGCATGATACTGTCCCTCCAGTACCTTGGCTTCTCGTTCTCGCGAGACGGGGCCATCATATGTTCGTACTACCCGTTTTCCCCTGGCTGTCAGGCCGATCCACCGTAGAGGGTAACCCTCGCACTCCACGTCGCGCCCATGGCAGCTCATACACCTAGGCAGGGTTCGATCGCACTTTCGCCCTCTTCGACGACATGTCTTGCAGGAAATACCGGATTGGTGAGAAGTCATTGCCTGGAAGAGGTAAATATTTGTGGCATGAATGATGAACTGAGGTGATGAACGCTTAGAGAAAGTTAGGCATAGATCGGTCATTACCTACTGATCTGTCATACTTTATTCATTCCACCCAGCGTCTGATCAAATATAATTGACTCTTAATTCCTCAAAGAGGCCGTGTCTATCAGCATCATAGGGTTGCATATAGAGAATGGTTACAATAACAAGTTGTCTGGTTTCGCCGCGAAGTATCGAGCATAGCCACGGTTGGCCACTGGTTACGTGTCAGTACTATAGTTAGACCTCTGTAAGTCCTATGCGAGTATAGGTATGGGACTTGGGAGCGATCTTACTAAACTCTTATGGGCATTGTTAAGGTCTAATCCTAATTCCTGCGAATTTTGTTAGCCGTAACTCTAAACCATCCTCTGGTTTAACGGAAGCTACCGGTAATGATAGCGGGACCCAATTGAGATCGGGGTCGATTTCAATTAACGATAAGGTATAAGCTAACTAATCCAACAAGCCTTTATAAGAGTAAGCTTATTGATATCTTAAAATGATTTCAAATTGATAACTGATTCCTAGAACTACCTATTCGGAAATAGCCGTCATACTAATAGTCATGTAACGGCTTTACCCTATAATCGATTAGGAAAACACTTCCTAAAGATAGATCATAAAGCCTAGTAGTAAATGCTGAATATAAGACAACTGAGGGAACCCTACTTGTAGCTGACTATATGAGTGCGGCCAGGGCCGAATCTAACATTCGTCAAGCGCCACAAGCCGCAACACAGTATCGTGAAGCTGTAGCTGAATAGAACATGTTTCCAGCACACGTCTCAAGCATGGCGCGGGCAAATCGAGCCTGATCTGTTGTGAGCTTGCCGCTACTCACAAGACACTCATACTCTGTGCTTATACGAGCCTCCAAGTCCCACAAGAAAGCGCGCAGTATGATTTTAGTTCCTTGGACAGAGGTGCCTAGAATATCTTGAAGTACTTTTATACCATTTAATAGGGCGCTACCATTTTCCTTCATTGCCAGTGCCTCTTTATCATAGGAGTATAGGTCATTCGTCAGCGAGAAGTGCATTATATAGAGTTTGTGTAGGGAGGCAAGAGGTTCCATCTGTAAGGGGGACAGATAGATCTTGCAAGCCATCATCATCGCTGCGTCACAGAAACTAGTCATATCAAAGTTAGTAAATAATCAGAAAGTGGTCATGCAAGCTAACATACTCAACCGCAAAGTCTTTGATACGGTAGTCGATGTAACTGACAAATGTTTCAAATTTCATCTCCCCAGGCAGATGATCGCGTGTATGTTGGACCCAATTTAAGATACCCTTCAACAGGTTTGGTCCTGCGATTGGATCCTCTTGGATAACTTCTGTCGCAAAATCTGCGAAGACTTCATTCTTCCAGATTTTGCTCGGACTGTTGGTTCTTGATTCGGTGAAATCAGCCAAAGCACTATCAATGATGGTCATGCCCTAGCACGCGTCAGAATCCACCGTGCGAGTAACAAATACAGGACAACATACCTCGATTGATGTGGACTCAATCACATCTACTTCCGTGTAAGAATCATCCAACGGCTGAGAGAGCTCAAGATAACATACCATCATGCATGAAAATAAAAACGTTAGCTTTGGCTAGAGCTCTAACGCATTGACGGTTTGCTGCTGGAAACATGTTTATTGGTGCCGTGACTGCAGTCTCAAGGAGTTCGTTACGCTTCTTTACGCGTGAGCTGTGGTTCCGCATTTCTTCTGGAAGAGATCCTTGATTGAGAGGTGTTGCACCCTCAATTTCCTGCATGATATTTGTCGCAGCCGCTTCAGCATCTTTCCAGTACTTGCACTGAGCTACGGCAGGGAACGACGTCGGCCAGGGTACGTCGACTGCACGTGGATCGAAGACGTTGCAGTGGTCAAGACCATGAACGGGCTCTAAAAGGGCATGTTGCAAAAATGAGAAACCAGAACATGGAGACTTCCCCGTGAATTGTATGCCCGCGGGGTCAAATGCACGATCAAAAGGTCTTATTGATGGCAATTTAGACATCTTCTGTCCCTTTTGCTGTGCTGATCAGAGAAAAAATGTGATGCTGACGCAAAATTTTAGTGGTGAGATACTGTTGGTAGCAGTCAGAGAGAAAACTCTTCATCTGATCGGTCCTATTTAACATCGCTCTACTCTATACAGAGGCCGATAAACAAATGTATATCCCACGCGAGAAATTCAGCTATGTCTTGGCAATATCGTAGTGATTATTACGCTGCTTTACTGAAATGATGTGGCATGGGACGATGTTACACAATGCAGCTCTAGAATAATTTCATTTTCTTATTTGCTTGCATGGTCTTATCTAACAGTAACTGATTCAAAGGTGGGTATCCACCAAGTCATTCTTAGACACAATCACACGGGCTGAAAAAAGCGCCCAATATCAGGATGCTTCGTGTTATTGATCATGGATTCACCGCTACGTCACTTTCATAATGCTGCATCGCAGGGAATGCGCGACATCTCCTGCTACGCGAATCAAATTTTTGAAATTTCGCGCTCAGATCCGGTTGGAATACAAATATGCTGTAAAGTTAGGAGTGTATTTCCCTCGTCCAGTACTGTAAAAGGCCCGCTACAGGGTATATTTGCTGGCAATACCCCTCCATAAACTCATGCACGTGGGTTGTTACTGTCGGTTCGTTCGGTCTAAGATCAGCTCAATTGGATCGTGAACAGGCTAATCCGACAGTAATGAGGCCTTGACATTTCCCATGGAACCCTTTTGGCCGTCCTACTCCCGCCGTGGGAATTCCCACTAGTCCTGCCAAGCCTAAATTCTATGCGTAACTTGCCAAAATAAGACGGATAAATTGCTGACTTATTAGCATAAAATATTAAAATTTATATCTATTTGAACTATTACAATCTATGTTGAAATTCAAATTCTCGTACCAAGTCTTCTTGTTGCAGCCACGGATTTTAGTTGATGACTGCAGATTATATTATAAATCACGTGCTCCGGCCGTCAATCGAATTCCCAATTCCTTCAGACGGCGGTGCAATCAGCTAGTCCAGAAATGGCTTCGATGCACAACATCTTCACTGTAACCAATTACAATTAAGATGGTACTATCTAAAGGGCTGCTGTCCATTCAATCTATCTAGCGTTCCTCCTGGGTCATACACCTTGAATCAATCTACAATCAAGATTCCATCTTTGAGATTCCTCGCAGATTCCCCAACATCCATTTCACCTCCTGAACAATAACCTCTGGCTCCGTCAAATGCACGTTATGCCCACTATTCTCAGCCCTTACCCACCTCGACCTCCTCGATAATCCCAAGAGTTTCTTCTGCCACTTCTCATCCAATGCATCATACTTCTCAATCATATCCGCGAATTTCTTCCTCTCTTCCTCAGTCCCATTACCAGCTTTTGTGCCAGCTTCTAGCATCAACTCAAAGTCTCTGCAGGTGCAGCCCTTGATAACACTCACCGGCCAGATCCCAAGCAATGGGGGATCCTTCAGGTCAAGTTGTCTCTTCGCTGCAAGCACAGCTCCACTAGCGATATACCCTCTAGCCTCAGCAGTAGCAGTCCTCTTGTGCTTCTCAGCATACTCCTTGGTCTGGCTCAACAACACCTCCCACTCATCCGGTAGAAATCTGTGTGTTTGACTAATCCCTACAACATCCCAAATGTTTAATCCCTCAGTCACAGCATCAATATACGGCGCCGGCCACGGTCCCTCGATGGTGTTCAACTCTTGGTTTGCATCCACAAAGACTATTCCGTGAACATCATCCCGACGCAAGTGGACAAACTCCCGTGCGATAATCCCGCCGTAAGAATGACAAACTAGTACAAAGGGGCCTGTCAAATCAGCCGCATGGAGGAGATCGTTGAGTTCGGCTGCTATATCCACTGCTGTAACGGTTTCAGTGTTAGAGCCAATCTCAGAGCTAAGTCCGTAGCCACCCCGGTCGTAGAGTAAGGTTCGCGCGAATTGTGTGACTGCTCGGTTCACGACGATCCATTCTGAGGCGTGAGACGCAAGGCCGGGGATGAATATTATTAGGGGCGTGTTTCGCTGTGTTCTGATAGGACCGGATGTGCTCAGGTAAAGAGCGCGATTTGGGCGGAGAGAAAAGAGCCCTGCTTTGGAGGGTTCATGTTCCCATGGATTTGTATGGCTAGAAACCATTTTTTTCAATGGTTTTTTACTTTCGCATTGAAGAACTGTGCCTGGGTAGGGATGATCTCGATGAAAATGTCAAGTCAAGCTTGCGAGCTAATGCGATGCCCGAAAGATAAGGCGTGACCACTAAAGTCCTAATAAAACAGCCGCATCATGACACCGACACCTTAATTCAGCGAGATAGAAAATATTTTGTAGAGAAAATGAGTATAAAGACAAATAGTAAGAATGAGAAGATGTACATAAACCGGCCAACCCGTTTGATACGTGATAAACACCCTACATATCCCATGTCATAAAAACAGAAACCTATACCAGCAAAAAGAGCAAGAAAAAACCAGTAATGCATTTAGAAATCTGTAATCAATCACTCCAAATCTTTATGAGAAACGAAACTATGATCATGATTTCCCCATCTGAAACGCCCCAAAAACTCCGCCTCCTCCACCGGGAGTCAACGCTCCTGCTCCAATATGTGATGGAGTTTGAGCACTACCGCCCGCATTCGTGGTTGCGTTGTTGGGTGTACTGGGTGTCCCTGTAGCGGAGTAGATAGTAGCGCCGTTGAGATTAGGCGTCTGTTGTGCGTAGTAGGTTGTCATGGCGGGTAGTTGACCGTTCAGTCCCCAAACCTGACCGGAGTATTTGGATTCGTCTATCGTGCCATTAAACACGATTTGGCGCATTTTCCAGTATATCTCGCCCGTGACAAGAGAATCTGATCCAGCTTGGTGGGCTATACCCACTCGCTTGACACCAAGCTCATCAGCAATGTCCTGTAGACCAGATTTCTGGCCTAGGTTATTGATCACTTGAAGTGCTGCAGGAGTCAAGGGAGAGTCGTTGGCAGTCTGATTTCGGCCGGCATGTTTCATGAGATATTTAATGTCGTAGAGAGAAGGGAAGAAAATCCTCAGCAACTTGTGAAACTCCTCTTCGTCTTCTGGAAGAGGTTTGCAAAGCATAATCTTCATCAGGTAGCCAAAATCGTATCCTGAGTGGAATGAAATCCAGTGAACGTCGTCTAACAGCACCAACCCAGAACTCATTAGAAGCGCACCAAACTCAATCGGGTCGATACCATTCTTTTCGTGCATGGAGAAATCGATACCCGCTTTTGCTAGCATGCTCGTCGAGTCTTGGGCGTACATGTCGTCTTCTAACGAAAATCGAAAGTTGAATTGCCAGGTACATGGTGCTGGTCCATAATTACCGCCGTAGCCCTGACCGTTGGCTTCTGTCGGTGTCGCAGGCGGCAACTCACCTTCTGCGGAGAATAACGTAATACCAAGTTGAATCATTTTGAGAAGATCGACGTTACAGCGCAGAGTTTGATAATGGTAGTCTGCTTTTGTTGTGAAAGCGCCCATCGGTCGAGCAACGATACCAGGGAATTCGGTATCCTGAAATTGTCAGACAGATCTCCTCAAAGTGTGTGATTTAAACATACCATGCTGATATATGGATATCGCTCCACCAGCCGTCTTAGCACTGCCATTTCTTGTGCCAGATTATGTTTCCATACGTCGCGAATGCGACTTTTTATCGAGTTTGCTTTCCCTTCCAAAAGTAGCCTTCCATCCTGAGCTTGGTGAAGTGCCTGCTGCTGCATTTGCGCGCCTCGGACAAAGCCCATCTGTGCTGCGTGACTAGCGAGCCCGGTCCCATTAGCACCATCAGCGCCGAAAGCACCAACACCATTCGTGCTACCGAGTCCGAACGGGTTGGTGGTCGAACTGGAAGCCACAGCGCTGAAACCAGGGTGACCACCTAACGAAGGAGGCGGGAGTGCGGAGTTGACGGATTGTGTATGGGCGGCATGGTGTTGTGATTGTGATTGCTGTTGTGTTTGTTGTTGCTGTAGTTGATGAGCTTGCTGAAGATGGCCAAAGGGCGCATTCAAGGCCGAGGGCCCGTATCTGCCCACAGGCGGTGGCATTCTACTACCGACAGATCAGTCTTGTGTAGCGGGACGAGTTGGCGAATGAGTTGGTCATGAATGAAGACGACTGAGCGTCGATATGGGCGGTAGATCGATCGATTGCAGTTCTATACCGTTTGTTGCAATTTTGACAGACTGACTTATTGTATTCGCGAGCGGACCAGTTCCAAAGGGGATTGTAAATCGAGACGACCAGCAAAGCGATATCTGATACAAGGTAAAGCTTTCGGAGTCTGATCTGGCGTCGGCCGCCCGCAAGTCCAAAAGCGTCTTTGCCCAATACGGCTTAGCGTTCTAAGTCACATGACCTATCTTCAACTTACGAAATCCCGTGCTTTCAACGTCAAACTATCAACACCAGCTCTATTGAACGCTCAAACCGAAACACTCAGCTCCGGAACAGCTGAGAAGGGCCAATATCTCCTTGAAGCTAAACAACCACCTTCAATTGGTCCATACAATCCGACCGACGATTTCGCAATTCTTCATCATGTCTTCACGACACCCCACCGGCTTCGATTTCAAGGAGTTCAAGGCTGCGGCGCATCCCCGGTCTGTATGGGCAAAGAAGGATCCATGGGCTCGGCAGTACGATTCCTTTACTGGATACTGAACCTAAGTTTGTTTTGGTGCTAATTGGACTAGTGAGGCATGGCGGTACACAGGTCCCTTCTCCCGCTGGAATCGATTCAAGGGCTTATTCCCCGGTCTTGGAACGGCTACCGTCCTTTTTGCCGGTTATCTTGCATACGAACAAGTGTTTTTGTCGAAAGACCACGAACACGGACATGGTCACGAAGAGTCTCACCATTAATTTCCGCTTACGTTCCGTGAAAGATTGATCGAAGCTATCTGAACAACACAAAACGCCTTAGAAAGGTGGTCGGCAGCGGGACAGAAATTCCCAGCGTTCACATGCTGATTGGAGCGCCAGAGGAATAGGGCCTCACTTTGATTATGGAGAAGGGGTGGTGTTGCAGACGATAAATCGACTTCTATGTCAGAAAATGCGATGTTTCCTAGATCATCTGTAGATATGGCGCTCCGGGTATCATTCTCTTTTCCTTTCATTGCTGTATGTACATATTGTGATATCTATGTTTTTGTTTGTCCAACCAGAGGATCTTAAACACTTCTACTCATTTACCCGCATAGAACCATCGACGATGATAGACAATATTTACAACATGTGTTCCTCTACATAATCGGCACTTTTGACTCATGGTCGCCGTCTATTCTTCATAAACAAGCACAACACCGTCATCACCTGCAGTGACAATCCGCTTCCCTCCAGCAGACCCTTGCACAAACCCAAGAATACCGCCCGATTGTTCCCCACCTTCAGTCTCGACTAATCCCAAATGACCTCTCCATTCTTGAAGCAAACCCTGTCCTGCCGCTGTAGTGCCACCTCGAGCATCCCAGCGTCGCACAACGCCGTCCAAACCAGCAGAGGTAAGAACCCACGGTCGTCCTTGACCTGCAGCAGCCGCATTGGCAGCGGTTCCTGGTAGGCCAGGACGGATCGAAGGTGTACCGGGTTGAGAAGGTTGCTGCAAAAATTCGACTTTGACTACTGTAGCACCTTCATGGGCGTCACGGATATGTCTTCGTACGGCAAATCGATGCGCGACATCGAAGAGGCAGATTGATCCGTCGACAGAGCCAGAAGCGAGCATTGTCAAAGGTAGAGAAGAGAACGATAAGCTTTCAACACTATCAGACTGTGCTTGCAAAGAGGCAAGAAGGGCGCCAGCGCCCGTTGCTTGTGCGCCACCCGCAGGTGCTGCTTTTCCTTTGGACTTCGCTGCAGGCGCTGACAAACGAGGCAACCCGACCACCTTGATATGACCTTCGGCACCACCGACAGCAGCAATGGCACCCGAAGGGGATATAGCGATGGAGTATAGACCACCTTCAACCGCAAATCGCTGATCTTCTGCCGTATGTCCCACAACCGCGGTTGTGCCCGCAGAGTAAGCATATCCCGCAGCAGCAGCTTCCCCGAAAACATCATTCACATAGAAACTGCCATCCTCCGAAACAGTCGCCAAAAGCTTTCCGTCTGGAGTCCATGCACCCGCCGTACAAGCCATGGTATGCTGAAAGAAGGTCTGAATAATCGAAATAGGCTGAGCGGCATCCGTATGGTCAATCTTGAACACCCAAGCACTCCCATCGTTACCACCAATCGCAACAATATTGTGACCATCTGCCTGACCCTCCTGAGCCGGAGCTACAGCCAACCAATTAATCTCTTCAACTTCCTGTGCCTCGGCGACAAACTCCCACATCATCCCCGTCTTTTGTGCCGTGGTATCTCTGTATACGCGCAATCGTCCATCGAGACCAGCCGTGAGCGCATATTCGCCCCTAGGACTCGTAAATGCTACCGCATTCACGGAGTCACTATGTCCATCCAACTTCTTAATCGGCTCCAACGATTTCCGTTCCGTCTTCGGTTGCGGATTCGACTCGTAGCTTTGTGGAAGTAACGGCCGCTCATCCGTGTGAGTCGTATCGACTATGTAGGCTGTATCGTCACCAGAACCCGTAATTACTATTGATTGATGGACTGGGTGTTGCGCAATGCAAAACACAGAGTCTGTGTGGTAATCGAAATGCGCGACGGAATCGTTTTGGAGTGTGATTTCTTCATGCATTGCGTGGTCTTCGTTGTCGTCGTCCGAGTCCATTGGGTGGTCCTCGTCGCCTTCGACGATTTCTTCGGCGTCCGCCTCATCGAGGTAAATGTCCTCTTCATTCTCGTTCTCGTTGTAAGGATTTGACGACATTTTGGCGCTTCACGAAATTAACTTATAGTAGGGGGGATTGAGATAGAAGAGGGAGAAAAAAAAAATAAATGGTAGTAATTAGCAGCGGGGTAGTCCACCCAGCGGTGTTTTTATTTTGTCGATACGACTGTCGACACTTCCGACTCCAATTTCGAACTGTTTAGAAGCAGAATCAAAGTTCAACAGATTTGTAATCTGCAAAAGAGAAGTTTTCGTGGCAATAATAAACTATCAGCGTTGCTACGTTAATTATTAATGCTTCTGTTGCCCCTTCGAAGCTTGGAAATTTCGTTATCTCCGCCGCAGCCAATGAAAACAGAGCTACAGGTATCCACCCTGTAAAATCGCAGATTTTCCTAAAAGAGTAAAATTTCATAGCTCGCTTGTAAGATCACAGAACAGTGAAAGCTGGAATCTAGGTACAATATAATATAGAAATACACTCAAAGCTTGCTGCCAGCCCTCTTTCTTGCCTCCCTCTCCTGGTCCCTCAGCAACCGTCGCAAGATCTTACCACTAGGACTCTTGGGGATGACGTCTAAGAATTGCACACCTCCCTTCAACCATTTGTGTCGCGCTTTGTGATCTTCTACATGCTTCTTAATTGCTGCTATAGTGGTGGCATCGTCTTGTTTTGCTAGCGGCGACTTCACGACAAACGCTTTGGGCACCTCGCCAGCGGCCTCATCAGGAATTCCGATCACAGCGCAATCCGCAACCAGTTCGTGTTCGAGGATGTGAGCTTCGAGCTCAGCAGGGGCAACTTGGTTCCCCTACAGCTAGTCAGCAATAAACACTTCGGATCATTCGTATTCACATACCTTGACTTTGATGAGTTCCTTGATTCGGTCCACGATGAACATATGTTCTGTTCCCTGAGGACCGATGCGTATCACAGCCTCATCCCCAGTGAACATCCAACCATCCCGGAAAGTCTCCTTTGTGGCTTTTTCATTGTTCAAATATCCTTGCACAACACTTGGTGATCGGACTGCGAGTTCGCCTGGGGTATCGTACTCAAGGATCTCCTTGCCATCTGGGGTGACTATCCTTGCCTCAACGCCCGGCAAAAAGTTGCCACTGGAGCCAAACCAGATGTCCGTGATAGTTGTAGCGGATACGACAGTGGCAGTTTCGGTCAGACCTTATTCGCGTCAGCTGATACTCATAGTCTAGATCAAGGACCATCATACCGTATCCCTGCCTAATTGCCCAGTCAGGGAATACCCCTTGCAGTTCTTTGGCAGTTTCAGCTCCGAGAGGCGCGGCTCCAGTGAAAATGGACGTCACACTCGACAGGTCGTATTTCTTCATCAAGTCCTTATTACGCAACATTGTAATAATGATTGGAGGAACCTGTATTTAAGTGTTATAGCCATCGATCTCTAATAAATGAGAACAATGTTCTTACCAAGAAAAGAGTATTGATGTGAAACCTCTGGATAGAATCTAAAAAGGTCTTGATATCGAACTTCGGAAGGACAATGACGCCATCACCTCTGAAGGGTACAGCATGGCACATGTAAACCAATGCATAAATGTGACTCTGAGGAAGAAGGCACAATGACAATTCGGTACGGAGTTTGTCTGTACTCTTTGGGCGAAATGTTTCCTCGAAGGTGCAAATCTGGATGGTATTAGCGATGACATTACGATGTGATATCATCACCCCTTTCTAAACGTTTGTTAGCTCCTGATCCCGCTAAACGTATTCTTCTAGGATGCCGTATGAGGTGACTTACCGGGAGGCCTGATGTTCCACTTGAATAGCACACAAAGGCAGTCGTCCGCGCTCCGTGCCCAGGTCCCCATTGTAATTTCTCGACCTTCGGTAAAGACTTGCCTGCCGCGATGAGCTGTTCTAAAGTTTTGAAGTGCGAAGGCGCTCTCGCGTTGCCTACAAATTCCAAAGGTAGATCGACGATATACACGCGGTTCTGAGGAATGCCAACTTTTTGTGCAGCTGTCAACGCTGTCTCTAGAAGTGGGGCGCAGGTGAACAAAGAAGTAGCCTTGGAATCTTTCAGTTGGTAGGTCAATTCGGCGGCAGAGTACGCAGCATTGGCTGGAGTGACCACACCACCCAGTCGAAGAAGCGCCCAGTACAGAGGCAGATTATCAATCTATCATTAATGTGTCAGTGTATACGCCAGTGGCTGGAAAGACACGTAAAGTCTTACAGTGTTTACAAGAAAGCACGCAGCGACCTTGTCCCACTCTGATCCGCGGTTAGGATGCCAATTGAACTCTTGGCCAAGAGCACGCGCGAGATAGTCGACTCGGTCCCTTACTTCCAGCCATGAGTATGATTTCCCACTGAGGCCACAGGTATAGGGATTTTGTGAGTTGCTGAAGCTAGACCTTCCATGCTGCTCGTCCAGCATGAAATCGCAGATTGGAACGTCATCTGGGATCAGGGGCAGTGGCGGGAAGCTGCGAGGCGGGAAGAACACCATTTCTACTCAAACAGTGGCTAACTCACTACGAAGTTGAAATGAAAAGACAATCCAAAAACAACAGCCTTCATCTTCAAGTCGACATGTTCTTTATTCAATGAGCCGGAAGAGCTTCGGCTATTGCAAGCCAATCAGCCGCGGGCAATTGTGCGGAGTATACACAGCGAAAGAAATGCGGGGGAAGCGGGCTTTGTTTCCGCCCGCTCCAGACCAATCAGAACGGGCCCTTTCGGAGGAATTCCTCTTTTGTACTTGCCGAACTTAATACAACTCTGTACCCGTCAGGTCGCTGGCCCACCCTGCGGCTGGGAGTCAGCCCGGGCTTGAAAGGCACCTGGGCTCAAATGCCACCCGGGTGGTGTTTGAGCTCGGTGGGGCAGCGACCTGACGGGTATTATGAATGTATGTGTTCGGTCTTTTGTCCGATTGCTACAAGGACAGCGACTGGACGGCATGGAACCAAGTCAAAGATGCAGAATAGGTGTAAGGCAACTCTCGAGGCAACCGATGCTGATGAGGGAATGAGAAGTCTTGTGTCTTTGTCGACGCGCCTTCCTAATTGGCAGTCTGAGAGAAAGAGAAAGATGGCGGACAAGGAAAGAGCGACCGACCATAGCTGCGTCCCTCGTGCCTTCCCTCTGAACAGCGCTTGCTCAAGGTATGGCGCTGGAGAAGTAGACAGCTAATAACATTGAATCCGGGAATCATACTATATTACCTTCGTTTGTCATTACAATAAACACCATCATAGATCGACAACGTTAGAGCATCACGTCAATAATGATTACTCGTGCATTGCCGACGCTTTAAGTTTGCATCGTGACGACAAGATTATCATCCATACTTCTTCCTCTCATTCCCCAGTTGACACGTCGACGCCATGCCGAAAAAGAGAACACGCTCTGAGAATACACAAGATGAGGGAAGTAGAAAGCCTCGCATCGAACAGAATGACACTGCCGGGGACGAAGAAGCTAGGAATCAGCCCCCGGCGTGGGCCGATGTAAGCATGCATCGCGTTTCGCATATTTGCGGTTTTCACATTAATCCCGAGGATGTAGAGTCGCTACAGCCTCTGCAGTGCCCTTCCCTGGTTTCGCTCCGTACAGGGAGGCTCCTATCAGTCAAACAAGCTGTGTTATGGTTTCCTCCTCGACCGCGATGGCGGCCCTCGAGACTACCTAGATGATGAAATTGTCATCACACGAGTGTGAGTTTCGCACGGTCCTGGTAGCCGGCAGCATACTGAAAGCTCAAAAAGCGGAGGCGATTGTAAGCTGGACGCAGATGGAAATCTGATACAGCACAAAAATCAAGACGAGAATACGCGGGTCGTAGCGTCGCTTCGTGAAAGTATGCAGTCTGGGCTTGCTGTTGGTCTGATCATTGGTCTGTCTCCCATGCTCTTGCAGTTTGACCTGACTAAATATCCTATCCACTAGGCAACAAAAACACAACCATCGCGAGAAAGTTACCACATAGGTACAACGTGATGGCATGGTTTCGTGTGGTTGATGTCTGGTTTGAGAAGACTAGTAACAAGAAGATTGGGGCACGTGTCCGATTTCAAAAGCTCGATCTCGAGCAGCCCAGTTGGTGGGCTCGAGAAGGGCCAGAAAACCCCCTATCATTGAGTCAGAGGATGCTCATCGAAGCCCAGCGTGAACTCTGTCGCGTATGTGGCAAATATAGTGTGTTGACCTATGAATCAGGTTGGATGTGTCTGCAAGCAGGCTGTAAAAGATTCTGGACCTTAGAAAGTGGCGATGCTCCTTCCGATCTTACATACAGCGCAGTGTTCCTCAATTCCCGCGAGCCTAACGATGATCAAATTCAACCCCAATTCAGTCTTGTCCCCGACCTTCTGACTGAACTGTCGGAGTATCCAGACGCTTGGACACACAGGGTTGCTTGGCGAGGTATAGTGTGTCCGAGATGTGACAAGTGCATTTCCAGGAAAAGCTGGAGCAGCTGGGTATGTAATGATTCATCGGACGACGATAAACAGCATGCAGGTGTTTGTCAGTGGAAAATATCCATGCCCATGCCTGCCTTCTCACTCCGGTCAGTCCTAGCAGACTATGAAATCGGTGTTACCAAGAGAGGTTTTCGCACAGCTAAGGACGCGATCATACAGCCGAAGAGTTGCTTTACAAAGCCATATCAAATAGTGACTTATGACATTGGAGATATTGGCAAGATTGTTCACTTCAGTGCTAATAGATCGACCCTCAAGAAGTCCAACGGTCCTAATGAATTGTTTAAACGCCTTCAGGAGGTTGACCTGGGCCTTCGCCGATACCCTGTTAGGGGGCAATCCGGTAAGAGTGTCTGCTGCCAAAAGAATAGTGCTCATTGCTAATGGTCTACAGCGGATGAAATGTTGACTGCACATTTTTCAGTGAACTTTGTGCGTGATACTGTTCTGGTGGGACGGTCTGGATGCTGACGATCATCTTTAGGGCATGCCATACAAGTATATTATTTCAGTCGACTCAAAGGGATTCGATGAAGCTCCTGTCGAAATAATGTTTGCACTTGGCCGTCTGGATTGGGCAACCAGGAAAGCTGTTGGCACGGGAGCGCGCAAGCCAAATGAGCTGTTAGCTGTAGGCTACTTTCAAGACATGTCAATGGGTGTATGTTAAAAAAGAGAGCATAATAGTGAGCAATTCTGATCATTCCCAGTTCCACGACGATGGGGAAGACTCGCTAGGACCCTCGATTTCAACTCTGTCTCTTGGTTCTCAAGCGACGATGAGGTTCCGCCTCAAGAAGAAGTATTACAATGGCAACGCGGCAAATGCTGCGGTTCTTCCAGGTTGTGAATTCTTCGAAGAGCGCAAGGAGCTCAAGAAACAGCACGAAAATCGAGAACTCGATGATGTTGAGTATGTGAACAAATGTATGGAATTAACAAGCGACATCACGCGGCGAGAAGCAAAAGATATGATCACCCTGGAATTGCATCACGGAGACATGGTGGTTATGCATGGGCCATTGCTGCAGAAGTACTACGAGCACTCCATTGCGTCCGAAGGCAAGCTTCGTTATGCCCTGACAGCTCGACACGTGCTGGAAGAGAAGGTAGAGGTGAAAGAACGCGCAAAAGGCCAGTTGAAACTTACGGCAGATCAGATTTATGATGGGGAGTAAAGGGGGTTCTCGATTTCTTTTATTATATTCATTTGTCGTCTTTCTCAGCACAACAACAATAGTATTTTTTAATCATCTAAGCCGGGCTTAAGAATGAAATACGAATCAACAAGTACCGTACCTAGGCATAAATACACATTCCCTCTTATATTTGTTCTTGCAAGTACAGGCCACTAGATGTTTTTTGACAAGGATAAGTTGTTACATGTAGTTACAGCACTCAGAATAGCTCTAACCTTGTTGCAAGTCGAGACTTTTCTGATCAAACAATCTCCAACGCCGATCGCAGGGCCACATCAAGCAGTCAGTCGTAGGTTTTCCTCGCCAGTCTGATACATTGTTTTTCCTTTTTCGGAGAATGCAAAGTGAGTTGGGCGGATTTGGCGGCTCGATTGAGTCGAGCAGATTGGTGGTAGTTAATCAAGTTAGTTCACCCCACTCAGCGCTCAGCTGTGTCTCTCCGACTCTCATCACAACATCAGCAGTCATCTAACACTAGCAACCCCGAATATTGCTGTTGCCAGATCTTCAGTCACTCGTTCAACCCCATTTTGCGACGCTGCTTATCTTGTTTTTCGTTACGGGGCTGAAAGAACGGTATCAGTATTGTCGATTGCTTCATGTGGGCATATGCTACTTCTCCCGTTGCAACCGATGCTTAGCACACACGATCAGACTCTTGACGCATATTATACGGCCGGTCGCGAATCTCCTCGCCAACCATAATATTTTCAAACAGTCATCTTGTTCCGTTATCTCTGCAGGCGTATATTTGGCCGCGTGGTTTGATATGACTCCGGTTGATCACCACGTCAACACATTCTTGGATTATCGATAAGTGAGCCAAATCTGCTTGCTCTGCTTCATTATCAATTACATTTCATTTTCCTCGTGGCTATTACTTGATACGACCGCCAGTCATGTCTCAATATCAGCCTGGCCACCAGTCGTATTACGGACAGAACAGCAATAATGCGAATGGGTCCGCGCAACCCGCACCACATTCCTCTCCGTACGCATCCTATACTCCTCAAGCGGATCAGGTACCACCTCTGAGACGGACACCTAGCTACATCGCCGGCGATGACTCGGTATATTCTCCTGGCGCGCTAAACGAACCGATACAGGGAGGCCCAGGGTTCCCGCCTGTTGCGGGGACTTACAACACGTTCGCAAACACAGCGCCGGCTAATCTAGGCTCGAGACACTCCCAATTCTCTGTTGGCAGCTCTCAGCGGTCGAATCCGAGTCGTACCTCTTCACATGGATCGTCGGCAACGTCAACGTACCAGACGCAGCCGTATTCACAGACGCCAACTCAATCGAACGTAGCTTACAATCCCCAACAATATGCACGACCTCATTCGCTTTCTCAACCGCCCTCAATGTCTTATAATCCTCAAGCTTATACCGGCGTCAACAGCAATGCAGGACAAGCTTATCAAACCTACAATCCAGCTGCATATCAGCCGAACACAGGGACCGCATACACCGCGCAAAACATTCTCCGACAGCCGTCCGCACGTTATTATTCGCAACCACAGTCTACATACTCGTTACCTTCTCCGCAATCACAACCACCACCTCCTCCCCCTCGCGGTACAGATCATCCGTATGGTCCGCGCTCACCTCAGTTATCAGACGCTTCTCCGAATCCCAATTATACCTACTCATATTCCAGTCAGACTTCGCCTTCTCTAGGTTACCATTCTTCCGTACATCAATCCAATCAGACGTCGCCGGTCTACGCATCGAATCCATCCTACGCAAACGCCAGTCCGCAATCCTTGCCTTCCCGACAGAGCTCCCACGCGTCGCAAGCGCATGGATATTTCCCACAGATACCCTCTTCAGCTTCAGAGCCACTGATCGAAGAGCAGCCTCCAGCTCCTCCAGCGCATAAACGTTCGAGCTTATCCGGACCTTCGTTGAGAGCATCAGAGACATCTTCAATCTACCAATCTTCACCGTCATTGTCCCCTAGGAGGACTGATACTCTCACCCGACATCCTCAAGCGCGTCCTCTTCCCGGTCCACCACCATCAGATTCAACCGAATCGGTGTCGTTCAACGGCGCCGGAAACACATATGAAGATCTTATGAAGGAAGTAGAGGCAGCTGTGCAAGGAAGTTCTCAGGGCATGGGGCGCAATGGACTTGGACGAATACCCTCTCTAGAGGCGCAACCACATGGAGAGGAAAGTTTTCGACCCTTATTTAGTGAAGGGGTGGCAGCTCCTCGACTTACTCCCGATGAAAACCATACGCATACGAATGGGAGTGTGGCGACAGGCACTGGTCAATACGTCAACTACGATGCGTATAGCGACGAGAGTGATGCCGAGGCTGCTGCTGGCATTGCAATGATGCAAATGGCAGAAGAAGAGGAGAGGGCCGAGGCGGAGCGACAAAGGAGCAGAGGTGGAACCGTAAGCTCTTTGTTTCCAACTTATGCCTCGCAGCCGGCTGTTCCTACTACCATAGCATCGCCACAAGAAGCCAGCAGTGACAGTGACTACGCTCATCACGACTTGGCGCTGTATGGAGGAGGTTATGAGGGTCAGATGCACTATGGCGATACTCCGGCTCTAGAGACCGAAGCAAAACTTGCTGCGACTGTCGATTACTTTCCTTCAACTGACGACGGCCATTTGCCAGCATTCCACTTTACTACCCCCGCCAGAGTTGATACTGGAGGCACAGGCGGCTTACTAGAACCTAGTGCCCTGGGCCGACGACTAAGCTTTGACTATGGAGACGAAGATGCTGATCCTGTATTAGACATAGGGGATGATGAGATTCCCTCTGGAAGCCAAAGTCCAGAAAAGGGAGAACCAGCAGATCTCTTTTATCATCCTGGAATGCGTCCACTTCCGCCCGCGCCAGTCGAACCAGCAAATAATGCAGATGTTCTAGCACATTTGATACCCGCAGGGACTTATCGCAATTCGCAGTATGGTGAACAGGAAAGCCAGTATAGACCTCTTCCGCAACCCATATCTTCAGACTCGTCCGGATTGTCGCTGCCGAATCCGCAAGTTCCGCGGTCGACATCTCTGTCGAGTCATAGTAGTACGCCTCGTACTGACGCGCCGATTAGGTCCAAGACCGATGCGGATCGGGTCAAGTATAAACAGCAGCAGGAGTTTCTGCGACAGCAAGCAGCGGATAATGCTGTCGGAACTCTGGGATTCAACGCATCTCCCGAGCCTTCTGCTATAGCTCTTGATCTGCCTACTATACCGGCTGGCAGGAGGAAAAAATTCCACCCTGCGAAACTGTCTTCGGAGCAATTCCGCAAATGCACTGAGCCTTGGGCTCTTAGTGCAATTGTGGCCTGGGTAAAGGATCTGAGCGAAGATGAGACTGACCTCAAAGAACAGGCCGTTGTTGATGCTATTGTTGCACTATTTACACACAAGGTGCCGACAATGAACACTGCTGATGCAGAGACTTTAGGTTCTTCGGTAGTCAAAAACATGCTGAGTGAAGGCGCGTTGATAGTTGACGAAGAATGGGTCAAGTTTAGCGACAAGTCGTTGTCAGGTGTGCTGTTCCAGATAACGGGGAGCGGGTGTTATTCTCCTCGCCTTCATGCCCAAGAAACGGAGTCTTATGGCCGTTGTTACTCTCATCATTGTATGAGGACGCTCAAAAAAATCAATCTTCGTGCTCAGGCTATGGAGCCTCAGAAGAAGGCTCAAGACTGGGTGACCTTCTATAACGTACCCAAGGAAGTATGGGAGGGCCATCCACGCAAAGAGATTGACCGTCAAAACAATCTTCATGAAATCGTCACGACCGAAGATTCATTTATAGAGCAGCTAGACGTGCTGCGGGTGCTCTACCGTGATCAATTATCTACCATGCAGCCTTCGATCATCAGTCCGAAGCGCATGGAGAAGTTCCTGCGCGACGTTTTTGGTAAAGTCGATGCGGTCAAAAAAGTCAACGAGGACTATCTTTTGGCACAACTCAAGTATCGACAGAAGGAACAGGGTCCCTTCATCGCTGGCTTTAGCGACATTTTTAGGGAGTGGATTCGAAAAGCTAAAAATGTCTATATCGATTATGCGGCTACATTCCCCAACGCGAATTACATGGTCCGCAAGGAAGCCGAGCGAAATGCTGTCTTCCGACAGTTCCTCAACCAAGCCCGTGATAATAAGCTGTCTAATCGTCTAAGTTGGGACACTTATCTCAAGGCTCCTATCACTCGCATCCAGCGCTACACTCTACTGTTGTCTACTGTGCACAAAAATATGCCAAAAGACTCGGAAGAAAAGACTAATCTCGCACTTGCCATTGAAGAAATCAAAATTGTTGCGCTAGAGTGCGACAACAAGGTCGGCGAGATGACAAAGAAGGTAGATTTGGCAGAGCTTTCTGCAAAGCTCCAACTAAGGCCAGGAATGAGCAAGGAAGTTGAGTTGAATCTGGGACATCTGGGACGAGAGATCATGTTCCAAGGCGATCTTCAGCGTCCTGGAACTCGGACAAGATTTAATCTCGTGGACACGCACGCCATCCTGTTCGATCATTACCTTGTTCTGGCGAAAACCGTTCAGATGCGTGATACGGCCAAGACCGGCAAGTTTGAAGTCTACGATGTTTCTAAACTGCCAATCCCTATGGACTTATTGGTACTTGAGAGCACAAATGATGATCCAGTGGTCAAGTCCTCTGTGAGAGGAGTCTCAACAGTCACACAGCCAACAGCGACGGCGGCACGAGGAGCTGGCCCAGGTGCTCTCACACATACAGGTTCCGCCAATTCCACCGCATCGTTCGTTGCAACAACCAACCTCGAGAACTCCAAGGACGACAAGATCCTATATCCGTTTAAAGTCAAGCATCTGGGCAAGTCGCCTACCTATACACTATTTGCGCCATCTGCTCAAAACAGGCAGGAATGGTGTCAGAAGATAATAGAGGCCAAGACCAGACACGCTGCATCGCTTTTTGCACAAAATGCAGAACCCTTCCGGCTTCGAGTGCTGGCGGATGCGGCTTTCACCTATGGAGAGGCTCCAGGGACAAAGACCGTGATGATTAAGGGAACGCCATTAGACCGCGCGATACGAGAGGTAGAAGCAAAATACGCTAGTGTAGGGATCCGGCCGAATCCTGTGTGCAGAGCTATGGTCAACTGTGCGACGGTATTCCAGCAACCGGGTGGCCAGCTGATCTGTGCTATCGGCACAGATTTTGGAGTGTTCATGTCGAGATACGACGATCCGCGAGGCTGGCAAAGGACAATCACAATTAGTCGAGTCACGCAAATTTCCGTTTTCGAAGACTTCAACTTGTTGCTATTGATTGCGGACAAGTCTCTTATAGCTTATCATCTGGATGTGGTCTGCCCGACCAGCGGCACGCCTTCCCAGACGTCTCAACATGATTCTGCGCGTCGAGCACCACAAAAGATTTCGGGTAATCGCGAGGTGGGATTCTTTTCCGTGGGTAGAATGAAGGATCGCGCTCTTGTCTTCTACAAGAAGCGGGATGGCATCTCATCAACCTTCAAGGTAAGCTGTCTTGCTCTTTTTACAGGGTTAATGCTAATGAGTGTAGGTGATTGAACCCGTCTTGCACAAATCAGCCACTAGTCGGTCGCGATTCCTTCCAAGCCGCCGCGGTCAAACGGAATTCTTCCGCGAGTACGACGAATTCTACATTCCCGCAGAAAGCTACAACATCAATCTATTCCACAGCTCGCTAGCCATTTCCACGCAGCGAGGCATTGAGGTTCTGACCTTGGACAAGAAACAGCCATGGTCTCTGCCCATACTTAGCGCAACAGCCCCAGAAGCCCAGCCTTATTTGACTAGTATCGGAAACCGCATCAAAGATCTGCGACCGTTGGGCATGTTCAGACTCAGCGATGCCGAATTCCTACTGGCCTACAGTGAATGCGCCGTGTACGTCAACAAACTTGGAGACATATCTCGCAGCGTCGTCATGGAGTTCGTTGGACGAGCGCACACTGCCTGTCTACATGGAAAGTTCTTGATTCTGCTGAATGACGACTTTGTCGAGGTCCGCAATGCGATGAACGGCCGCTTGAGACAGGTCATCCCAGGTCGCAACGTTGTTTGTCTCGATGATGGCGGCAATACGGGGGCTATAGACGACAAGATTTCTCAAGAAAGCAATTTTGCTGGTGCTGGTGCTAATGGGCATGCCCACTCGTCATCTACTAGTGACCTTGCCCGTAGCGGGCGAACGGTGAAGATTTGCATGCAACATCCAGAGTATGAGCGCTGTCAGATTGTGGTGGAGCTCATAGCGAACGAAGGACAGAGCGATTAGACACTTGACCGCTTGGGCACTGGGCTCTTATTGCGCTTCTAGAACAGGTGCAGATTCTTATCATACCTTTTTTTTCTTTTTTGATTTACCCTTCTGATTGAGTTTTTTCGGACGACTTTCGAGGCTGCATGAGCAATGGTACGATCTGGGACATGGACTTGCATTCAATATATTCATCTATGCATTCAATTGTGACGCAGGCATGTTTGGGCCGTTTTGTGTCTTTTTCTTTCTTGTGATTTATTTGTACGGATGTGATGACCATGTTTTATACTAGGGCGTGTTTGGTGTAGATGGACAGTTCAATTGACTATTGACGTTACTTGCCTGATATGCTGGAGTATACCCAAACAGGAAACGCTCGCCGGGAGTCAAAAGTTTGGTTAGTTAGCACAGATGCCGGAGAGTCTCTGTGTACATGTAAAGTTATATCCTCGGCCGGATATGCCGGCACTGCTGCGTTATAGCACTTAACGTAAAAGAGTCAGTACCGTAAAATAGCACTGTAGTCTGCAGAAAGTGTACAGGTGCCGCGTCGATAACCGACTCGCCGAGGTAGCAGAGTGGGGAGCTTCTCTGGGGTTGACATTAGCTTAACGCCCTAGGCTGGATCCTCCTCCGCACTAAGCACTCTACGGCCGTAACTTCTTAGTATACCAGCTGTCTTTTCCTCAGGCATTGTTCACGCAGTTCTTTGTTTGTTTGTTAATTTCATAGATCAGTACAATAGGTAGGTGAGTACCATTACTCATGACTCGCTCTGTTGCGACTGCTCACTCAACCATAGACAGACTCAGCCATGGCTCTTCCCAGATCAGACTATCTCAGCGGCATCTGGAAAGATGATTTATTCAGTACTTCTCTCTCTCTCCGACACTTTTGTATAGTCAATCGCTCACGCTGTGTTCCTGTCAGAGAATAAAGTAGTCTTCTGCACCGGTGGTGGAGGCACAATATGCAGCGCCCAGGTCCGCGCACTCGTCCACCTCGGCGCCAACGCATGCATTGTCGGCCGCAACGTCGAAAAAACCGAAAAGATGGCGGTCAGTATCGCTACTGCGCGACCGGGTGCGAAAGTCATTGGTGTTGGCGCGACGGATGTGCGCAGTTTCGATAGTCTCAAGGCTGCTGTCGATCGTTGCGTGAAGGAGTTGGGTGGCATTGATTTTGTCATGTACACAATCCTCGCGAAGAAGATTGGTGACTGTTGTTACAACTTGCTGACAGTGGCATAGTGCCGGTGCAGCTGGAAACTTCCTCGCATCAATTAACCAGCTCTCCGTCAACGCCTTCAAGTCGGTGATGGATATCGATGTGTTGGGTTCGTACAACACGGCCAAGGCGACGCTGCCTTATCTACAAGAGTCCGCGGCGAAACACAAAGTCGACTCCAAAACTTGTACGAATTTTGATTTCTATATTTCGCAGCTTTTTATTAATTTGTTTTTAGTGGAACCGTCTCCCCTCGGCACAGGAGGTCGCATCATTTTCGTCAGCGCTACCTTCCATTACACAGGAATGATTTTCCAAACACACGTCTCCGTCGCCAAGGCAGGTGTTGACGCCTTGTCGAACAATATCGCGCTGGAATTTGGTCCGTTGGGCATTACCTCGAATATCATCTCGCCAGGGCCTATCGCGAACACCGAGGTAGATCATAGACGTCGATCTGCTGTAATAAATTCCGTGCTGACTGATTGTAGGGCGTCGAGCGTCTTTTACCTAGCACATTCAAAGAAGAATCTTGGAAGCGGCAGCCTCTAGGACGATATGGGTCGGTAAGAGATATCGCGGACGCAACGGTGTACCTCTTCTCCGATGCTGGCAGTTACGTGAATGGACATGCCCTAGTCGGTACGTACTCCTTTATATCCAAGCCACCGTTCTTAAATGTTGACTGATGCGTACAGTGGACGGAGCTTCCTGGCGTATGCCCTCTTCGTCGATCGGCGCCGACCTCCAATACCCTGATTTCCTGCTGTCTGGAGAAGCGGTGGCCAATGTCAAGGGTCAGAAGAAGTCCAAGCTGTAATTATCTTGTATTTTGTGAATGGATTAGATTTCATAATTTCTCCATAATTTCACAACTGAACCCCAGTGAATCCAGCCCTAACCCCGGCTGCGTCAGCGGTGGCTCAAGCAGACATTCCACATCATCGCGTCGCCGCTTACGCGGAATGCACCGGACTACAACAGCACCATTGGCTCTACTGAGGGCGGCGGAGTCTTGGCATTCTTCTTCCGGCCTAGCTTAGGCTTGGCGACCACAGGAGCAGCCAATGGCCGGCGCCACTCTCCGGAATGGCGCTTAACTCCATACGAGCTTACGTAGGCCTCCCCCTCCCGCCAGCTGCCGATCAGACAGTCTCTTGCAACGCCCCCTTCCATCTTTTCGCTCTATATCTACATTAATCCTGCCACAAACGTAAAAAAACATTGCTCTCTTCAAATCACCACATACATCAACACCCATACTTTCGCATATTCCGTACTGCGTCTTGCTTTCCTTCGCACCATCGCGCCCGCTCTGGTCTGACATCATGTTGTTCCGGTCTCTTGCGGCCGCTAGCGCCCTCTCTCTGAGCGCCTCGGCCTTCTTGGTCGTTCCAGAGATCCGCCATCCCTCTCGAGAGCACGGCAATCTACCTGCCACTCACGCCGTTGAACTCGGAGACGTCCACAGTAAGACTTTCGAACTGCTTTGCGACGACTGTCCGTTCCCGGAGACTGTAGAAGATGGCGTTGTCGCTTGGTCTGAGAACACCAAGTCTTCTTTGGTACGTTTACTAATCCAAGATAAACCAAAAGAGATGAGCTAACAAGCATAGGAATTGAACTTCCGCGCTGAAAATGGTAACCTCTATGTCAACGATGCACACATCTTCCCAGTCACATTCAATTCTGTCGAAACCGTCACAGCCGTCCAGCGCCGAGAATCTGATGGCCTGGAAACCGAGCCTTTGAGGCTGGGCTTCGCTCTTATGGCTCTACCTCTTGCGCCTCCTCAAGATGACATGGAGCTTTTGCAAATCCGCTTTTCTCCCCTCGACATCGATGGTCACCCAGCTCCTCTTGACACGGTCTCGATCACAGCCATCCAGACTACCGCAGGTGAACTTTTCATTCTGCGAACTGAGGTCGAACTCCCCGCCGGCCAGGATGATCACGCATCCTGGAAAATGTGCGACGGCGACGCCCAATGCCTACGACACTTGATCTTTGACCGTATTCGGGCTTTGGTTCAGTCCGCCCAGGCCCACATGATGAACTTGAAATCCAAGCTCGGATTTGGAAAGGGCTGCCACGGCAAGCTTCACCCTCAACACAAGCCTGGCCACCCCGGTCCCGAATTTGGCGAATTCGAAGAAGGTCACCGCTTCCATGGGCAGCCTCCTCACCCACACCACCGCCATATGAACGGTCTTCGCCGCACTTTGTTCCGCGTGGTCCGCTTCGTTATTGTTCCAGCCGTCCTCGGCATTTTTGCTGGTCTTACTGCTAGCGCTATCGGCATGCTTGTTGGACAGGCTGTCGTCTTCCTCTGGATGCGCTACCGACGCGGCTCTAAACCCGCCCGCTCAACCTCGACTTTGGAGCGAGGCGAGATGTCCGAAAAGGCTGTCCTCTTGATGGAGGAAGAAATGTCCAACGAGGAGCTTCCTCCTTACACTGATGACGAACACGTGCCTTTGGATCCCAAATAAACATATACCCTCATGCCCCTCATTCACATTCTGTGACTTTCCTTTTCCTGCTTATGTATACACTTCGGTTGTTTGTTTCTGATACTCATGGAGAGTAGGTGCATCAAGGATCGGCGAATAACTGTCAACGCATTGCTCTCTTTCTGGTTTGGTATGGTTGATTTATTGATTTTGGTTTTTCTATACTTACTCTCGAATCCCACCCGGTAGCTGTGCTATCTTGCTGTATACTGTCAGTTATACTATTCTATACACTGCGCAATGTAGAATGATATTCCTATATTCTATATCCTCTTTACTCTCAACTTCAGTAAATTTAAAAGGAACACGGGATCATTGTTCTGTATACAATGCGCAACTGCTCGAATGACATTGTCAGAGAGTCGATAGGGTTAGGGTTAATTGACTGAAACGAGCTAGACAAGCCGCTAACTCAGCTCAGCCGTTGTGGTCAGCTTCTCCAGACCATCAACCACCAACCACCAACCACCATGTTTGCCTTGCATCGTGCTTCTGCTTCAACCTGATGATCCGTTCCCGGTATTCTTGGAAGCTGTAGAATATGGGAATCCAAGCGTGTCTCAAACCATGATTTGAAATTGTCGTCTCCAGCACCTTATCAGCTTTAGGAACATCGGTTGAGATTCAGCCCACCTAACTAGTCAACCACCGCCTATGCTCCATCTTGCAGTCTGATATACTGTCGGTCAAATACAACTGAGGTCTGAAAAGGACCTGACTTCGCTCGCTAATAATGTTCCAATTTTCGTCTTTGGTCCAAAAGGCCCAATCATTCATTGATCCTGCCAACTTCAACTTACCGACCATCTCCTCCAACGACCGCAACCCCTCCAAAGCCTCTCTCTTCCGCCAACAATTCCGCCTGCCGGACTCTCAGAACCCGCTACAGGAAATAACAGCTGAACTCATTCTTGCGATCAACCGCGGACCCGCATCGAATTCGCAGGGAGACCGCTCCGATCAACCCGGCAACCGGTATACGGGCCGTCTACACCTTAGCGAGCGTTTCATATGTTTCTCTACTCAGCCGACGAGCTTTGTACCATCGGCCAGCATTAATGCATCTACAGTATTCACAGGCCAGACTCATGGCACCGGTCCATCGGGCAACGGCTTCACGCTACCCCTGTGCTCAATCCGTCGCGTCGAACGACTCAACAGCCTCAACCATGTATTCTCACTCGCATTAACAACCTGGAATGGAGCACTGAGTCCCAACGCGGCCAAAAGCTCGAATTTTGTTCCTCAGAAATTCACTATCCAGCTGGTCGGAAGCAGGCAGGCCTGCGAACGGTTCTGTGATGGGTTGAGAAAGGGATTGAGGGAAAGCATCAAGGAGATTGATAGCTTGCGTTCGGTGGTACTGGATCACTATTCGGAATATCTTTTGACGTTACCTCCTAAGGGTAAGGAGGATCCCGATACGCCTGCGAGACAGCCGCCTGATGCTGGATTGGGGATGGTCTTTCGATATCCGGGAGATGCTCGCAAGCTCCGTGATCGAAGTAAGATGAGGTTGTGGGCTGAGTATTTTAGAGGTATTCCCCTTATTCTACGTCATTGAACATTATAGAGAATGTGGCTGACTTGTGTAGAAAATGGACGAAATGCCACGCTAATTCGGCAGCCGACATTTCACAAACTCATTCGCGTGGGATTACCCAATCGTTTGAGAGGAGAGATATGGGAACTCACATCTGGCTCTCTTTATCTACGACTCAGATCGCCCAAGCACTATGAAGAAACACTTGCCAAATTCTCCGGTCGAGAGTCATTGGCTATTGACGAGATTGAAAAAGATTTGAATCGAAGTCTGCCGGAGTACCCGGGTTTCCAGAGCGAAGAAGGTATAGAACGGCTGCGAAGGGTCTTGACTGCATACAGCTGGACAAATGAATCAGTCGGTTACTGTCAGGCCATGAACATAGTCGTCGCGGCTCTTTTAATGTAAGTGCCGATTTTTTTTGGCTCTGTAATCGAAATCGCTAACTAGGCCTAGATATATGTCAGAAGCACAAGCATTCTTCCTTCTATCGGTGCTCTGTGACCGGCTCCTTCCCGGGTACTATTCCACAACGATGTATGGCACATTACTGGATCAAAAGGTCTTTGAATCGCTCGTTGAAAAGACAATGCCGATCCTATGGGACCATCTCGTAAAGTCTGACGTGCAACTGTCCGTCGTGTCTTTGCCATGGTTTCTCTCTCTATATATCAATTCCATGCCTTTGGTGTTCGCCTTTCGTGTATTGGACGTCTTCTTCCTCGAAGGACCTAAGGTGCTGTTCCAAGTCGGACTGGCTATCTTACGTATAAATGGGGAAGAGCTTCTGGATGTCCAGGATGACGGCTCTTTTATTTCGATTTTGAAATCATACTTTTCCACTTTAGATGAATCCGCACACCCGCGATCTGAGAACCCCAAACTCAGAGCCATTACCAGATTCCAGGAGTTGATGGTGGTGGCCTTTAAGGAGTTCTCGGGCATCACTCATAGTTCCATTACTGAACAGCGAGAGAAGCACAAGGATGCTGTTTTGGAGAATATCGAAAATTTTGCAAAGCGCACTTCGATCAGAAACCTAGGACCTGAAAGTAAGAAGCTCAGCATGGATGATCTGGGCACAATCTACGACCGTTTCTACGAAGTACTTTATGATTACGAAGGCAAACAACGACTTTTGGAACAAGAAAAGAAAAAGCTGGAGAAGAAAAAGGTGGAACGCTACTCGATTCTCGGTCCTCCCGTTGACGCTGAGGTCGGACGTGTTGGGCTCGGACCGAGTTCGACGCATATGGACTACGATGCCTTTAGACAATTTTTGGCGAACACCGCCAGATGGGCTATTGCAGACTCGCCCAGCTCAGGCCGACATCAATCGATTTCTGAAAAAGACCGCAATAACAGCAATGGCAGCATTCGCAGCCGAAGCGCATCACATTCAAAATGGGCTGATAATGTAGAACCCGCTGATCACGAGTTTATGCAACGTCTATATCGCAAATGGAACACTGATGATGGCGACGGTTTGAGCCTACAGAACGTCGTTGTTGGTTTAGCCAAGCTGAAAGGCACACGCGACATTATGAATTCGATCAACTATTTCTTTGATCTTTACGACGACAATGGCGATGGTCAAGTTGACCGTGAAGGAATATTACGAATCTCAGAAGCACTCCTCTTCCTCTCGCGCAGAGGCTTCGATGGAGCACTTACTCCTAGTGAGACGATGGACGACCTTGCTGATACAGGCCTGGCAGCTGAGCAGCGTGACAAAGTCAAGATGAGCGTTGACGAGCGGTTCCTTGGCAGCGTCAGTTCTTTCATTCGGCGATGCTTTGAATATGCGGATCCAAGCCACCCCCAAAATCAGAATCGAAACGACCAATCTACAGAAGTCGATGGTGCTGCCAGCAAGTTGGATGCATTCTCTATTGGCGACGATGATGAGGAAGAAGACTTGATTGAAGTAGAGGAAAAGAAATCACTAGAGAAACTTTCACCGCCCCAGACACCCACCACAACGGGAGATTCGTCTTTGCCTGTAAACTCGCCATCTGGTCGGTCAGAAGCGGCTAATGCAGCCCTCGATCCCAACAACCCATTACATATCACTCTACCTACGTTTAGGATGGTGGTTTTAGCGGACGAGCTCTTGGAACAATTCTTTGAGACATTCTTCCCTCAATCATTCCATCTATCAGATCGCCCCAATCCGGCCTCGTTGACAGCATCGACGTCCCTCTCATCCAACCTCACCACCTTCTCCAATATCGGCGCCGCCGGTCGATCTACCCTCGGCGCCATATCAGGGGCAACAGTCGCCGGGGCTTCAGGCGGAATTGTTCCCCCTACCAAAGGTCTCCGTGGCGTCTTGGACAACATCGTCTCCGATGGAATGCGCATGGCCGCAGAAGTGCGCAAAAAGATGGAAGAAGCGCAACGCGAAATGGAGCGCAACGCACTTGGCCGCGCTGAGGAAGATGACGAAGAAGAAGACGAAGACGGCCGAAGTCTTGCCTCCTCCACTGCAATGGTTGGAGGAATCTCCAGCTGGGGCGCCGGCGCATATGGCATTGACCCTGAACGCCGCAGTGTCCGCGATCGAGATCGGGATCTACTTGAAGGCGCCGAAGCGGCATCTGTACTCGACGGGAAAGAAACCCATCAACCGTCACAAGACGCTAGACAACATACCCCATCACCCGCTCCTCCTAGTAAATTACCGGATGAGGGCGTGAGCAGAGTCGAATTCGACGCCTAGTCTGTTACCATTTTGTTTTCATAGGCCTGTCATTATCTGTCTGTTATTGTTGAACAGAGGCGTTTTCAACTCTCGGCTATGACTTACTGAGCAGCTCTTTTGTATGTAATGTTGCATATATAGTTTGATGTAAATAAGATAGGATAGGAAAGGTAACTGGAGTTGCACTTCCAATCGATTGCGGAAAATTTGGTCTGCTGTTTTTGTCGGATTATTAATCGTTTTCCGGCAGTTCAAATATCGAAGCATCATTGGTCTAGTGGTAGAATTCATCGTTGCCATCGATGAGGCCCGTGTTCGATTCACGGATGATGCATCTGGAATGATTTTATTTTTGCAAAAGTGTCATCGTTTTCGTTTTTTTTCATCTCTGGTATTTTACTTGCTCTCTGTGATCACTGTGACAGCTCGACGTCATTGAGCCAACCACTTTGCCGACCATTGAGGCAACCGCATGGTCATCCGTATCGCCAACCATTGGGACGACCGACATATCACTAGGCGGTGAGAAGTACGATGGAGGTTTCGCGATAAGAAGGACAACTCCGTCCATAAGGCAACAGGCCCTAAGCGGTACTATACTAGGAATATCTTCGGCGGTACTGAGTTAGGTAAGATCCCACACATACAGGAGTATATACTATGGTTGACCCCGGTGATTTCCATAGTACGGTTTTTTTGCAGGGGTCAACAACCAATCAAATTGCTATATTCTGCCACCCATATCTACGCTATAACTAATATTTTGTATGGCCACCCTCAGCTGATATCACAGCTTGGCACCTAGCCTGCATGGACTCAATTAAATCCTTAAGAAATTGCTCTGGTAAGGCATCCCAAGAAGCTCGTACAACCTCACGTAACTGATCATAAGAAAGCTGCTCATCATTAGGATACTGTTCCTGTATCCAATCCTTCATCCAATTCCATACGGCTTCAATTGGATTGAGATCCGGTGAGAATGCTGGCCAAAATATTGGATAGATACCCCTAATATATAGCTCCTCTTTCGTATCCTTGCTCGTATGCCCCGGTGCGCCATCCTGCATTAATTGAAGATATCGAGATGGAGATTGTTGTCGGTTAAGGCGTATATATCTATCAATAATAGGGACTATCCTTTGGCAATAGCTCTCAGATCCAATAGAGCCCCATTCTTTCTCCCAAAATAGACATGGGCCCTTGATATTATCATGAAATGAAGCCCAAAACATCCATCCGCGTTTTCGAGCTGGAGATGTACGTAAGCACGTATCATCTAGCTCTTCACCAGCTTTTCTAGTGACCCAGATTCTTGTATGGAAGCCTGATGTAATCCATGTCTCATCAGTCCAAAGGATTCGATTCCATTGCTCAATTGACCAATTAACGTGCTCAAGTGCCCATGCTAGACGTACACGTTTATGCTCATCTGATAGAGGAGGCTTCTGGAGAGCTTTACAGCGCGTATATCCTCGTTTTTTGAGCGCTTGAGCCAATGCTGTAGCTCCAACTGGAAGCTCAAGCTCACGTACTACCTTATAATAAGGCATACGGCGCGTACGCTTTGAAGAGCTTATCCATTCAATAATCCGATTAACATCTTCCTCAGAGAGCTTGGGGGTCTGACCCCGAGCCTTTTTAGGTGTAGCTTGCTGGCTCCGGCATGTATATTGAACTTGGTTATGCGTAATATTAAGCTGCGAAGCAATTTGCATATATGTAAAACCGGCGTCACGTAGTGTTAATATGCGAATACGGTCATCTCGATTAAGCCTTGTAGAATAAGCTGTAGATAATGCCTCTGGAGGCTCTGGAGGCTCTGGGGTGGAAGGCATATTTTTGTTATTTACTATGTAAATAATTCAAGCGCGTCCCGGAGCGCATATTAAATTTTTTGAGGTGTAGTAATAACCAATATAGGCAGGCGGTGAGCACCCCTGTAAGTCCCACCGTACTATGGAAATCACCGGGGTCAACCGGAGTATATCTTTCTGCTGTGGGATAGCTTCCTTCTCTTTTCTTCTTCTCCTCATGCTTGATATCCTCGTACACGGTGCCTCATACGTTGTAGCTTAGCTAGATCAATATCATGAGTTTGACCATTGTCACAATCACGACCTGATATTTAAGGGTACAGAAGAAATTGGATGATACTCGAACTTATTGGTTTTTTGCTTTAATTCAAAGTGGGTCTTTTTGCCCATTCATCCCATCTCCTCATCTACTTCGCCAAATCTTCGACAAAATTTAGTGGAATATATGTATGATATTAAGGTGGATCAAATCATAACAAGCATTATTGGTCCAGTGGTTAGGATCCTTCTCTTCCAAAGAAGGGGCCCGCGTTCGATTCGCGGATAATGCAAACATTACATCTTAATACTTTTTGGTTTTTTTATCCTCTGACATAATCACTATATGTCCGATTATTTGTCTTTGAATTTGAATACTAAAAGTAACCGGCTATAAGGTCCTCGTACTTTTGATTTGGATTTTTGGATTTTGAAAGACGAACCCAAAGTGGGGCTTTGTTCCTTCTACGTCACTGCTCATCCGTACTATCTCCAATCCCTCTTCCTCGACATATTACACTATTTTGCACACTCAATCGAGGATCCTCGCATATATCTTCGAGGGCATAATGAGTAACACAGCCGCAGAAAAATGTCTGAACGCATATATCCTCACTTTTAACTGCGCCCGCAACTTAATTCCTACAGACCGCTTCGCGGCCCATCTCTTCGATGTCTTACCGCCTGATACCACCACAGCTCCGGAGATTCTGGTGCTGAGTCTACAGGAAGTTGCGCCTATATACTATGCGTTTCTGGGCGGGTCGTACCTGCTTCCGTACTTGAGCGCTTTTCAGCAGGCTGTTGATATTGCCACGAGGAGTCGGTGGCCTAGGGATGGAGGAGGGGGATATGTGAATGTCGTAACGCATCATTGCGGCCTGACGGCGCTTATGGTGTTTGTGAGAGGAGATGTTGTGGGTAACATTTCCTGGACGGATACGGCAGAAGTCGGGGTCGGATTGCAGGAAATGGGTAATAAGGGCGCAGTGGGTGCGCGATTGGGGTATGCACACGGTATTAACGAGACAATGGAGTTGACATTTGTGGCTGCTCATATTGCACCTATGGAGCATGCGTATGAACGCCGGAATCAGGATTGGAGGAGGATTGTGGAGCGGCTGGTTTTTACCAAGTCTGGAGAAAACGGCGAAGCAGAAGATGAGCATGAAGATACTGCTCACCTTCTGCGTCCGAATAGAAGGAATGTCGAGTCGGGCATGTTTAGTCCTCGGTCACACCTTTTTTTCGCTGGAGACTTGAATTATCGGACCTCTGACGTCCCACCTACCTCTGAAGATCATGCACAATACCCACAACCACGTGCCAGTTCCAGCGACGCATCTCATCATTCCAAACTATTCCAAAATGATCAGCTCACACGCGAACTACGCGCAAAACGGACACTTCACGGCCTCTCAGAAGCACCAATCACGTTCCCTCCAACATACAAATATTCCGACGAAGCTCAGAAAGCTGCTCTGCTAGGAGAGCAAGCTCAGGATGGACCAGGCGATACATGGAAATGGGCAACGAGACGCTGGCCGAGTTGGTGTGATCGGATCTTGTATCTGGAATATCCGCCTTGGATGACAGCAGCCACCAAAAAGGGGGTAAAATCGGCTATTCAGGTTCAGGGATATGATGCGCTCCCTCTATTTCCGACCTCCGATCATCGTGCTGTCGCGCTTGCTGTGGCTGTGCCCTTACGAGCGATTGCTTCTCCTCCATCGCAGATATCGGATATTGATGACGCACGATTACATCCTCCGTTCCCTATCGACCCCTCATGGAGAGCGAGACGGGAAAATGCCAGGGTCAAAGAGCTTGTTGTTGGCGGACTTGCGTACTTGGCGCTGACGTGGGAAGGGAATGGAATTCTGTTCGCTACGGTGGCGGGGATATTTGGCGGGTGGTTTGTGCTTCGATCTCTTTTGCAGGGTGAGGTGTCTGGGGGGGTGGAAATTTAGACTCTCAATCTGAGATATGAGACATGGCGTTATGGTTGGTTTGGTTGTAGAAGAGCATGTGAAATTTTGAGCAGTGTTGGCATGAATAAGAGTGAAGAGGTAATTCTGCGGTGTTTTAGCGTCTATATAACAATAATTTATTATGCCCAAAGAGGTGCAAAGCTCAACCTTTCAGTCCAAGCGTGTTGATTCCTTATCTCCCCTCCTGGGTTCCTCTTTCTTAGCAACAACCTTCTTGTCATCGACACCACGCTCAACTCTGCCCGGGGACTCCTGGTTGCAGATCGCCAAATCAACTCACCCACCATGCCTCCATACGCAATCACCCCCTTCAAAGACCTCTGTCTCGCACCACAACCTCTCAATCCTCACCTCCGCCCCATGCCCGCAGTGCGCATCACATCTCTCCCACTCAAAGACAAACGAGACCCCATCTGGGCCGACCCTTGCTGTCTCCAATGCGCCAAACTCGTCGGTAGCGTCGACCTCTTCTGCGTCCCCCATCCCAACAAGAACGAGCAGAAGTGCATCCGCTGCTTCAATCTCAACATCACCTGCGTTCCAATCCCACAAGAACAAATCGAGACGTTTCGCAGTATACAAATGTTTTTCAGGAAGAGGGACTTGAAGTATGCGTTCCTATTTCGTCGAGCGTGGATTATGGGCATGAACAATGAGCCGTCTGTGCGTCTTGCGCGGCATTTTTTCCTGCTTAATCGCAATATTGAGCGCTTGATCAACAGTCAGTTGGCGATTGTAGGTCCTTGTCCCTTGAACGAGCTGGAGGAATATATGGCTAATATTGATATTGTGTAGAGATATGAACCTCCAGTCGCACCGATTGAGGAGGTCTTTGGTGACGACGTATCTCGCTACGGAGTGTGATGGCCTACACAACACGCATTTCTTGAGAATTAACAGTCTACGTTGGAGGAGATGATCGGTGGCGCGAGGGTTCCTTCAAACACCCGCATTTCGGTTGACAGGGCTTCGAATGAGGAATGGGATTGGGTAGTCTTTCGGGATTTATTTTGCTTATCAAATTGCCTCGAGGATTTCAGTTGCTTAGTTCTAGGAGAGCTTACCTAAATGATAAACTGGGTTGTTTATACAGAAGGAAATGGTATAACACTTGGCCAATCCTACTGCACACGTGCTATATCCTACCTTGCCAGACCATCTCGTAAACACAATGCTTTTAGTATTGATTGGTTGATCCAGAAGAGTATGCTCACTGTATACCTCAATCTTTCAGTATCTTGTAAAGTGACATTCGTCCTTCTCTAAAGTCAATTCATCTTCCTAATCGTCTCATCCACTAGCTGAAAACGTACATTATCAGATGGCGTCCATCTGATCACCAGATAAGTAATCCCAGACCTCGGAGGTGTCAATTGGGGTGGTAGCTTCAATAGCATTGTGAAATATCTTGTCCATTCACTGGGTGGTCTGGCGGTTGTCGAATTGCTAAATGGTGGGTATTCGAGATAAAAAGCTTCCAGTCTTTCGAAATGCGCAAATTGGATAACGTGTGAGTCTGTCAACATCCTGAAAACGCTCAAGGTTGGTGATGTATTTGGCCATCGTGGAGCTTCAAGACAGCCAATTCTCCACCAAGACGATTGAGCACGTAGTTGACAGTCTCAAGGTGCCCCTGGACGACCCTTTGCTCACGACCAAATTCCTCGACTAGTACATCCCAGTTCTGGGCGATGGAGCTACCGCTGCTAGCAAGGCGTTGCTGGGAGATTGAGGCAGCAGAAGATCTTCATTTGCAATATCACGCAATATGTGTAAACTATCATACAGACTGCATCATAGATTCGCGTCAATCATGGATTTTGACACACTTTGGAAACGAACTAGGCCTGCGTCAAGAACGATAGGATAGATGTATATTTGAGATGAAGTCCTACCATAATATTAAACATTTCGGATACTCTCACGGGGCTGAAATTTAGTTTTTCCCTGTCAATTTCATTTTTGACGAGGGTACCTCGGCGAATTGGCAACAATGAATGAGGGTCTAGAAAATAGAAACAAAGAGCAATAAAGCATGAAGGGATTGGAGGAAAAAAAAAATCCAGAGTGGCCAAAAAAGACTTCGAAGGTCCTATTGGGAATCGAACCCAAATTTGCGACATCAGAAATCACCGTGCTAACCATTACACTATAGAACCGGTGGTGCGGAGCTTCCGTTTAATTGGTCTAGAAGCTAGCTCAGAAGATCTATCTCGTATTCGCATTACTACCCCTATTTAGATCGCGATCCCGATTGTGTCTGCACATGAAATATATCTACTACAGCCAGGGTAGAGAAGAATTTCCTCTGCATGATGCTCAAAGGGAGATGCACAGCATTACTACTGGGACGACGCGTTGACCTAAAAATGCAAGAAATTGACACCAGCTGACTGACGCAACGAAAGCACCTTTATACGAAGCTCATTCGTTGAACTCGCGAAATTGAAACAGAGAATTGTGGTGGTGTTGTCTAGAATTGCTATACTCGATGATAGTATCTGATAAACTTTGGAATCGAGTGGACGAGCTAATATTCCGGTCTATGTATTCTCACTCAAGAAGTCGTTTCTAGTATTAGACTGTCTCCTGGAGTTTGATACGTACTCCTCGCTCATCTGATGGTATAGTTGACTATCTGTCACTCTAACAGTCCTTTGACCTTCTGTAGCCCAAAGACAACCTTTTTCTGTAAATGCTGAATTTCGAAACCGTTCTGGACGGGGTTACAACCTTCTCGTTCGCCCTGATCCAGGCTGGTGACCGCAATGATATGAAGGTAATTTGCACTGACAAGGGATCTCCCGTCAATGTTCTTTGTTTCCCCTCTGCTTGATGCTATTTAAACGCTTCTTCAGCCTCCATCCTTCTCATATTTCCTTCCATCTTCAACATCTCACTAAAATCTACTTGCTCAATCAGAGCTGCCACTTCTTCAACCTAAACTTAATTACCTGAAATTTCTAAGTCCCAGAATCATGTCGTACGGTCTTTCTCCTTCTGGGCAGTTATGCTTCATAGAACAGCCATCACCCTTTTCCTCCCAGCCCAAGCCTGCAGTGCGTATCACCGCTCTTCCACCGAGAGACCCACGAAACGCCATATGGGCTGACTACTGTTGCATGAACTGCGCCAAACTTGTGGGAAGCGTTGATATGTTTTGCGTGCACCACCCAGGGCAGGAAAAATGCGTTCGGTGTTTCAATTTGGGTCTCACTTGTGAGCTCCTCTCGATTGATCAAGATCGCCAGTTTCGTGAGGTACAAACCGCATTCCAGTTCCATGACTTGGAATCCGCTTTTGAGATTCGTCGAGCTTGGATCGACCGTATACACAACATGTCCACTAGCGTGCGCATTACTTCCGTTGAGGCTCAGCTCCATGTCTTGAACTCTGGGCTTGAACGACTGATCAATCTCCTGAAAGAAAAGGTCTGTATTTGACACTGAGAACCCCCCCCACAAAAAGAGAACTCATTGTTAACTATTCTAGAGAGATCAAAGGCACACGTAGATGCTGATAGTCAACGTCGAGTCTAAGGGAAACATGACCGAGAAAACCCCTGAACGGCGTTCGGAAAGTCAGATACAGCACGAACGCAAGACTGAGCTGGAAAGCTTGATCGCACAGGAACTGCCAGATATGAGATGCAGAAAAACAAGCTTTCAAAAAAAAAGATCGGGCAGCGTGTGCAACAGCTGAAGCGGGACTTGACGTTGTTAGAAACATCCATGGGAAATTGAAGGGGAGAATGACGTAGAGGATTGGCAACTACTATGGTTCCCTCAACTATCATTATGAGCTATGGCTATACATACGAACGGTCAAGTACTCGGTCAGATAGGTGGTAGAAGATCAAGGAAAAAGATACAGCTCTTAGATTTATCTGATATTGTTCGTAGTCCGGTACTAAGCTCAACATTAGAGGATGGAAAAACCTGGATATTGTTATGTCACCACACAAAATAGCGGAAGATCTTTTGCTGTTATGAAAATTGGTTAGATCTTATGGAAAGCAAATTGCCATGAGGTTTTCATAAGCAGATTCATTGTTGGGCTTAGCATTATGGTTCAATGTTTTCTTATATCAGCCCCCTTTGTATATCATGTTCTCACAGTCATTATTACTTCTATGGGGTTTTTCTTTGTACGAACAATAAAAGTCAACATGACATGCGTCTCTGCCAATAATCTTTGATACTCTGACATGCTGGTTCACAATCACCGCCGTGGGCCCAGAATTATAAGTAACTCTCTGCCCTCATATGATAACTGCAATACCTCCCACTTTCTTCAACATCTACTCCGAATTTTCTTCAGACTGTACTCTTCCAGGGTCAACTCAAAAGCGACAGTAACACTTAGGCTAACATGAGCCACCGACGGGAGAGTGAAAACCCCAACCGGGAGGAACGCTTTCATGCAGCACAGCAGCTGTCGCATCAACTGGCCACAGCCGTGGAGGGTTGCAGTGCGAGTCCGGTTATTAAAAGAGAAGACGAGATTCCACCTTGGCCCATAAGACCATCAACAACCGCATCTTTTCCTCCTCGTTCGTATAGTACGCCTATCGCCGCATAGCAGACACCACTTTTTGCTTCACAGATTACGACACCAGCGGAGTCAACAGGGCGATACCCAATCGTAGGAGAGAATGAATCTCTATTTGGACCCTTCAGCCCCTCAAAATCCACATCTGCTCCTTCTCGTCCGTCGAGCAAGCCAACAACCCTGGGTCCTACAAGCTCGACCGTGCAGAATGCCACCCCAGGGAGAACCACATCTCGAATTCGGTCCTCGGCAACGTGGTTAATGACAGATCCTCCTCGTCTTCTTCGATATCCCGTAATCCCAGAGACTTCACCTGCAGGTCCAACTATGCATCACTCAGCTTCAGAAATACCCGCCTCGACAACGGCATATCTCCCCCCTCTTCTGTCTAGCACCTCCACGCCTACAAAGCGAGCCGCCCCTGACTCAGAACTGAAAACTAAATGCCATACCACCGAGATGGACGACTACTGCTGTCTAGTATGCGCCAAATAAAGTCGAAAATTTCAATGTGGCACCTACCGATCAATCGATGGCAAGTGTCTCGAATGCACCTATCAAAAGGTTGCATGCATACCCATACCAATCAAGTACCGTGACGACTTCCGCCCTATACAGCAACTGTACCGAGAAGGTAGATATGCCGACGCAGTAGCTGCTCGTAAGACTGGGGCTGAGTCATTGGAAGCAGGTATAACTTTGACCCGCATTGAGAGACAGTTGTTTCTACTCAATCAAAATGTGGAAAGAATGTTGAATGCGAATTTGAGGATGGTAAGTTTATCTGTATTTGTGTAGACAGATTCACGGCTGACTTGGGAAGATGGGCGCATCCCCAGCGCGGAATATTGAAGAGGAGTTTCCAGAGAATTAGAATGTGTATGATAACTGCCATGCTTATCGATACTGTGGGTAGTTCTGATCAAATACAGCAAGTAATATTGGGCTTATCGAAACTGTGGGGCATGCACAATTAAGCTTAATTGTTAGAGCCAATGGAAACCCTGGAACTATACCGAATTTAACCTTTAGGGTTAGGGCTGAGCTTTATCCTACATTCTCCCATCATCAATCGGTCAATTTACTGGATTGTATTTTAGATAAGACAACACTCATACAGGCAATCAAGGCCATTGAATAGTAGTAATATTAGTAATACCAACCTACAAAGCCGATTCCGGGTTATTAGTAGTACTTTCTCCTGAGGACAGTCTGAATAGCAGACGAGACCTGCTTGATTGAGATCATTCGTCGGGCTAGAATCAATTGCGTGGTCATAAAGCCACGCGAAACGGGGATATGATTTTGGTACATTTGCTCAAAACACGGAAACGGATATGTCCATCGCATGGTCCCACTATAGGCAGTTGCGCATGTGGCGATGGCGCTTCTTGTACGCAAAAAAGCATCGTAATCAAGTGCCACAGCATGAGTAGTGTTCAAAATTGGTGACAAATCAGGGCAAATCCAGTTAAAGCGGCATAGAATAAGCAAATTGGAAAAGAGGATACGGTCGATATGCTGCTGTGCTGTCGTTGTTGGTACAAATGCCCGTCGGAGGAATCCTTCAGCCATATGCCATGCTACGAATATTCATCAAGAAGCGTCGTAATCATAATGCAGGCACGGAATACCCCTTCTGGTCTACCATTTATTTTCGGAGTCTGGTAACTAGACCTTGCCCTGGAAATCACGTTGTGGGACTAATACGGTATCTCAGATGAAATGAGGATTGATCATGAAACATCCCCGTGCCTAATCGAGATGTCTACAATGTACTTGTTTGGTCGGCACCTTCCTAATGGTGCACTGCGTTCCTTGCACCTGAGACCGGAGTTTATTGTAGTACCGGTGACACTTGGCAGAGATATGTGAAGCATCTAGAACATCTGCCATGACAGTCATTTCGTTATCCAAGACACAGAAGCTGAGAAGGAAAATCCACAGTGTTTCAAGGACATTGCTGTATGTTAGCTTGTGTAGCAATCCGATTCAGATTGCATGTGATTGCCCATGTAATCGACACGACGTCTTTGCCTAGTTGTACAGACTGTTAAAGTGATAGAGCATGCGAGAAATCACTTGAGTCGGTCTACAAGAGATAAAAGGACCTAGGCATCAAGCGTTGTACTTTCATTGAATGTAACAAGTTAACAAGGCCCCTCGTTGGACAAAGTCTGACGAACAAACGCCGCTGCGTTGCCACTGTCAAATATAATTTACAATTTAATAGGCATATCTCTAAAAAAAGCAGATTCGGGGGCCGTTAGCTGTCAAACCCGCGGTCTAACCCACCCATAGTCTCGGGAAGCCCTCCAGACGTGTCATTCGTGGGGGCAATGCTAGTTGCAGTGCTAGTCCGGGGTCTAGAATTGCAGAAACTGGAGTGCAGCAGTGTCATGTGTGTTATGCCGATTGCCCGGGCTTTATCCTCATCCGCCTACAACCCTCAGACAGCAGATACCGATTCGCAACGCTGAGCGGGGATGCTTTTTACTGCAAATGTGTCAGCAGAGTAACTGTGCAGGGATCATGGGCTATTCGCACCGACTGTTTCATTCGACTTGGCGTGTTGGCTGACGGGAATTTTCAAGGATGCCCTTGCGCGATCGTCTCGATGGTGGCTGACCGACTTTATACTCAATTTAATAATAAATTGTGATAATTAGTTGAAGCATACAGACGAATCACAAGACAGCTAACGGTCCCTTTCAGGCTTCACCGTGTTGGCAGTGCTGGCATTGACTCGTGACAAAGGGCTTCTACCAGGCTTGCCCTTCCTTTTTGCCTAATCGGGCCCGTCAACACGAAGGAACAGGATTCTTTTTGTCGGGCATTCATTGTTTCATGCCTGTCTGGTACATTCTCCGGCTCAAATTAAATAGCGCCATCTTCCCTTCTTTCTCGCTTCTCCTTTTTTTCCTGGATCGCCTCCATCGCGACTCTGCATTACAGCCTTTACAGACTGCTACCCTGACAAAACACCTTAGACAGACAGACAACAGAGAGACAAACAGACCGAACAGTGCTTAGTGCCAGCCAGCTAGTCAAGCCATTGGGCATCTAGTCAGCTGACCCGCAAAGCAAACAGCAAATCGCACGATCTAGGCTCAGCCATCTGCCGTCGGTGGCGTTAGCTAGGACAGCCCACGGGGGCCCAAAAACGACAAAGTGATCCACGCTAAAACTCCGATCGTTCGGTTGTGACCGTTTTTTTCTTCTCTCGTTGCTTTTTCCTTTTTCCGTTTCGCTGCAATAGTACCGCGTACTAAGTGTCTTGCTGCGCACCTTTATTTTCCGACGTCATCCATTCTTTTTCCCTTCTTTCCGTCCTTCTTTCTATCCTCGCTCTTTTACCTCTGCTTTACACTCACTCCAGCCAGTCCTTGCTCTGCTTCCCTCCAACCAGGAGATTTCCTTCCTTTGAACAACAAACAACCAAACATCTAGACGACTGTTCCGCATTTCTTGCTTCTATCTTTATCATCGACTCGGATAATACAGATCTGGCTATCTCATTACTCACCCACACCACCACCATGTACTCTTGCTCCAACTACCCTCGAGGCTGCCGCGGCCGCTGCAACATCCAAGGCGGGAAATGCAGTGATTGCACGGTATGTGTCTCCTCTCATCTACTTGCATAGCCACATCTAAACCCCTGCTAGTCGCTCAATCTACGACGACCTCGCATAACGGCATCCCCGTTTGCTCAGAACCAAGGCGAGTTCCGCCGCCTCGCCCAGATGACCTCCTGCGCCCAACCCGAGGCGCCCGATAAGTCCAACCAGGTGTAAACCGATCACCACAAAATTCAACGAGCATGCATTTTCAATCACTGGGAGGCTATCTGATTCAAGAGCATACATATACGACATCAGCGCGGCGTTTTCTTCAAGAACACCTTGACTACACTTTTTATTACTCCTACATCACAACTTCAACCTTTCACCAAGCCGGCTTTACAGTGGAAGGGAGCGACCCGATCACTTTGGTACTTGAGTACTTTGTCTGCGATCCTTGTTATCACGGGCGACTGGTTCGCTAGGCGACAGATTCTGGGCAACATTCGACATGACCTTCTGGAAACCTCGGGATTGTGGACAATCTGTCGGGATCCTAAGACACTCTTTCTGAAACCCACGATTTGTGACGCGGACCCGCTGAGCGGGCCGCCATTCTATCGCCCGTTTCAATTTTTTATCCCTTTTCGATCAGCTGCCGTGTTTAATCGTGTCGTGTCTTTTTCGACATTATTAATTGTGGGAGGCTTTTCTTCTTCTTTTCGTATTGGCTACACTATTCCTGTACCACATCTGTTGCTTTATTCGTCCCGTTTTTCCTGTACGAAAACACTCGCTAGATTATACCCCTGTTTTCTTCCCCGTCACAACTGCATTTTCATTCACCGGTGTTTGGTCTTTTTTTTTTCTTTTCTTCGTGTATACAATTCAATTGAGTGATCATCGTATGATATCTTTACCATACTTGCTGCCTAGACTAGACATTCGTCGCATGACTTACCTTTTTGACTCTTGAGGATCCGAATCTTCCGGACATGGCAGAGACGGATTCCGTGCCGTGATTAATTAAGGATGAATCTAGATTTGTCTGTGGAGTCCAACACTCAACAACACTACTTGCTCAGTATTGATTCGATTGAATCTTGAGGCGTTGACACCGTTGAGATTGATAGTAAATATAAATAAATGAAACCACCGCTGTCAAACAAAACGTTAAACTCTTGGACCCCATTTCGGAGATTTCTCCCTAGAATCTTCCGTAGATCCTGTACTCCAGGGTTGTACCCTGAAAAGCGTCGTGTTTCATGAGCTTCAAGGGTAGAGTGTCACGATCGATACGTTTCAAAATGCAGGGCCTATGCAAGTCATCCTTTAACAACGCTGCTCCGTGCTACGTCGCATGCAGATCACATCAGGAGACTGAGACATAGTATCACGCCTCCATGCGTAGGATTGAACCGACCGATCGGTAGAAGATTACATCCCGACATATAGTTATAAGACTGTGTAGTAGTATTGATATAGATATTATTCTGGATAGTATCAGCTCGTACAGAGTAAGAGATCTGCGATCATTTGTTTTGTGTTGTTTCGTTTCAACAGTCTATCGCTTTGACCTCGTGCTACCCTTGTACAAGGCACGATTAGGGCTAGCCGCGCAATTTGTTCCGAAACTCACTATCCATGTACATGGAAATACAATCGGACGATGTACGTAGTTGGTGTTGGTTGTGCGTACAATTGTCAACTGCCCGATTACACAGCCTCTTATCGCGCCCACATCCAACTCGTATCTCGAATCTCGTGTTTCGGAATTCAGGCTGAAAAAGTTACGTACACACCAACAGCCCGGACCTATTTTAAGGCTTAGCTCGTATTCCTTCAACCTTCTAGAAGCAATCGAATCCCGCTCGTATTCCAGATCCATTTGTGCGAAACTCAACTTCCGAATGCCTAACCCCCCTCAGCCCTGAGCTCTAGCGCAGTTGAGAAGGCTATGCTACTGGAACAAGTCGCAGCCCGGGCTGTGCTGTGGGCTATGTGATGATGCGACAGTGTACAGGGATTGATTGATATCAATCGATCAATTATCATCGAGATCCCAATTCTTGGAGTTAAATTAGCTGCTCCACCTACGGAACTTTCTTACCGAGCTTCATACTTTTGGAGTTTGCCTAGTAGCCTACGGTGGCTAGCGTAGGAGAGTGGTAAATTTTGGCTGTTCGAAAATTGTTCCATTCCCTGGGACATAGGAAGCTTCCTACTCGTCCTGTCAAATATACGTATACTTGCAGATTTAATGACACGGGTCCGAACATATCCCGAGCTTGGCCCTGAAATCTGAAGGATTGAGCACATTCCCCAATCCACGGGAAAATAGGTAGAGGATCACGGCCCTACCAAGTCGGCGCTTTGTTTCATGTTGATTGCTAAAACCAGCTAACTTACTATCCTTTCAAGTCTGTAGCCTGTAAGCTCCAGGATCAGATCTGGCCCGATTTTGATCGTTGCCTCGTACCTACATGGGCAGTTTGTGTTGGCGGAATTCCGTCCGACTTCAAGGTTTTATTTCTAATTGCCTCGAGCCTAACTCTCTGCATTGCATTGTTTTTCAATATTCACCTCTTCCATAGAGGCCTATTCATGGATACGAACTCTTGGCCAAAAGGATTCAAGTTTTGTTCCAAACACCTTGCCCTAGAATCTGCTCGCACACCCATCGGGCAGTCCGCGTATGCAGACTCCAGTATTGCTCGTCCTCGCTGCTATGCTCTTCCAATACATCGGCTTCACGAGTCTGTCTTGCAGACTGACTGAGTAATCCCAAAGCCTCAAAAATGACCAGCTGATCCCGCATATGAGCATCGACGGCCGGCTGATGTTTGGTACTTGTGGCATCTGTGTTCAACCCTCTCAATTCTTCCACAAGGCTAGCAACACATTTGTTTACTAGGTTGTCTAAAGTCGTAACAGTATTGTTACCACCGTTACCGCCTTTATTGCGTCCGTCGCGCTTTTCGTATCCGTCGAAAAGTGCATCACTTCCGAGCACGAGGCCGTTAGCCATATGCGCCACCAGCAAGATGTAGGTGTGAGTATGGTGACTAGTGGCTTCAGAGAGGTGTATATCAATCGAGATCTCCTGGTTACTATCTTCGCCGCCATCAGGTCGTGCTCTAGCGATGATTCTATCGTCCAAACCCCTCAAAGCCTTGCACAAGGACTTTTGACTTTGCTCTTCAAGATATTCTCGAATCGTCCAATTTGGAAACATGTCATATTCGTAAGTTCGGGCTCTCTCATGCTTGGCTCTTCGCCTATCTTGACGGTTCCCGAGTACTTCCTGCTGTTGAATGTTGATATCAGGAGCCAAAATTGTAATATCTATCTTGGTGACTGCCGTTCTTCGATAGTCATGAAGTTTGAGAACTGGGAACCCATGGTTCGTCTGAGGTTTGATCGATCTCTCTAGGGGAAATATGTCGAACGTGACAGATCCAAGATCCCTCGGTCCGGTCGACCAGCCACGTTTGTGCAGCCTGGCATTCAGAATCGGCAGTCCCAGTGTTCGTAAGTTCGGCACCAGGACTTGTTCGATGTAGTCAAAGGAAGGAGAAAACGTAACATTTGTGCCGCCGGTGATGTGCACTATGATAGGCTCTTTGGTATCAACTGACGACAAGTTACTGGCATAGACCAAACATGGGTACAACGCTTGAAATACCAAGGAGATAGACCCCGCCGTTTGTTGGTGTATGTTGTATTCCGGTTTTATCGCTGGTGTATGGCTAGATATTACACTTTGCAACGGTGCAGGAGGAAGAGATTGATCGTGACTTCGAGAGCGATCTCTTTTCCGAGGATAAAATATCATCTTCTGAGAGCCGACATGGCCATCAAAGACTTCTCCTTGGCATACTTCTGCAATGAACCCAATTGCTGCTGCATGCGAGCCTTTCAGGCCCTTGCGTCCTTGGCGATTGCCTCGAATGTTGGAGATGGTAATCGGTAGGCCTGTTAAAGCGGACAAGGCTACGGCATTGCGGACCAGCTGTCCACCACCTTCAAGCATTCTTCCATCGAGATGTATAATCCTTTCTTGTCCATCTGATAGTTTCGTAGTCGAAGGCGCTTCCTCAACTTTGTTTGGTTCCGGAGCCATAATCCAAAGTTCCGTCGCAGCCTGAATTGTATTCTTGATCTTCCAAGCGCCGTCTATGATATTTGGCGATTACAAGTTCAGTGAGAACGATCGTCGTTTAATTCACTCAAATAGTAGAATCCATCGTTCTCTTATCGACCTAAGCTGTAACCTGAGCCACCAGGCAGCCGCTCAGCCTTCATCGTCAAGTCGACCAATCGATTGATGACTCAGAATGAGTAAGTATTGAACCAGCTTGTCAATGAAAGATTCCACCACACAGACTCGGATTTAGCCCGGCGACTTGTTTTGACCTACTCGGAAAGTCTGATGGTGTAGACATGCTGCATTATTCGATGTTGTTGCTGGAATGTATCAAGTGGTCTGTCTGATTGGTTTAGTCCGCAAACTTCTTACAGCCAATCAGCAGTCGCTAATTAGCTAGCTCGCCGCCGGAACATTCTGGGAGACAGCGGAAGCGCGCCCGACGTCACCATTTCCTCCTCCCCAATCTTTTCAACATTTAAAGATTCATGTCAATCACCTTACTCCCTGGGATATATCCTCAAGCTACGCGACATGCCTTGCCCCATCACAGTCACTAAGTTCATCGGGACTGTGTCCCTAGGTCTGCTCACTGTGAGTATCCACCACCATACCTGCTGATCTGGTATACTCACTTGCATAGGGTGTCTCTTACTCCACAGCAGCTATCACCATCCCAACCCTTAGGGCCTTACCCACAGCTTCACACGCCGCTCGTGCCTTGAAAGATATCAAGCGACGCTCGCGCAAACATGTCCTCCGGTTGTCAAACATATCAAGCGCGTGTCTATTCTTCGCGTGGTTCGTCGCTTCGAGGCGGAAGAGGCATCCTTATCTGATTTGGGTATCCTTGACTTCCGCCATCAGCTCTTGGGGCGTCGATTTTTGGTACAACAGAGAATTGGGCTTGGGCGGCTGGCTGCGCAGCGTTGTCGAAGACATCGACTTCCCGTATCTTGCCGTCAAGAAAGCGTCTTCAGGTGCATCGTCTCCTTCGTCAAAGAAAGAAGAAGACTTGGTGGTTGTTGAGGCAGATTTCAACGGAGAAACCGTAGAACATGATATGGCACGTGAGCAATCACACCAGATGGTTCGCTCCTGGCTTTCTGGCGCTGCGTTGTCAATGGCGATCGTGGGACTCTGGGGAGATGGTGCCTAAATCATTTGTCTGATCGAACACCAAATTTTGTATCCATGAAGCTGGCTTCGCGGATCTAACTACCGACCAACTCCTCTTCGACTGTACAACGTTCCATCTCTGTCTCATCGAGACCTCTCTTCTCCTTTACGTGAATCGATTTTAGCGGTACTATATTCTCTTCAGTCGTTTGTTGATGGCCTGCCAACGGATGCCATGTTTTGATATTATAATGAGTATACCAAACAATTCAAAGTGATGAAAAGGCTTCTTCTTACCTAACTCAGTAGATGCTAGACTTGGAAGGAGCGACGAGTCTCTCTTTCCCTTTCTACTCCTTCCTCTTTAGCCAACTTTAACTTCCCATTCCATGACGACGTCCTCCTTCTGCTGTTGTTCTCCTTCTTTTCTTCTCCCTTGCGCTTTTGAAAATAGTGCTTCTTCATCTGTTGTATCGTGTCTTCTTCAGATATACCCAACCGTATATACTACACTACTTGATACCACTTTGACCTCCATCTCACAATGCCTCCCGAACCGGGCTTTCATCGCATCAGACGCGCAAAGTCGGCGCCATCCGTACAGAAGCGTCGTATAGCCGCTGCTGTCTCGAAGCCGCTCGATTCTGAGGTTGATCGCCATCATGCTACAACTGCTGCATCACTAGCAATGGCACAAGCAAAAGATAGAACGCATGCACTACAAAAGCCGGCAGCATCTTCAAGTAAAAAGCCAGGACCAATGCCTTCTTCCCGAGCTCTTCGTCGCCGCCCTTCGCTTACTAGTCTTACCGCAGAAGCCATCTCAACAGGCCCCGGCTATAGTATAGCATCCAACGTTCACACATCTTCTCATCAAGCTTGCGACGAGACAAATGATTCACCGCCGCTTAGAGTTCCGTCAATACCCGACCTCCAAGGGTTCGGAATTGACGGAGATCTTTCTGCTCCATCCTCATTTCGTCGGCTCCGCAAATCTCGATCTATGCTTACTACAAAATCAATGAGAAACCTTCGTGCCACAGGTGCTCCAGCCAGTCATTCCGAAGAGGCAGAGTCTCCTTCTCTGAGAAGAAGCATCGATTCCACATCCGGACATAGGTCGCTCCGTCACTCTCTGTCTTTTTTTAACGGCTCAATTAGAAGAATGAAGAGCTACAGTGCTCTTTCCTCTCGCAGACCAAAGATTAATGATGAGCGTCCGGTTCCCTCCTTACCTAGTAGTAGTGGAGCTCGGCCTGCACGCAAATCGATGAGGACCACCGTCCGAACAATACGAGAATATAGCCCAGATGATGATGCTTTCCAAAACAGCAATGGTAGCAAACATCAATCAAAGGCCCGGTCATTCTCTATCAGCATCAAAAAGCGTTTGAAACGAGTTTTTGGTATCCCAAGCTACGATGAGATACAATCTCCAGCGAGTCGATCATTATCATGTGATGGAAATCTGATTTTCGAAAGGTAGGCTCCCTGTTTGTTAGATCAGCCAGCACTAACAGATGCACAGTCCGGCGCTCACTGATGATGCCCTACGCCCAAGTCTGCACTCAACCATAAGCTCTGAAAGCTTCGCCACCTCGGCGTCTCGTGTCACAAGCTGGACCGATTCCACCGCAGGAAACACAGTGAGGACAAGACATAACATGGGCCGCCAATCTCTTGCGACAATTGAGGAGGGCCATGACTTTGCTGACAGACTGTCACCGGGTGATACAGAGACGTACGAGGCGGATGAAAGTAGCCGATACAACAAAGTGATAGACTCTCAGCGAGTTTACTCGGCTCTCATGAGACACATTGGCGAAACCGCGGCCAGAGATGGAGAGAGGGTCATATCGACTGGCGCGGTCAAAGGATCTCCAGTAATCGTGGAAAATTCACCTTCAGTTTGTACCTTGAAGCATCACAGCGGCATTCACAAAGTTCCAAGTGACCTTTCGATGATAACGGCTCGAACCTCACTCACGGTCGAACGTCGACCACAGAGCTCCCAAAGTCATTCATTGTTACGTTCTCGGGACTACGTGGCTGAGAGCCCTGTCAATTCAATTGACGCAGACCAGACACCTCAGCCCTTATCGAGGAGCTCTAGCCGAGTGAATGTCAGAGACTCAAATCCAGCGTTCTTCCCATCAGGATCGTCGCCAAGACTGAAGACGCCGAGTCCATACAAGGCCTCGGTTAGTTCAATCCGTAAGATACATGACGATTGGGATACATACACTCCAAGGATCAAAATTGTAGGCACTGGCAACAACAAACCTGCTGAACTAGACTCTCCAAGCGTCTACTCGCGTACTACAAGTGGTCGTGCAGCCAGCCGTGATGCCTTGGAAGATGGGTTCGAGGAACCTTTTGAACCTGGTATGGCCACCATATATGATGTTCAGGTACCTTACAAGTCCCCAAGAAGAAAAGACTCGCCAGCTAGAGAACCTGGGCCAAGAAGCAGTGCAGAATGGAAGGAATGGGTGAAATATCAGATGGATAACCTTGATAAATTCGATGTGCCTCATTCGGCAAGCCAACGAGAGCATCACCGCGAAGACGCCGAATGCGATGGACAGGCTTTAGCTCAAGAGTCTCCTTGGGATGTCATTTCAAGATACACTACCGCAGACAAAGACAAATCTCACAATCGGCCTCAGCAGACCTATACGTCTCGAAAAAACTTGGCTGCGACTGAGTTCAGAGCCCACGAACAGAATAATTTCTCGAGGCCAATCAGCCGACAGTCGATGGGTTCACTTCGTGCAGCAGCTCAGCGTCAGCACTCAATTCATGAAGCCGAGCCAAGTCAATCAGGAGTAAGAGGCCACCTGGTTGATCCATTCTCCAGTGAAAAGCCCTTTGTGATTAACAATCCTCCTTCTGGTCGACAGGCCATCAGGGCAGCCCGCGAGGCGAGACTAAACCGCGGCATGTCGAGGCAAAAAACACTGAAAGTGGAAGATGATCAGCCAGATGCAAAGGCTGTCCAATTTCGCTCAATTCGAGAGGTGCCGGAAATTGACAAATGGAACAAAGAGAACGAAATGTCCCCAAGGATGAGAGATAAATATAAGAGGACTGGACTCCCTAAAATGGAAGACATACCCAAGACGATGGGTGGCAGTAAGCGTATGGTTGATGATTTTCTGCTGGAAAGACGGCCCGGTCGTCAGAGTCCAGATTCTATTACCAGTGACAGTGCGTTTGTCTAGCAAGACTGAAACCTGCCCTATTTCTTTCTCACATCTATTATATTTTATCATCAATCAAGTCACAGGTTACGTTTTCATGTCTGGGAAAAGACTGATTATTGGATGATGGAAAGCTTATTGCATTAGAGGCTGTATTCATAGAAACTGATGTCTTGTACTCCTGGAGTTTGTTTTTGTTCTAGTCTATGAATTATTCAAAAACTTTGAATGTTTGACAAGACTAGCACAACTTCGTGCATGAATATCGAAGTTCATGATCAAGAAAGTCCAGTATGGGATTTCAAAGCAATGGCACAAAAACGAATGTAGGACGCGATGTGTTTGTAACTGGATCTGGATCAGTCTTTGGCAGCCGTTTGAGAAATTTCTCGAGGAGCTCACTGAATGTAGAAGAATCATCCTTTGCTAATCACTTGGGAGGCCACCCCAAAGCTCAACACTAATGTCATTCTCCGCGTGAATGTCAAGTGATAGCCAGACCCACGGATCTTCCTTCACTCTCACTGCGTGCAACGTCTTCCGCAGATACACTCAACCCAATTCATCCTTTTCACCGATAAATGTCCTGGAATGTGTCGTTGGGCAAGTACCAAAGTCGCCGCTCCAACCAAGATGTCGGCCTTGATGTTCCGATCAACATCACTGAGGAGCCGACCAAACAACTCAAAATAGGGCTCAGCGCGCTCTATCCAACTGTCCATCAAACGTCGCTCAAGGACCCTGTCGACATCCCAGCGCGCCACAGCTGCATCGCGACAGGTAGCTGGCTCGTTGGCCTGAAGAGCGAAGCTGGTTAGATGCGGGAGAATCATAGCCCAGAACTGATAGTCTGGCTGAGGGAGGAGTTTCAAATCTGGGGGTGCAGCGGCCAGGCGCGCAATAACGGTCACATTTTTGATTCTGCGGATGTTCTGCTCCGTAAATGCCATCCGAAATAAGTACTGAGCACCTCGCGCGAGGTCTATCTCGAACTGATTGTCTCCGTACAGGACGTCAAGGCACTCTTCGCTAACCTGTTTGCAGACAGCGAGGAGAGAATTCGTGAATGGTAGCAGGGATAAGATACGTGGTGTACGCAGGGCATGATCCTCGTAAATGATAAAGTCCAATCCTCCCCTGGCGAGACTTGCGTTGTTATAGACGACACGACCGCGTGGGATGTACACGCGGTAGATCTGTAGGCGAATCTCAGCAGGGAGGTCGAGGAACGTCATGGGCATGGCACGGCGTTGAAGGTCTTGAGCTGAGAACTTCTTCAGCTGCAGATCTGAAGGATCCAAAGACGACAAGAGTGCATTGAGATTCTTTAATCTATTATAGCTACAATTGATTATAAGGGATTTTTTAATAATGTGAATTCACGAAATGTGCCACATCAATTCGAAAGCTAACATGATTCTTAAGATATCAAGATGTGAATCTTCCTCAAAGCCTGATTATATTGAGAATTAGCCCTAATTCTGTACAAAGGGGCACAGGGTGATGCTAACCTGTGAAAACACTCCTCCGGCTCAGATGTATCCTTCCGATTCCCACTAAACCTTTACCAGAATCTCATAGCCTTCTGTAGGGTATACATTGAATATTTCTTGGACTTCGTCCATCATCCAATCCTTAAATACTGGGTATGTGTCCAGAAAGACCTGGGTATACGTCGACTGCGGCACCATCATCCCCAAGATAGCTCCAAGCCTCCAAATGAATTCATCGTCCCAGAACACGAATGAAATCACCCTCTCATTATTATCAGTGTTGTAATCACGTACATCCATGGAGACATGCAATGAGCCCCTGCGGGACTCAATATAAATCTCACAAAAGTAAATCCAGGAACAATCGGGCATGTTTTCAACATCACAGACCATGTACCATCGTTCTAACGCAATTCTATTTCTATTGTCCTCCGAGAGAAACTTCAAGAAGGGATCATTCCCTTCCTCCCACTGGGTCACAAACATATTATCACCATAGAGAATATCGAGACATTCCTCGCTGACTTGTTTTGAGACGTGGAGGATGTTGTAAAATGGATCTTCGATCCGGGTCCACTGGCCGTTTTTGGCCCATCTCAGGGCACCTTCCGCTAGCTCGACGTGATAGCCGCGAGGGATAACGTAGTCATATATCATGCGGCGCAGTTCGTACGGGAGATGTAGAAATCCAATAAACCCTCTTCGAGCCGGCGGATTGTACATCTCCAGATCGTCATCGGTCGGCTGAGGAGACATTGCCGATAGAGTGCTTTGTGAATCTTCCATGGCTGCGGTGTATTGGCTAAGTAAACAGGAGGATTGGTCAGGGAGGGTGTTGTCCTGTACATTAGGTTCCCTAGGTATCGGAGGGAACTCAAGGCAACCGTTCCAGGCATCAAACTCTATACGTGACGTTGATGAAGTTCTGAAATAAGATTACATTGTTTTGATATTGTTTTCATACTGCATGGGTGTCAATCATGAATCGACTCCTCGTCTCCCATAATATCGACTTCATAACCTTGAGACAGGTACGTATCAAACCTTCTCCAAAGAATCTCATCAGATCCTTATTAATAAGCGAGTCCGCGTCGATGACTTTGGCGCCATCAAGATGATTTCGAGCCTGTCAAATACATCAAATTACGAAGCTTCATGAATTGGACTTCGGGTCGTATATGTCTCTTTCCTAGGCCAGTAAGGTAAACCGAATGGAGACCTGAGATGTCATTACAATCTCGCAATCCGAAATCCCCCAGCGTATAACACATTCCTCCTGGCAAATTATGTCTCTGTTCTTCGCTACGATTATATGTAGAAATGCGTTCATGACTGGCTCATTTTCAGATGAGCAATCGTTATAGGAATTGTCATCGAATGGAAAGCCCCATTTAAACGCAAAATTATTTTTGCCGTAGAGAAAATTCAGACCTTCCTTGCTAACTTGCTCTGAAGCGAGAAGAAAGCTCAGAAAAAGATGGGGATTCAGGTAGCCGTGCCTACTTGAGGCAGCCATTCCAATCCAATGTAAATGAATGACGTTCGTTCATAATGTGTTAGCCCAACAACAACAAAATTATATTGTATAGAAAAGACGTAGATAAAATTAGCTATCAAACATGTCAGCCCGTGTATCTGATATCCTCGGTGCAGGTCAGAGTCAAAAAGACTTCGGAGACAATGCATTTACTACTCATCGAGCAGTAGTTGCCGAGTCTCAAAAACCTCAGTACTCGTCAAGTGTCGTGGCACCGTGTTTTCGACGATGAGCCCGAACTTATACGCTCAAAGTAGATATCCGCATCACAAGTATCAGTGCCATATATGTAACAGTATTGATCCTCCTCTGGATTACAATACATATGCTCCAATGGGGCTTGACGAGCATGCATATAGGAGGACCAACGAATTTCAAGCACTTTAGAACGGATTCTGGCCCTATATTCGTCAGTGAACATAGACAAGTACAGATCATTCCTCCTGAAGCAAATGCTTATGGTCCAAACATGCACAAATACGTTTACACCTTAGAACCCACCCAAAGCCTCCGCACTGACTTGTTTCGAGACCCCGGAAATGTTGTGAAATGGATGTGGCATGAGGTGGTCATCAACCCTGATCGAACACAATTTCACGCTGTTATCTGCATTCAAGGGGGGGAAAGATACAACATTTTAAGGGATGGAGTGATGATAGTCAATTTTGAATAAGACACGGTCCCATTGCCCCATATTTCGTTGTTATGTTCAACAGGCAATACAAGACAAGGAGACAAACTGATACATTCATATTCGTGTGTAATATACTAGACCGCTTGATATTTAAATGCTCTCATGTATCCTTGCATGCTATTTCCCGCTCAGTGCACTTTTGATATCATATCTGTCATGTAATCACAAGATTTTTGCATGTTCATTTCCAGGTAATTATCGACAGTAGTTTGCTGGAAAACTACCTTTAACGCCACGCAATTCGCCTTCCCACCAGTCATCTGTACTGTCGGTCTTCTTTACAACCCGAATCCGATCACCTTCCCTAAACATCAAGTCGCCATCGCCCTGGCCGCCAAAGTCGTACAGAGCCGTGACGTAAATAGCCTGGTTTGCGGATTTTGCACGAGGTGGTGGTGGTGGAGGAGGTTTCTTCTTTCCTATCGCGCTTAACCCCGATCCAGGTGTTGTCGAAGTTGATGATGGTTGTCTACCACGGCTGAAATAGTCGCTCCTGGGAGCTTGACCTGGAGTCATGGGAGTACTGTATTGTTCAGATCCATAATCCGAGGTACTGGCTGCCGGCGACGGGGACTTGACACTGAGATACGAGGTAGCTGACGGAGACGTCGCTAACGTTTCACCAATTTTTGGCTTCGTCCCAAGATTTGGCGCCGGAGGAGCGAGATTGCGGCCGGGCGATGTACTGGATGCCTGACGATTCCAGCTCGGGCGTCGTAGATTGATACCGTTCGATTGGCCTCCGTTACTGCGATCGTGTTCACCACGGACGGCTTTGCCGTTCGCTATGATAGCAAAATTCTCAATCTCTTGCTGGATAGGTAGAAAGTCAGACTTCCAGACCTGGATTACATCCTCCATCGGTGGTGGCGGCGACTGAAACTTCTCTTCCTGGGCATATGTATGAAGAACGGTATAGTAATGGCCGAGCAACGAGTTTTGAAGCTCAATTTGAAATGCAAGAAAGTAAGGTAACAGAGAGAATACTGCGGCAATGAGCGGTGGCAGGTGTTGTCGCAAGTTCTCATCAGCAGAGTTGTATTCCTGTAAGAGTCAGCCGGGCCCCTCGTGATATTGGAGTAAATACGAACCTCTTTGGCCTTCGCCAGTTCTACCTCCGCTTTGGCTAGGATCGTATTGTCACGGTCGGACCGCTTAGTTTTCTTCAATGAGCTATCGACTCTGCTTTGAAAGTGTTCATAGTCCAGCTATAACAAAATGATTAACAATTGCTTCCACCGCCAAGGTCAAAAATCCACTACTGACCTTTTTATCTTCTCGCTTCTTGATGGTTTTCTTCAATGGACTCAGCAGATCTTTTGCCTGCTGAAGCGGACGGATCATGCGGTCTTCTACACCATTCACATCAACCAGCAAGTCCGTCCGCAGTGATTCGAATTCTTGGTTCAGGCGATTGACTCTTTCGAGGGTTGCCACTGGTATTTCTACCGGTGGATTTTTGGTCGCTTCGGAGGAGCCGACGATCGGCGCGTAAACGGACTCAAATTCTTGAACTATGCGTCCTTGATACGTCAAAATCGCTACCCAGGCATCGCGCCAGGCTTTGGTTGACTCAATGATCTATTAATGCGCACCGGATTAGTGCCTGCTTCAACGACATGAATAGAGTAAAGGGCATTGGTCTGTACCTTTGCCAAAAGCTTGTCCGCATTGTCAAAGTCCTTCAGAAGCACGGAGACCTGGCTATCGTCTGCCGACCTCTTCATCAACTTTCCGAACTGCCTGTGCATGGACTGCATGATTGCGGGGCCTTCGATTTGGAATTGATATCAGTTTGATTTATAACAAGATAAAAATATCTCAGTTCGTCTTCACTGCTTCGAATAGGTTGATAAAGTGCAACGATAAACGAGTGTTTCACAGATGTCACGCAAGGCTCGCACCTCCGCGGGGTGGAGGTCAAGCAGAATGGAATCGTTACGTATGCGTACGCGTCTGCCGGATGCTGCGTTAACGCACGAGTAGTTTGACGTCAATCGAGCCAAAATAGGCTGCTGTGTGCGATATAAACAAGAAGTTCAAATGGAGATAACAAGGTGCATGTCAGATGTGTTGATGGACGTCCTCTAGTGAAGGGCGACGCAAGCAAGCAAGGTGTCGACAAATTCCAGGTTTAATTGATACTACTTGGTCTATGAGGGGCCTGGAGCCTTGCCGCCTGAGGGCCGAGGCCACAAACATCCCCTTTGGGACTAGTGGAGGGGGCTTGTGGAGAAATCCAAAACAGGCAAGATGTGCCTTCTCCCTCTTCTCTTCATCTTAATTCTTCGATTTATCTATTATCTATCATATATCGACAGATTCAACTCTCTTGATAACTCTTGCTGGCGACCCAACAGCTATGTGATAGCTTGGAATGTCCCTCGTTACTACCGAGCTGGCCCCAATGGTTACCCCGTCACCTATAGTGACACCCGGCATGATCACAGTGTGACCTCCAATCCAGCAATCATTTCCAATTGTCACTTCTTTCGAGAAGTCTGGAGTCGCTCTTCTCGCCCGTACATCCGTCGGGTGCGTCGCTGCGAAGACACTCACGTTTGGTCCGAACTTTACGCGATCACCAATTCTCACAATGGCGCAATCGAGGATCACCATACTAGAAACGTTTCGATATGTTAGCTGAAGAATTACTATCGAGTACGTCAAACACACTTGAAGTTTGCATAGAAGGCGTCACCGATGATTACATTACAGCCGTAATCAACTCGAAAAGGAGGGTCAATGCAGACTCCTTGACCAACATGCCCGATGACCTCTTTCAGCATAACTTCACGGTCTCTATTCAGCGATTCATCGGTTGCATCGTCAGGGAGATACTCATTGTACTTCTTGACGAGTTTTCGAGCGCGTAGTCGACCTTCTACGAGCTCAGGGACGAATGAGTCATAACTGGACGTTCGTATATTGAGTATATATCAGCAAAGGGATAGAGGTATCCTCACAACATTCCGGATATCATTTTCTCGTAGTCATCACACCATGGTGCGTTGCTAAGCGTCTTTGCAAGCTCAATAAAGTCTGATCTTTTCTCTGTGTGCGCCATGGCGATCGAGTGAGGCTATTCTTCGTTTCTCAGACTCACGATTGCAAGTGTTCAAGAGAGAAACTGATTGTCGCTCAGTTCCAGTGTGGATGAGGGAAAAAATACAAGACTGATAGTAAAAGATGCCTTTTCTCATGGGTGTCTTTTGTCCCGAATAGGTAGGAGAGACGAATTAGGAAACTCGCGAAATAATTGGTCGCAAATGTATACAAAATCTAAATAAGCAGCGAATAGTGTCAGAGCGATGGCTTGAAACATGGCTTTGCACAGCCACTGCCCTTTAAACCTAACCGATTAAGGCAGGAGAGACTGATTAGGAAACGATTACGTGGGGTCTACACCTACCTCTAAAACTAAACACTTTACCTTTTCAATACCCTCTCAGATCTCCTTGATTATAGCAGCCATGTCCTCTTCTTCACCTACCCTCCGCACGAATTCCCTAGCATTTGCCAAAACAGACTGCCATACTTGCACCGCTCATCAACGCCAATGCGATAGGAAACGGCCTAGATGCTCAATTTGTTCTAGCAAGGACATTCTGTGCGGTGGCTATCCCATGCAGTTGATATGGGCCCGAAGAAAACCAGCTGAGCCAAAAGCAAACTTGACTATGAGTCATGGAGATGACCCGTTCTATATCGAGCCTCTATCACTTCAAGCTTCTTATCATACCCAAAATGGGTTGAGCCAGTCCTTGTATCACAGCTATCGCAAATTGGCATTCGTCACTGAGAAATACGCGGACCTGAAGCCTAGATCTGCGTCACCGAGTGATGTTCGAAAGAGGAAGAAGCCTACCTCTCCTTGTGAGATTCAAGCTCAGTCTCCTTCTCAGCGAAGGGGCATCTCAGGAGAAAGTTCAAAACATGGATCATCATTAAAATGCCCTTCGCCTATGGTCGCCGCAGCTGGCTTTTACGGTGAGCCGCGCTATGCATTGTGAAAATAGACTTATTAATGTAAATCAAAAGGAGTTACCAGCTCCATTTCTCATAACGAATACAACGACCAGCCCAGTCCTATTTCTATCATTATTCCACCTGAACCTTCCCCTCACAGCCATAATCAATCCAGCTTGTCCCCTTCTGATAATGCAGCTCACGAGAAGATGAAATCAAAAAGTGAAGACCACAGTGATTGTGGATCGTCGGCTACATGTTCTACCACTGAGAACCACGCCAATCCTCTGTTCATAGACCCACGCCTTCTGATAGCCTTGAGAAGTCCAGTTCTGTACGAGGACTTGTTTGAGAAATACAAACCATTGCTCAACATGTGCAAGTACTATGAATCATATTTGTTAACGATCAAGGTATCTGACTGAGTTCCAGACGATCAAGATTTCTGTATTGTTCCTCTGAGCGGAGATTTTCTCAGCAATCCTTTGCGATGCCGCATAGAAACTTGTCGCGAATCCCAGTCTTTATTACACGCCATTATATCAGTCTCTTGTTACCATGCTCGCCGACGGCGGGAGAGCAAAGACTATTCGACCGCAGATGTTGAACACCATCACAACACCGCCGAAAATATGTATCGCAACGAACTAGATGTTTATACAGATCTAACACAGGGCGTGCGGCTTCTCGATACGGCAATGGTACTATTCTTATGCAGGGTAAGTACTTAGGAGTTTGAACCCCGTGATACCATTGCAAAATTGCTCACGACAGTATAATCTAGGCAACTCAGTCTGCTTTAAGTGATTGGACGACTCGTATCTTAAATGCCGGCCAACTTCTTGAAAAGTGTGGTGGGCCAGGATTTTGGGCCGAAAATCGAAAAAGGCAGGCTCAGGTTACCCTGATTCTATGGTATGTCTTGTACACCCTGATGATCATATGCTTTACTGACTCGTTAAGGTGGGATGCAAATATAGCGCTTCTATCGCGACAGGGCTGCATACTTCCATTCTCATACTTTGAGTCTCTTTTGGCTCTAGAGAAAGACAGGTACTGGAGCTTTTTTGATGTCGTCGGCTGTCCCAGAGAACTGTTTGTTCATCTGATGCAGCTGTCAAGCCTTGCTCAAGAAAATGAACAGGCATTGTCGATGCAGTGGACGAAGTTCGATTTGACTTTGGTCAACAACATACAGGATTCAATAACTAATTGGAAAAACACCAACATATTAGTGATTGAAATGGATTTCTCTGAAGATTCAATACAGCAACAGCGTGATCGCTATCATTGCACCGAGGCATGGAGATATGGGCTCTTGATCTATATCACTCGAGTTTTTCATTGGAATCGAAAGTCGAGCCCACCCAAGACTCTTATCATATATGCAAGATTAATTTTTGAGCACGTTCAGAGTTGTCGTCGCGCCTCGATAATTGCGAAACAGGCATTCTTCCCACTCTTTTTGGCAGGCTGTGAGACTGAAGATCGGTTTTTGAGACAGAGTATCAAAGATTTCTGTGAATACTGGCACACAGCTTCAGGATATGACCTATTTCGGAGTGCTCTATTACTGCTTAAAGACATATGGAGAGAAAAGAATGGGCCCTCCGGCGATAATGTTTGGTGGGGTTCCATTATTGATAGAAAGCAGGAGATTTGTCGACTTCAGGGGCTTCAGATGCAATTCTGTTTTGGATAGCGCCTTCGGATATACCAATTGCTTCGAACCCTAAATAATATCTCCAAGTTTTCTTGAGTCCATGCTTCCCCCCTTGTTCGTCTTGGAGTGCTTCCCTCTTGTCCAAAAGAGGAAACAACTACCGTAAAAGGAAATAGACATCATTCAGTTCTGCAAGACCGGCAGTGGCATATACGCACTATCGAATGCAAAAATAACGTTTAATTAACATACGCTAAGCAAATATTGAAGTACCAATTCATTGTTATCAGAACCGATGGTGATGAGTATCGGGCACATGGCTATAGTGAAAGGGGTCGAGAGTCACTAGTCTCAGCTCTACCAAAGAATTTCTACTTTAATATGCCGTTACTTTCAGTAAGTATGTTGGCAGGATTTATCACCCCTCCAAACTGAGATGAAAACTCTTTATTGAGCTGGAGATTGTTGTCGGACTCCTGCTACAAACCCTAAGGCAGCAACAAGGCATCTACGGAATAAACGCGTCTTCCGCACCACGCGTCAAGCTTCCACTTTCCTTATTCATCATCAATCATCGATTTCTCCAGCAGCGCAACAATTTGAGAATCAGCGCCACGCCTCTCATACATCTCGATATGATGTTGCTCGACATCTCAGCTGGCTGAAATGTCTCTCCCACCCTCTTCGTTGAGTCGCTCAACCCCGACCACTGTTCCTGCCAGCCAAAACACCGCGCCAGTCATCAAATTTCGATGCCTATATACACACGACGTCCGCCGCAAAGCCAAACGCTGGCATGATGGCTACCTCAAATTTCACACCTTTAACAAGCGTGTTATGGTGTACGATGATGCGGGAAATTTCATCGGTGATCACCATTGGCGGGAAAGCCATGATATCCAAGATGGTGATGAGCTGGAACTCGATAAGGGCGTTCTGATACAAGTCAGCGAGTGCATGGAAACCACGCAGACGGATATATCGGTGCTTTTTGAAAAGCGCAAAGCTAGTCAAGAATCTCCGCAACCTCAGAAAACGCCTGCTCCTCAACCACTACCGCCACAATCATCTCACGTTTCAATGTCAGCGTCCTGCGCAAGGCAATCACCCCTTGCAAGACCAGTCAGGCCATTCAACCCACTCAAGCCGCTTAACGATGTTTTGGGTATTCACAGGGGCCCTATTGGCCGCTCTGTAACGCCGCAGTCGCCGTATGATCAGTGCCATCGACCACCACGACCTGTTGAACGCACGCAACAAGAAGATGAACGGCCCGCGAAACGACCAAAATCTACGCCCACATCAGATATGTCGCAGCACAGGAGCACGAATGAGTCGGTGCGGAGTCGACCGGAAGTTGTTGAATGGGACAATCCAACATTTGCAAAACCACCTCCAAAAGCTGTTCCCAGTTCGAGTGTCAGGAAATTATTGGAGAAGTCAACCGATAGCCCTAGAGTCCAGGCAAATAGAACTCGAAGGCCCGTAGAACAAACAAAAAGTCGGGAACAGCCGAGACCAGAAGACCCGAGACCTACCAACAATGCCACTGTCTTGCCAGGAAATACACCACCATCAATATCGAACGAAGCATCACGTAGGGTCCAATCGAGGCCAGAAGCTACGAAACCAACAAATAATCACAGCGCCCCATCAGAAAGAATACGCGAATTACCCATTGAACAAACATCACGGAAAGAGCAGTCAAGATCAGAGCCTTCGAAACCGTCAGCCCAACCTACACCAGTTCGGATTGCCTCAAATGCGCAAACCTCATCCGCAAGGCCACAGGTCTTGTCTGAGAAATCCAAGTCAACCATCAACAGCAATAATGCTCCCATAAACCCACTTCGCATAAGGAACGAAAAACCACGTCAAAAACTCATGTACAGAGCGCTTCTTCCTCCAAAAGGCACCAGAGAGGCGCAGACGAAATCCAAGTCAGTAAACCTTTCGAAACTGAAGAAGTGATTCACGTTGACGGAGAGAACAGTCCCACCTTCGTTGAGAAGTCGCTTGGCGATCTCGATCTAGACTTTCCTCTCTCGGCGTCCACGCTTGCTGTACTCGAGGAATCAAATCCAGAAATTGCTTCGGTGCAAATACAAACACCAAAGGTCTCTAGATCACAGAACTCGCAAACGAAATTACTGAATCGAATACCAACACATGCATCAGTATATGGTCCGCTTGCTTCGCCGGCTGGAGTGGAATTGCAAAACGGCATTGAAGATGATTTAGCCCTGTTACTCGCGTCGTCGCCCATAGGACCTGATCATAGTAACAATGAGGCCTTTGGAACAGGACCAAGAGCGCCTGTCATGCGCAGTAATTCTGATATATCTCACATGGTTCCAGAATCTGCGCCACCTAGATCAGCTCCTACTGAGAATCTAGACTCGGTAGCGGAAGCACTTCCCACAACGGCCATCAAACGGAGTGAGCGCGTCTTTCGCAAATCCCACTCAGATACGAACGCTCTACGGAACCTTGAAAACGCAAGCAATGGCCTTTCTCGGCCGTTGGCTACAACGGGGCCTCCAAGGAATCAGAGGAATGTTAGTACTGTCAGAACTGAATCTGGGCCATGGACTGCAGATGCATTGGACTTTTTCGACTGGTGGCCACCTGGACGTCCGATGCCTGCATAGTACTGACATGCCGTTCACGAGATATGATATAATGTGAAATTTGATTGCATAGATACCATTCGCATACCATTAGTGTTACGAGAAACTACAACAATATACCCTATATAACTACTTGTGCTGTAGTACATCTTCTGAATCAGCACTCGGCCGTATAAGCTGTCTTATCTTCTCTCGTATCTTCGTATGCTGCTCAAAAGCATAGCCATACCCAGTCAAATTCTCTTCGTCCATTGGCCGTCCAATGATCTGAGGATCAATCCTTCAAGAACCCAGGTCAGCACCTAAGAGACCTTCTTGAATTAGCGAATGACTGCTTACGGAACCCCTCATCCCTCGATAACAATATCTTAAAATTAACTGTACACTGTGTCTGCATCTTCGGGGTGATTCCCCATGGGAGCCGTGATGATAGGCCATGCCAGGGTAGCAGCTATGCTCGTCGCATGAATAGCCGAGATAGGAAGTACGACAGCGTGCAAGGAATTGTGTTCCAAGGAATTTTTGACTCCCTTTTCGGCATAGTCAAGGGATTTGTGCAGCATGTCCTAGTACTCATCACTCGTATCAGTCGAATTGGAAATAGCTTGTTCGAATGAAACAATATCGCTGTCTGGGAAGCACTTGCTGGCATCCTTTTTTATGAATTCAATGACATCCTCGAGAGACCTGATTTTATGCAGTTTGACAAGGACGTCTTGGAGAAATGCATTCAGGGGGTCCTTAAAATCACGCAGAAGAATGAGATCGAATTTCAGGCTTTGAATGGTTCCAAGCCAGCAAAGTCAGTACTGTCGATCACAATAGCTCTAGTCTCTTTTAAGAGCTACAATTGCGCTTTCAAAGGCAATATCTACGTTTTTCGTTCCTCTTTCCACAACGTTTCGAGGAATACCAATGCGGATATTCTTCAATGCGAGCGAGCTACATTTAGCCGTGAATAGAATAAAATGTTTGGCAATTTTTTTTTGTCAATGCCAACAATTGTGAATGCATTCGAAAGACAACTATTCAAGTATTAGAGTGCTTAGAAACCAGATATCTGATCAACATATACATGTATATGGACTTGTTCAAACTCCCAATTGTCTAGCCTTTCTTGGTCAAAACACCAGAGATATAAGGAAGCGTAGTCTTAGCGAACCTCCTCTCCAGCTCAAACGATTTCCAGCCTCCATCCTTGTCCGCCGCTTTGCGAAGATACGTCTCCGTGTCTCGGTTCAGATGGCAATCACCAATGTAATACCTCCAGCCCAATGCCATATAGACCGTCTGCATGACCTTGGCAAAGAAGTCCCCTCCTTTGCGGCCAAATAGTGAATAGGGATTGACCACGTGCTCGACAATGAGCATTTGTCCACCAGGTCGTAGCAGAGAATATAGACCTGCGATCGTCTCTTCCGGGTCTGGCATTGAACACAGAACTCGAATGCAGACGATTGTATCAAAGACACCATCTTCATTGACTTGGACGCCCTCTCGTTGCAGTGCATCGACGAGTTGCTGCTTCTCAGCACTGGCGGACAATATATGATACTTCGACTCGAGTCCGTGGGTGATGATGCGCTTACGCAATTCCCCGTGTAGGCCTACGCACGGCTCAGGGCCATAGATAGCCGAGACATTTTTGGCCGCTGGCTCAATGAAAAACGGCATCTGTGTGCCTGTGCCAGGTCCGATGTCGAGAACAACTCCACGAGCTTTTTTAAGTAGTGGTGGAATGAGAGCGCCCGAGGCTCTTAGCTTGCTGATGTCGGGGACACCTTCGTCGTTGACGGTGACATCTTGCGGCCCGGCAAATTCGATCCAGAAGCGTCCAAAAGCTTCATCCCGGACTTGAGCAGATCGAAGAATAGGTGCGAGGATCTGCCCGCGTCGGAAGATGGTTTCCGATACGACGATAGCGTAGTCTATAACAGTTGTTAGTTTCTTGTACAGTTGATACACGTATAACAACTGCCAAAGTTGGGTCTGTGTATAATGAGGGCAATTGGGAGGAAAGTACGTTTAAAAGACCACGCCAGCAGAAGAGCAGGGCCAAACAGGCCTGAGATGTACTCGCTGAAGCTTGGTGGGGGGTCAACATCCTCCATTTTGATGGGATGGCAGAATTGATTCTATCTTCTCAAATTTCTCTTTTGTAGAAATGTGGGAAAAAGAAAAGTTCAGCTAGGAGCATGGAAATAAAAGAAGTATATAATCGCAATGGAATGATCTGATGGGCGGAATTTCATAGTGGATGACTCAGGCTAGTGGGCAACTATACGCAGTTTAGACTAGTTGCATGCCGCTTTTATTGCAAAATGTACGGTGATTCGATAAAGCGGCTTAACTAAGCGTCTGCTTTAGGCTTGGTCTAGCCCTAATCTCTTATCTGGTGCGGAGTAGTAACTATTGTGGCTATATCTTGCGTGTGACATCGAAGCGCAGCTATCAATAGTCTCGCTAGAGTCCGTTCGTGGCTTAGCCAGGTCCTGTATGACAAGTGTATAGACGGGTTTCAGTTGAAACATAGCCGGTTGTGCCGGCTTTGTGGGCCATTCTCTTCTATGTAACTCCCAATTCCCCAATGTTTAGAAGCTTAGGGTTTCAATCATCTACAAACCGGGAGAGTCTCCATGTCACCATAAGTATTAGGTAGTTGCTGATGTTATATTAGTCATTTCCGGATCAGACCTTCTACAAGTATTGCAAGAAACGGGAACTTTCTGGCAACGGCTATCGTCGGAATCAACCTCATACCCCTTTGAAGATACAGACTATAGTTGATATCAGAAGTCTCATAATCTGCCAATTCGTCATACACTGCCCTCCATATAAAATCATGCTGTTTGATAATCTTCAATGGCATGTAGTGAGCACAAATAAGCCCCACAAATCATGACATTTTTTTGTGACACGGTCAGTATACGAGCTAAGTGACGTGATAGCAGCAACGACAAATTCTTTGCATACTGTATATACAATAGTAATCTAGATTGATCATATAGCGATGAATCAAGAAGGAAATAGTTCCAGGAATCTATTTTCCTCATAGTACTTGTGTATGGTACACATATGTTTGACTTTGCCGAAAGAAGTGCGAGGCTCAAATTTGCACGTACAAACTAGTTATGCCGCGAAGTTGTTTGCCACAGAGCATGTTGATGTCTGATAGATACTTTGAATGATATGCCATCTAGCACTGACATCTCTGCAAATCATGCGCGTAGGAAAGATAGAAAAATCGCTAAGCGGCCCGCAGCTCAAATGCATCTGGAATGAAGGTTTCGAATATCATAGTTTTATAGGCATCCGTACCTACGCCAATGGACAAAAGTAATAATGATAATGATGAGAGGTAAATACAATTATAATGAGTGGGTGACGGCCGTTCTACCAAATCAAAAGTCCTCGAAAACAAAACGGAACAGAGAACTTCAGCAGCAGAAACAGAAAATAGAAAGGAAAGCATTAGAATGTTCAAAAAGAATGAGAAGACGCATTTTGCACCCGGGCGTTAATGTCAGCAGTCGATATACAGAAAAGGCCACTTTCAAAGGAGCCTACTGTATAAGTCCATGCCCCCGGTGGGATGATAAGTATGACGGATTAATAACAATAGTGGTGATAACAAAAGAGTGGAAATTTGTAATCAGATAGATAACCTGCACATATTTTGAAACGCTAACACGATTCAACTCCGTCCGTATTTAAAATGAACCAGAACCCAAGACCCAAGCAAATCTGCATTCTGGGGTCGAATGCTCGCACAAAGGAAACTCGTTGCCACAATATATAGCGGGATCGTTCCGTAATTTGGACTGATGACCAATGACCGAGGTTAGGAGGTATGATGGCGATTCGGTCAGAAAAGGGCGTATAGTCGCGGTACATTAATTGTGATGATGATGGTGATGGTGGTGATAATGAGGGCTATATGAGTTTGATAGTCGTTTTAGTCCGGGGCTGAACCGGCTTGTTCTTGAAAGAGACCCGACATCATGCTTGCCTACAGAAACGTCAGTATGATGATTATAGATAAGTGAAAAAAAGTTGAACTCACCATCACAGCATGCACGGACGTTCTCTAGGCGATCGGATTCACGCTCTTGACGCTCAATGACCTGCCGAAGATCCTCTGCACTATCGTGCTCAGCACTGTTGTCATAAATGCTATCAGCCTGGACAGGCGTATGTCTGCCTCGTCGGCTTGCAAAAGACCCTCGAATTGTCGCATTGAACACACTGCTTATGCGGGATGATGTACTCTGTCGATATTGATCCTGACGAAATGTAGAGTTATGCTGGGAGCTCGGTGCAGGCGACACACGGCCAGGAGTGACTGCTGGGCGTACCGATAGTGACGATGGAGCACGCGGTTTTGAACTGTTAGTCTTTACACTCTGGTATGATGACACGGACATCCGGGGCCCTGTTTGGCGTGATGTGCTTCGAACACCTGGGTTGAACTCATCTACATCCTCTGCAGTGATTTCGTGCGTTGATTGTTGCTCATCGTCGGTTCGGAGGAGCAGATACGACAAAGAATTGAACCATGTTTCGTGTCGTTGACTCGTGGCAGCGGTCAAACGAATGCGACGACCAGGGGTAAGAACCTCCAGACTCTTGCGGTGTAGACCAGGAGGATAGGGATTGTCGTCTGTGACCACACGAACAGCTTCAATTGCAACATGCTTGGCTTTGCCATTATGCTTGCCTCCAGTTGCTGGATCTTGATCACTCCAGTACAGCGTACGAGTGTAAGGATGGACCCAGAAGTAACGACGATGACGTGTACTCGATATCTCTCCTGACACCATTCTATGAGTATACTTCCATAGATACTCTCCAATCATTGTCTGCGTGATAGCTTGGATCATACGAGGATCTGTGCCGGGGCGGATACCTTGAGGCAACTCATCTCCAATATGAAACCTAGCCTCAAGCTCAGAAGCAAACGATGATAGTGAAGATCTCCGAGTAGACGCTTGACTTTCCCGACCTGAACGAGCACGAACCGAAGCAGCAGCCCCGACGCTCTCACCAGGGGTTTTGGGACGCATAGTGTTCTTATACGCTGATGCTGGAGCAAGAGGAGGGCCCATTGTACCAGTTGTACCCTGAGAAGTTTGTGCTGCAGCTATAACTTGTTTATGATCGGCTGGTAGAGGAGGGCGAAGGCTGGAAGAGGAGCCCCTTCTGAGGCTTGCGGAGCTCCCCGGCCGCTTGGGTGTCGTTGTTTGAATCGTTGGTATCGTGCCAGCGTCGACAATTGGGGTTTTGGCCTTCGGCGTTGCACCGGGAGAATTGAACGTTGAATCCATGCCATTGACAGATCTTGGCTCAGATGGTGTGAAAGGGCGGGAAGCCATGCGCTCCAAGAGCAACTGGTCAATCTGCTTAGACGATAAGGTCGTCTGAGAGGCTTGGTCGGTATGCTGTACAGTGCTTGGTCGTCTCTCGCGAGAAGTGCTATTTCCAGATATATCGTTCAAAGGCAAAGTTGTCTCCTTCGCCTGGTTCTCAATATCTACTTGTTCCCGAGATTGACTTGTTTTATCTTCGGAGACGAAAATCGTAGATGGCTGCTTGCCAAGTTGCGTATCAGTACTACTGATTATTATAGCTGATTTGGGTCGTTCTGGCGCGTCTTCCGCAGGTAGGATCGGTGCGATCACGGGAGGAGGGATGACAGGCTCAACCGGTAGAGTCTCTAGAGACTGGATTGAGGCAAGCGACAGAACTGGAGAGGCCAGTTGTGGTTTTTGTGGCAGAGCCAAGGGCTCAGTGTGCATGCTATAGATCGAAGACACAGACAACCGAGGGAGCGGCGCAACAGGTGTTTCTGGTACCGGTACAGGGATAGGGACTGGTTCAACATGAGGTAATGCAAACGCGATGGGCTGGGTGTCCTCACTGCATATGGGCGACAGCGACAATTGTATAGGTTCGCTTTGTTCGATATCTTCGATGACGGGAATGTCCTTAGGTTCGAAGATCTCTGCCGCCACAGGTTCAGTGGCCTGATCGACTATGACTGAGAAAGTCAATTCTGGAGTGAAAGGTCTGACTGGAGTTGTCTCTATGGTATTGATGCTTGAGAACTCCAAATTGTAAACCGGAGGACTTGGAACCTCGCGAGTAACGTCTCTATCCTCGTTTGTCGCAGACTCATCCCAAATTGTCTTTGGCGGAGTAGGGAAAGCCGTTTGGTGGTCGCCATTTGGTCCCGGAAACGGTTTCGAAGGCGTGTACTGAGTTGCCGAATCTACCAGATCTGGTGAGTATGTCTCAATTGATTGCTCATTGACTGCAGCTGGCTCAGGAACTGGAACAGGAAGTGCTTCAGGCTCCCAAGCGTCCGTCATTGTAGAAGAATCGACCATCGAAGGCTTGACAATAATTGATGCTTGAGACGGTTGCCTAACCAGGGTGACTGAGTTTTGGAGTGGAGTGGATGGCTGGGATAGCATATGTGTGGAGCGAATAGGAGTACCAAAATCACCGTCACTACCGGGACTACCAAGTTCTTCGAGTTCTGCAAATAAGCTCTGTCCCATGGGTGCTGCGTTTTCATGCTGAAATGAACTGGCAGGCGAGTTTTGAGCGCTGGATGTTTCGTGGACAGAAGATGCCATTGGAGCCTCTCCAGATGGTCTAATTCGTCGGAATCCACCGCGACTGACTCTGATACGGCTACGCTGCGATTGGACTGGCGTGTGAACCTCTTCACTATCGTCATCTGACGTAGACGCAGTGCTCAAATAAGAGATCCTATCGCCTTGCCTTGAAGTGAAAAGCTGAGAAGGAACCTTCTTCGGGCGAGTACTTCCTTGACGAGGGGTCCTCTTTGTTTCGGTTTCAGTCAAATCACCATTGCTATCCTCGGCCAAACTTTCAGCGCCAGTCTGGAAGGCCTCGCTTTCAGTAGCAGTCTCTCGCTCGTTAGCCGTTTCGAAGGCATCATCGGTTTCGGCAGCGGTTTGGTAAACATCACTGAGATCATTTGCGTGTCCCGGAGAGCGCTTGCCCCGAACCGTACGTGTCGGGCTTGCTTCGCTTGTGTGATCTTCCCAGTCTGACTCGTCCAAGATCTCGGTGCGTCCCCTTCTGCTAGGTCCAAGTAGGTCGGAGCGAGGAAGTGGCTTTTTAAAGGTATCGGCTTTGACCTTTTGGCGTTTAGTGCCGCTTCCAGGGGGATTGGTCTCACGGCGGCGAGTCTCTAGCTCATCCCTAGCTTCTTGCAGCATTCGCTTGAGTTCAATCTTTTCTGTCTTTTCGCGATGGATGTTGCTCTTGAGATTCTGGATCATACGATGAGCGTGACCCAGAGAGCTTCGTAGGGTTTCAGTTTCCAAATGACCGTGTCTTGGCGTTTGCTTGTTGGGCGACGGAGGTGGGGAGCTTTCGGGAGTATCTTGATCTGGCATCGTATCCTCGATGTCAGTCAACCGGGGACGGGGAGTCTCAGCCTCCATTCGTCTACCTCGCATGGATGCAACGGCCATGGCGAGCTCTTGGTTCTGAGATGTCAATTCCTCGACTTTGGCCTGGAGAATGACTCGTTCCGCATCTCCACTGGTCAAATTTCTTCGCAACAAATTTGCTTCGGAATCGTGTGCTTTCTGGGTAAGAGCCTGATCCTCCAGCAATTTTCCATGAGCCTGCTTCAACTCCTCCATTTCACGCTCGATACCCGTCTTCTCGGCTGTTAGAGAGCTCAAGGCACTGGTGAGCTTGGTTTCGCGCTCTTGGGCATCTTTAACCGCAGTCATGAGCTCGTGCATCTGAGTTTCTAGGTTCCAATTTTCATCTTTATAGCGTTGCTCGCTCTCATCGAGAGCACGGATTCTTTGCGTAAATCCTTCGGCTTCGAGCTCCAATCTTGAGTTTTCTAGATTTGCTGCTTTCAAAGATTCTTCTCGTTCGGCCAGAAGTGCTTGTAATTGGCGAACCTGTGCCAGGAGCGAAGTCGAAATCTCGGTAGCGAATTCAATGTCATGGACACGGCTTGAGGGCTGATTGCGTTGTTTACGTGAAGGGACGCTGACTTTGGAAGGCGATGCACTTGCTTGGCTTGTGAAGACGGCAGCCGCTGCGGGTGACTGATTTGAATTGTTAGTATGCATGTGCTCCTCAAAACTCAGATATAACATACACGTGGATCGATGCCTGGAGTACCCTCCCCACCACTTACTGCTCGCTTAGGAGCCAAAAAAGCACGCGCGCTATCGCGACCAATCTCATTGTACTCTTTCTCTAGTTCGACCAGCTTTTGTCGTAGTTCCGGGCTGATCTCGCTTTCATCTCGATGCTGGTCAAGTTCGTGAAGCTTGTCGGTAAGTTCTTTCTGTTGATTGACTAGTGCTGTGCCGAGTTTCGACGCCTCTTGTAGTCTCCGTTCGGTTTCCGCCAAATGCGCCTCCAGGGCTCGCTTGGCTTGGGATGGCGAGGAGGAATTTAGACTGAAAAGTTGTGTATCGAAAGATGAATACCGGTGAGGCTCTCGAGTGCCCGCGAGCCCATCGGGGCTCGAAATGAAGGGGTCCTCCATGATCGATAGACGGCTTGGCTCACTCCCAGATACCAGCGTGTTTCAAGTCGCTGGAGCTGGAAGTAAGTGGTGCGCGTAATTGATATGACCAAAGTGACAAAATGAAATGTTTGGTCAACAATTAGTTGCGACCGAGGGGTATCGACGATCTGCAATTCGGTGATATACTATGCGCGCATAATTCGTGAAGAATACCTCGGGTTGCTGTGCTGTCCCTGGCTGGCTGATGAGTAATTTCGTGCCTAAAAGACAAGGCAATTCGGCTGTCTTGGCGTCTAGATCAAAAGATAACCGGGACCGGTGAAGCGCATTCGCCAAAAGACTCACAAAGCGAGCGAAAGGAAGGGGAGTATGAATATGTTGGCGGGGTCCGGAGTAGCCAGTCGTCGCTCGTGTCGGATGGTTTATTAAGTAAGTATAACGATTTGTTGACTGGGCAAGTCAGGTACGCGTTGTGGGTTTCTTCTTGTCTGGTTGTGTATGGGCGGGAAGGCGGCAACCGCGCGGGCTGGATCCAGCGAAACCGTAGAAATGATCACAACACGTCAAATTTGCAGACTGTGCAGATCTCCAAATAGGCACCAATTGGATGGGTCGGAAGGTATTTTGTCAACAACCGACAAGTAATAAAGAAAGAAATATTCAAAAACGGGTAAAAGTGCAAAGGAAAGACAAATGAAAAATATGATGCTCGCAATAGAGCTGAGCGCGCAGACTGTCGACGTTGCTGAGCAGTAAGCAAAACACGCACAAAGACCAAAGGAACGTGGAAGGGAAAGAAACGAAGGTAAGAGAGAGAGAATGAAAGGGATGGAGGGAGTAGCTGTTAGTTCATTCGTAGTTCTATGTGGTACGTACTACGTGCGAGTTCAGAACAAGCAGTAGACTCACACACGCAACACAACACAACAAAACAACTCAAGAGAGAGAGATGAGGAGGAGCTGGCATCATTCAGTTGCATTTCTGCACCCCAAGCAGGGGCCATGTATCATTGTGTACAGAGGAACTGCAGATTGTATCTGTAATTTACACATGGGGTATCAGTGGCTGTGTTATGTATTGTGTTACACCAGTAAGAAGCTACAATCTGGGTGTAGCCTGTACTAGTGCCCCATTTTTAACCAATCTGTAACTACCTGCGTATTTGATGAAATGATGATTACCAAATTGTGTATTGGCCTCAGCGCTTTCAACAGTTGACCACGGCAATAGCTGGCCCTAATCTATATCTTTTCAGCAGAAATTGGGAACATGGGCTCCCACATTTCACTCTGAAATTCAGGATTGCTTATTAATATAGAGATATCATGAAACAAATATCAATATTCTCCCATACCATTTGTCACAAACAGCCATTTTAACGCGTAGAACAACCGCGGTGTAATTTCAACGTATTTTCATCACGGGAACTACCACGTAGTATAATAAGTAAACAAAACCTTACTCAAACAAGCTACCACTAAAGCGTTTTGGGACTAAAGCCTGAATTTTATAATCATGTGACGTCGATGCCGAGACTACCACGGCAGAGGATCAGCTAACAAACCCACAAGAGGCTAAGATTGATAATCAATCACGTGCAGGATCTGTATTATGTAAGGAGAAGCTTCCATCAAATTGTCTCCACAGTTCAACGCCACCTGCATCGAACTCCATATTGAATGAATTATTTATTTCTTCATCGACCTCCGTACATACTACCTCCATAGCACCTGTTGTCAATCTAGGAGCATACTATCAGAATGGCAGACGAAACAACGGCAGGCGCAGATTGTCCCCAAGTCACATTCAAAAAACGCTCCACAAAAGCAAAGTCCAATTTTCGCAAACGTGCAGCTACACCACCCGATGCTGCTGCTGCCTCCGACTCCGACTCAGATTTTGTCTCCTCAGACGACGACGAAGGCCGCAGAATCAAACGTCGCCGCAAAACTGCCGTTGTCACAGCTTCCTCCGCAGCGAATAAGCTACACAGCAAACTCGACGAAGATAAACCCGAATACGCCTCTGCAGCTCCGCTAGTGAAATCTAACGATGCCACGAAACAGACGAATTGGTTCGATGAAGCTGTAGAAAAGAATGGCGATGATCTCAGCGCGAAGAATCTCCTGGGCAGCTCACGCGCAAAGCCTGGAACAGTCATCACGCCCTTGGCGGATGGAACGTACAAGGGTGCCACGAACTATCAATCATTCATTCAGAAAAATCCCGATAGCGCTGGAAAACAATTCGGTCCTATGAAAGCCGCGACAAATATTCGTACAGTCACATTTACGGATATGGCACCGGATGTGTGCAAAGATTATAAAAAAACGGGATTTTGCGGCTTTGGCGACTCGTGTAAATTCGCGCACATGCGGGAGGATTATAAACATGGCTGGCAACTCGATAAGGACTGGGAGGTGGAGACAAAAGGGAAGAAAGTCGCTGGTCGCACTGTCGCCTCGCTAGAAAAGCGTGGTCAACAGGCCGCAGATGACGAGGACGAGGATGAAGAGATGTTGGAGAAGATCCCGTTTGCGTGCATCATTTGCAAAGAATCATATAAAAATCCAATTGTGACGAAATGCGGGCATTATTTTTGTGAGTCCTGCGCTCTACAGAGGTATAGGAAGAATCCTTCATGTGCAGCTTGTGGTGCGGGGACGGGAGGCGTATTCAATACGGCAAAGAAGTTGAATCGGTTGCTAGAGAAGAAACGTGAAAGGGCAAGGAGGCGCCAAGAGCAGGCTATTGAGAATGGAGAAGAGATTGAAGACGGAACCGAGACTGTATCCTGATATCTTGCTCTTCTCTGCGAAAATGTATATATATATCAAAAGCTGATAGATCAATCCAATGTTCGTTGGGAATCAGTTACGATATTCTTCAACAGGAAAAGATGTAATTAACCCATGGTATAGATACTGTTACAAGCCCAACACAATGGATTAGCCCTTCCGATCAAAATACTCCTCCACTCTTTCAACCAAATCTGCTTTTTTACCTGCCGCAGAGAGTTTCTTCTCAGTCAAAAATTCCTTCAAAACCGCAACCGTCAGCTTCGACAAATTGCCGCTATTGTAATGGCTCTGCACTTCAGCTGTCGCATTTCCGCCATTGGCACTTTCATCCTTGACCTTTTTAGCTGGCTTGTCTTCTGCAGCGGCATCGTGAGGCTTCCCTCGCTTGGCCAATGTTGAAGTCTTTGGTTGATCTGTGTACATCTTTTGATATTGTTTTTCGAGTTCTTCTCCCCATTCAAGGACATAGTCTCCTGCGCGTTTGTCAATCTGTTTGTATCTGGGTATTGTTTTGTCTTCGGCTTGCTCCGGCAGCTCCTCATCAAGCGCCAGTGCTTGTAGTATGCGATAGTGCCATTGTAATGATGGGTTTGGATATTTGCGAGGATCGTAGTGAGCTTTAGGGAGTTGCAATTGCTGCACGATAGTGCGCATGTGGTCAATTAATGGTTCTGGAGCCACCACCAGATTTGTTTCTGGATTCTGTCGAATGTCGTCTGCAAAGGGTAAAGGCAGAATCCACAAACCCGATGGAAGGAATTGATTGCCGGTGTCATCCACTTTCTCCTCGCCGGGGAGCAAAGCAGCTAATACGGGGGTTGCATTCTTGCGTGGAATGAACCACACAAGGCCGATCTTCTCGTCTTCTAATAGCTTCTGATGTAAAGCTGCAAACACCCTGGTCGAGCCGACGAATTCGTCTTCATTCGGGTATATGAATGTAGGGTGTTTGATAGATGCCCAGATCGGTAGCGACGATCTCGGCTTGAAACCTATGATTCTGATGACAGGGTCGCCAAAGTTACGTAGTTTTGCCTGTTCTTCTATGGTAAATGAAACTTGTTCTCCGCCAAATTTGTATGCTTTTCGAATCTCTGTTTTCTCAATGGTCCTTGCTGTATCATCCGCAATCTGTGTCGTTGTGCCCTTCGCTAGTGCCGGCTTCTCGCCACCAAGCCAGACGTAACAGCTCCTAGATGGCTCTTGTCGTTTGAAAATTAGGTATCCAGTAATGGATATCTTGAAGTTTGGACTGAACTCGAGCGGAATCTTGAACAGAGCTCGACGTGGAACTGATCTTGAGTTGACAGATGACAAGAGGGAATTGAGTAGCGAGATACCATCACCGCTTGCGTTGGGGACTTGGGTGCCAGCGGCAGTAAATGCAGACGCTTCCGGGTCTCCAGGTGCAGTTTTGTAAACAATATCCTTCGTTCATTAGTTGTAAGGTATTACTTTCTTGGAAAGATTCAACAACTTACATCGTAAAACTTCGACCTGTCAAATTCGTGCTCCGGCTTCGAGATTGGGAACAACTCAATAAGGACACCCAGATCATAAAGGTCCTTTGCTCGTACTGTGGCCGCAGATCGCATCGTACGGTCTTCAGCGTGAGGATTATCACTATCCGTAATTATGAAAAGCCGTCTCGACAGAAAATTTGAAGCTTTCGAGGTGAATATCTGATTGGCACAAAAGAGCGCATTTGCCATTGAAACTCGTTCCTTCGAGGGAACCAAGATTTGATTCTCTTCTTCCTCGTCTTCGGCTAATGCACGCAGCGACTTTACATCGTTCGCATCAGGGACATCAAGATCTGTGAACAAATAGCAATGGGGATAGGATAGACCGCCACGGCTATTCTCATCTTCGTCATAAAACTTGGAAGCTTCTGTTCCAAAGAATAACACACCCATCATATCCTTCGGATTTGAAATGATGCGCTGTTGCATTAGATGATAGGCGCATTTGATGGCAGCTTTTGCGGGTGATTGTGGCTCTCCCTTGCCTGACTCTGACGGACGAACCGCTAGCATGGAGTCACTGATGTCGATAGCAAAGAGTACGGCATCTTTGACGGATTTATAGCCCTATGTCATTTAGCCTTCTACATAATCGTGGCGAAGAGGAACACAACATACAGTTTCGTCGAGCTCCTCTTCCTCCTCCTGGTAAGTTTCATCGTCCGCAGCGGGGTTGCTGTCAGCCATCTTTTTAATCGCTGTCTACACCACCATATTCAGTGAGCTGTTGATAGCAAGATGAAAAGAAGTAAGTAATTGGCACTGAACAAAGGACTTTGCTGCCTATGGCTATGACGTGTCTTGGCAGACGCGCTCTCCCACGCGGTGACACGAACACCACGTGATAATATCTCTTGCCTGTTTGGGATGATTAGTTTCCCGGGCTTTTGATTGGCCCGATCAGCAACGAGAGCTTCCCAGGTCCTCGGAACTCGGAGGTGCTGTTAATCGGGGGCCATTTCATGACAACAGCAGAACTGCTCCGAACAATCCTTGTACGCTCGTTATTATTCTATTCGCAGCTGCAGTGTTTCCTTCACATATGCTGTGCTTCCAGTTGCAATTGCTACATCTCAAATAAAATGGCAATGCGCTCTTCATTGACACTGCCATGTCGCATCATCTCCCAAAATTCCTCCCACAATGTCCGGCCTGCGACACGGCTCGTCAATCGGCCATTGAACGGATATGGATTTGCGACAGCAGCTTCGTTGCCAAAGAAGGGTTCCAAAGGACCTACAGCCATGGTTCTGTTGAATATGGGCGGCCCATCGAAAGTCTCTGAAGTTGAAAGCTTCCTAAGTCGTCTCTTTGTACGTCGAATATTCCTCCTACATGTAATTAGACTAACATTTGCCAGGCCGATGCCGATTTAATTCCTCTAGGCCCGCTCCAAAAGTACCTAGGACCGCTCATCGCTCGTCGTCGCACTCCCAAAATTCAAAAACAGTATTCCGATATTGGAGGAGGATCGCCAATCCGCAAATGGTCCGAATACCAGTGCGAAGAAATGTGCAAGATACTCGACGAAATCTCGCCAGAAACAGCGCCCCACAAACCATACGTGGCCTTTAGATATGCGGATCCATTGACGGAAGAAATGTATAAAAGATTACTGGAAGATGGTTTTGGAGGAGGAAACGGCGGCCGAGCCATCGCCTTTACTCAGTATCCTCAATATTCGTGTTCTACCACAGGGAGCTCTCTAAATGAGCTATGGAAGTGGAGAAATAGGTTAGAAGGATCGCGCTCTGGACAAGATTCGGCTGGTGCGATTCAGTGGAGTGTGATTGATCGATGGGCTACGCATCCTGGGCTGGTGGAAGCCTTTGCGAAGAATATCGAGGATCAGCTAGCTACATACCCGGAAGAGAAACGCTCATCTGTAGTTATTCTATTCTCTGCTCATAGTTTGCCTATGAGCGTCGTCAACAGAGGTGGGTCTTTTTGTGTTCTTTTAAACTCTTTGGACGTACTGACATGAGTAGGTGATCCATACACGGCGGAAGTCGCGACAACAGTCCACGCAGTTATGCAGCGCTTGGGGTTTTCCAACCCCTACCGGCTGTGCTGGCAGTCACAAGTCGGGCCATCAGCATGGCAAGGCGCTCAAACAAGCCACACTGTCGAGAACTACGTCAAGAAAGGCTTTACCGACATGATCCTTGTGCCTATTGCGTTTACCAGCGATCACATTGAAACCCTCTACGAACTAGATAAAGAAGTAATTGGTGAAGCCGGCCACGCTGGCATCAAGCGGGCAGAGAGTCTGAATGGCAACCCGACATTCATTCGTGCCTTGGCTGACATCGCGAAGACTCACTTGGAGTCGGGAGAGAACTGCTCGCGACAGATGACGCTGCGTTGCCAAGGGTGTAACAGTGAGCGTTGTTTGGAGCAAAAGAAGTTTTTTGCTGGAGATAATCTGAAGTCTCTTGTACGATAGTCTATGTACTGTGTATATTTACCTGAATGAAAGCGCATTCTTATCTTATCACAGCACTCTGAAGGCTAACTTGCCGATTGTTACCAACGGGCTGTATTGGTATTGAAACATGTGACACTCCGTGTGGCCCCAAATAGGCAGTTGTCGGGAATCGGGAATGCGGACAATGGCACCCTCGTTTAGCTTCATTGTTATGTTCATTATTCCTGTATTTGTGTAAGGTATGCCACTTCCTTACAAATCAACTGCCTCCCCGCCTTATCAGGCATAGTAGTCCAACTTCCAACTTCTGCAGTCCCAGCCAGACGGGTTGGTTACTTGATGTAATCACTTGTAACCCGGAACTGAACGTTATTTATCTTTAAGTCCGATATGGATGTACAAGTTTGCTGGACGTCCCAAACTTGAATCTCTTTCATATCGACACAACTTTCTTTTTCATCGTTATATGTGCTCAGTATTTTCTATGTCATCGGCTCTATACCGTCAGATAAATGCACCATTCAGTCGCGTCCAGCGCATTTCCTACCCTGTTCGGAGTTTACGATCCTTAGCTTGATAAGCCCAAGTACCCAACATTCCCGCAAAGGACTCGGCATCGCGGTGACTTAGGAAGTGCCGGAAGTTCATCGCATAGAAAAGAATCCTATCGCAAAGACTGTCGCACTTCAGTTTTCACCCATGTCTACTGTAGGAGGCGATGCAGCTATTGCTGTGGACACCGATCAGGATGCACGTGTCCTGCATGAAGTGGAATCTTTAGGCGCATCCGAAACGTCTCTCTTGTTACCGGCTTCCGGGGCGGAAGACGAAGAGCCTGAGTTTGGCGACAGTATAAATAAGCCATGGCTGGGATCGCCGGAATTTGATGCGAAACCCTGGTGGAGGCGACCAAATGTATGCCATTTTCTGATATTTTGTCATTCAATCTAATGTTTCTAGGTCTGGTATCTGATTCCGCCTACTGCTCTTTTCACCTTTGCGTTTGGTGGAGCAGCCGTACCTAGAATCAACCTGATCCTTTCAATTGTGTGTCGAGATTACTTCGCCGATCAAAAGGCCAAGGACCCTACTTTTACATACCTACCAGTTATCTTTGGGGGTGAGAACGATCAATGTCGCATACCACAAGTCCAGTCCAATGCGGCACAGATCTTGCTTTACGTCAACTTGATATCTGGATTTTTATCAGCACTTGTCAGCCCCCGGCTAGGTGACCTGTCTGATAGATATGGTCGTGTGCCATTGATGTCTCTCTGTGTTGCAGGAACCTTGATTTCTGAGTTATTCGTAACCTTCATTGCCGCTTACCCAGATCATGCTTCAATCAATTGGCTCCTCGTCGCAGCGTTCGTGGATGGCCTATGCGGATCCTTCACCCTCGCTTTATCATTGGTACACTCATACGGAGCGGACTGTACGTCCCCAGAGAGAAGAAATGTCGTCTTTGGATACATCCACGCGACATTATTTAGCGGCATCGCGTTAGGGCCATTCCTTTTTGGGTTGCTGATAAAACACACCGGGAAAATCCTAGATGTCTTTCTGACGGTTCTGGTCCTCCACGGAATCTATCTTTTTACGCTGTTATTCCTCATTCCGGAATCACTGTCAAAGGAACGACAGAATCTTGCGCGAACAAAACATCACGCAAAACCTCAGAGAGGGAATACGAATTTCAAACAAAACTTCCTGCGAGAGCTTCACCCATCAAGTATTTTCAAGCCACTGGCGATCCTGTGGCCAAAGCCCGGCCCTTTGCAATCGACGCCAGAAAATCGGGCATTGTTCAAAAAACTCCGCAAGAATTTGGTCTTGATTGCTGCCATTGATACGTTGATGTTTGGAGTAGGCTTAGGCACTGTGCAGATTATTATCCTGTATGCAGAATATGTGTTTGGATGGGGCAACTACGAGTCCAGCGTGTTCGTCTCGATCACAAACAGTGGACGGGTAATCACCTTGCTTCTCATTTTACCCGGTATAACGAGATACATTCGTGGACCAACGCGAGGCAATCAAGCCAACTCTGGAAGCGATTGGCTGGATATATCCCTGATTCGTCTAGCTATTCTTATTGACCTGCTCGGTTACATTGGTTACGCGGTCTCAAAGACTGGAGGAATCTTCACATTGTCTGCTCTCGTTGCATCTATTGGAGGAATTGGCCCGCCAAGTTTGCAGTCATCGCTGACGAAGCATGTACCTCCTAGTCAGACAGGACGGATCCTGGGAGCCATGGGACTTTTACACGCCCTTGCTCGTGTAGTGTCACCTGTTATATTCAACGGTATTTACAGCGTCACAGTTGGCAACTTCACGCAGGCCGTTTTTGTCTGCTTGGCATCGGTGTTCGGTTTTGCAGCCATCTTGAGCTGGTTTATTGTACCTAGTGGTAAGCCATACTTGATTTAAGTGTGATCTCGTCAAATCACTAACTGCTCTTCACAGTACATTTGCCGGAATCTCCTCCGTCTACTCCTTCAGAGGCGGAAGACAATACCACGATCGATGCTTGAAACATCCAATATCCCACTTTCTTTTAATTTTCTTATATCTGCATTTTTCAGCTTCTTGAATACTTCGGCTTCTCGAATACTTCGTAACGGATTATCTATTATGCTATCCTAGAATGGCGCATCCTTGAAGCAGTAATACACGCATGTATCGCCGTCTTCGGGGTGGAATGTTGAATTTATCTATTTACTATCAGAAGAATTCAGTTGCTCCACCATTCTCACACCATAAAGATACATTCACACTGTTGTAGACGCATTGGAAATAAAGATCATACGATGATTTATTTTCTGCCTCAGGCTACAACGCCAAAACAGGCTAGAATAAATCGCTGGCTCCGGGATTCTTGGCATGTCCGACCATTCGACCCGAGAAAAATCCCCAAGCAAACTGCTGACATCTTATGTTGATTTCCAACTGTCTTTTCAGCATTTTTCTCAATCCGTTAGCCAATTGTTGAATGCCGTCTTCAATGATTTTCAATTTAATACGCTCTTTTATCATTCCGTAATGTCAAATCACGCCGCTCCTTAATTCTTCCGCGCCCAGACACCCTGGATTATGCTTCCACAGCGTGCCAGAATGGCAGTAGTCCCCTCGAGGAACGCTCTCCGAATCTTACGACAGCTGGCCTTCGCTGGGTCAACGGTTGGCGGCGTCTGTACCGTTGCCGCGATTACCTACGATGCTCATCGCCGTGCCACCATAGCCGAGAAGATAGTCAAAAACAAGCGGACTCTACAGACATCAACGCCGTACTACAATGCTACATCGGCAGCGAAAAAGCTTGCGTTGATGGTAGAGGCGGCAGAAGCAGGAGAATACGATGGACTGGCGTCTTTGAAACAAGCTGGTTGGAATAGGGAATCGCATGATCACGGCCATAATCCATTTTCTGACCCCCTACCTGACTCCGGCGACATTGACGTCGAGGCAAAAGGGTTGAGGCAGAATTTGATTCACGAGCGGGAGTATCAGAAATACCCAAGTCATTTTACGCATCGAGATTTGATAGCAGCAGCGGAAGACTTGGAACGTGCGGCTCTAACAAAGTCCTGGCTGACGGACCGTTCCAAAGCTATCAATTTTTCAGTATACGATCAAGAACCAGCAGACGATCAAGGATTAGCAGACGACCGAGAACCAGCAGACGATCATAATTCGGCATACGATCGAGAAAAGACAAGAGATGAAAGTTCAGCCATTCGAACTGTTCGAGATCTCTTCGAGAGAGGTAAAATTATTGAAGCCGCCGAGTTTTTCCTTGAGACACATTCGCATTCGACAGAAAATCTATCTTTAAGAGATCGCGAGCTTGCAGTGAACATATTTTACGCCAATTGCGCAGATGACAATGTCTGGGTAGCAAGAAATATGTTTGAACATATTGAGTCTCGGAGCAGTATCTCTCCACGAATGTGGAAGAGGTTGATCATTGCTTTGACGAAAGCACACGCGATTGAATCAGCTTCGCAGTTGATCTTGAAATATAGCGATGATATTCCGATACCTTTCTACCTCGCCGAGCTGGTAATACGATGTCTGCTCGAGACTCACCGATTCAGGGACGCTGCATCAATATTGTATAGAAATGTTTCCAAAGATGAGGACTGCTCTCTGTGCGGCGTATTTCTGGACAATTTATGGAAGAAGTCGCGAAGTATCGACCTCATGAATCGAAAATTCGAAAAACTTATGGTAATATTACGCCGCTTCGATCGACAGCCCACCGCTAAATTATTCAATCCCATGGTGAGAGCCTATGTCTCTTTCGGTCGATTCGCAGACGCAGAGGCCTTGGTCAATGACATGATTACAGTATACGGTGTTGCGCCAAACTGTCGGACCAAGGGCCTCTTATTACTTGGACAGGCATATCTTTGCAACTGGAAGGAAGTCAATGATGGTTTACAAGAATTACATGATCTGGGCATGACTGCCGATGATCGCAGCTTCATAAAGGCTTTCACAGCATTGTTCTTAGAATACTGGCCTACGCATAACGCTGCGGATATACGTGATTTCTTCATGAAGGCTGTCGAACGATATTCGCTCACGCCCGATCAAAAACTATATGAGCATGTTTTACAAGCATATATACAAAAAGGCAACGCGAGTCTCGTTACCGAGCTAGCCCATCTTGCAGCGAAGTGTGGGTGGAATGTAGAAGTGAAAGAGGAGGACCTTGTCAAACAGCTACAGATCCACCGCCGAAGAGTTGAAAACAGTCCCGTCGGATTTTGGCAACTACTGAATGCTGCTCGGGGGACCTACGGCCAGGCAGCGGCCTCTCAACAGATTTTGGGCTACGACCAGCGCTCTGTACCATGGCCGGAGGCCAACTGTGCTCTTTACACGGATCAGTGGCCGAATTGGTACCGTCGAGCAGTGAAGGGCATCATGACAGACAGGCCGATTGACCAGTATCCACAGCTGGACGTACAAATGAGTGAAGCCTTGCATAGGGGTGATTTTGAGTCTGTCTTGTGGTACTACGAGAACGCTGCGGCTGCCGGCTATGTGTTCCAGTCTCAACATGTGGAATTGGCGGCGATTGCTACGCTTGTCAAAGAGGGGCTTGTGCCGACGCAGAAGCTTGTTGAAAAACATTGGGAGGTCATGAGGACTAAACTTGTCGTTGTCCCACAATTCTTTGTACAGATCATGGACAGCGACGCATTACCGGAAACTGAGGTCATAAAATTGGCAGTGTTTCGATTTTATACTTTGTGCTGGGAATCTTCACATCGGACATTTGAGCATCGATTCTTGAACCATATTGCGACTCGGTACATCGAGCTAGGCAAGCCAGATGCAGCGCTGGATTTGATGCTTACGGTATACAAATCGCGATGGGGCCGCCAGGAACGGCTCAATGGAGAGAGTATGAGGACCATGATGCGAGCTTTTCTTCTAGCTGGCCATCTCAAAGGGATCCGTTGGTGTCTTCTTACAGCCATCGCTCGCGATTCTACCGAAAATAAGGATTTCATTGTTGACGCGCGCCGGGCTCTGGTCACGGCGCATGTGAAGAAACTCGGCTGGAAGGGACGACCGAAAGAACGATTCCGTTTCCTCAGACATCTCGGCAAACTGGTCAGGCTTCTGGAAAAGAAGAATGATGGAGATCCTGAGCTCGTATCCCTGTTTGTCAATAACAAACGAGACAAGCGGATGTCCAAGAATTTCTACCACCCACAGATTCACAAATGGCAGGACGACAAGACTCAGACTCTACGGAAAACAATTGCATATTGGGACGAGGAGCGAGAACTAGAGTGGGTCACAACAGTACCGAGCAAGATCTGGCAAACGCCGGAGAAAGTATGGGAACTGTGGAATGAGCAGCGTGTTAGAAGTGAGGAAGAAAGCACTAAGTAGTGCTGTGCGCTGTGTAGCAATATATGTATATATGTATCAACTGTATAAATACCACAAACTTTGCAAAGAACATCACGACAATCAAAATAATTACTACTTTGCTGCCTACTAAGTAGTGTCTGTTAATTTAGAGTAACATTAGGACCGATCCAGGGGAAATCAGGAGACGCGGCCAATCGATCGGGGCCCTCGATCACATGTCACGCCACCCTGCTCCCCCAATGAACGTCGCCCGATTTTTATCTTAGTTTATACAGTCATGCAATAAGATTCTTCTTTTAAACAATTCAGTTCCTCGATTTCCTCACTCTGACTAGTTATGAGAGAACATTCTCCAGCAATCGCTCTCAGCTAGTCCTTCAATCTCCCATATCCATTGCAAACGACAACCATGTCGAAAACCTCCATCGCCACCGCCGCTACCACTGCGACCTCTATCCCCGGCGCAAGACAACGACAACCCTCGATCCCCGTCATCGCCGTCAGCACCGAAGAGTCCACATCCACTAAAAAACCATTCAATGAGTCCGACGTCCTCATAATCGGTGCCGGCGTGGCTGGTTGTGCTCTGGCTGTCGCTCTGGGCAAACAAGGCCGAAAAGTCACATTACTCGAACGATCGCTCAAAGAACCCGATCGTATTGTGGGTGAATTACTACAACCGGGTGGTGTGCAGGCGCTGGAGCAATTAGGTCTTTTAGATTGTTTAGAGGGCATCGATGCGATCAAAGTGGATGGATACGATGTGATTTTCCACGGCACTGAGGTCGAGATTCCATACCCTGCGGATAAGACCACGGGGGTCATCCCGCAGGGTCGAAGTTTCCATCATGGTCGATTCATTATGAAGTTGCGAGAAGCTGCAAGAACGACCCCGAATGTGACGATAGTCGAAGCAACAGCCACAAACTTAATCAAGTCCCATTCGGACGTTATCGGTGTAGAGGGGACGGTGGATGGAAATTCGGATCATTTCATTGCCCCATTGACCATCGTCGCGGATGGATATGCCTCGAAATTCCGCAAGGATTACCACACACATACACCAGAGGTCAAGTCAAAGTTTTGCGGATTGGAGCTGATTGATGCCGAACTCCCCATGCCGTTGCACGGTCACGTCTTTATCGGCAACGGACCACCCGTGCTCATGTATCAGATTGGCACACACGAAACCCGTGCCTTGATCGATATTCCCGACAACCTACCATCAGCCTCCGTCGAGAATGGCGGTGTAAAGGGCCACATGAAGAATGTGGTTCTCCCATCGCTCCCCAAAGCCGTCCAACCCAGTTTTTTAGCTGCCGTTGAACAGGGCCGAATACGATCAATGCCCAACTCATTCCTTCCTTCCACAACCAACAAGACCCGTGGATTGATCATCATTGGCGACGCATCGAACATGCGCCATCCGTTGACCGGCGGTGGTATGACGGTAGCACTTAACGATGTCGTCGTGCTGCGAGATTTGCTCAGTCCTGAGAAGGTGCCCACATTCAAGGATACGCCTCTAGTCACCAAGACGATGAAGACGTTCCACTGGCAGAGGAAAAAGACTGCTTCGACCATCAATATCCTAGCGCAAGCTTTGTATTCATTATTTGCCGCAAATGGTACCCCCTCCCTTTTCTCTCTCTTCACAGGGATTCTTACTGACTGTGTTATCCAGATCCATACCTCCGCATCCTCCAACGCGGCTGCTTCCGCTACTTTGAAATGGGCATGATCGAAGCACCCTGCGGTATGCTCGCAGGTCTCATCAAACAACCGACCGTCCTGATCCGGCACTTTTTCGCGGTCGCACTGCTGTCGATATGGATCAACTTCACCGAGACTCCATTCTATCTCTGGCCCTACGCTTTTTATCAGGGATGTGCGGTGCTGTGGACCGCGTGTGAAGTTATTATGCCTTATGTGTTTGCGGAGTTGAAGCGGTAACCGATTCATTTTTTACGTCGTCGAAAAGTAATTGCGCTGTACTGGGATGGGATATTAGATGTAAAACACTAGGAGTTTGTCTCTTTTCTCCTTATTAGGCGCTCGTTCACCATTTGTCTCCTTTTATGCGACAGGTTTTCTTTACGAAACCTGTCTGACCCAAATCTGTATAGAATCCTTGCTACTGTATATAACTCCTATTAATGATAATACTTCTAAATCAGTCACTCCATCATTCATTCCTTGTTCTTTTCCTAATTTATGATATCAAGTACAATGCTAATGAAGTTATTGCACTCAAACAGTTCCCCAAAGCAAAGAGTGAAGGTGGGTCAAATACATCAAGAAGAAAAAAAAAACAGTCATTTTTTCGCTCGCCTGAAAATGCAAACATCCTGTTATGCGCCTCCCAGAGGGGATCTCTTCTTTTGAAAAAGGAAAATGACCTTGAGCAAGAACGAACACAAAAAAACACGATAGCCCCCCGGGATGTTTATGCAAAGTGAGAAAAATCTTAGTTTAGACATGGAAAACTAGAGGAAAGAAAGATCTGTGGGCGGTATTTTCATCATCGATCCGTACGTCTAAACATCCATGACAGAGCCGTTCTTCAATCATGATCGCGTTCGTCCTTCGTAAGCAGGTTTTCGCCATGTCATCAAGTCTCAGTTAAGACTCAACCGCCCTTTCGAAGAGATTCGTCTACCGGTAGAGGCTCTGAGTGCGCATGGTGTTGAGGCTCCGCCACTGACTTCACGTTGCGCCGATGCTTCTTTTTGGTAGTCTGCCACCCTCCGTTAGAGTGGTTATGATCCCGGGCGCCGTTCACGGGTGGTAAACCGTCAGGTTTCCGAGGCAGCGAAGCTGGTTGAGCGTCTTTCCGATTCAATGAGGACGACAAATGTGAGCCTGCATGCGTATCCTGCAAGGCTTTTGGTTTGGATTTGTGGTTATGGGTATGGTTATGGCTGACTCCAATCGGCTTATCTGAGTCCGTACCATTTGGACGACTTCGGTGTGTAGGTGAAGACGAAAGCGTATCTTTATTACCAGTGTGATTCCCCGTTGACGACGGCTTATCACTTAATTTTCCTTGATGGCGTTGTTGGTGAGAATGTCTGGATGGCGAAAACTCTCCATTGACATACCCTGGCTTCCCACCTTTTCGTTCCGAAAACGACTTGAGTGGTTCGGAATGATTGACATTAGCAATGTGTAGTCCCTGAAAACGTTCTTTAAGATTCGAGTCCGCGTCTTTCGTAATCGGAGTTGGGCAATCCTGCTCCTTGGTCATTGAGAATGGGTCCATCTCGAAAGTATTGTCTGGAACGCCATTGACAAACACATCTGCCTTCTCTGATGGTACTTCCCAGCCGACTACAGCGTCACTCATTCCAGACGGACTAACATATCGATCAGAGAAATCATCATGAGAAGATGCTTTGGACTCCTGGGGTGGAACGGAACCATCGATGATCAAAGGGCCACCGCGATCGCGTTGTGTCTGCGCAGGCACCGAGTATCCACGTGGTGACACGGGCTGCGCACTGGGTGTGGAGCTATTGTCTGCTGCAGTACCGAACGGATCACTATACACAGGCATATTTGTACGATAATCCGCGGTCTGAAGATACGCTGTTGAGGGGAGAGACATCGCCATGTAGCCGGGATGATAAGTATGTGGCATTACATAATAGCCACCAAAATCCGCCGGTCGATTCTCATCATAGAACGTTGGAGTAGTCACTGTCGTTGCCGAGAGGGAGTTGAGACTAGAGGTTTCGGTATCAGTCCGACCTGGAGAACCCGGCGGCGCTGGATCTCTTGAACTGCGAGAGGCGTCACTAGGTATTGATGAGTGCAATGGAGCCAACCCTTGCATAACCGGGGAGTGCATGGACCTTGCGGGCTGCGAATGGGAGCGGAGAGATCCACTCGGTGAGCCATTCGCGACAGAAGACCGACGAGGATTGCGGCGAAGATCGGGAACGGCATGAGCAAGTGATGGAGATGGAGGATTGGTATTGCTACCTTGTGCGGCTGCCGGTGCAACTTGTACGTAGGTTGGAGCGTAAAACATCCCAGGACGCAATGGGGTCATTGGCGGATGACTGACGGTTCCTGCCCGAGCTCGAGAGCTATCATCCGTGCTGACATCTTGCTGTGGGAAAGAGAACTGTATCAAAGGTTGGCGAATTAGCACTGGTGGGGGCCGACCAGTTAACAGAGATTGATTATGCAACTGTATTCGCAACTCTTGCTCCTGGGCCTGTAGAAACTGTATCTGTTGAAATAATTGATCATGAAGGAAATACTGCGCCTGTTGAGCATGCATGTTACCCATGTCTGGAGATAGTGGGAGATTGTTAGACCGGTAACCGTTGCCATTTGTGCTGCGATTTGTCGCACTGGAAGAACGACGTGAAGAGTTATTCCCACCACGGCCGTAGTTATTTGAATGTCTAGCACCACGGCCACCGCCACGACCACCGCGGCTAGACGGTTGAGTAGGGAGTATCGGAGCAATAATTGGGCGAGGTTGAGGGGCCGGTCGCTCGAAAATACGTTCTTCTTCAGGTGGAAAGACGAATTGTTCACAACATTTCTCCAGATCAGCCGTACAGATGGCTTGAAATGCCCTGCGTAGTTCCGTATGTAGACCGCGAAACGAGATGTCATCTGCCGTGTTTCCCAAATTTCGAGTTGTATTGAACGGCTCTTCAACACATAATCGATTGTTCTGCAAAAGATGCCAACCCTTATGCTCCTTGGAGATCAATTTCCCTTCACGAACGGAGACGACATGCTTCTCATAATTCATCTCATGACCGTAATACCTGAAAAATTGAAAAAGCAATTCCCCTAGTGTTTGCTTATTGGCATGACCAAATCCCCGTAAAGATTCGAGGTCATCATCAAATGAGACCGGAACGCCATCTATCACTTTCCGAGCTTTATGCGGTTGCTGTTGAAGACTCGGGAGGATAGGTGGATCGCGAGTCTGGAGAAAATTGATAATCAAGCATATCCAGGTGTAAGAGCTCAATGTACCACCAAGTGCTAAGTAACCCAGAAAGATCAGTAAGAAAGGACGCATCGAAAACATCTACAATTAGGCAACTGACCAGCATCGTTGAGGACCCGTCGCTTCGTCCAATGTTTGATTATCATGGCCAATGGCCGGACCCTCTCATCAATGTCCACGTAGGTCCGGATCATGCGTGTGTTTTCTAGAGCTAGCGTGTTGTTGACATTCATGTCACAGGCCATCTTTAATTGCGGGTCCCAGATCTTCACGATAGGGACTCTAGCATGAGAGACACAGACCACTCGCTCCATTCCATCTTTTGTAAAACTTTTATTAGTCTTGATTCTGTACGAAGAATTGTGCATCTTACGCTGTGCCAGAACCTCCGCTAACAAGCACACATTTTCCAGTTGTTTGAAAGAAGTGGTTATACAGATATCAACTGCAACAAAGGAACCAGAGTTAACAGGGATCAACAAAACGTCTGGCAGAAGGGACCGCTTACCATCAGAATCACTTGAACATAGTTTGTTCCCTGAAGAGCCAAAGACGTGCACATTGATATTAGTGCCTGGCCACTGCTCATTGAAAAGCTTTTCTAACTTTTGAACAAGCTGTCGACGGCGGTCATCACTTTCAGCTGATGGTAAAAGTTGCTCATACAACCCCTGCATGTCGGCACTTAACTTCCCTTCCTCTTCCTGACTGAGACCTTCTTTCAACCCTGTTTTCTCTTCTGGTAAAAGGTCGCCTCCGATGCTGTAAGGCATCCGCCTTCGAAAATAGGCCATCGCTGTTTCATATTTGCAGCCACCAAGAGGTTTTCGAAAGGTCGAGGAAGCATTTGTTTCGGAATGTGTGGAGCGGGGAGAGGTGCTTCGACGTCGCGGCGAGGGGGATCTCGAATGAAACGACAATCCACGCGCATGCTGGTATGGGGTCGAAGGGAGAGAACTCGATTGCTGCGCGACGAGAGGCGGCCGTGAGGGTAGGTTTGTTTCTATCGTCGGCTTTTCTGACGGCCATGCCATGTTGGATGGCTCGTCGTATGTTTTATTTGAGGTCGCACCTGGACTCTGAGGATTTGCAGAAGTCCCATGAGTGTTTTCTGGCTGCATCCAGAGATCAAGTGTAGCAGGAAAACTGGTGGCCGTCCAGAGGCGTTGTCCGGGAAGCAAGCTGTGAGGGGCAATGCGAAAGCGATATTATGAACTGAACGTCGAGCAACGAAGGTCAAGATCGGTCTTAAGCACTAAGGCAGAACAGACCCGCGATTTTGGGCAAGGTGACAGGTGAATTGTCGAGTGACTCTGGTATAGTCTCACTCTCACTTTTGCTTTGGATTTTGCCGAACGACGGCCGGGGGAGCGAGGAGAAAAGAATAACAGGGTATGGCCTGCAACTGCGTTCAACACGAGGAAGAGACAGAATATGTGCGGCGAAAAAATCAAATCTATCCAGTAGACAAATTTTGGAGATTGCAAAACGGTTGTGAGAAGACGAGACGAGGTTATGCAAGTATTTGAAAAATGTACGATTGACCGCGGGAGATCGAAAGAAGACTGTTTCGAGGGGGTTGTCAGTCACGGAGCTTGCGGACAACGAGACGAGTATTTTGCAGAAAGGCAGCGAGACGAACGGACGATGCAAAGGATAGTCATTCACAACAATGACTCCTCTCTCCGCATGGTAAACGGGGCATCTCCTGAAGCAAAGGGACACGGGAACTTGGAGCGACTTACGCGAGGAGAAGGAAAGAGACACCGCGAACCAGGCGGTTCCGCAGACTTTCAAATATCTGTACAGGGAAGAGGAGTGGATTTGCAGGGTCCAAAAGAAAAGAAATCGCGAGACCAGACGAGGCGGTTGGACGGTAATGGAGGAACGGTCGAGGTGGTAGTGGTAGCAGTGAGGTAGTACGTAACCTGGTGAGTCGGTCGTAGCAGTCAGCGCCGGTGGTGGTGGTTCACCCCCGTAATTATTGGCAGCGCCGCCAATCCAAACGGTGCTCGCGTCAAGGCAAGAACGCCGCTCGCCTCTTGTCACCGCGCTCCAATTGACTGAAAGCCGAGAATTTTGATTTGCAGACAACGAACACAGAGCATAAATGGACTGTTGTCAAAAGGGCAGAAAAGGACCCGGCAACAGACAGTGATAATTCAGGGTTGAGGAATGCGTCGAGATCTGGGGGGGGGGTTAGGGTCCGTGATTTGCTTAGCGGCGGTTGATACGGACAGGTCCTCGCGGAAGGAGCGCCGTTGCCTGCTCAGTCGGCATCTGCCTCTTTCCCCATGTGCAATAGTCCCTCTCTGTGATCTAACGTCTTCTCCCCTTTCTGGGGCTTCTTTCCTTGCTATTCTAACAGACCGCATGCAGACAATTGCCAGACAATAGCGACCCCAAATCTGCCTCATCTCCACTTCATGTCAGCTGTCGCACTCTAGTGATAGGAGGCGGCGTTTTAATATCGTTTTATAACTACGCTGCTCCGTCCCGACTTCCATGGTGCCTGGCTGGCACTGCAAGGCCGAGTTGCGGTCTTCTACAATCATTCAGTGGCAGTCACTCTTCGATGGATCCTTTGTGCCAGCTAGACAATACGTTTGATTCATCCGCCTTTGAGCACGGAGTATCTTCATATGTATATCCATGGATGTGGTGGTATACACTGTCCCTGGAACAAAGAGATGGCCTGTTGCGTACCAGGAGCTACAAGTTTGATATGATGTTGCGTCGTGATACTGTAATTCTCGTGCTAATGCTAACAGATGATTAGTATGTTTTCCCAACATTAAGTGTGTATCCGGTACGCATTATAATATCTGATGTACGTACCTGGTCGACTTCAGTCGGTCTAAATTGTAAATATTCAAGACAAGACGCATAGCATAGCTAGCTCATGGCCAGCCTGTGCATCACCGGGCCGGTGACACAATGAACTGGACACCCATAGTTTCTTTGTCCGACATCGCGCTTGAGCCTACAGCAGTCAATCCTGACGTCAGTAACACTGCCTAGATCTATTCCTCGATCATCACTACCGACCCATGTTGGTGGTGAATGTTTGGCCGATAGCATCTCCATCCGGTTCGTCTCGGTGCCTCATGCATATGTAGAGATGCACACCGATGAGGGGATTATCGTCGCTCGCAGGAGCGACGACGGGACCTGCAAGATTCCGATCTGCATCCCAGACAATCTGATAGTTGACTATGGATAACCGAGCAAAAATGTTATCGATCTTATTGGCGTCTGATACATTTCATTACAGAGCCCCATCCCTGTACCCTATGTCCAGACTATTGTTCGAGGATGGTTAAGATCAAGCCATAACGATTATCATGCACAGCATATGTCCGCATTTGTTTTCGTCTTTGACAGTTGAAGTAAATATTGTAATTTATCACGACTAACTCGACTAGATCAGTAGATTTACTTCGTAATATGTGATATGTACTTCGTACCGTAATGGAAAACTGTACAAAATGGAGCGAATGGCTTGCACAGTCAGCGGCGATTGGTCCAGGTGTGGTAACTGGGGTAATATTACCCGGTATCTGTCCTGTAAGCGTAACAACTATCAGGGCCAGACCTGCGCCAAGCTGGTTATATTACTAGTTCCCGGAGAAGACATCGAGTGATTGGTGAATAGTAGCTAGCGTCTCTTAGTGTCTCCGTCATCGTTAATTAGCAATGGGTCAATACCCACGGGCCAACTTGGACATCGTTAGAATGTATGGAATAATCGCCGTCACTGAGAAATAAATCTTTTTTGGAGATGGATGGAGCGACGCTAATAAGCAATGTTGATTTCGTGGATTAATCCATTTGACGCCTACCTGGGGATTATATAGCATCGTTGGATACGCACATCCACAGTCGAGACAGATTCCGAGCTTTGATGACGGGGTCTTTTTCCCGGCTTGGTGGTTGCAATCTCCAAATTTCAACGTATCATTCGGATATTCTTAGATCTGATCCGTAAACCTGACACTTGCTTCTGGTGTAAAGAATATTCGAGTAACTGGCCATGTACGTGTTTTCTGGTCGCCTCTTGTCTATAGATACAAATTTCCGGTAACCAAAGCGCATCAAATGCCCGGGAGTTACTGGAGTACAATAATACAACTGAACAAGTTAAACACAACTCCACTCCAGAACGGGGCGGCATCCTGTTACTCCCCACTGCATGGGCCATCGAAGGAATAGGAGACACTGCGCACTGTGAGTGCAGCGTAGATAAATCCCACTTCACCGAGATGCAGTTAGTGTAGTTACAGGATTCAGTCTCGTACCACACGAGGTCACGGGTTGCTTATACTACGTGTGCCAAAGGAAGTTATACGTACTAACCATACGTATGTAGATGGTACAAACACATGCATTCTCTCGCAACGAGTACAATTGAAATTCTCCGTACTGAACTGCGATAATTTCAGCACGTCAAATGACCGATACTGGAGACTTGCGAGCGAAGAGGTAGTCAACTAACTTAACCTCGTACTACGTAGTATGTAGAGGCCCCAGGGTAAGCCTCTTAAGGAAAGACTGTTAGGTGGTAATTAATTACAGTGCTCCGTCTCTCTCCGCGGCTAAACAAATTCTGTCTCTTTCCTCCTTACCACACCCAAACCAAACCAAACCAAACCACCACTCCGTTCGCTCCCCCCTCTTCTCTTCTCTTCTCTCCTCAGCCTTGAGTGAGAATTCCCTGTTTATTCTTATTTCTTCCCCTCCTTTAACAATTTTTGTCCTCCCTCCCTCTCTTTTCTTTCTCCTACTCTCCCCCGGTCTACCCGTCGAGATTTCCGTTCGGCGCACTTCCCCGAACATCTGTCGTGGTAGGGGAGTTTCGAAAATTTTCCACGGTTCGGGTCAGAGTTCTGTTTGGTGTAAGTGCTATATTGAACAACTCAACGGTTGCCTTTTCCCTGTCCACACTGTTATAAGCTATTTCGACGCCTTGTCTGGCTTTGCTTCGTTTTATTTCTGCCTCCGTTTATTTTTTCATTCGGTCTCGGCAAGCGGGTGCGCCGTGCGCCGAAGGCAAGTCAACGAGGAATGGCATGATATTGGCAGAGAAAAAGGAGGATCCATCTGGAAAGGGGAAAAGAAAAGAACGTTTTTATCCACGCACACATTCCTATGTCATCACTGTCATTGTTGCCATCAGTCGCCGATCGCTCCGGGACTACTACGTTGTTCACCTTCTTTCGAATAAGATGAGCACTAATTCTTGGGTTGGAAGAATATTCGGCTTGCTGATGTGATGATTATCCAGATTACCGAATAAGCCTAACGACACTCGCGAACGGATCGGCTGTCTATAGATTTCGCTGTCCTCCGTGATACTTTGCGGACGCAATCTCATCTCCGTCCGCATTTTTTATCGTTTCGCACGTTTGGCAGAGTAATGTCGACCTCATACTATGAACCACAGGGCTGGCAAGCTCCTGCTCGTCAGGCTTCGTGGGAACAGCCCGTTCCTCCGTCTCGCTCAGGTATGTAGTCGTGCTTCCATTCAACAAACATGAAGCTCACAGTCTTTCGCTCTCAGGAACCAGCTCGGTCTCTCAAAGAGACGAATCGTCGGCATTTTCTTCGCAGTTCGACGAGGTAGACCGCGCAATTGATAACTTGGTTAAAAGTGGAAAGCTCTTCAACGGTCCCCGCAGAGAATCGATGCCGATGATGATGATGGGCCGCCACTTTCCAGAATACGGTATGCCTTGACGGTTCAATTCGTGACATTGATCAACATCTAATTGCTCGCTCTATATAGACCCCCGAATGTCCACCGGAGGCATGCCACCCCAGCGACACCACTCGGTTAGCGAGTTTGATCAGACTCGCGGTCACACCGGATCCGCGCTTCAGGGATTCTATGCTTCTCAGCGTTTTCAGGGTCGGCAGTCGGAGACAGAACAGATGCTGCAGGCCAAACGCCGAATGGCCGCACAACGTGAACGGGAGCTCCGTAATTACCATCAGGAGCAACAATACAACCGAAGTATGTGATGATCGCTACCTTCCTATTCTCGTCACTGTGCACTTCCTACGTCCTTTTATTCCTTGTCTGTTTATTTGGTCGATGTCCCTTTTCTCTTCTTTGGCGTAGCGAAGCTTTCATTCTCTGGTCATTTTCTTCTGTACTTTACAAAATTTTAACACTTTTCTTCTTTTTTCAAAGGCCTTCTTGCCGAGATGTCCGGAAACAAATCCGACCGCTCTCTGAGTCCCGCTGCAATGAGCGAGGAGAGTCGCCGCGAATTGATTGCACGCCAACATCGCGCTCTGTATGGAAATGAAAGTCCGGCCTTTTTCGCACCAGGTTCCTTGGGTGAGGATGCCCACAGCTCTCGCGCCGACAACACGAATAGCGGCACGCCATCTGTCAGCGGTGGTGTCCGTGGACCGTCTCCTCGAGCAGTTGACCCGTTTGGCATGGGCCAGTCGCAACCCGAGGGAATGGGCCAGGGTAATGGACCGAACCCTGCAGCTGGCCGCCAGTCTCCTCGTGCTAATAGCACCACATCTCCCAGCACCGGTGCCAACTCATATGGCCTGTATGAGAACGTCAATGTCGAGCAGCCAAGTACCTCGAACTCTTCACCCGGAGGTGCAGACTCGCCGTCGTCCCGACAGCTGTCTTCCAAGTCCGCCAGCCACTTGGGGTCTGTTGGACCGATCGGCTCTCGTCCATCTCAGCCGGCAGTTAGCCAGGCTCAAAACCCTGCTTTGAACAAGCGATCCACTACGCCTCTGCCATCACCACTAGGCTTTGGCTTTGCGCCAAACGAGAGTGCCAACACCGCAAACGAGCGATCCAACTCTTCAGCGTCCAACCCTACCACAAAAGAGAGCGCCTTCTCGTCTGGATGGGGCAGCAACAGCGGCGTCTGGGGCAAAAACCTCGGAGTACAAGCCTCTGTTTGGGGCTAAGCTGTTTTCAGCATTCGACCCTTTTTCTTTCTTATTTCCTATCTCTCTCGGATTCTGGTACCTGCCGTGTATTCAAAGCACCCTGGCGTTGTGAGTGGTGGCATTATCGGATTTAATGGGCAAGATTCGTGTCATTTCTTAGGGGCGACAAAAGCGAACGTACATATTATATGAGAAGTCAAGGAAAGCGCATTGTTTGTTACTTAATGTTTCAATTGGTGTGATTTGAGATTCTCCGGTTCTTGGAAATTGGTTGATTTATGGAAAGGTCATTGGAGCACACGGCATGCTGTTTTTCAAATGGTTGGGATAATTCTTGTCTATTGTTTTTACTTACTGACTGGTTGGCTAAGAGGGGGGCTCTTGGGTTTTTCGTTGGATCTTCGTTTCTAGAAGGAGTTTTCTATCTGATGCATTTGGTTTTGTTGTCGTCCATCTGGTTCTATATTTTTCTTCTCATTTTGGGGTCTCACCATGCTTTGAGCTTCTGAGCGTTTTGATGACTGCGGACCTGCTGCATGGAATGTGTTTCCTCTTCTGCTACTTTCTGTCAATCGGTTGTTATGTTTGTTTCGTCGGTACAGATTTAATCTTCTTGTTCTATAACAATTTCCCCTTATACTATCAATCGTGCCATATCTGGTTTTCTGTGCACAAATTACTACCCTATTTGATTGAGACGGAGGTACAGTCTTAATTAGGGGCAGATATACCATCATCTGTCATTTTGTCAAATGTGTCTACCAAGGTATATATTAATATTGTTCACTTCCTTAAAGGGAACAAGCTTGAGTCATGCCCACCCTCCACTGTGAACCAGAGTACATGCAGACGGATCGATCAGGAAAGCCATGATGACATAATGCATTACTTATCTGGAGTATTTTTGAAACATGCTATGTCATGATGCATGTTGCCGGAGAGAAGAGCTCATGACTTGCATTTATAAATGCAGTGTGTATTGTGATGACCGTACTTACGTGGTCTTAGTGTACGCCACTTTTGTGCACGGGGATCAACTAGATCAAGGGAATCGATGCATGTGAATAGTGATGTTCGGCTATGAATATCTTGGAAGCGTGTCAGCCCTTATATCACGTGCTAGCTCCCAGCAAGCACATATCAATGCAATCAGTGAAGTCTTAGGGCCATGTGGCAGCCAGTCCTTTTTCTTCATCCCAATATTGCGAGTCTTTCACACAGACTTCTATATGATATAATGCGGCTAGAAACGATCCACTTCAGCGGTTGTACCTTTCTGATGATAGACCCGTGATTACGAAAAACCACATGAGCCTCTTAGAGAGCAACGGAGAGATATAGGTTGGCATATGAGCAAATGCAGCAGGGGCAACATATACCGGTGAATGATCTTACATACAGAAACCACGAGGGACAAACATAGAGATGTAAAGATGGGGATGCGAAGAGGGGGCACAATCCAGAGTGTAGGATTCCGGAGATTGGGGAAGTAAAAGTGTGGAGGTGTCTTCAAGGAGCCAAGGGAGGGGATGCAAGAAATCATCTGTCAATTCCTTGTCGATGTCACATTACAAAACTTTTGCTGCGCCCGACAGATTTTCCATGAGAATGAAAACAATGAAGGTCGTTTGCTAGGTAAAAATCTGCTGGGAGTCTGACTAGGACAGCAGAAAATCCAATTACCAAAAGCCTGGGGACGGAGAGCAGAATTATCCTATGACGACATTCCGACATTGTCAAATAGAATTTGCATGAGGAGTCAAAACAACGAAAGAGGTTTGCTATTGAGAATTCTGCTGGGCGTCTAATTATACCGCTCATCCTGCAAAACAGAAACACCAACAGCATGCTGAGCCCTATCAATCCTCCGCCTCGCCGTAAATATCCCCGATACACCCTGCTCTTGATTCTTGCCCAGCCATGGTTTCCTCGCCTCCCCCAAAGTGCTCCCCCGTCGTTGGCCGAGATAATACACAAATTGGCCCAGGAGAATCAACACGAATGCGACCGGGTATAGCCAATGGATGCGTAACTTCAGCACAAACACGCCAATCAGCACGCCCCAGAAATTACCCGTAAGCATGGATATATTCATAAACGCGGCTGAGGCCAGGCGATAGATGAGAGGTGCCGTGGTGTAGAAGCTGGCTAGACAGATGGTATATCCAAACAAGTATCCAACCACCGTTCCATTCCAGGTTGCGCTTTCAAAGGACGAGCGATCAAACATCGTGGCTTGAATGCCATTGATGAGTGTCGCCCAGAACGCGAGTTGTCCAACCACTTCATACATGGGTCTTTTGCTGACAAAGTATTCTTCGACGACGTTGGAGAAGCCGTAGAATGTGGCGGCGAGGAGGGCGAAGAGATCCCCCTTGACGGCATCCAAGGCCTTCTCGCCTTCTGCGAGGCTGCCGGTGATGCGATCCGATGCGAGTAATATGCCCATGCCCCCGATGCAGATTGCTATGCCTAATATTTGCATATGGTGATAGCGGACATGTAGGATCAGAAAGGAGAGAGTGACGACCACCACGATGGCCCAGAAGTTGATCAGCTGTGCGCTAAGAATGGTGGTATATCGATATGCTAGAACGATAAAGTAGTTTCCTTCGACGTCGCAAAAGGCGAATAGTATATCTAAACAGGTCAGATGAATGGCCTATGTAGAAGTGATGGCGACATACACTTCCACCCATCACTCCGGGCAATCTGCCCCCAGCGTTTGAAGCCATAGTTATAGATCGTATATGAGGTGAATATAATATTTAGCAGGGCGTAGTTGAAGAAGGTTTGAAAGGCCGGTATCGATGTACCCTGTGCTTCAAGCAGAGATGTGAAGGTACTACTGGACGTGTTGAGGATGGCCAGTGCTTGTCTATTGGTCTTGTCAGATAGGTTCATTCCCGTGCTGTAGAGAATGACATACCCAAGTACCAGAACAGTCCAAAAATCCCTGGTGCGTAGGAACGCAAGCAGACCCTTGCGCTTGTCGTCGGCGACTAGTTCCTCGTCACTCTGATCGGTATGCTCTTGTCCGAGAAGAGCGTCATATTGACTTTCGGGGGGGTGGTCCAGATTCTCACGAGCCGCAATCAATGGCTCGGAGTCGGCCATATGGTTACCTCGTCATCTGAGAATATTTTGGAGTAAGAAGTGGAGTGGACCTCGTAGGTCGTTTAGTCTTAAGATGGATGGAGCTGGTGAAGTGAAGAGAATGGTTCGTGACAGGTGGGGGTGCCAGCGCCAATCAGCAGCGGCGATCAGGCGGGAAAGCCGATGCTGCCTGGATGCCTTGGCCGAGTCATGTGAGATCGTCAAGCTTAATTCTTGCATCTCCACTTCGTTAACTTCTTTCATCTGTCATCCTTGCCATTCTCCAGATACACTAGTAAAAGGATGCTATCGTGTTGATTTGATTCTCATGTAACTCATACAGGAAGCATTTCGTCTCGGCGTCTCGGCGGACACCAAGTCATCGACCATGCCAATCCCCTTGGGCACGGCAGCATGTCAATCAGCATATCACCGCCGATGACTCAAGACTGAATTCATGACCCCAGGAATGCTGGCTTGCGACAATGAACGGTCGACGTTGGTGTGTCAAAGCTAATTATTCTACTCGAGACTCCACCGTGGCTTTCATCCTTTCTTTTTGCCTTCTCTTCCCCACAGTTGTGCTTCCATGCTAGTTGTCAATGCCAATGTCATGTCCATGTCCAGTTCATGTGGTCACAGTCACAACCCACACAATGTATGGAGGAAGTCCGTCTCTGCATGACTGCCAGTGCGGAACCACAGCCAGCCCAGCCTCATTCTTCATTGAACGGGTCGCCTTGCTTCCCCGCGTCATAACAGTAGACATGCTACTCCAGACATACATAGACGCGGTGTACCGTAGTCAGCAGTCGCGTGTGGTTTCTATATCTCTTCAATGATATATAACTTATGTAGTAATCAACAGTAAATAGTAATTACGTCAAAACGAGATAATATTCATAATCATAATGACACTAAGTACAACAATCTTATCAAAGTCATTAGATGTTCTAGGCGCCGAGCTGCCCTGGCCTGATCTCCCGGTCCCCTCTCTGGGCTTCTCCATACGTCTGACTAGACTAGCCGCCACGAGATTTCCCGGCAACGCAAAACTCAACTTCCTCACTTCATCTCGACATTCATCCGACGACACCCTCTCGATTTTTCGCTTCTATTTGCGCTTTCACGAAGACTCTGTGAATCCAAGCTCGAACTACGCTCTGAACAAACTCACTCATTCACGACTATCCACCCCTTCTCTGGCATCGCTCACCTTCCCCGGACAACTCGCGCAGAGCTGTACCGGAGTGACAGGACGCCACCTGTCACTCTCGGTCGACATGGCGCTGGCGATAAAGCTACCCCAGGACCGGAAACGTGTAAAAGTCTACGAATTACGAGATAATGACTGGTTTGACCGCGGAACGGGCTTCTGTACGGGCGCGATTGTCGAGGTAAGCCTTTCTGACGCCATCGTTGACATCCGCCAAGCCGATGCTCGCGCGACCGGCTGCCACACTTTTCATCGTTGTGTTGCGTCGCTGGCGCAACCTCTTCTTTGTCGTTTCGGTGTTTTGGTTATTCGCGTCGATTGATTTCATAGCTTCAAGCTGCTCGCGCTGCTTTTAAAGAAATACCTCGGCTGATTCATCGTCTGGTATTAGGATATGCCCCGGATATACGTCGAGTCGGAAGATGAAAAGGGTCGCTGCCTGTTGAACACGACGATCGGGAAAGAGGAAGGATATCAGAAGCAACAAGGTGCGATGACTTCGACGTGTCTCTTTGACGCACGACAGTGCTTATTCTGACTTTGTCCAACCAGATACCCTAATTGTTTGGACCGAAACCAATGGAACCGATATGGCGCTTAGCTTTCAGGAGGCCGACGGATGCGCTGCAATATGGTTCGTACCCATGCGCCATTGATATCGACTATGTTCTGACCGGATTTTGTTTAGGGAATATGTCAGTAGTGTCAGGGATCACCTGATCGCTTTGGCTGGGGGTTAGTTCTATTCGGTCGTTGCGCATCATCGGAATACTAACAACGCTTAGATGATGCTCTCTCAGACGAGGCAATAGAGGCCTACCATCAACCTATTATGCTTCCGCCGCCAACTCTTGGAAACCTTCCTGAGATCGAAGCCGCAGTCCGCGCTGCTAGTCTGTCGCAGGTCGGTCGCGATGCGCTCGGAAAGTTTGTTCTCAGCGATAACTACATCGACAAATTGATACCATTGGTGTCGGATGCCGAGGATATGGAGAGTCTACCTGACCTTCACCGCTTGTGCAACATCATGAAGTCTCTCATTCTACTGAACGACAACATTATCATAGAACATGTAGTGACAGATGGAATCATCATCGGTGTGGTTGGCGCCTTAGAATGTGAGTGCATATCGTTTCCTTGCTCAAGCTCAAGAAACTGACTAGCGGTGACTAGATGACCCTGACTTTCCTACACACAAAGCCAACCATCGGCAATATCTCCAAGACCAGTCCAGATACAGAGAAGTGGTTCCTATGAAAGATCCCGTCATTCAAAAGAAGATCAGACAGACATGGAGATTGCAATACCTCAAAGACGTTGTCCTAGCGCGTATTCTCGACGACCCCACGTTTTCGGTCCTGAACTCGCTGATATTTTTCAACCAAGTCGATATCATTAACCATATCCAAACCAATGCTCAATTTCTAAAGGAACTGTTCGCGATATTCGATCCACGCAATACGGACCAAAGACGCAAAGATGACGCTGTTTGTTTCATTCACCAATGCGCCTCGATTGCGAAGAATCTACAAGCGCCTGCGCGGGCCACATTGTTTTCCCAGTTTATCGGACACGGCCTGTTTCCGGTCATAGCATTTGCTGTCAAACATCCTAAACCGCCAATGCGCACGACGGGTATCGACATTCTCGTCGCACTGTTAGATCATGACCCTATAATGATGCGCGGATATATGCTGAAGGCGATCAACGAGAAGAAAACGCCGCTCACCGATACCTTGATCGACTTATTGCATACGGAACAGGATCTCGGAGTCAAGAATCAACTCGCCGACGCTATTAAGGTTCTACTCGACCCACAGATAGCTATACATGATCCTATGAACAGGGCTGGTAATGATTTATCCGGCAAGGCTCGATCAGCACATCTTCCCGATGCTTTTGTACAAATTCACTTTGATGATTCTGCCAAACGACTTTTTACTCCTTTAAAACAGCTGGAAGGTCGTCTTAATAGTATGGACCTTCTCCGTTTCTTGATTTGTTTCTGTACTGACGTTTTTAGTTGCCGACTTGACTTTCCAGGAGGTAACACTTTACGCCCACTTAGTAGACATATTGACATTCTTCGTTCGACAACACCTGTTCAGGAGTCGTAATTTCATTCATTCAGACAACCTTACCCCTCGTGTGGCGCAGCTTTTAACTGTACCGCAAAAACACTTGAAGCTTAGTGAGTCCATGCCGTCCAAGATGCTTTATGACAGTTTACATACTAACGTGACTGCAGCGGCTTTGAAATTCTTTCGTACTCTCGTCAGCCTCCAAGATACTTTCTACCTCGCGAAACTAACACACAACAATACTTTTGGGCTCATTCTTGATATCGTTCATGAAACAATGCCTCGTGACAACTTGCTGAATTCGGCATGCCTCGAGTTGTTCGAATTCATCAAGCGCGATAATATCAAGCCTATCATCACCCATGTAGTCGAGAAATACCGCGAGAAACTAAAGGCCATCACATATGTCGACATATTCGAGAAGTTGATACAGCGCTACGATGAATTGCAAGGATATGGGCTCGAAGCTGATGCCACACTGTTCAGCCAGGAGGAAATCCCACCGTCACAGCGTGGCGTACTCAACGGCCAGCGCTGGCAAGGTGTGCGCGAAATGGATGCTGCCGAGGAGGAGTACTTCAACACCTCGGATGACGAGGAGGAGGTACATATCAACACCTACCTTTTTTTTTTAATAAGACGTTATACTAATTCTACCAATGTGCAGTGGCCATCTGACACCCGACAGGAAGGATTGGCTATCGTCGGTCAAACACCATCAAACATTAGACTGGTTGATTATCCTGATGATGACGACGAAGACGTCATGGATGCGAAGTCGGAAACGACTGTCTCCGACAAGCAAGAAATCGAGCTACCTGAACGTGTTCTCGTAGAAACCAACACATCTCCAACAACATCCACCACATCTCAGCATCCGCCCGAAAGACTTTCCGAGAAACGTCGCCGCAACGAAGATGATGAAGATGAGCTAGGCCGGCTCGCTCAAAATGGACCTAAGCGCCGCAGCTCCAGCGCCAGTTCTACTGCATCAACGTATTTCCGTCGTCGGCAGAACTCGGTTGATCGCAATCTCAAGAATTCTGTCAACAACGAAGTATCTACCCCAACAAATGCAGCCCCGAAGAAAATTGCCATTAATCTCAGCTCAGCGTTGAAATCAAACGTCACTGTCGAAGCTGAGGCAATTCAACTAAGCGAGTTTGACGAACAAGCGTCTAACAGTGAAGAACACAAAGAGACGAATGAAGGCGAAGCTACAACTCAAAGTTCCTGATACCTTCAACTTTCTCGGCTTCATGTTTATGCAATAGAATTATGGGAGTTGGTTTGTGTTTGTTGTTTCATTCGCATTGAACGGACTGGACAGGGCTCATCAAATCATCAAAGATACCAAACGAGGTATGGAAAATGTATGCATTTATTGAGTATGCGTTCTGTTCACCATATGTGAAATGGGCCTGGGATTTCTTTTTCTCATCATATGCTTGCAGCTGTTATTGAGGTCTTGGGGGGTTTCTTATACCTTGATTGTTTCTCCTCTTCTTATAGTCTTGTTGTTGTTCCTTGGTGCAAGCTGGGAAAGTGGCAAGCAGCATTCATGGCGTTGGTCTGCTGGGTATTATACGGATGTGTTTTTTCAATGACCGGCGGTCTTTTTATGCCTTTTTCTCGTTTTGTCGAAGAGGTCCCATTCCCAGGAGGATCGATCTCTTCAGGATAGGAGATTTCACAGTCGTCATGTTACCAGAACAGTCACAGATGTGAATACTATACTCCAGTCTGGAGTTATTAATGATTTCAATATGTCAGTAGTACTCCGAAAGGGTATCTCATATCTGATATCTTAACAATACACGCAAGTAATGATGGGAATACGCAATATCACTTCTGATTGACCAATCCCGCTCTGCGGAACAGATCCGACAGTACATTTGGCCCAGGCTGGTTCATTGCCTGTGCTGCAGATGGTAATTGTCCCGGCGAGGGTACTATAGGCGCTTGCACCACCGGATTATAACTCCAGTTCATCCCTCCTCCATTCATCATAGCCGCTTCTGCAGCCATGTCAAAGCCACCATCACCTGTATAAGGCTGGCTGAACCCATCATCTTGGGCACGCTGCTGCCCAAACAACTCCTTCAACGAGATCTGCCTCCCCATTGGCACACTCTGCTGCTGCTGCGCAGCAAGACTCTCCTTCGCCAACTCCAAACTTTTCCCTGCATGCGTGGCACACTCCTTGATAACCTCCGCATTGATCTTCCTCGTTTCTGCCGTCGAATTGGGCGGAGGCTCTGAAAATATCCACAACCCTATAATCTCATCTGATCCTCCTCCTTCTCCTTCTTCCTCTTCCTTCTTTTCCGATTTGAGTATCACAAACTCATCCGTAATCTGCACATTCTCGCCATCCGTCAACAAGATATCGAAATTGTTCAGACCGCGTCGGTTGAGCACAAAGACGCTATATCGTTCTTCCCCAAGGGAGCCTTGGGTTAGTTGACAGATGAACATTGTGCCTTCGATGCCATTCTTTTCCCATTGTTGGTTTGCCGGGTTGAAAGTGTAGACGACCACGTAGGGTGCGAGGGAGAGGATGGATGTGACGGCAGGGTTGTGGCGGCGGAGGACGGAGATGTTAAGTTCTTCGTTGGTTTTGGATGGTTCTCCTGTTGCTGCGGCGGGTGGTGGTGGCGGTTGTTTGGTGGTGTCGGAGTAGTAATATGCGTTATCCATGGAGTCGTAGTTGGTGATGGGTATCTGTTGAGGAAGGGCCATGGGGAATTGTGCAAGGTGTTGGGCGTTGTGGTCGTAGTTTATGAAATTCGTGAGGCGGTTATTGTGGTTCTGGTTCTGGTTCTGGTGGTAATTGTGGTTATTTGCTCGACCGCCTCGTCCCTTACGAGGGGTCATGGTGTATGTAAATGCGCTCAAGAATTGCTAAGTACTGCTATTTGAGTATTGTGTCCAGCGCGATTGTAGTGTGTGGTTCTTGCGATGCGACGGAAGAAGGCGAGGGGTTGTTGAGGTTGAGTTGAAGTTGTCGTCACAGGAACGGAAGCTCCAAATCAGCCGTCTAGAACATGTGATTTGCATAAAATCAATGTTAGTATGCCCAAAGAAACTGAATTCTCTGTAATTCTAAAAATTAGCCAGGCTTTAATTCTTGCAGTAACTTGGGCGACAAGCTGTTGCTAAGCTGTTCTTAGTTGTCGCCTGAACAAAGCCTGGGAGCCTTACGAGCTGGGGCTCAGAAAAATGTGCTTTCCCTCTACTTAAATTCTCGCCACAACCACTCAGCTTGTAACCTACAGGGTTCGGAATATTACCAGACTCCAACTTTCTGAAAGCGTAACACTGGAACCACCTCCACTGGTCTGGACTGTATCCCGAGGCAGACCATCCCAGCCCACCTGCGATCGCCAGCCATTCATGAGCGCCGCTCGCCCTAGCTGCTTGTTAGTGCTGCAGACCTGAAGCTGAAGGCTGAAAAAGTGCATGGTTTTTGAACATGGTTCCTGGGCGACGTCAATTCATCCTCACGTAAGTGACTCGACTGCTCGTGACTGTCTCTAGCCCTCTTGCCGAGAGTAGATCGGGTCAGACGACACCAACGCCCTCCTTGGGTGCTTGAAGTTCCGTTCGGCTGTTGAACCTTAACTGATTGCTGAGCTTATCAGCAAGTCAATAGGCAAAGCAGACTGACTTTCTCTGCAATCTCGCCATCGCCTGCAAAATCCCCCCCTCATTCCTCACGCCTCCGTCATGCCCATCAGCCACACGAGCGGCGTCTAGATTCTCGCCCGACTCTCTGAAAGACAATCAACCCCGCCTGCCTCGTCTTGTCTGGTTTGTCTCGTTCAACCTCGTCGCCTACGGCTATGGCTGTTGCCTGTAAACAGCTCCAGCCGACGACTTTGCCCTCTTAGTACGGCGAATATACACGCAGGCGATATTAGGGTTTATGGTAGATGACTGACAGAGGTGGCACACGGCATAAGAGGGGTCGCTAGATGACCCCGGATAGCTTGCGGACACAGCTTCATTCAAGCAACAACGATAAAAGCTCGCAGAATGGCGCCATCTACTGACGATCGGCGGTCGTCTACTTCAAGTCATTCGAACTCAAACGCAAATGTGTTCTATGAAGAACAGCAACATGCCGACGATCCTGCTCAGCCGGATACTTCTTCCTTATCAAGCCTTACCCGAGAAGTGAGGGCTCGTAGAGTCGATTATATTCGACCGCGTACAATCCGCATCAAGGTTGGAACATGGAACGTCGCTGCCATCTCGGGAACGGAGAAGGATATCGGAAACTGGTTTGTTGAAGGAAAGGATATCATACACCATATGACTGATCAGGGAAGAAAATATCAACATGCCAAGCAGAAAAGGTCGACATCCGCTGAAAGGCCCATTGCCGCCCAAGCGCACGAGAATTTGGCAGAGAACTTGACGGATGAGGTTGGGTTATATGTGCTAGGACTACAAGAAATAGTCGACCTGTCATCGCCGGCTGTAACTTTGAGTCCTTTTAACGATCCGGTTCCGTCAAGTCGTTGGAAAGACGTCGTGCAGGAAGCGCTTCCTGCTGGATATCAGCTCGTTGCGGAATCGCAGCTAGTCGGGCTATTGCTTTTGGTCTTCGCTGCGCCCAATGTTGCGCCTACAATCACGTCCGTGAGCTCTACCACTGTAGGCACAGGTATCATGGGCATGGGAAATAAAGGAGCTACGATAACGCGTCTTGTGCTCGGAGAGACTACAAAGCTTGTCTTTGTCAATTGCCATCTAGCCGCAGGCTCTGATAAGGGCAGTCTTGACCGACGAAACTGGGACGCCGGGCAGATTGTCAGTCGCACCAAGTTCAGTCCTATCGGCCCGGATCATGAGCTATATGGCGAGCCTAGCGACACTATTGCCAGTGCGGACGTTGCTTTTTGGTTCGGTGATTTGAATTATCGTCTAGATGACATTCCGGGAGAAGATGTACGTCGTCTGCTCTCGTTGCATATCCAGAATCCATATGATGCAAAGCACAAGCACCGAAGGAAACCGGACACCGATCTTTCGTCACCCATCTTAGTGGTGGATCCGGAAGCTGAAGCCACTGACGAAGAAGTCCAGAAACAGACTGCTGAGCGTACTGCCGAGAATTTGAGGCAGACTACGGAGGCCCTGCAAGGCTTGCAAGACGGATCTCAAGAGGCACGAGCCACAATCGTCCCCACAACAATAGTGGAAACTCTAGATCCCATCAACGATCCAACATCACTCTTGACAACGCTCAACTCGTTACTGAGCCATGACCAGCTTCGAACCCAACAAACGAAGAAGAAAGCATTTCACGAAGGTTGGAGAGAGGGCGAAATTCACTTCCTGCCTACTTACAAGTACGATGTAGGCAGCGTTGCCATTTTTGATACCAGTGAAAAGAAAAGAGGCCCAAGTTGGTGTGATCGTATACTGTATAGATCCAAGGCGGACCACGAGAAATATGAGAAAGAAGTTTTGGAGGCCGAGAAATCACGGAAGAAAGATGAAGAGATGCAAACTCGAGGGATAGACAAGGCGGCTGATGATGAAAATGTCTTATTCGATTATAATCCTGACGAAGATGGTGAAGAAGAGCCAGCAGACGTCCATGAGCGCGCTTCACAGCGCGCTTTGGAAATTGTCGGAGGGCAACCAAATCTTTCTGAGGAGAGGGTCAAGTTAATACACTATACCTCGCATCAGGGCGTTATGTCTTCTGATCACAAACCTTTGGACGCAGCATTTGTAGTCACATATGATGCAGTGATTCCAGATTTGAGACGGCGTGTCTATCAAGAGGTCGCAAAAGAATTAGACAGGGCCGAAAATGAAGCACGGCCTGAAGTGACGGTGGTTGTAGATCCTCACATGGAAGAGGATGTGGAATCGATTCGCGATGTCGCTTACGACCAGAACGCGATTTACTTTGGCGGGGTAGCTTTTGGTATCCCGATAAGCAAGAACGTGACGATTGCAAATACAGGAAGCGTAAATGCTACATTCTATTTCACATCAAAGGCCTTGATAGGCGAATTTACATTGGAAACAAAAGAGACCAAGAGTGAGCAGCAAGCTTGGATGGATATCCATGTGGAATGGCTGTCGGACGAGAAGAGACAAGAGGATAAGAAGGAACGACGCCAAAAGACATATACATTCGCACCGGGAGATTCAGCAGTTGCTGAAGTGATTGTACATGTCACAGATCTAGAACTCGTACGCTGCTTGAACGCAGGCAAAGTCAAGATTGAAGATATTCTGGTGCTTCGAGTGGTAGACGGCAGAGATCATTTCATTCCAGTATATGGAAGATGGCTACCGACCTGCTTTGGTCGATCAATAGAGGAATTGACACACATTCCTGAAGCTGGTGTTCGCAGTCTTGGATTACCGACTCTGTTAGACACTAGAAATGCTGAGAGCACTATTCGGTTATCAGCTCCTCGGGAGTTGTTCCGTCTTACAGAAGCGATTTCACGTCTGACTGAGCAAGCAGTCGCTGAGTGGAGCATGATCAAGGGGAACACTCCGGATGAAACACCACCTTGGTTACATGAAGTCGGTGGACTTGACTGGCCGTTTGGCCGTGCTTCTTGGACGCTTAAAGATTCTGACAAGAGAGCACCTCTACTATTTGCTGTCCGCGAAGCTCTCGATATTGGCGCTTCATTGAGTACCATTTTTCCACCAGAGCTGTCTTCATTGCCCCGGTTAGAAATCCTTGCTGAAACGCTCATTTTCTTCTTACAAACTCTCAAGGATGGGATCATCAAAGCCGAAACATGGAAAACCATGGAGCAGCAGTTGCTAGCGCGCGAGAGATCAAAAGATCCATGGCGTTCTCCTGAAGACATTCAGTCGTGGGTTCTAGACAATCTTGCATCGTCCCCAGCTCATAGTGTATCCTTTACTTTTTTGACCTTCATGCTGAATCAAATCATCAATGAAATCGCCCCAGCATCAGACCCATCAGCTTTGCCTCCCATGCTCCAACCACCCCCACCCCCAATACCTACCGACTCGAAAATCTCGCCGGAGAAAACCACACCTAGCATTTCATCTCCTAGCCGTCGAAAACGAACCTTGACCCTTAGCTCTACAGACTCATCCAACAGAGACACAAGCCATGAATATCCTGGGCACGGTGTAACCCTGATCAACCCAGTTGATGAAAGACGCAAGGAAGTAGAAATGACATTATCAAGTTTATTTTCAGGATTGATGATATCGCCTTCTGTCCCGGCACCTTCCAAAGACAAAGAGCGCCGGGCATGGGAAGAGAGGAAGAGACTTGTCGTGGAGGCATTTTTGCAGCCTGTCATTACACCTAATGTGGAACAACAGAATGATTAGAGTAAGACGGATGAGGTGTGTGTTGAAATTTAGAGGAGATGGTAAAGAAGATGACCGGAGTTGAGAAATCCAAGGGCTTGATTCACTTCTCCGCTCAGCAATGTGCTATAAATTTCCTTTCGTTTTCCCTTTTGATACGTACATTATTTAATGTGTCTATATATATATTATTTACCGAAATGACCGAGCAATTAATCGGTGCCCAAGAGAGGGCTCATGAACCCTTCTTCACCGGCCTAATTCCGGCCACAACGGCACCTTGCGGAGAACTACCCAAATACCTCCGATCAGACATCGACGACCTCTGCACCTGCTTCCCCTTACTAACCTTACGCCTCCGTTTTCCGCGTCCTATAAAAGCCGAAACATTCTGCAAACAAATGGACGCCACTTTCCCCGGTAACGAAATAAGCTGCATTAATATTCTGACCGGCACAACCACAACAGCAGCCATCCAATCCAGCAAAATGAACGCAAAACTCTGCCGGTGATCTGATGCTGATCGTTGTGCTGCAGCTGCCAGCGCAATTGCATCCTGGACTTGCGCGTCGAGTTGATTCATTCGCGCTTCGGTCTGAAATGCCATTAGGGCTGTCTTCTTCTCGTATCGTCGTACTGCACGGTTGAGGGCGTCTAGTTCGGGCTGAATACTCTGTCGAGCTTCGAATATGATTTGTGCGAGTATTTCTGGCTTCACTGTCTCGCTTGCAGTTTGCTTCGAGTTTTGCGCTGTTGTCGTCGCAGCTTTATCAGCTACATGCGCCTCTAAATCCTCCAGTCGCGCAGAAAGATCCAGAACCTTGTTATGATCAGTTTCTCTATCTTCGTCCTCCTCCTCGGCGGCAGCGGCTACCACGCGCTGTAAATAAACCGTACGACCCTGCACCATTCGCAACAAGTGCGCAAAGGGGCGTATCTCAGCCGCAAGGAGGAAAATAGTCAAATTATAATTCGACACCAAACCCTCCGAAGGACGCGATAGCGCGCCGCGAATACCGTGTAGAAGCCATGCACCGATCAAGGGAAATACGAAGCAGGATATCAGAGCTGCGAGCTCGTGGATGTGAAGCTCTTTGATGGCCGTGTGGCTAATCTGTTCGATCTTCTTTCGCTCTGTTTTTTGATGTTTATCTTCTCTTTCTTCGTCATTACCGTCATCATCTTCTTCTTCTTCCTCGGCTATTGTCCCATCATCATCACTTTGCAAGCTCTCCGGAAGCGGTTGCCGAGTCTCCTGAGCTGAGCGATACCAATCCCTTCCATATCTTATCAACAACAAACCGACAGTGCTCACAGAAAAAGTAGAACGTACCAGGGCAATCTAACAGACCAGTTCAGAAAAATAGCCGCCAGAATCAACAATGTCGCATCCGTCACAAACGCACTACCATTTTCGAAAAACATGCCGCCGACAGCGGGAAATAATGCCAGCGCCAACGGCGCAGATTGCCAATGCGAATCATGATGCGTTTGAATACGAGGATTTACTGATGTAGCCTTAGCGCGTGGAAAGAGTAAGTCATCCGTGGAATCGCGAATGGACTGTCGCGCCTCGGAAACGGTGTCTGAAATTGCAGAGTTGCGTCGATATTTTGAGGGGCTGGCTTCGGCAAAGGTAGCTGCTCGTCCGAGGGGCCGTTGGCGTAAGTTCGTTGGGCTGAGGGAGTTGAGGTTTGCGCCGGATTGGAATGAGGCGTGTTGGTCTGCCATTGTGCTTAGGGTGTGGAGAGTAGCACAGACGTCATACAACGAATGTGGGGAGAAAGCTCAAAACAATATGTGTACGATAGAGGAGAGAATGGTCAAGACATAATATATGTAGTATATAGAGTTAGTCGGTACTTAATCAATGCAGGAACAGAGACAGTGACAGAACGATAATGAGGAGGGTTGCAAGAAGAGGAGATCGCTGAGGATGAACAACCTCGGCGATCTTCATCGTCATCATCAATACGCAACCCCATACGACGCTAGCAGAGCCCCGTATTTTCACCGTGGCTCTCCCCACACAACGATCGCCCGATCGTATTGATCGTGAAATCAACAATACATCAATACGATGCTTATAAACAATTATCAAACATAGCTAGTATTAAAATTATGTAGACTACTACTATATACTCTCATATTAGACGTCAACCGACAAAAACTCTACAAGATTCATCACTTTTGTCATCTCCTCATCTTCATCACGGACTATTTACTTTCCGATTTGCTGCAGCCTGCATCCGCCGCATCGCTTCACGATGAAGATCCTGCATATCACCCCGGCGCATCCGCTCAGCGATCGAATTATGCAGATTCTCGGAAGCTTGCAGACGTTGATGTCTCGCAATTTGTGCTTTTCGCTGCTGTTCCATCAATTCAGTTTGAGCATGGTCAACATCCAACAACGGCTTGTGCTTGGATAAATCTTCTTGAAGCGATTCCCGCCATGCAGCCATGGTGGATACCTTGGGTTTGCTTAGTTCTCGTGATTCTCGTGACAGTCGAGCGCCGATTAAAGGGGGCGTATCGACTGGTGATTTTCGTGCATCCGTATCCAGACCTAGAATAGGCGAAATAGGCGATATGGCTCTTTGCTGCAGCAGGGCACGTCGGCGGGTTAGAGGCATATCGTCCTCTTCAACCATACTCAATTGACTGTTAGGGCGAGATCGATAGCCTTCCTCTAGCGACTGTCTCGACTTGTTCCGTGGGGCCCAGACATCTTGCGTCAATGACACCGATGAAAAGCGTGCCTGGATTTGTCTCTCCCGTTGTGCCATCAAAGAATATGATTCTTCTAGCGTACCTTGACCATGAGTAGAGTTTCGAGCTGGATTCTGAGGTGAGTGCTGCGCTGCCGCGGTGCTTAGCAATGGACTCGAGACACTGCGCAGGCCGTTTGGTATAATTTTTGCAGGTGAACGATTCGCAATAGGCAGAGTGAGGGTCGATTCTGAGGTAAGCACTTCAGGAGGGAATGTGGTTGGTGGTGTCATCACATTTATCTGCCGTTCGTAGACTGCTTGTCTTGGACTGACGACACGAGCCGACTGCTCGGAGAAGCGTGATGTCGATCGTTCAGCGATGTTATACACAACTTCCTCTGGAGGAGGCAATACACTTTTCTCAATCACAGGTGGCGGCGAAGCGGCCAGTGCTGTTTGCTTCAGTTGCTCCACGTTCAACGGCGCAGCCACTTCTATAAGTTCCGGCGAGATTGGACGCTCAGTGTCAGCGAGATTCTCAAGTGGCTCGGGTTCAGGAGCATCAGCATGAGACAAATGTTTCGCCCATTCATTTGTGCGGTAAGACATGACGACTGGGGAGACGTGACTGGGAATTTTTTTGACAATATCAGATGTGAGATCCTCCTTTTTACTCGAGCTGGATTTTGATTTCGGAATGGATAAAGCAGCAACAAATTGTTCGGCTTTCTCTTCTCTTGTGTTGACTTGCGTGGGCTTCGAAGTAGAATCTGTCATCTGAACCAGAGGTCGAACTTTGACTTTTGAAAGGACGGAGGTGGTGCCGTCAACAGTATGTCGACGTTTGTCGATCATTACCCTCGAACCGGTATATTCCCTCCCATTAGTTGATGTTGTGTCTTTTGTTGATGTAACTTTTCCTGTTTGACTTTCAAGTCGACCTCCGCTAGACTTGGCGTCCACCGGATCTGTGGCTTCTTCAGTGACAGGCAGAGGTGGACTTATAACAGCTGTTTCTGTTGAGCATGCAGCCTCCTGCAACGTCTTGTCGTCACTTTCGTTGTCTGACCGGTCAGCGTCAGGCAATTCCAAACCGTCAATATCCACGCTTTTGGCATCTTCCATATTCGAGCCATCCTCACTATCTTCGATTGCCACATCCGAATATGTCGAGCTTGCCGGAGGAATAGGGACAAGCATCTCATCCGACTCCGATTGCAAACGACTTCTTCTCTTGGTTGCACTCTTCCTTTCTGATAGGCGTCTGAGCAGAGACACGGCTGACAGTCTTTTTGATGTACTGATAGAAGCTGTATCAATATCGTCAATGATCACTTGAATGGAATGTGCATCACCATCGCTAGTAGCTGGTCTACTTCCAGGATTTGGGACTCGGAAAGGAAGAGAGGTCACAGGCGGAGGATATGGCGCTGATAAGACTATTGCCTCGTCTTGGTCTTCCGCTTTGGGTTCATCATTCGCACAGGCACTATCTGCATTGAGATTTTGTGACGCTTCGATTTTGTCTTGGTTAGCAGTAGCCTTCTTTTCAGCATTATCACTATTCTCGTTTTCGTCCTGGACTATAAATTTGTCATCTGGTATGTCATGAGGCGTAGCAGGAAGGTCAACCATTTCCACAGAGTTATCAGGGGCTTCCACCAAGTCCACTGGCGCTGGTTGGGGATGAGTCTCTACAGCAAGTGTTTGAGTTCTCGTAGGATTGCCATTATCGCCATATATTGCTTCCCAACGGACCAAATCGTTCTCTTTCTTCTCCTCGATTGTTCGACCCAATTCGACCTCGGCTTCATCTTTCTTTCTTCTTTCTTCCGCTAACGTCTCTTCTTGTTTCTTTCGTCTCTCCCTGATCATTTTCCAGAGCTTGAATTGAGAGAGTAATCCAAGCAAACAGACAACAACAGTGACAGCCAATTCAACACGAATACCTCGAGTCACGGGGTATGTCGATGTACCGAATGGGAAAAGATTATCATTCAGCCCTAAAAGTTTTCAATTAGCCAAAGTATCTGACTCAGGCCAATCAATTTGAGCATACCCCAGATATACAGCCAAAACTCCTTCCATCCCGCTCGACTGAAACAATCGATTCCGAGCACTGCGATGCTGCTACCAGCAAATGCAGTCGAGACTATCAATCCATAAGGCCTGGTGTAAGAACTGAAAGATAGAGCATAGAAAGCGACACAGAAAGCACCAATAAACGCTCCTCTGGTTTCGGGATCGGCCAAAAGCCCTCCCCTTTTCAGCGAAAGAAGCCACATGCTAACGCAGAATCCGCCTAATAAGCAGCCGAGACCCTCTGTCAACTCCTTGAAGATAAGAGATAATGCGCCGAAAATAAGGCCGGTCAGAAAGGCGGCAACAAAATAGGCTCCTTGTATAGCATTCGAAACCGGAGGACTCATGACGTATTCGATCAGGACCTGATAGCTGTTAAGTATGGTCAAGCACATTCGCAGCAGTCAACTTACAGTAACTGAAAGACTCGAAAGAAAAGCAGCGGATAAAAAGACGTGAAGCCTACTTCATATGAGCTTATACCCAAAAAATTGAGCTAGCGGTTGACTTACCACTGGTTCTTGATCCCAATGATATTATACGCCAGCCCAGTTATCATCATAACCACTCCTGTGATGCCTATTGAGGGTGTGATTGTCGGCTGAATAGGTAAGGCATTGACATCCAAGGTTCCTGAACTGGTTAGAATGAGTTGCTGTTTTCGTTGGGCTATGGATTTTCACTGACCATTGACTGTGCTCGGTTGCGTGGGCTCCAATGTTGGCTGAGGATTTGATATATCAGTATGGATATCTATCATTGTCGTCGACGCCGTCACGGAAATACTGGGCGAATCTGTATCTGAAGGGCCTGTTGCTGTTGAAATAGAACCAGTTGTTTGCTTCGTGGGCTGTGCATTTTGTAGGCTTGACGTAGTGAGAACATCTTGCCTGCGGTGGAAAGCGGCATCTGCAGCAATGCCGAAGAGGACGCAAAGACATATGCTCAAAACACGATTACAATGCATTGTGCAAGATGCAGCCAGGTAGTGACTAGAAAGGCGGATAGGACGCGTCTAGTTTGTTGATAGTAGACTGGTAAGCTTATCCTTGAGATAGAATAAACGAAGAAGTAGACGGTAGCCCATAAATGGCACGTTCACTGAAGCGGTGGCCTAGGACAAGGAGAAGTCTTTCAGATGCGTATCGTACAGACTCGAAAGAAAATATACAGAAACGAGATTGACCGACACAAGATTTGTGCACTGTACTAGTATAGCAACATGATACTAGTCAATATGCCCTGCACGGCATCAGAGTCCAGTCCAGCCATGGGCTTTGCTCGGTAACTTTTCATTGATTAGTCGCAGATATTATTCGACCAGGAGGGGCACTGCTTGGACGTATGTGCCCAATCTCAAGTAAGGGGAGAAAGCGTCCAAATACATGACGTGTAAGACCGGGGTATATCCACCCATCAGCGCTCGATATTTGTCAGGTTTGGCAGATAGCAAATCGGTTCTTCTGGAAAAGAAGCATGGTACGTCGCGGCGGAGTGTTTGGACGGGAATACCGTAGCACCGATCGAAGGATGTAGCAAGGATTGCATGATTGCGTCTAAGTGATAGATAGGATGCCGTGTGTTTAGTCAAAGGATTTGCTGCATCGATAATGTGATCAGTCCCAAATGAAATGAACTAATCGAGCAGCCCAGCCAATTCGGCTGCCGAGAGCCACAGCAACAGATTTGAGGCGCCATTTCACAAGGTCAATGCTCTCGGAGACTACTCTGGAGAGCTGAGGCTTCAATGAAGGTCAATCTGTGCCAATAAGATACTTGTCACATCGCAAGTCCGATTATGATCTCTTCTCCAGAGGCTCTCTAAACGTCAGACTATGAGACAATCGAATCGACATATGGAACGATACGATGTGAAGGGAATTGGGTAGTAAAAGAAAAAAATGAGGTTGAGGGCAGCTTGAGACAAAAACCGTTCCTGACTAGTGCCTTGGTGCCTGAGCAACTCCCCGGCTTGACAACAAGCAACTGGTCCCCGATCTACTTGGAATGAATGATGTTTAACTATCTACTTATGTTCCACGGGTTCTTTACACCAAAACCAGACCGACAGTCAAGGAAATCGGATCAAAAAGTCTCGATATAAGGCCTCGGCTTGGAGTCATAGTTCACTGACCGCAATGTTGATAGCATACCTGTTCTGTAAGCTCTATGTAGTCAGTTTCGAGCAATCAATATGCCTGGAGGACCCGAGATGCTCTTCGCGGCGCATATGCGCCGTCAGTTGGCGGGATATTGGACGGCATTTGATCTCCATTCGCAGCTCAAAGCTGTCGTTATCAATCTAATGTACTGCAATGCACAGCTGCCACCCTGATTAATCAATCATGGCAGCAAGGGTGGCACTAACAGCGAGGAGACGGAAGGAGACGACCAAAGCGGCGGGATATAAAGCAAGAGAGCCAATCACATCACGTGACGGGCCGGCCGATCGCGTATCGACGCGGTCAGCTCACTCCGCCCGAAACGGCAAGATGGAATCATCTCCTGAAAACCGTCACTGCATCAATGCATCTAGAGTTTGCGATCCATCAGCCAATCAGCCCACCAACAAGAACCCCGACTCAGACAAATACTTGTCCAACAACAGTCCACGAGTACCTCCCATAAAACAATGCAGGCCATCCGATCCTCTCTACGCGCCCGCGCAGCCGTTGCAGCTGCTCGTTCCTTCAGCACATCGCCCGCCCACTCTGTCGCACGCCTCATCGTCACCGGTCGTTTAGCTGCCGAGCCTGAGATCCAGGCCACATCCACCGGTCAAGACGTCGTCAAGTACGTCGTAGGAACCTCATATGGACCCAAGGACAACCGCCAAACAAGCTGGTTCCGTATTGCGAGCTTCCAACCCGAGGGTCCTAGTCGCGACCATCTCTTGAGTCTTCAGAAGGGGTGCGTTATACCTCTTTCAGCTGGTGCAGAAATACTCAGATGCTAATTAGTGGAGTGTTCGATATACAGAACCCTAGTCTACGTCGAAGGTGATGCCAGCGTGCGTGTCTACGAAGACGCCGAGGGCAAGAAACAATCCAGCTTGAACATTGTGCAACGTTCGTCTAAACCCCCTATGATCGACTTCTTGGTAGCAAAAACACAGCTGAATTTTACAATTTTACATATACAGGAACACTCGAAGTCCTCAAGCGTCCTCAAACTGGCAACGAGACTGGTAGCGAGGGAACTCAGTAAAGTGATTGTTACGACATATGGCCGGCATAGTCAAATCTCTCCTCGCGAACATCTTGTGGGGAAAGGGAATTTGAGACGCAATTTCTATCTGTGTCATTCATACCGACATTTGTTATTTTCTGTACGAAGTAGTTGACTAAGACGATGATGTGTGTTATAATTATACCCTTTGAAAATTTTTGGTGTATTTTGGAAGCTAGACAGTCTATGGTGGTTTGGTGATATATATGACCATTCTCTTCTCTTCATCTCTGTTACTTGCTAGAATCGCGGTGTGATGACGGATGTCAGTATGTTCAATGTGAATCTTAAATCCTGATGTCAACCCCATTAAAATGACTATAGCAAAGATAACTACTTGAGTATCGTAGATACATGTCTTTGAAAGCAATGAGAAAATGAAAGAGTATCTACGTTGCCGTGGATAATTCATGAGAAAGTGTGGTGTGAGACGAGAAGTGCAGTTTTAAACATTACAGTCATTTCTCGCATGCATTCTGCCATCAAGAACACACTCTCGAGCAAGCGATTTCATCTCAATGTCTGTAGCTTCAAACTGTCTTTCAAATCCGCCTGACATGAGAGTATTCGTATGCGACGAGCTGAGAGATGTGATAATGGTTCCTTTGCTTCTATACCACACTCAGTAACGTTCGGTATAGACCTCTAAAACAATGGCAGATACGTACGCTCGTCTCGACCCCAACCAACGAGAACTCTTTGACCGCAACAAGTCATACCAATGATCACCCTTGTTGTTTTCGCCAGACGAAGAAGAAGACACAGATGTAGACTTCCAGCTCGAGAACGACACCGAGAACTCCTTGAGACCAACAATTTTAAAAAAGTTGTTGTACATGTTTGCCGCATCTTGTCCCAATCCGAAAAAGATAAAGATGAGCACACTGAAAGCCGGTGATAGCCAACGATCGAATTTCAGTCTTCCATTGGTTGGCACTTTTGTGATGTGCGAAAGACTCGGTCCATGTGTTGCTTTCCAGGAGTAGGAGTGGGCGGGCAAGAGTGTTTGGATGTTGGTGTAAAAGATGTATACTTGCAGGGGCAAGATAATCAGGATCATAAGCGAGGAAAGGCCGAAGAGTCGGATGAAGCGTTGTTGGGTTAGGTTGCTTCGAGATGCACCCAGTATCGCGGAGAATTCGGAAGTGTATTTGACAAGGCGGACGATGATGAGGACTGCGAGAACACGATTAGCTCTGTCAAGAATCAGAAAGCATTATTGAAGGTGATTACTGACTGCAATACCCAGCTGCGGCCATGCAGATGATAGGAGGCCACGCCAAAAACAAATAGCTGGGCCAGCTCTCGTCCATAGTAGGATTGCAACCAGCAACAGCAAAGATGTAGTATCGAGTTCCTTGGATGATGAAATGTACTGCCATAGAAAGGACCGGCAACCCGATGCAGAAGAATACATCGACCGCTTTATTACGCAACCTTTCACCTCGACTTGGGATTAGAGCAGACTTGTTCACGTCCATGACAAGAGCAAGACTGCGAAATATACACAGCAAAGCACCTGGCATACCGACTTGAGTTGCAAGGCTAAGTTTAATTTGAATATCACAGTAGACTGCGCCGTCCCACCAGGAGTTGACATCGTCCGTAGGCCAGATCAAAGCATTGGGGATGTTGACGAGGTCGCCGTACATGACATAGACGACGAGAAAAGCAGCACCCCAGTTGCGGTTTGATGCGTGCCATATTATCGGTGGAATACACAATACCAGACTCAAAAGTGACAGCACTGGAGCAAGGATTGCTTGTGCAGATCTATGGTAGGATTCCATGGTCTCAACTTTGTGGATGTTGTTGCTGCTTGCTCATGAGACGACGAAGCCTTGAGATGATGCGTTAATGGTTCCAGCCAAAATCGCAAGAACGATCAGTCAATTTTTAGCATGTAGTAACATATTAAGGATTATCTCAGGATGAAGAAAGAGTAGATATCCTCTCTTCTCGGAGAAAACTGAGCCACAATCCAGAAACGGCATGAATAACACACAGCAGAATCGTATTGCATAATGATCTATCAATTCTGCATGAATAAGTGCTTGACTCAAAAGATGCAAATATCAAAATTCTTACTAATTAATGTTTCCTGAAGATCGTTGATTTGGCAAGCCGGTAAGTATCAGAACCAACGGATGCGTGTGACTTTCCCTTTTGGGGTATCAATAGGCCTTTCTATGTGGGGACCCAAAGACGAGGACAACCAACCTGAAGATTTGTCTGATGCTTGTTCGCATCTAGAGCCAATAGGCTCGCGTCCCCAAACGGCATTTATTCAGAAATTGTCGGACGAGGTGAACTGGTCTGCTATAGTTCACATTCTAGACTCCCATTTCCAAGGTTCAAGATCCTTGCTTGTTTGTCATACGAGAAACTTCCACGGACAATTACACATTCAGATACTTGCATAGAGGTTAATTAACCTCCTTTTTCGAGCTGTTCCCAATAAGCTTCCTTCGCGTCGTCTATATGCTGCATTACAATGACAAGCAATCGCTTTTAATTGCCTGCCCGCCACAGTCCCAATACGAGTGCTCAATAGCCTTGTTGGTTACACCTTTTCGTCGTCCCTCGAGCTTCAATAAGCCATGAAAAAGAAATATTGCACTTTTTATGACGTTCCATTGATTATTCAATTAAGACTTTTAATTTGAACAGCTTGTAGGTTGTTCTGATCGGAGAGGCGTAACGAGTTAGGGCTACCGGATACCTCTTGCTGCCTGATTTGTAAGGCATAAAAAAAACCGGCTGGTGTATTCCTTATATGGATTAGTGGAAATAGAAATGCACTAACTCCAAAAAGACTAGTGCACTGATAGCTTTCTTATCTGCCATGAATTTTTTTTGGCTTCATCGCCCGCATGACTCTCAAGCCTTTTGTTACGGCAAAGGGAGAAACTCGTTCCCACATTCGGAGTTCTCACAACCATGGCGCCAATCAAGCGCAAGGGGACTTCTGGAGACGATTCCGCCACAAAAAATCAGAAGCGTGCTCGAGTCAGTTCGGACGCCGCCAAAGCAGAAAAGAAGTCGAAGCCAGTCAAGGATGCCTCAAAAGAGACAACCACCCGACAACCAGATACAGCAGTTTCCATCCTTCGCGATGAAGAGTCATCATTCCCTCGTGGAGGTGGAAGTGTTTTAACTCCACTTGAGCGCAAGCAAATTCAGATTCAGGCCACTCGAGATGTTCTTTTCGAGCAGAAGCGTTCTGGTAAACCGGTCGGGGGATTCGACGATGATGCTTCAGACGCCGACGTCGATATGCAAGACGAGGGCGAAAAACCGGCTATTACTAAGAAATCACGAAAGTCAAAGAACAAAAAGTCTCGAGACACTGAACAGAAGGCCAAGGAAGGAGTCCGAGTTGAAGGTCTTAGCTTCAAGGTGTGTTTCAATGGTGTCAATGGTTTTCTAAACAGCACTGATATTTCTTCTTGTCCAGCGTTTAACTATAGGAACTATGGTCCTCGGTCAAGTTGCCAGCATCAATTCCCATGATATCGGCTTAGCACTTCCCAACAATCTTACAGGCTACGTTCCTCTGACTGCGATCTCGGAAGCATTCGACAAGAAGATTGAAAAGGTTCTGAACGCGGAGGATGAAGATGAGGATGAAGACTCAGAAGACTCTCTCGACCCATCGGATTATTTCTCCATTGGACAGTATCTACGCGCCTACGTCACATCGACAGGCAGCAGCTCCACAGACGCTGGTGCCGCCAAAAACAAAAAGAAAATTGAGCTCACACTTGACCCGAGGCAAACCAACTCAGGTTTGGCAGAGTCCGACCTCGTCGAAGGTGCCATGGTTCAGGCTTCTGTCGCCAGTGTAGAAGACCACGGTTGTGTTATGGACATCGGCTTCGGAAAGAAAGTGAAGGGCTTCATGGCCTCAACGGATGAATCGAATATCAAAGAAGGTGCCGTACTTCTCGGTGTTGTTACCGGCGTCAATGCTAGCCGAACAATCTTCCAACTTTCATCCAAACTACAGACCGCAGCATCGCCCAAGTCTGTTCTCAAATCTGCACCAACAATTCAAGCTTATCTTCCTGGAACAACTGCCGAGGTGCTTCTGACATCGGTCACAGAGACCGGATTGGTCGGAAAGATCATGGGTCTGCTAGATGTCACAATTGACTTTGTTCATTCAGGAGCAAACTCTGGGTCTTTCAATCTTATCGACAAGTATCAACTTGGTGCAAAGATCAAAGCCAGAATAACATGCACTTTTCCTGCGGCTGAACCGTTCAAAGTTGGCGCCTCTATACTTGAGAACGTATTAGACTGGGAGCGTACACCATCTACCCAGGAGAACTCCTCGCCCACGATTGGAAGCATTCTGGAAGTCAAAGTCGCTACAGTCGAGCCTGGTCTAGGTCTTTACGCAGAATTCGGCTCTCCCAAGCATCTTGGTTTCGTTCACATTTCCAGGGTTTCTGATGGGAATGTGGAGACAATATCAGCAGAGCAGGGCCCATTCAAGACTGGCAGCAAACACAAAGCACGGATCGTTGGTCACAACTCTTTGGATAATCTATACTTGCTTTCTTTCGAGAAGAAAGTGATTGAGCAGCCCTATATCCGACTTGAAGATGTTCCCCTGGGTGAAGTCGTCAAAGGAAAGATTGAGAAGTTGCTCATTGGCCCAGAAGGAATTGATGGCCTCATCTTGTCAATCGCAGATGGTATTTCCGGCTTAGTGCCATCAATGCATTTTGCTGATACAGTTTTGCAACACCCCGAGAAAAAGTTCCGCGAAGGCTTGACTGTATCTGCCCGAGTACTTTCTGTCAACCTCGAAAAGCGACAGATGCGTCTCACGTTGAAGAAGAGTTTGCTTAATAGCGACTCTGCCATCTGGAAGGACTACAATGACATAGTTCCCGGAAAACAATCCCCCGGAACGCTGATCAATATTCAACCAAATGGCGCAACTGTTCAATTCTACGGAACTGTCAGGGCTTTCCTGCCAGTCTCTGAAATGAGTGAGGCATATATTAAAGACCCATCTCAACACTTCAGAAAGGGCCAAGTCGTCAACGTTCACGCAATTAGCGTAGACACAGCCGCGGAAAAACTCGTCGTTTCTTGCAAGGATCCTTCAACATCTTCTGAGGCTTACAGGGAGGCTTTTGGTGAAATTCGTCCAGGAGTTCAAGTCACCGGTACCGTCTTCGAGAAATCCAGCGACGATCTACTCCTGAAACTTGATAAATATGGCGTCACAGCCCGACTCAACGCTGTTCACCTTGTTGATGGTGACGCCGCGAAAGTAGCATCCGCCTTTGCCAAGATTCGAGTCGGTCAGAAGCTGTCAGATCTTCTGGTTCTAGAAGCTAAGAGAGTTCACCGGTTGATCAAAGTGACACACAAATCAAGTCTCAGGAAGGCACTCAAGAAGAATAGTCTTCCAGCGACGTTCGAAGAACTCGAGGTAGGCACAGAAGTTACAGGTTTCGTGAGAGGTACAACATCCCACGGAATCTTCGTGGAGTTCCTTGGCGGACTCAATGGTCTAATACCAAGACGTCTTGTCGATGACGAACACGCCAGCAAGCCTGATTTTGGTTTATATCCATCTCAATCGTTGACTGCAATTGTTCATCAGATCGACGAGGACAACCGACGCTTCACGTTAACCATGCGCCCAACAGAGTTGCCTGTAGCTAGCCGACAAGAACAGTCGAAAGAAAAACCACTTCCTGAAGATGAAAAGCTAGGCAACCCAGTCGACGAAAGCATTCATACAGCGGCAGATCTCACGGTCGGAAAAGTCACAAAAGCTAGGATCGCATCCATCAAGGATACACAAATTAATGTTGTTCTAGCTGATAATCTTCAAGGGCGTATTGACGTCTCGGAGGTTTTCGACAAGTGGGACGACATCAAGGATCGCAAGCAGCCTTTACAGAAATTTCGTGTCAAGGAGGTCCTTCCTGTACGTGTTCTAGGATTGCACGACGCCCGCAGCCATAGATTCCTGCCAATCAGCCATCGAACCAGCAAGCACCCTGTATATGAGTTATCAACCAAGCCTAGCTTCATCAATGCAGCTGAACCCAAGCCACTGACTCTCGAGCAAGTCAAGGGTGGCTCGTCTATGATCGGTTTTGTCAACAATGTTGCCGACGACTATCTTTGGGTCAGTATCTCCCCTAATGTTCGTGGCCGAGTGCGAGCTATTGATCTCAGTGATGATCTTTCCACCTTGGCTGATCTGGGAAGCAACTACCCGGTTGGATCTGCTTTGAAAGTGCGTGTCACAGGTGTCGATTTGGCTAAGGGTCACTTGGATCTTACCGTCAAGTCGGGGTCTGCCCGAGAGCTTTCGTTTGACAAGCTTTCAAAGGGCATGATTCTTCCTGGAAGAGTCACAAAGGTTACCGATAAACAGATCATCATGCAGCTTAGTGACACCTTAGTCGGAGCCGTCAATCTTACTGACATGGCTGATGACTATTCTAAAATCGATACAAGTTTCTACAAGAAAAACGAAATCCTCCGTGCTTGCATCGTCGACGTTGATGAATCGAACAAGAAGATATTTTTGTCACTGCGTCCGTCCAAGGTTTTGAGCTCAACATTGCCTGTGCGAGATCCGGAGATTACGTCCATGGACCAGCTGAAGCCCAACGATGTCGTCAGGGGTTTCGTTCGCCGTGTTGCAGATAATGGTCTCTTTGTGACGTTGGGCCATAATGTTTCGGCATACGTCCGCATATCCGACTTGTCTGATTCTTTCCTGAAAGAGTGGAAGGACGCATTTCACACAGATCAGCTGGTCAAGGGTAAGGTCGTCCTCGTTGATCCAGAGAACAAGAGGCTGCAGTTGAGTTTGAAAGAATCTGTTCTAGATCCAAAGTACAAGACGCCCATTACTGTCCGTGACCTGAAAGTTGGCCAAATTGTCACAGGGAAAGTGCGAAAAGTTGAGGATTTTGGCGCGTTCATTGTAATCGATGGCTCTGCTAATGTTAGCGGTCTCTGCCACCGTAGCCAGATGGCTGAGCAGACTGTGGATGACGCTAGAAAATTATTCGAGGCTGGGGATATCGTGAAGGCCAAGATTTTGAGGATTGATTCTAATCAAGAAAAGATATCTTTTGGTCTCAAAGCATCCTACTTCGGGGATGGAGAAGGCTCGGATAGCGAAGATAATGAAGATCTCTCAATGGATGAGGCTGGAGGCGTTGAACTTGATAGTGATGACGGCAGCGATGAAGATATGTCTACGGGTGGTGTTCAAATTGAAGACGACAGCGAAGCTGAATCCGAATCAAGCGACGACGACGATGAGGATGGATCGGCAACAATTAAACGAACACAGAGCGACAAGGGAGGACTTGATGTCGGTGGCTTCGATTGGACAGGCGACGCTGAACTCTCAAGCACATCAAAGATCACTGATCGTCGAGTCGCAGGCGAAGATGCCCCTGGCAAGAAGAAACGCATTCGCAAGCCAGAGATCCAAGTTGACCAGACTGGTGATCTTGATGCTCGCGGTCCGCAATCTGTAGCTGATTATGAACGACTCTTGCTCGGTGAGCCTGACTCTTCACTGTTGTGGCTTCAATACATGGCATTCCAACTGGAACTCGGCGAGGTGGACAAAGCAAGAGAAATCGGTCAACGTGCCATTCGTTCAATCAGTATAGGTCAAGATACAGAGAAGCTCAACATCTGGGTAGCATTGCTCAATCTTGAAAACACATATGGCACGGAGGACAGCCTCGAAGAAGTTTTTAAGAATGCTTGCCAATATAACGATACACATGAGATTTACGAGCGCTTGATCAGCATCTACATCCAGTCCGGAAAGAACGAGGTATGTCATCTGACTTTCAAATTCATTTGGCGCTAACTAATTACTTTTTGTAGAAAGCTGATGAGTTGTTCCAAACTGCGCTGAAGAAGAAAGTCTATTCTGGACAAAAGTTCTTCATCAACTACGCAACCTTCCTTTTCGATACTTTGGCAAGCCCTGACCGTGGCCGTGACCTTCTTCCACGAGCCATGCAGTCCTTACCCTCCAATACCCATATCGACACCACCTGCAAGTTCATCCAACTCGAGTTCCGATCACCGAACGGTGATGTCGAGCGCGGCCGTACTCTTTTCGAAGGTCTTCTTTCCTCATTCCCCAAGCGCACCGATTTATGGAACATCTTGCTTGATCTAGAAATCAAACAAGGCGACGCCGACCAAGTCCGAAGTGTCTTCCAGCGTGTTTTGGGTATCAGCGCTATGCCCAAAACACAGCCCAAGAAGAAAGGCGCCATTCCTCTTCCCGCCTCGACAGAAATTCAGAAGAAGTTGAAGCCTAAGAAAGCCCGTTTCTTCTTCAAGAAGTGGCTCGACTTCGAGGAGAAACTCGCCGCCGCCGATAAAGCCAATGAAAAGATGGTAGAGGAGGTCAAGGCTAGAGCGGCTGATTATGTGAACTCATTGCAGGAGTAGATTTTCTTTATGATGAAAAGTGTTTTATACGTTTTTTGACTGTTGTTATATATCTCAGATCATTTTGGCGTTTTTTAATTGTGTACATATCATTGAATGCATTTGTGAAGATCATTAGACCATGTCACCTACGTAGACTGTGGAGAAAGAATAGTGTGCTCTATATACAGACATCATGCTCTTCACCGGTATGGTTTACTGCCCCCTCTTCAAAGCTCTCAATCGCCTATATTCCTCAACAATACTCTTCCGCTCTTCAGCAAGCTCCTCTCTCCTCCTCAAACTTCCAGCCGCCGTGGGAATATTAGCAACATCGACTTCAGCACCACCAACACCTCGTCGCACCCTAAAGATCTCACGCGGTTTGACCAACGACTCTGGCGGCGCTTGCACGACCTCTAGCGGGTTGAGGGGTTTGGCTGCTCTCTCACGCGTGTTGAGTTTCGCCCAAGGGTCGTCATCGTCATCCTCAACTTCGACCACGTCGTCATCATCGTCTCCCTTCTTCTTCCCCTTCTTTTTCTTCTTGGGCTGGGTCTTTTTCTTCTTAACAACAATTCCAGCTTCGGCCTGCGCCTCTCTCCACATTTCTTCGATTTCCTCATTCTCAGCCTCCCTCAGTTCCTTCTCCTCAGCTTCCTTGGCGCTAATTCGAGCTTCTTCTTCTCTCCATCCTTGCTGCAATTTGCGCAGATGTTTCTCATGTTTCGTCATACGCTCCTCTCGTATCTTGGACAGGTTTTCAGACGGGCCTGTTCGTTGCGATTTTTTCATTGCAGATAGAGGCATTGCCTGATCGACTCGAGCCGCAAAATCGGATAGTTTCTCGCCGGGGAGAATTTTGAGAGCCGGTGCATCTTCTGAAGGTTTAGATGCGGTCGGGTTGGATTTAGACTCAGTTGCAACATCCTTGTCTCCACCGCGCTTGCGCTTCTTGTTTGGCTTTTTGTCATTGCCGTCATCTAGACCCGAGGGTGTCTTGCCGACTTGTTGGAAGCGCATCAGGCGCGCAAAGGCGCGCGGTGTGTCGTCCGCCCATTTATTTTTTCCGTTTGACTGCTTAGCTTGCTTTTTGGTATCGACTTTCTTTGCAGGTTTGGAGGTCTGTTTGGTTTTATGGACTGGTAGTGGTTTTGCTATGGTGTTGGGCGGGAGGTCGTAGGTCCTATAACGACAGTAGGAGTTAGCAGACCTGAAATACAAAATGAGTGATTTGCAATTAGCTCAGACTTACGCCTCATCTTTTTGACGTCTTTTGTGTTTGTGAGGCATCTTGAATATGGAGGTAGCGTGTTCGCGGTTAAAGGATGAAGTGCTGTCATGAGGAGAAAATTCTATGTTTCTCCCTTATCGCGATAAGGTTAGCACTATCTGCTTATCGTTCTGGTAACAACCTGGGGTTAGGGTAACAAGTATCTTATAACTTCGTCATGATCATTCTAATATGGAACTTCAAGCCGAATCTAAGGGTTGTCATTGATGGATTGGAAAAAGATTATCCTGGAGTTTTACCAAGATCATGATGAACCTCACTGAAGACAGCTATGTGTATTTGTTTCGCCTCGTGCCATATCTTCTCGGCGACTGAAGCTGAAAATTGAAGAGAACTTCATTGATCAGCTATCTACTGGTATTTACACTCTCACTACATCCTAGAGGCAGAATAGGGCCTCCTCTCCAAATTCTCGGGCTATGCTGCCCTCTTCGCGAATCACACTTCCGAGCCATTCCCGAGCAGCTTCGAGATCCTTCGCTCCAAACTTTACCAGGACGAACCCTGCCCGAACACGGGCAGCTGTCCAGGTGACTTTGTCTTGGATTCTGGAGGGCTCTGTAGTCGTTATAGAAGACCAATTACGGCCACCAATGCGCGGCTGTGAGGTAAATGTCTCCATAAAGAACGATCCTAGCCGATCAAACATTGGACCGTAAAGAATCAATGTGCCTAGCACACCATGTGGGTGTGTCCTCTCGCGGACGAGCCCGCTAGGTTGAATTTTAGTCTGATTCTGTAAATCGACGGCTGCTTCTTCATCCAACACTAGAGCGTCGCGCAGTAATAAACGTCGTTTTCCCGTAGTCCTATCTTCAGACCATACCTCGTTGCGCCCTTTCCATATTTGAAAGTCCCAATTTTCGCCCCGCGCGCTTCGACCTTGTGTCACCCAGTCAAGAACACATAGGCTGCTCCTATCCAGTTCGGTTTGAGAACAATCCACTGTGAACACCTGGATCTGCTCGTATCGGCTATCCTTGAACGGCGCCGATGGATCGACCAGATAGCAGAGACCAGCCTTGCTTCCGATGTGTACATCCAAGGTTTGGCGGCTCATACCATCATCCAACACCGTAAATACACCAGAGGCCCTTTCTTGTGGTGGGGTTTTATAGATTTTGGTGCTTCCTTGGGGTGTAGTTACGACCAAGCGGGATCGGGGCTCCAATGTTATTGAAACATCGATATGGTCACCAGGGAGAAGGCCACCGCCGTATGTCAACAGATATAAATGGACTGGCCTTGTAGCATCTGATCCAGTGACAGAATCATTGGGAATAAAGCCCGGAATCCGTGACAGCAATTTCAGAGGATACTTGTATGTTAGGGTCGTTAATGTTGGAATAGATGGCGGCAGTATCGAGAGCACGGCCTTGCCTTTGCCAGGACTCGCGACAGTAGCTGCAAACGGTGACTTGAACGCCATATTGCTTTGCTTCCCCGAGTGAGACCTGACTATGCCCTCTGAGAAAACAGAAGTAGATAGAGCCCAAGGCCTCTATAGATTCGATGGCGCAGTTATGGACGATTGATTTGATCACATTCATGATTATCTCTCTGAGTCAAGGCTTGTAGTCAATGAATGTAACACTAACATCCCGCATTCATTCCATTGTACGTCTACCGTGCGTTACGCAAATGCAGCTGCTCGTGAGAAGATACAGTCAAGTCCTCAATCAAACTAATCTTTGATACCAGATAACGCTAGACCATTTAGGTCACAATATAGGGCTAGGTCACGCCAGGTCATATGACGTGGTACCCTGAGGCCTTTATCGATACGTGTTTTCCGCTAGGCAGAAAAGAGAATGCGCCAACGGGGGAAGCAGCGACCCGCCGTCGTCGGCCAATCATGTCCACGAAAGTGCGGGCTGCCACTTGCGGTCGCGCGTAAGGAATCATGACCCTTTAGTTCTCTGTCATCGTGAGAATTACAAGCATACTAACCTCGTGATTTGGAAGACGGGGAATGTCATAGAGATTGATGTTCGTTTCCCTGCTCTAAAATATTACCTACTCGCATCATTACCAATTGACCTAACATTGCCAATTGCCAGTGTTCCTTGCTCGACCAGGTACCGCGTTTCTACCCGTTCGGGACGCGTGCGATTATCCCACTCTCCTCGACACATCCACATTGCCTATCCCCATACCGATTTAAACACCGGCAGCAAAACAACCATACACTACGAGAGAATCTGGTGCGCTGGGACCTCGATCGCCATGGATTTATCCGACGCCAGATCCTCTGACGCCGAAGAAAACGACGAATCTTCCAGTCGGCGCAAATCCGGGCGTGCAATCAGGAAACCCCAACTATTCTCACAGGATGTGAGTCTCATCACTAATATACCCGAGAAGAGGAAGCGGCCAATGGCGAAAGAGGATGAAGAAGAGAACGACGACGAAGAAGATGCGGAAGAGTCGGAGTCTGAAGACGAACCCGAAGACGACGATCCAGACGAGGAAGAAGAAAGAGAACGCAGACGCGCAGCACGCAGAGCAGCAACTAGGAAAAAACAAAGCGGGAAATCTAATTCGAAACCAGCACCATCGCGCGCTGCGAAGAAAGCAAAGACCAGCAGTGCTGGTAGATCACTTGCTATTCGGCCAGCAGCTAATGGCAAGACCAAGAAAGCGGCACCGAAGAGGAGGACCGCTCCACCAAGACCCATCTTCCATGCTACCACAGAAGGAATATTTGGTAAGGAACTCGTTCAATTCTTTAAGGGTGCTTGTTTAATCACACTCGTGATGTTAACATCTATGCATTAGGCGATCTGTTTGAGCACGAAAAGGATACGGATGTCGTGGTAGAGGAATGGCTGTCAACATACGAAAAAGACCCTGTGGAGGGCATGCGCGTGCTTTTCAATCTGTTCCTTCAGTGTACAGGTGCCGACCTTTCGGTGGATACCGCGGATGTGACAGATGAGGACCACTGGCCACAGCGTATACAAGATCTACAAGAGGCTCATCTCGATACTGAGCCCTCCGACTATCCTCTTACTTCTAAGGACAGACGCTTTCGCAACTTCCGATCTACAATCGTAGACTTTTGCGACTCCTGGGTCGAGAGTCTTCATCGCTCTTCGTTGCTATATAACTCGTTTGCTCCTGGTATGAAGGTGGAGACCTGGCTCAATATCATGTCGAGCTCTGGAAACAGAGCCTTCAGGCATACGGCAACTCTTTGTTCAATCACGATAGCGAGTGCCTTGTGCGATATTGCTGAAGAGATAGCAACTGCTGTTTCCACCTCTCGCAAACAGTTAGAGAGCGAGAAGAGGAAGAAGCAGGCTAACAAAGGCCGAATCAGTACCATAGAGGATACAATTCAGGAGAATGAAGAGAAATTGGTAACGATAGAAGAGCTTCTCAAAGAAGCATTTGACACTATGTGGGTTCATCGCTACCGCGACGTTGACTTCAAGATTCGCAGCGAATGTTTCTCTGGATTGGCCCGATGGATCCAGACACATAGGGAGATGTTCTTCGAACCACAGTATGTGCGCTATCTCGGTTGGGGCCTCTCGGACTCTGTCACACAAGTACGTTTCGCTGTTGTCGCGCAGCTTCGCCAGATCTACGAGATCAAGTTTAGTATCGCTACCCTTCGGACATTCACTGGCCGGTTCCTTCGTCGATTAGTCGAAATGGCAATGCGAGATACCGACACCAATGTCCGCGCCTCTACCGTTGAGCTACTAGGCCTGATTAGAAATCAAGGCTTGATGGAAAATATCGAGATCGATCAAGTCGGTCAATTGGTGTTCGATGCTGAGTCGCGTATCCGTAAAGCGGCCGGTCGTTTCTTTGCGGCAAATCTCCAGGAGATTTTTGAAACCCACACAGAAGAAATGGCCGAGGATATTGCCGAGACTTTCGGTGAGCAAGAAGACGAGGACGATTTTGAGGCCCCTAAGAGATCCTGGATCAAGTACAAATGTCTTGCCGATATACTTCAATCGTACGACGGACAAAGGGGCGATCAGGCAATAGAGCGCCAGCGTCTCGGCACTGTTGAGGCACTGTCGGGTGCGCCAGTTGAGTCTCGGTTCTTCCTCGCTACTCAAGCGATCTATGAACATTTGAAAGAGCTTTCACAATGGCAATCTTTGGCAGGGTATCTTCTCTACGATCACTCCCAGATTTCGGAGTCTTCTCCACAGGATGAGGTTAGCAACGTGCGTCAATTCTTTGCATTAGAAGAGGGCCAAGATAGCATCCTACTTGAAGTATTAGTCTGTGCGGTCAAACTTCGGATACTAGAAATCGCTCGATCGGATATCAACAAGCGGGGACAAAAGATTAAGTCGTTAACGGACAAGATTCCCGAGCTGCAGGAAGAGACGGCACATGACCTTACGCAAATAATCCCACGTTTGTTGAACAAGTTCGGTGCTGTCCCCGAAGCGGCTTCGGCGGTCCTACGACTGGAGCATCTCGTCGACTTGGATAAAGTTCAGAACTTACAAAAAGACACAGCCTCCTATACCTCTCTTCTCAACGACATAAATCGGCAGTTCCTTACTCACTCTGATCAAGATGTCCTTGCTGAGGCTAGTGTTGCCTTCTTACATGCACGAAGCTCAGATGAGATGAAGGAGGCAATGGAAAACAGAGTCCAAGAGCTATGGGATGACATGATTGACAGATTTAGCACGATGTCACAAAACCGAGATGTTCAGGCTGGCTCATCAGTTTCCAAAAGTGTTTTAGTCGAACTCTCTAACACTGTCGCAAGGATAGCCAACCTTGCAAGTATCGTTGATTGCACTAGTATTGTTGAAACAGTACCAGTCGCCGCAGGCAAGAAACGCAAGCAGAGCTCAGAAGCGCCTTTCAACACCCTCATCCACTTGGTCAAGCGTGGCATTCGTGAGGAAGAGTCAAGCGAGGGGCTTCGAAGTCTCGAAACCGAGACGGTTGTGAACAGCATCAAAACACTGCTTTTCTACTTTATGTGGAAGGTGCAAGCTTTGACGACCGCAGTCAAAGCCGGCAGTGCTAAGTACAGCACATCGTATTTTGAGACTTTGGCAAAAAGTCGTGACGTGTTTGCCGCTACTCTGACTGCGGTCATGCAAGCAAGAAAAATTCTCGATGACATACGGTTTTCTGCGGTGACAACTTTCCTGGATTTGCAGACATTGTTTGGCACATTGCGGAACATCGGAATGCATGTCAAAGGTGGAACAGAAAATGTTGATGAGGATGTTCTTTTCCAAACCCAGGGACTCGCACAGGAAATCATCCCCTCGACACAAATTCTCATCTCCAAGTTTCACGATGTGGCTGAACGATCTCTAGCCAAGAGATTGAAGAAAGAGATTCGTACTTCTGTAGAAGATGATGATGGTCTATTGGAATCGGCACAGGACCTCAAGGACTTGCCCTCTGATGACGAAGAAGAGAACGATGAACAAGACGAAGATACCGTTGAAGACGAGTCTGTTGCAACGGAACGACTGCGCGCGACTATATTGGCGGAGCAACGACTATGCGAGCTCACTGGCAAGATTGTTCTAGCAATTACCGGCCGCGTCCTAGATAACTCTGGATCACAACGCGGCAAGCTCAAGAAAAAATTGCTCGTTAACAAATCTCTACTGGGTCCCAACTATAAAGAAGTTGTCGCATTCCTGGAAGAACGCAAAGCACGGCCCGCTGCCAGTAGCAGACCCAGCAACAAGCAAGGTGCAGCCGCTGGACTCGCGTCGTCGAAAACAAATGTGGCTCTAGAGTTAGAAGACGACCCCATCGAAGATGACGCAATTGCGAATGCAGCCGCTGTCGAGGAAGACGAGGATGAAGATCTTCATGCTCGTGGTCTTGTTGAGGAGCACATTGACGATGACGACAATGAAAATAACGAAAAGGAGGGTGAAGACGAGGATGGGTCCGAGCAAGAAGAAAACGGCGTCGTCGAAGATGGGGAGGAGGAGGAAAACGGCTACGAAAACGAAGACGCGGATGATATAATGGGCGATTGATTAATTTTTTGTCCTTGGTTTCTTTGTTTTGATTTTAAGTGAGGTTCGCAGCAGGGAGTGGCTGGCTTGCATCTCGTTCTATATCTTGCTGTTCCTTCTCTGTCTCTGTCTCTGTCGTTTATATTGCTGGTTGTATGATTCGTGTGGTTTTATCTCCCTCCCCTTTTATTTTCTCCGTGTATAATGATACTCGCTCTCAAAATACCATTGCTTCTGATTTGCTTCTGACCTAGAACAATTGACACGTACGTTTGCGTTCAGAATGCCCTACTTTCCTCACTCTAGAATGGACAGCCGGTGTCTTCAGGCCGGCCTCATCGAGCGTTGAATACGGCAATGTCATGATCTCGTGGGCAAGAACCGAAGGCTGGTGGCTAGCTTTGCAGATCTTCTCAATGTCTTCGTGTGGAGGCAGCGACCCATGTAAGATGCGTGACAGGCTCGGGCTCGATAGGTGATGACAAGTTCATCATGATCGGATCACAATCTTAGATTTGATGAGTGGCTTACACAATCTTGGCCCCTATCTTCATTTTCACTAGCAACGTCATTGTAATAAAGTACTTTACAAGGATTTGGAATACATCTTGTTTTTCTCTCATTTCATTGCTTTTAGTTCTTAATCCAATGGGATGTTCTTAAGCTAACCATCAAGAATGGTTTTTGTTGGAGAGCAATGGGTAGTGGCACGTTATTTTCCACTTCGGCGAGGGTGAGAGGAGGGTTTGATGAGGGAGGACAGATAAGAGGACCAGAATTTTGAGCATACTCCTAAGACGTGGAAGAATTGATGCGACATAAATTGATAGTTTAGTTGCTAAAATGACATGAGAAGAACGTGGGGTTACATGATTGTGTATCTTACTTATCGTGCTAACATTAGACCATCGTAAAAGCAAAGGAGTCAGTCCACTTGTAAGTGATAGGATGAAGAGAGGAAATAGTATAGGTGAAAGACAAGAGACGAATGAGGAATGCATAAAGGAAGAAACGACCTGGGATAATGTTGTGCCCGAACGCCAAAGGGGTTTGTATGATGGGAGACCGAATGGATTAAATCTGGTAGGAAACTTGGAATCAAGCCTAGACTCAGGGAATAGAAAAATGACGAGTCTTTCGAATTGACTTGGTACTACACCGTAGCAACAAGTTCAATGTACGAATTCGGCGTCAGACATAGGAAAACGTTCGTGATACCAAAATTCGTTTACATGTCCATAGAGTCGCCACCACCGTTGGCAAAGTTGAAGCCACCAGGTTGTTGTTGGTTGGTACCCAGAGCAAACCCGGTCTGTGTCTGTTGAGGAGCGAGTTCATCGATGTCACCACCAGCTTCATCCTCATCGGAGAAATACTTCTCAATAATGTTGTATGCCTTCATGTAAATCTCTTCGTTGGCGTTGTTCTGACATTCATGGATCTTCTCCATACCACCGGCCTCTTCGATAAAAAGAGCGTAGCGGTTCAGGTTACCCTCGCCAGTTTGTGTGGCCTCCTTGTCCATCTCACCAACCTTGAGGATGTTCTCTAGGCCGTCAAGAGCGACTTGAATGATCTTGTTGTCAGGGCAAGCAAGAAGGTCACACAATGGCTTGATACAACCTTGAGACACGAGGTAGCGGATCTGGTCTGGCTTTTGCAGTCCACCTGAGGTAGCATTAGAAATGGCCCAGCAAGCTTCCTTGCGAGTCTTGAAATCGCCGTTGGAGAGAAGATTGACAAGTGGCGGAAGAATGTTTGCGTCAATAACGGCTTGGATCTGCACGGAGTTTCCGGCAGTGATGTTGGAAATTGTCCAGCAGGCTTCCTTTCGGATGCCGTCCTTGGTAGAGCCAAGAAGGGAGAGCAATGCGGGTAAGGCGCCGCAGTTGATTATGACTTGAGTCTGGACATCATCGCCAGTAACGATGTTACCGACCGATCGGAGAGCGGGAGTCTGGACGGAGGTAGAAGCATGTGTGAGGAGTTCTACCAGGCGACGAGGAATTCCAGCTTCAATGACCGCTTGAATCTTATCGTTGGAGCCGTCAGACAAATATGAGATGGCCCAGCAGGCATCAATTAGAACCTCATCATCGAGCATATAAATCAACTTGGCGAGGACAGGAAGGGCCGGGGAGATCTGTAGTATACGTTAGTCATAGGGATTACAAGACAATACCAAACTCGGGTGTATGAGAACATACCGTAGCCCAGTCTGGTTGAGGGGTCTTCCCACGGCAAAAGTTGCTGAGGGTCCATGTGGCATTGCGGAGCATGCTCATCTTGCGTCCGTCGCTGATAAGGGCCAAGAGAGGACGAAGGGCACCTGCAGAAAGAACATAATCACGGCATTGAGGGCTGTCACCAGCGATGTTACCCAAGGCCCAAACAGCTTGTTCCCGTACATCAGGTTCGGGGCTGCTAAGGAGCTCCACAAAGATGGGGACGGCACCAGCCTCGATAACAACTTGGGTCTGCTGAGCGGAGCCTGATGCGATATTGGTTAAGGCCCACGCAGCCTCAAATTGGACTAAAGTGTGAGGAGAGCGAAGGAATTCGACAAAACGGCTAACAACACCGGTCTCGATAACGCGCTCAATGGGAGGGTTGCGCTCCTTGGAGAGCAACTTTCTGAATTTGGTGGTGGCTTGGATCTGCTCGTCGATCTGTTCTGAAAATACTCCTTTCACCATCTCCGGGAGTTCGACGTTGAGCTATTGTCGATGAGAAATTTTCGTCAGCATCATTTCATCAATTGGATGACTTCATCGGGAACTGGCGTGAAGTCTGCGGATAATATCCAAAGCAAAAAGCACCAAACAAATAGCGACCGGCGGAACGAGAAAATCTCATCTCGTACTGCATGAGTCTGCAACTCGATGGCTGATAGGGTAAAAATAAACGACTTACCTCGCCTTCAATGGTGCCACCTTCCTCTTCGTCGCTATCAACACCAACTTGACCTCCGATGATGCCGCCATCGCTGGTTTGGATACCTCGCCGCTTAGCAAGATTTTCCTCTCGTTTCTGCTTGCGGATCTCGACTTGTTGTTCCTCACGTCGACGACGGAGCTCATCTGGTTTGAACTGATTTTTGGCCTTGAACTGTGTTCGGCGATGCTCTGGGATATAACGGTCCGCCATGGTGAATATTCGGGGAGGTTAGCTACTGTTTTTGTGTGGGTGGGGTAAGATGGGAACAGAGGAGTTGACGCTGAGAATGTGAGAGCGAGAGAGGAAAAGGAATAAGAAAAGAGATTAAAAGTCCGCAAGCCTGACCTTGGGATGAGGACGTCAAAGTAGACTGCAGGGGAAAAAAAAAAGGTGATTGTTTTGGAGAAAAGTGGAGGGGAAGAAGACAGAGTAGTCTAAGAGGAAGAGCAGAGAGGAGGGGGAGGAAGGAGAATAAACTGTTGACGCTTTCAAGGTGGGTTAGTTTGCTTGTGGTTAGGCCGGTTGCTCTGGGCAAGAGCCTTTGGTCGGTGCTTTCTCTTTCTGCCTGGCTTGGCGCTCTCCCCGCCTAATAGCCGCCCGAAGACGCCTTAAGCGCTGTCATTTGCCAAGACTCGTCGCCACCGTTGTTACGAGCATAGGGTTAGGGCTGTCATGCTCTTTCTCGAATCATCGGTGGCTGTTCCTTCTTAGTTCTTAACTTACACCAGATCGCATGGATTTGTATCATTCAATTATATAAATCAGATTAAGGTACACTACTTTGATAAGAAACAGGACTCTTCAAGAGAACTTGTCATCTAAAGGAGGTTCAATTTATGTACAAGTATGGTAATACGAAGCCCTAGCCCTAGCCCTGATCTGTCCCATTCAGCCTAGCTTGCTGTACCTGCTTTACCCAAAGCGGAATGATAACACGATAAGGTCACATGACCTCTCAACGCGCATTTGGGCGCATCACATGCGTTTTGTCGCGTCAAAGCCAGGCTTTGCGACTGACATGCCATCATGCATCGGTTTGAGCGCATCTACGAATACACATGATTAATGAGTAAAACCATGCTGTTGTTGAGGCGCGTCAACAACTGTAGACCGTCAGAAAATGCCCGCAGGGTTTCCACCGCGCTTTGTCAGCGTCGACACAGCCAGACGCTCTCAGGGGTTTCACAATTTGATCGGCGTGGTTGTTGATTGCATGCCCAAGACTCGTTCGGCAGGAAGTTCTTTTGTCGCCACATTTACGATCAAAGATACGGATTTTGGACCAGGAAATGAATCATGGAAAGGGCTGAAGATCAAATATTTCAATGATGACGAGCACCGACTACCCGACGTCAAAGTTAATGATGTTATCCTTTTGCGTCGACTCAGAGTAAGTCCTTAAGAGAACATAGTATGCCAGGGCGCTAACTTGCAAATGAGGTACGGCAATTTCACGGCTTATTGACTGGTGTTGTGGGAAATACAGACAATGTCTCATGGGCAGTCTTCCGCCAACCCGAAGGACCGGAATCATTGATGCCAGTGTGCAGCCCCGGATCAAAGACGCTCAGTGTTGAAGAGCAGACATACGCAAATACCCTTGTAGAGAGTGTCATTCACTTCAGTTCGACCGCTTCAGTTACTTCCTCAACAAGAAGAAAAAAGGGCCATGCGAAATCTTCTTCATCCCCAAACGAAAACAAACAACACTCTATCACTAAGCCTAAAGACAAATTTTCTCTGATCAAGGACTTGTCTGCGCACACTTTTGCTGATCTTGCAGTGCATGTAGTTAAGATGTTTTATCTGGACGAAAGAGTCCATCTTTACGTCACAGACTACACCGTGAACAAATCGCTTTTTGATTATGGTGACAAGTCAGACGAAGAAAGTGAAGGCGCAGATAATGACACATTCGGCTTTCTGACTCGGCCTACTCGTGAAAAGAGAGCATGGCAGGGACCCAGGGGCCGGATGACGCTGCAGGTCACACTGTGGGATCCTCATTCGTACTATGCACGAGAAAATGTCACTGAGGATGTCTATATTCTTCTGCGGAATGTGCATGTGAAGGCCGACAAAATGAACGGTCTTCTTGAGGGCGTCATGCATACCGATAAAATGTACCCGGAAAAAGTTGACATCAGAGTCCTCGATGAGGACCACCAAGATGATCCGCGTATTGTCGAACTCAAGACAAGAAAACGTGAATACTGGAAACAAAACAGGACGAATAAGAGGAAACTCGCCGAGGATTTCGGCGATGGCGATGATGGCAAGTCGAAGAAGAATTCAAAGCAGAGACGAAAAGAGCTACAGCGCCAAAGGAAGCAGCAAGAGCAACGGAAACAGCAGCAGCAAGCCAAATCTCTACAGAGAGAAGAGGGCCAGACCGAGATTCCCTCCACGATGAACAAGTCAACCCGACCAAATCCGCATAGTAAGTCACTACTCAAATGGAAGTTGACTTTGACCGCTAATCATTGCGTGCAGTACAAGCACAAGACCCGGCTAGAGGATGCCAGAAAATTTCAGAAATTCTACGTAATGAAAGCCATAACATATCACTCCCCAACAATGTACAGTATTGCCTCCCTTTTCAGTGTGTCAAATACCGCTCTACCGTTCGAGTTGTCGATTACTTCCCTCCTAACATTGCCGACTTTTCCGTGCCATACATCCCCGACTGGTCCCGCGCGTACTCTAGCGATGACGAAGATGAAATCACATCCGAAACGCCAGGAATCAGATGGCAATGGTGCTTTTGCCTTCTCGTGGAAGATGCCCAGATCTTACCTGGCCAGCCTCAGGAACGAATAAAGTTATTCGTCAGTGGAAGTGATGCTGAGTTTCTGCTCAAACTTGATGCTTCAGAGTGAGTAGTTTCGCTTCCCTTAATCTGCCATCTCTCTCAAGTCCCACGAACAAATTTGACATTTCATCAGTTTACGCAAAAATAAAGAAGATTTCATCCGACTCCAAGAAAAGTTATGTATTCTATGGGGCGACTTGGACGAGCGCAAAAGTCAAGGAATGGACACACAGCAGAAAGGCCCCTCTTTACTACCATTTACATGTTGTATAAAGGAATGGGGAGTCAGGTGTGCGTGTCGAACAGGCCACAGCAGCCATGATGATGATGACAGTGACAGAGAATGCGCTGTCATCGGGCCCGAACATAATAGAGAATGTCTGGGTTGGGAAAGGAGATTCGCTCTATTCGGCACTACGATAAATGAAGAGTGAAGGATAGAGATGCACATCTCACATATCACTATTGTACATAGTATTAATGTTAGTGTATCAATGAAATCAGTTTTAATAAAAGACTAGTAGTTTTCCCCTTCTGCTCCGTCCGGGATATTTCTCCTTAAAGCACACACATACCGAAAACAAACCCAAGTAACTCATACATGACCGGAGCCCGCATAGAAAGTGAATAAAATACAGAACTAGAAAGGAATATGCCAGCACTTCCAGGGTAGAGAAAAAGCCGATCCCAGTCCATTGCGCCCATAGTCCCGAACGCAGCGAGCCAGATGACGCCACGGTGCTGAATTTGAATACCATGAATGTGAAAAACTTGGATAATGGAAAAAAAAAAAAAAAGAAAAGAAAAACAGTAGAGAAGAAAATAAAAGATGGTTTTCGGACAGGATACGAGAAGTAAAAAAGGGGTAAGTGGCCATCAGACACCTGGAGCCGCTTAAATCTTGGTGACTTTGACCACGTTCAGGTCAATTCCATGTTGTGCAGGCTCGAAGCGGCAACTGCTGCCCCAATGACACTCTTTCTTGCCAGTTTCGCTCTGAGGGCAGCGATGTCCATAAATACATTTTGGGTCTTCGCATGTCATCCCGAAGTGGCAAGGTGTCATGCGAGCAACAGCACGTAGGACGTCCTTCTCCTCTTTCGAAAGTTTGTAATCATGGTCGTGATAGCAGTTTGTATTCGGGCATTCTCCAAGCAGATAAAAAAGGTTGCAAAGTTTCATCTTTTTGATTCGACTCAATTCCTCCTTGGAGACAGTCTTAAAATCCATGCGATCGATCCGCTGGCCGTGCTTATTTCGATCGACAACGGGTGTCTTCGGTGCCGCAGCGCTGGCCGGCTTTAAAGATTGAAGGGTCACATCACCGGGATTTGACGCAGTTACCGACGCCCATGACGACCAAGAAGTTGGAGTAGCGGAGCTCGTCGAGGTATTGGTCGATGTCCGCGTCAAAGAAGCAGATCGTGGATGAGGCGAGAGCATCGCGGGCTGAGTCTTAACTGGTGTCTTCACTGACGCGATGGGACTCGAAGAAATCTTGTTGCTGCGAAAGATATCTGGGAATTGGGCGATGCGAAAAGGAGCCTTGAATTCATCAAGCTCCTTTTCTGAAGGAATACTCTCAATCATGGAGATTCGTCCTGTAAGATCGATATCCTCCATTGTTTCTTCCAATAGCTCAGTGCAGCTATTTTTATGGCACAATCCGAGATAGATCTGATGGCAGTGACAGCTGTAGATATTGAGCTTTAAAGTTTCTATTAATTCGTCAGTATACTCTCCATTGCCCATACAACTCGTTACGTTGTAAGTAGGAGGCGTACCTGAAATCTTATCTTCTGCACTGCCTTTGGACCGTCCAACATCGATAAAGTCGAAGAGCAAGCCACTCTCATTAAACCCTCGCACAAAGTCATCCATCACTGAAATCTTATCGATTATGCCGGCTTGGTGATATGTATTGCCAAGCCCTTTCACATTTGCAAATATTCGAACGACCAGTTTCGGCGACGCGACATTGGGCAGGTGCTGTGAGACATATTCACCCAAATCGGCGGCCATCTTATTCGCTGCATCCCTTCCACCTTGCTCCCCAGCGCGGACATATTGATCAAGGAATAGTGTCTTGTCGCCATCGAGGAGTACGATAACAAACGGTTCGCGATCCTGTCATTTGAGAATGCCTAGTCAGAAAATGAACTCCTCTCGTGATTTGAGAGGGTTGATGGTTACCATTATCTTTTTCACCCGCTTAATCTGCTCCATTAATTCCATCTCATGGAGCTGTATATCTCGGTTGTAACGGATTTCGCGTTCATGTTCAGCCTTAACTTGATAATAAGCGTCTTCGAGCTCGCCCACACGTCGTAATAAATCCTAATTAGTATCATCATACATTAGCCCTCGTCACACGAAACACACCGACTAGGGGTGGTGCGACGAGATGAAGGACTCATACCTCGATGAGATCATTTTTACTGAGTTCGACAATCTTCAGTTGCTCATATCGCTTGAGCAGCGCCTGTGCATGTACTCCTGAGATCATTTTGGCAGTCTGGTACTGCTGATAGTTGCTGGGTCTGAGAGAAAGGCCCGGGCGCCAATATCGCAGGGTGGCTGATGAAGGAAAAATGAGGGTGTCAGTGGTGTGTTTTGAGATCAGTCGGAGTTTTGCGAAGATAGGCGTCGTCAGAAAGTCACATCTAGTGCCTGACAGGGGACAAGAGGCGAAGAACAGTGAATTGGAGGAAATTCAGAACAGGTCCTGCTTCAACCAGAGGCTTGACATTTTTTTCTCCTTTGGGTCTGGCGCGGCTATTTTGCTGTAGGCGCTAAGCTGCAAGAAGAAGGCGGTCGGCGGCGAGCGTGCATGGTGATTCAAGGAAGGAGCCAACCCAGCCCAGAGCAGCGCCGAAGGAAAGAGCGGCTCGGCGGGTCCTCCTAGCACACGATCCGCCAATCACCGCCCTCACACAAGACGCAGTTGGCACCAAAGAGGCATACGTGGAGAAAAAGGCAATCCGTCGTCTATCTCAACGACTCTGCCACCTTCCCTTCTCCCCGTCTTTATCAATTGTCTCTTGTTGATTTCTCTGCTTGCTTGCTTGCTTTCTTTCTTTTGTCTCATTCCTACCATCCGGCCTTTACTTTTTGGGTTCTGCTGCATCGCAAAAGTCTCTCGCAGACTTGTTATTGTCATCATGGGTCGCTTCGCTCTCCTTTCTCTCGCCTTCGCCTCCATATTCGCCGGAGGTCTCACGACCGTAAGTTTTCCGCCAATGCGCGCTTTCATTAAGCTTCTCTTGCCATTACCATGTCTAATAATATTCTTTCTTCATAGGAGACTCCTGTTGAAGAACCTGCTGCCCCCGCGCCATCTCTAGCCGTCTCCGTGCAAGCATCATTCCCTTCGTCGGAGATCTTTGGCATCAAGCTTGTCAATGGCCAGGCTACACAAGCTTTGCTAGCTTTCACCAATGACGAAGAGGTCCCCATCACTGTCAACTTTGTGGGAGGAAGCCTGGCGACTTTGGATGAACCCTCTACAAATGTCCGCAATCTTTCCGCGACAAACTATGGAGTCCAGATCCTAGCTGGCGAGACTCAGACCTTGCCATACAGTCTCACGACTGAAATGCATCCTCAGGATCTCCGATTGAACTTGATTTCTGTTATCAGCAAGAACGTCACCCAGTTCTACACTATCCAGGCTTTCGATGGACCCGTCAGCGTGGTTGAGCCCGAGACCAGCATCTTTGACCCTCAGATGTATGTTTTTCTCGTCTTTTCTGATTTCATCGTTTAAAATCTAATTGATTCCAGCATCTTCCTCTATTTCTTCATCCTTGCCTTCTTCGCTGGTATCTTCTACTTCTTCTACACCGTCTGGATCGCCCCCTACTTCCCCCAGAAACGACGTGGCCGCGAGTCGAAGAAGGCCGGTGTCGCCGTCAAGAAGACTGATCTCGATATTCCCTCTCCTGATGCCGCTGTTCCCTCTGCCACTTCCTACAACTCCGACTGGATCCCCGCCCACCATATCCAGAAGCCCGAGGCCCGTAAGGTTAAGGGCACCCGATCCAAGTCTCGTGCTTAAGCATTAAAGTTTTGGTCAATTGCAGCTGCCTCTACAGCTTGATTGCTGTAAGTTCGATGCAAGTTCTGCCAAGGTGTTGTTAACACCCTTCTCGAACCCATGGATTTATTAATGGTCGCTGGAAATGCGACATCATGATACAGGAAACGTGGGGTTCTAATATTATCTTCGGAAGTTTTGTATTATAAAACAAACCTTGATTGGTGACCATGAGTCGCTTTCAATTTGACTGAGCATATTATATTGTTCGGTTAACATAGAAAAATATGAATTTACTTCGTACGAGTCATGTATACCCATAATGCTACAAGTGTTTCCATACCTCGAATTCTTCCTCAAGATGCTTCTTGAGCTGCTGGAAACTTTTCCCAAACTTCTTTTTGCAACGCCAGCACTCAAAATCTCTATTCAGGTAACCCTCCTTACCTGGATGACGCCGCACATCATCCGCAGCCAAAGGAAAGTCCTCGATAGGAACAAAGAACGGCGTCGAGAAACTATTGTAATGCTTACGATGCTTTAGCCGATCACTATACCGATCCACGGACATGACATGGATATGTAAATGATTCATGGACGGATGCGCATGTATCCCCGTCATGATCTCTCTCTCCCAGTCTCGTCCGGGTGGTAATTCATCAGATGGCGGATCTTGATCCATTGCTTCGCGACGTGCTTTTTCTTGCAGCGAGTATTTTCCGTATCGGCGTTGTAATTCTCGCGCTGCTAATGCGCGTAGCTTCTTGACTTCTTCCTGAACCTTATGTAGAAATTCGATATCCTCAAAAGCATCAAAGGGATGTTGGTAAAACTTGGTCGCTTCGCGGGGGAGTAGTAAGAGATGCAGAGATGACTTCGGAAACATGTCGTGTATTGCTACAAAATCGTCATTGTAATATATCACGACCGATGAAGAGTAGGATTCTGGTCGCTCAATGTAGAGCCCGAGGCCGTCTCTCGTCTGGAAAATGGTGGTGAGCTTTTTAGGGTTCTGAGGCTCGATCTTTTTCGACTTTTTGTTCCTGGACGTCATTAACTCGGTGACTAAAATGCAGCGTCAGAGACTAGGCTAGACAGCATATAATGGTGGATATTACACGCATTTCGCTTCCCAGGCTTCTCTGTAGCTTGCTCTGCTTCTGCTGCAGGCGGGGTCTCGGGTAACTCCGAGTCTGAAGTCATTCCAAAGCGACAAACAGTATTTTGGATGTGTTGTTCTCTTATGAGCATGGCAACATATAATAACAGGATTGCTCAACAAAAGCTTCCACAGGGATGAAACTTGAGCTGAAGATGTACTGTAATGTTGGACATCTGATAGTCAGAGAAGACTACTATGTAGATTGAGGTGGATCCGCGATAGCTGGCCCAACCCGGTCTAGTGCGGGACAATCTTCCTTATATTGCGGAATTAAGTCTGACGCCGAACAAGACCCTGAAGCAATTCAGTATCTGAGTAAATGCTTCCATCAGACTTCTCCATGGGTATTACGGGGCGTGGCATTGGATCTGCTACATAATGGGTCCCAAATCAAAGGGCAATGCCCGTGGAGCAGGACCGAAACCAGGAACCAAGCAGGCAAAAGCTGCCGCCGAAAAGTCTGCGCAAACCACAAGTGCACAGCAGACCGAGGGAGAGGCCAAAAAGCCTACAGTCAAACAGCTTATTGGCGGCGCATCATGGACGGGCAAACTTCCGGTCAATCTGCTCTCGGAGCATTGTCAGAAGCAGAAGTGGGAGAAACCAGAATATATAATGGTGTGAGAATCCGAAGCTCCAGTTAGTGTTGAAGCTACTAACCGACGATGGGCGCATCGTATAGAAACAATCAGCGCAAGGCTTTTCATCGTCAGTCATATTGAGTAAAGTCGACCCCAAGACTAAAGAGAAAGTCACTCTACCCCCGATACATTTACCCCCCGCCCAAAAGGCTCTCGCGGTACGACCGACGGCTTTAGAAGCTAAACATTTCGCAGCTATATATGCTCTCTATCGAGTCTGCAATATGAGAAACATGACCTTGATGCTGCCGCCGGACTATCGAAAGCTATGGAAAGAAGATTTCCCAACACTGAAAAGCGAAGCAGCCGCCGAGGGCAAAGCGTGGATGTACGAGGCCGATCCATTTTTAGCGAAGCAACAACGCGACGCTGCTACTTCTGAGATGGAAAAGAAGAGAGCAGAGCAACAGAGATTACAGGAAAAGGCCAAACAAGATGGAGCTCAAGGTCCAGGTGGCTTTGAAGAGAAGAAAGGTGGAAAAGGCTGGGGGCAAGCGCCCAAGGTTGAACTTGGAAACAAGATTCGACGTGATATCGAAGAGCTCCTACGACACAAGACCGTATGGAACCCATATAGCGTAACTATTCCCGCATCGCAACGCAAAGCAATTATCGATGACCTCTCTCGAGTTGGATTTCGTCGAAGTCATGTCGAGGAAGCAGTTGCTGAATGCAAGGATCGCGAAGAGGTACTGGAGTGGCTTTTGCTATATGTGCCGGAGGATGATTTACCTCGCTGGAGTCTGCCGGAAAATTACACCGCTGGCATTAGCCTAGCAAGCGGGGACCTCATACGAGAATCGAAAATCAAACGCCTTACTGCAGCTGGCTATCCTTCTGATCTGTGCGCAACCACCCTTGATAATGAAGGCGGGAACGAAGCATTAGCTGCCGAGAAACTTCAGACAACTATAACCCAACATATTCCACAAAATACATCTATCGATGACGACGAACAAGAAGACGCCTGGGCTGAAGAAGCTGAGACATTAGAAGCTATCTTTGGGGATCGGTACAAACGAGTCTCGGTTACAGTGTTTGAAATTAAAGGAGATGTCCCTAATTTGACAAAGCCCGTCACCTTTCGATTCCAGAAGCCCACAAAGTCATATCCATCCGATCCGCCGGTTATTTCGGTGATTTCTGACGGCCTTCCGGCATACATTCGACTAAGCGCTGTTCGCAAAGCCATACGGTATGCTACCGAAAACCTCACAGGAACACAAATGGTCTTCAGCTTGGTAGATTGGTTGGAAACGAATCTTCCCGAGATAGTGGAAAACCCAGGTCAGTTGAAGGATATATCTTCTGGGGTCCGCGAGTCTTTAGAAATACCCACCACTGCCACACAGCTGCCTCTTCGGTCGGGGCGCAGGAATGCTAAATGCTCCATAGCGAGGGTAAATATAGAATTAGGTATTGAGCTTCGCAAGACCTGGGAATCGAAGCAAAATTCGCCGGCTCAGATCAACATGAATCGACAACGGCAATCCTTGCCGGCCTGGGCAATGCAGGAGGCTATAATGTATTGCGTCAATTCATACCAAGTCACAATCATATCAGGAGAAACCGGTAGTGGAAAAAGTACACAATCCGTCCAGTTCATTCTGGACGATTTATTGAAACGAGACCTTGGACACGTGGCGAACATCATTTGCACACAGCCAAGGAGGATTTCAGCTCTCGGTCTTGCAGATCGTGTCAGTGACGAGCGATGTTCCTCTGTTGGGGATGAAGTTGGATATATAATTCGAGGTGATTCAAAAGTCAAATCTGGCAGGACCAAGATCACATTCATGACAACCGGTGTTCTGCTTCGAAGGCTTCAGACAGCGCCTGAATCGAGCGATGATATCGCAAAATCGCTTTCCGACATTACACATGTCGTAGTGGATGAGGTTCACGAGAGAAGTCTCGATACTGACTTTCTTCTTGCTCTATTGCGAGATATCCTGAACCGTCGTGACGATCTCAAAGTCATACTGATGAGTGCCACATTAGACGCGGAAATCTTCATGCGATATTTCGGAGGTCCTTCGCGAGTTGGTCGAGTGGAGATACCAGGACGCACGTTTCCAGTCGAAGACTACTATGTAGATGACATTATACGTCAGACTGGGTTCAACAGAGGACTATCTATGACTTCAGACCTTGATGATGACAGTCTCATAGAAGACCAGGCTTTAGGAAAGTCACTCCGTAGCCTTGGATTTGGTATCAACTACGACTTGATTGTATCAACGGTGCGACATATAGACTCTGAATTAGGGGATGACCCAGGCAGCATCCTAATTTTTCTTCCGGGAACCATGGAGATCGATCGCTGTCTTAGTGCTATCAAAGCGATCCCAAATCTCCATGCTCTGCCTCTTCATGCATCTCTTCTAACAGCAGATCAAAAACGAGTATTCAATCCTGCACCCAAGGGCAAACGAAAAGTGATCGCGGCCACCAACGTCGCCGAAACATCCATTACAATCGACGACGTCGTTGCCGTGATAGATACAGGTCGAGTCAAGGAGACAAGCTTCGATCCCAAAGACAACGTGGTGAAGTTGCAAGAAGTCTGGGCATCTCAAGCCGCCTGCAAACAACGCCGTGGACGAGCTGGTCGTGTCAAGGCCGGAAAATGCTACAAGCTTTTCACGCGTAGTGTTGAATCCAATATGGCACCGCGACCTGATCCGGAGATTCGGCGTGTTCCCTTGGAACAACTTTGTCTTTCTGTTGTGGCCATGAATAGCACCCAGAACGCAGCTGACTTTCTTGCAAAGACTCTTACGCCGCCAGAGACCATCGCCGTCGATGGCGCCCTGACTCTTTTACATAGCATCGGCGTTTTGGACAATCACAAGCTGACAGCTCTCGGCCGACACATGTCGATGATACCTGCGGACCTTCGGTGCGCAAAGCTGATGGTATACGGATCTATATTTGGCTGCGTTGACGCATGCGTCACCATTGCCTCGATTCTTATTGCAAGAAGCCCCTTCGTATCGCCTCGTGACAAGCGCGAAGAGGCCACCGCTGCCAGAGCAGCATTCTCGCGCGGAGGTGGCGATCTCCTTACTGACCTAGCTGCATATCAGCAATGGAACGAGATATCCAAATCATCTGGATACTGGCAGAGCAACTCATGGTGCTCTGAAAATTTTTTGTCGCACCAAACCCTCCGCGAAATATCCTCTAACCGCGCACAACTACTCACATCGCTGAAAGACGCTGGAATCCTCCCATTCGAATATAAAGAGGGCACCAACTCATCAATCCGCTGGGACCGAAATGGCAACAACACATCCCTCCTTCAAGCCTTAATCGCAGGCTCATTTAACCCACAAATTGCACAAATCAAATTCCCAGACAAGAAATTCGCAGCTTCTATGACAGGCACAATTGAACTCGATCCAGACGCAAGGACCATCAAATACTTCAACCTTGAAAACGGTCGAGTCTTTATCCACCCCAGCTCGATGCTTTTCTCAGTTCAGAATTTCGCGAACGCGGCGTATCTCAGTTATTTTTCGAAGATGGAGACGAGTAAAGTGTTTATTCGTGAATTGACTCGTATGTTAACCCCATTATCCTATGGGCCATTGTAAGAGTAGGTTGGAAGTCATTACTGACGACATTCGCAGCGTTCAACGTCTATACCCTTCTTCTCTTCGCTGGTCCCATAATCCTGGATACCATGGGCCGCGGCATAGTCGTAGATGGATGGCTTCGTCTTCGGGGTTGGGCACGAATAGGCGTATTAGTCTCGCGTCTAAGGATGATGCTCGATAACGTTCTGGCTGCAAGGATAGATAGCCCATCTGCTTCTTCCCTGAGTGGTCCTGGAGAAGAGCTTGAGGCTAAGGTCATTGAGTTGGTGACCAAATTGGTTGAGTATAACGGCTTGGATCAGTAAACACTTAAGTACGGATAGAAACCCTACCAGAGCTTCATAGCAAGAACACATCAATCTAATGACTCACAAGTCACAGTCTACTTAACTTTTACTCTATCCGTTATCAATCAGGTAACTAGTTGAGCGAGTTCATTCAATAGTAGTGTTCTCACTGAGTGTAAGCAAGAGAGAATCGAAGTTCAGTACAAACGGGGAGGCTTGCAGGCTTGCACATAAGGAACAACCAGAGTTGAATAAAGTGGTATCTGACGTAGCATCGAGAAAGGAAAGAAAATGTGAGTGTTTTTGTGCTCGCTTCGGGACAATCGCAAGCAGAAACGGGGGAATAGGAAAAGAAAAAGATATTATCCCATAACTTCCAATACCTGAACCTGTATCATACTCCATCAATAAAAAAGAAAAATTAAAAGCCGATAAAAGGAAAAATGAAACAAGAAGGAGAAAGGGAAAGGGGATAAAAGAAAAGAAATCGAGTGGAAAACTTCCGACTCGTGTGATAGATGCAGCGAGGTCCAACACCTATAAACTCCATGTCCTTCTTTCCGTAAAATGAGATTACTCCAAGCCATCCTTGCGCCAAAATAGTCGTATCTCGTAGAGAGTGACTGCCGATAAAGGGAAATTGAGATTGAAATCGTCAAACAGTCGAAGTACATTTCCTGTAGGGGCGCCAACCGTAAGCAAAGAATGAGGCTCAAGAAAGTAGAGTCTAGCTTCGGATTGTAGACCACCAAGCCTTCACTCTGAAGGACTCGGGTGAAATGTATGCAAAATATATACCAATGCCCCCTGATCAGAAGGCATGGTTTCTTTGAATGTCAATCAGCTTCAGATACGTGTACGTAGGTGTGTCACAGATTGCATAGCCTTGCCGTACGCGTTTAGGCAAAGCGATTGTCCTTGGATGGTTCCAGAACGCGGAAGCCTTTGGTGATTTCAGCTTCGACGAACAGGGAGGACCTCTTGAATCGGCGCTCCGAGTACTTGTCGTAGATAGCGTTGTGATGCTTCGATGGGTTTTCACAACATTCCAGGATGGTGAGCAGAAGTGGGAAAAGTTGTGCATATGTGTAGTTGGAATAGTACACATGAGCATGAGACTAGACAAGTAAGTAATACGTAACAAGCATTGGGAACCTGTGAATGAGAACTTACCCAGTCTCCCTTGTGAAGCATCATACGAGCGAGACAATGGGCACCTGCAGCAGTATAACTTGGCGGACTACCGACGAAACGCTCATCCATGATAGTCACCTCCAAGAAGTACTTAGCCAAGGTACGGGTATCCAGATCGTAGTCATCTGCTTTGCTGATTCGTCGGAGGAAGCTCATTGGTCCAGGCCATCCTAGCTCGAATTGTAGCATACTGAGCATGAAACGTTCGGCCTTTAAAATCTCATCGGCAGTGTAACCGCGATCGACCATGTACACGATTTCATGAATTGAAGGACAATTGATCTCCTCATACTTAGCCGCGATAAAAATGGCAGTAGCGCCGACCAACTGAAGTTTGCCGAGGGAGACGATCTTGCAAGACAGGAATCGATCAATGTAATTCACCGAAAGGAACAAGGTCTCTGGCAGCAAAGAGAAGCGATGGTGGACTTGGACGAGCCAGTCAATGAGCACCGAGCGCATGGACCACTGGATCTCTGCTTGGTTATCCATATAATGGGCATTCGGTAGCATTTTGATCTAGAGTCTTAAGTCAGCATGTGAAGGATTCTTGACGGGATATAGAAAGTTCACCTCCATCTCGCGCATGTACTCGAAAATTTCATCACCATATTCTGCCACCATGCTCGTATCCCACATCTCATCATCAATGTCATCTGCAGTGCGTGAGGATTCAACAAGCTCCTTCGCCATAGCAATTTCACGCCGGGCCTTGGGATTGTACTTGGGAAAGAGTACAGTGGTCGCTCCTCCAGTTGTGTTCTCGCTACGAGAACGATAGGAACGAGCAGTGACATAACCATCATCCTCGTCATTCTCTTCCTCTTCGTCGTCCCAGTATTCTTCTGGCTCTGAGGGCAGGATTCCGTGGTCAGAACGTCGATGAAGCAAGTCGAGTGAATCACGTGGGACGTTGTGCTCAGATTTAACAACCTCTGCAATCTCTGTCAAGACCTTGACATTTGCGACCTCTGGAATGTTATCGTGCAGCTTCACCTGGCCCACAGACTGTTTTTCAGCGACACTGATAGCAACACTGCTGGTGGTTGCTGGCTCGGTCTCTTCGACAGGCTCTTCCATAGTATCATTAGATCCTCTAGAGATATCGCTCTCGAGGAGAGGATTGTCGTTGTGTTTGTCAATGACGCTCTTGTCATCCGATTTGATAGATGTTTTTTCGAGGACAACGCGTTGTTGAGAGATATCGGCACGCGATACTGGTCGTTCGTTCACATTGGGCTTCAACTCAGTGACAACTGAGAGGGGCTGCTTCTTGAACGCGACATTGCTCCGTTTGGTGAGTACTTTGCGTGTGTTCGAAGTGTTGTTGTGACTCTCACCAAGTGCCTGCTTGACGTTGCCATTGCTATTAGTGTTCAAAATGGTCTTTATGCCCATAACAGACGCGGGGCGCTGTGCAGGCTGTGCCAGGGCAAGGACCTTTCTATCCTGAGCAGATACGCCGGGCTTTGCAAGGGGTATGTTCTTGCCAGCTACATGACTGTCATCCTTGCTAGCTCGAATGTTGCTTACATCCCCAAAAGCAGTGCGCTTGGCGCCATTTCTTAGACCTCCGTTTTGTAGAGCGGCTGATAGGGCAGGAGTAGATTTATTGCGATGGTGAATGGTCTTGGTTGGATGGACATGGATAGGGGCGTTCTCGTCGCCGCGGACGCGAATTCGCTGAGGCTGTTGGTGAGACGCTTTTGTTAGTGACGAAATCTAGAAAGATACAGTCATGGCGCCCCTTGATACTTCGACTTTTTTCCATATTGATCCTCGTGGGAAGGGCACGAGGATAAAACGAGTCATGACAGGTATACAACGACGCGTAATACATGAACACTAGGAAGGCACGTTTTACTTACCCGAGCATCCATTTTTGGTGGTGGCGAGTACCGAAAATATGGCAACGAGATGTGTTGGTATGCCGTTTGATGAGTGAATTGATGAATGTTTAATACAGGTACCGCGAGTGTCGCAACGTAAGAGATGTGGACAGCTCAGTCGCCTGAAGCGTTTGGCAAGCACCAGACTTCAAGGTCTCGATAGAGCTAGGGCAGATTTTCTCAGATAGAAGCGGCCATGAGTCGGCTTAATGAGACGCGGAGGAAGGGATAGAGATCGCAGGTCAGTAAGAGATGCTGGTGCTGTAGGGGAAAGGAGAAGCTAATGGATGAGGTAGTCGACATCAACAACAGCAACAAAAGGAAGAAGTGTAGGATGAGAATAATAACAATCGACGAAATCAATGGTGGTGGAGGGTTGAAGACTGGAGGAAAGCGAGCAATTGGTACAATGCGGATGTTCAATAAGGAAGTTTGTTGACATTCACGGCAACAACACAGCGACGGGCTTGGCCAATGAGAGGCCAAGACAGCTGGGCGGCTGCTTCCTGCTTAGAAGCCTGCATGTTTGTTTGGTCTGTTTGCACTATTTGGCCCATCAACAAACCTAGTCTGTATTTGGCTTAGCTCCCTTCTTCCTATCGCTCTATCAATAATGACATCACCAGTCGCGTTCCACCTCAGCACTTCGGATACAGAACTCTGCCTATCACCGCTCCAAAACTGACAGAAAAGATACAAAAAAATGGGCAGTATATACTAAGCATTAATGCGACAAATATTCTTGGATTTTCATATATGCGCTCGCCTGTCAAGCTGATGAAAACCACGAATCTATATCAGAGCCACCTCAGCGCGTCGCTCGAAGCGGCCCGCCACGAAGCCGACACGGGCTCACGTGATATATTTGCATCGATTTAGCCCGTAATTCCGTTCAACTCCTGCTATGCTCCACTGGCCTCGCCACAGCACCGTCAGCCTGAGCGCCGAGAACAGATGCTCAAAGTCAACCGTTTTGGTCTGTCTACACCAGCGCGATTTACCAGCCTCGAGCTTGGTGGTCGTTGGCATCTCGAGACTTCACCCTATTTTGCCCGTTGGCTTGTCGATCCACTAATCTTTTTTTCATCCGACCCGGCTATCGCAAAGCCACAGAAGACCCAAACAACCCGGACCAATACAGCGCAAACCAGCGGTGTCGAAAAAGAAGGCCCGAATCCACTCTTTAGTACTTTTGCCAACTGACGACTCACGAGTTGACTTTTCCCAAAGTTTTTGACACCGGCGACATCCACAATTTTGAGGTGGGAAGAGGGGAAAACTGACAAAACTGCTCAAGTGATGTTCTTGCGAGGAAGTTACTAATTTCTGGGTATTCCTTAGCGGACCTTGGTCGCCAACCGCCCCTCCCTCTCGGATGATCAGTGTTTTAGATGTTTTGGATTGGCGTGTCATGGACAACAACCGTCACATAATCCGCATAAGCATCCTATGTATGCGCCTGACTGGCACTATCGAATCATTCGTCGAGAGCGTTCCATCTTCTTCCAGCCTTCTACTTTGCACGTTATTTTGTAGTTTCTCAGCCAGTCTCATTCAACAGCCCAGCAAAAAAAGAAAAATGGTCTCGTAATACAGGCGGAGATGTCGGACCCTAGTACCGGCCCAGTATGACCCATTAGTCGCAAACCGGTCACGAAGCGGTGATGTCCTGGACGTGTGCAAGAAGACTGTTGACTCGTACCACACCACCTTTAGCGCCAACTCTAAGATGAAGATAGTACCATCATGTTCACAATGCGCGATAGACTCATTGCGACCACCAACAGAAAAACCGACATTGTCGCAACAGTATTCTGAGTGTTAAAGAGTAGATACAAGCCTGGCGCATTACCGTTGCGTAAAGTAGAGTTGTCAGGTACTTCCCATTCCGGCGCATTTGGAACAGTTGTCGTCGTCACACTATAAGCCGACCAACTTGTACCTTACGAGAAGCCTGGCTTTGTCAGGGCCCCTCAAATGTACGTATGTCGCAAGAATTTCAAATGGAAAGTAAGAAAGCAGTGAATAGAATTCAGTGTTCCGTCATCTTGCAATTTAAGCAGAAGCTAGGGAGCCGGGTCTGCTTGCTATTGAGTCTGCGATAATCAACCAACAGCGCAACCTAATATATTGCCTCTATTGCTTTATACAGCTGAATACAGCTTGCCTAGATACGTTCCACTTTCAGCGTTTGTTTATCTGATACACCAAACGCTAAAAGTCCGCCTATTCGTTTCGCAGCAAAGATATTGGCCGGAGTAGAGTTGCAGAAATTGATGTACCCACGTTTCCATTGATTAGGCACGAGCGTCAAAAAATTGCACTGGTTGAAGAATCAGATCTATATCGTTTAGAAATGGACAATCGCATAGCAAAAAATACAATATAAACCCATGATAAGTCACTCGGCGCAAAACACTTGAGCGCGGTCATCCGAGTCACTAGAGCCGGATGCGCTGGTCTGCGAACAAATGGTTGGCTCAGGTTTCAGCATGAAAATAGATCAACAGATGAGGAAATCTGATGTTGTTAGCCTCCAGATACTCTAAGATATCTAATCAATGGTATGCGCCAGCTGTGCGATCTTGTAGTCCGTTTTCCTGCTGCGACTGAGATTTCGAAACTCTGCTCGGGCAGTCATTTCTACTTGAATATCCTACTACGATCAAGGCTCGGAGAACATTCAAATTCAGAGTCAACTTTATAATTCAGCGTGTCTCACTATGCGCTCTAGGCTAGCAGACTGAGAGGGGCTATTCTTTCTGTTTGTATCAATTTTGGGCCTTTCATTCGTATGCGCTTGAATGCGATGCCGATGGCTTCTAGAGAAACCACAATCGACTGCGCTTTACCTCAATACGATTTTAGGAATACAATAGACTAAAAGATTGCCCACTGTAAGATAGAAAAACACATTGTAGACTAAAATCCAAGAAGTGCAAAGAGGCCGACAGCAAATAAGAGTTGTCGGCGACCAGCATGGCACTCGCTGTCTGGACCAGGCCGTTTTTTCGCTTGGAGTGAAACCTCTCTTCGCACCCACCCGATTCCCCCAACTCCTCCTCTTTCCCAACCAGCACAGCCGACTCCTCGACCACCACATCCTATTCTCCTCGGCATCCAACCTGATATCAGTTCGTTCGAAGGGTGAAAGAGGCTTTCTTGAGTACAATCTGGTAAGTATCCCTCTGACGTCCTGCCCATCCTGCTTCCCAATCGTCCGTCGGTTAGTTACGTACTGCCACAGCTAATTAGATATTCCTGCATCGCAGAACCAGATCATCCCCAAGCCATCACCGTCCATCCCAGTCATCCCCGATCGAGTACGGTCCCCATATCTAAGCCTCTATATTAGGCGACTATCATCAATCACAAAACTGTGACGGAGCAGTATGTTTATCCCCATTCTGTGCTTCCGCCTAGTCCCAGATCCTGAACCATCTCGGGTTGCCTGGATTGGGGCCATGCTTCCCTTCTCATCATCCATTCGACTCCAAATTTCAAATAATATGAATGCAATGGATCTCAGTTCTGGCTTCACCAGACTCCGATGCTAATATCGCTCTTTCATAATAGTTGGCGTCCTTTTGTCGTACCGAATTTTCCGTCGTCTTCCACCCCACTCGCATCGCACCTCCAGTCTTGAGGCAATCCACCCAACCCATCCAAATCAATCCATTCAGTGATCTTGCAGAAGTGTCTCTAGAGCATCTAGAAGCCTTCATAGGTTGCAAAAAGGCAGCCCATTCTGACTGCGGGCTTGCGTCTCTCTTTTACCTACACCTATAGCCTGTAGAAGAAGAGCAAGGCGCCCAAGGCGCCCCGAGTCAGGTCAAACCCTATCGCCGTATAGCGATGGCTACCACATCAGCACAAGACCATCAAGCTGCAGAGGGCCTTGCAAGCTTGGGAAACAACTATGGTGACATGGATCGGTATCAAGGTGATATGACTCCACAACAACAGCACTCTCCAGGTGCTGCGCCCAAGAACGTCGCCTTCGAGCTTCTCCTCGATGACAACACTAAGCTCAGAGCTAGAATTCCAATGCGAGTTCAGATTTTCCCTCATGATACTACCGACTCCATTGTGACCACAGTCAAAAACTTTTATGGTATCTATGATGGTGTCGCTAGTGGCGTGAGTTTCGAAGATGAGCACGGCACAACCCTCATTGCGAGGTATGAAAATCTGAGAAACAATATGACTGTCTATATTCGAGTGATTCCCGTGCATAGCTATGCTGATAACTATGAGCCACACTATCACGGCATGTCTCCAACGGACGGTCGCAAGCGCCCGAGTCTTGGGGAACCCTTTCAAATGACGCCTACTACAGGCCAAGGACATCCTTATGGCCCCTCTTCATCACGTCCACTGTCACGTACCCGACGGCCGAGCACTTCTCCTTCTGGTAGAGGTCGGCGCAGCGCCTCACAACACAAAGGCTCTTCAAGGAACGGTATCAAGAGTCGAGGTTCTAGTGCACACGGCAGTTTCATCGAAGATGCGTTCTCTGGATATAGCGATAGTGAGGGCGGCCACGGCTCTGTTAGTGGCTCTCGAAAGGCTCGAAGTGAACAATTCGCAAGTTCTGAGATCAGTATGGACAATATTGTGCAAGAAAGCCGTCGCAAGAAGCCCAAGTTTGAGAGCTCGGTATGGCTATCGATGCTTCGGATCTATTCTAACTTGATTATACTGACAAACCCTGTTCTCCATAGGAATTGCCTCTTTTTGCACCCCCACAAGTCCCATTAGCTACTTCTACATCCTCAATCTCTCCGCAACGACGATCGACTGGAAATGATGGCGAGCCGTCCCCATTCGCCCGGCCGACACACCGTCCCTTGAACAACCGACCTCCGTTGCCGTCTCCCCAAAGTTATGGATATAGTGAACACGGGTATGAAAATGGCTCAACCAAATCCACTTATTACTCTAGTGCAATGTTTCCGGATAATGGGAATCGTTCGCGTCTCTCTGGCGGTTCGGTACCAGGTTCCGGAAGCAGGCAGACGGTGTCTGGAATCCTACCAACCCCAGACCCGACTATCGCCAGCTGCATATCAGACGAGGACGTTGCAATGCAGTTAATTCGTCTTGGAGACGCATCAAACTTTTCTCATGGTCGCAACTCTACTTCAACATTGGATGATGCCTTCAGCGGTGCAGCTGACGTCTCCTCCTCAACGGGCGCCACCAGTGATGGGGAATTTAGTGAGAATGAAGATGACGATGAGCTTCCACCCCGATCGAGGCAACGTTTGGAATCTAGTCCGCTACTTCCACCCGGCCATATCAAACAGAGCTACAAGGGGCTGGATGATATACTTCCAAGCTATGACAGTACCGAAGCTAGCGCTGATGAAGGTGAAGAATACCAGCAAACTAGCGACCCGATCATCGACGAGTACCATGGTGATGACTATGATGGTGTCGATGCGCCTCGTGCAAAGAAGCAAAAGGTCAAGTCAGACAGCGCTTCGTCAAGCAAGAACCGCACTGTCAAAACTGCTTCTGCCAAGTCTGCAAAGAATGGAAAGACCCGAGCGATCCCTGTCCCTCGCAAGTCTAAGTCAGCTCTTCCCTCAGCTAATGGAGTAAAGACCGAGACACCGGCACAAATTCTTAGTCCTGCACCATCACGAAAGACGTCTGGGTCCGGTGTCAACTTTCAGCATCAACTTGCTGCAGATGAAGAGGATCTATCTACAAAGCCTCGCTGCCAGCGATGCCGCAAGAGCAAAAAGGGATGCGACCGTCAACGACCATGTGGCAGATGTAAGGATGCAGGAATCGGTTTGGAGGGTTGCATCAGCGAGGATGAAGGAAACGGGCGGAAAGGCCGTTATGGCCGACATATGGGTGTTCCCATCAAAAAGACTGGAGAGCCCGGAGCGCCGGTTGATGTCATCGGGCTGTTAACACCAGCAACTCCTGTGGAGTCTATCGTGGCAGGTGGCTCGGGCGACAAGAACAAAAAACGCAAGCGGTGATCATGCTTCTATTGAACATTGATTTGACCTTTGTCTACTTTTCCATGTCGATTGCCGCGAAGAGCTAAGTTTCTTTCGCCTATTAGATCTGATTTTTCGTACCCTACTTTACTATCCGCGGCCCAGCATCAGCATATTTCTCCGGCAATACTCCTGCTACAGGTGTTGCATCCAATCATTTTCATTGTATTCAACCGGTTTGCCATTCGTTATCTTCCGGATATCTTCGTTCTTGCGCTCATCGGAATACCGCTCATTTGATTCGTTTTACAGCTCGACTTCTGCCTATTGAGCTTATCACATTCCTACTCATTCCTTTCCTTTTCTCTGTGATTATTTTCAGAGGCGGCAATGGCCAGTGCTGTCTCGCTTTGAATATCTACATTGGCGTTACATGTTCTGTTTCGACTTGCTGTGACTTTTATCTGCTCTTCGTGTTGATCTTGGTCGCCCTTTTTGTGGATGTTCCTTTCTCTTTAGTCATTTTCTATCTTGTATTGATCTCTGTTCATGCCAGCTATTGCCGTTCATATTGTTCTCGGGGATGTCATCGACCACTGTGCAAAACTGTTTGCGCCAGGGGCAGCCAGGGTCCGTGGCTCAAAGAGGTCGGTCGCATTGGTGTTTACATGTATCCAGTCTATTCCTCTTCATCTCTGTGTGTTATATGCTCTAGCTCAATATAGGATTGATTTCTCACAACTTCCATGTATGCTGTAGACACTAACTGGCTGATATGATTAAATGTCGTGGTTGTTATAAAGTACCCGTAACCCTCAGGACAACGAGGCGTTTCATAGCCACCGCAAGATCTTCATTCAAACCATGTAATTACCAGTCCCGATATTCTTTAGAAAGAAAACCAATCCATACTAATACACCCGTGGACACTTTGAGACAAAAGGACAACCTCTCGCCTCAAGTGCTGGAATAGATTGTAGACGAGACTGAGCCATGATTGGCCAAAACTAAGGTAACACTGCGAATACGCCATTCCTAAAAAGGACTAGCCACAAAGTAATTTGATAAGGCACGCTATCGCCGCGCAGTTTCAAACATTTTATTTTCTCCAAGCGCTTCTGCAAGAGTGTATAGCGGCGCTTTCTGCTACATGTTACTCCAATCGCTTGTATTGTTGAATTCATAGTTCAGAAAAATTCTTATGATCTCGAAAACCCGCCAGCGCCCACTACAAGCTACTAGATTGACAGTGGTGTGAGTTACAAACTCAGTTACTAAATTCGACCATTCAGAAATCGTACGGCCGAGATGCCACCGAAAGCAGCCGGACGCGGCGCGGCAAGACGGCCGGGCGAGGGAGAATCTGCGCCTGGAAATTCTACGGAGGCGGGATCCTCATCCACCACACCCTCTACACGACCCCCAGTCCAGCGATTACAATCTCTGAACAGACGCACACCCGGAGGAAGCATAGGACCCAGAGGAGGACCACCCCCACGCGATGAGCTAGGTGGACCAACAAAACCAGTCCTCAAATATGGACCACGATCAGCCACCCGTCGTACCAAAGAAGAGCGAGATGCCATCTTGGAGTTGGAGGCAGAGAGAAACCGACAACGATTGTCAGAAGCGGAGGCCATACAACGGGCGAGACTTGGAAATGCGCCTAGGGCACGCGGTAGAGGTGGACGAGGTGGGATGATGCTTGGTGGTCCTACAGGGTTCAAACGAGGTCGTGGTGGTCGATTCGAGAACGATTCCCGCTCTTCACCTGCATTGCGACATTCTCTTTCGCGCTCTCACACGCCGGCTCATTGGCGGTCAAATAATAATGCTGGTTATTCTTCGGACGAGGATGAGCAGGCTTCAGCTCTCCGGATCAGTATCGATGAGATTAATCTCGACGAGGATAGTGACGAGGAAGCAGCAGAAATCAAAAAGGACATCAAGGGTAAAAAAGCAGTGAAAAAGCTAGCATTGCCCCTCATTGGCCCCAGGCCTATTCGAGTAGAGCGTCATGAACACGAAGAACGAGTTGTTAGTGTCGATGTCGAAGCTAGCACGACCGCCGCGGCACAACCCAGTCGTCAAGCTGTCGAAGAGGATGGGTCTGACAATGAATTGTTTATCAGTGAAGAGCCTACCACCCCCAAAATCAAGCGAGAACCTGCAGATGGTGATGTGGGCATGGCAGATGTACCGCATGAGGGTCGCGATGAGACGCCGCTACCTGCGCAGCGTTTCAAGGCGCGAAGGAGTGTTCTCGCCAAAGATCCTCGAAGCTTGCTACGAACAAAAGAGGAGATTGAAGAGTTTGACCGACACAATGAAGATCTTGAGGCTTTGAAGGATATTTTGACACCAGATGAGCCTGCTACAGTGGTTAAATCGGCCACAACTACTGGGGGCGGAGACGAAGGCGAAGAAGGCGCAGAACCTAAGGAAGAAGTGAAAGAGGACGAAGAGCCTGTTGACAAGAACGCCGGCCGCTTATACCTGATCCAATTTCCACCGTTGACGCCCAACTTGACCGTGCCCGGCGGAGCAGAACCTATTGACGTACAGGATGATGTTGCTACGGAAGATATCACAGTGGTACAGGAGAATTCTCTCGGCGAACCGGAGGTAAAGCAAGAAGAAGGCGAGGGGGAAGAAGATATCAAACCCGCAAGAAAACCGCCCGGGAGACTCGTGACGGCGACTGAGCGCCAACTCCCAGCTGGACGAGTGGGACGATTGCATCTCCACAAGTCTGGTCGGGTTACTCTGGACTGGGGCGGAATCTCCTTTGAGCTGGACAAGGGCGCCAATGTCAATTTCGTGCAGGAGGCAGTGATTGCGTCTACGGGGTCAATTGCCGGCGAGGAGGATACGGGGGAGCGGGCAGTGTGGTCGATGGGGCAGCTCAGCGAAAAGTTCATTGCCAGTCCCGAGTGGAACAAGCTGTTGTAGCTAGTACTATGAGTAATAGAGAGTCGCTACTGTGTAGATAGACTGAACGAACATGTTCAATTGAAGAAAGAAAGAAGACGTCATGCAATCTCAGCAAGCGCTTCCGGATTGGGTTAGTCTGTACTAGAGCGTCCAAGCACTGAGCCATCCGTGCCGCTAAGCCGCTTTGGGATAGCGACCGCCACGGCTGGCCCAGCTAGCGCCGCCCCAAAACGGTTAGACCCGTCGGCTAGCACAGAAATCCCTGATTTTGCGTCTCCTGCTTCGCTCTACTACGGAGTATGTAAGCTGAGAGAGGCAGAGAGAGAAAGAGCTAGCTACAGAGTACGCAGCTCCACTACCACAATGCTTTCATTTCCTGCTCTTTTCTTCTTTTGTTCTTGTCTCCTGTTTCTCTGACCTCTTTTTTTTCTTCTTACGCGTCAACGCGACCGGTTCGTGTATTATCTATCTCTCTGATTGATTGTTGCCTGCCCCTATCCGAAGTCGAAATGTCTCTGTAATACGGAGAACGAAGCTGCGACTCCCGTCCGGATCGGTTCACCGTGCTGACTGACCGATTGGGTCGACAAACCCTTTCCAATTGAGTTCGCGACTACCTTGGGTGCCACTATCTTACACCGAGAAGGATCAGTGAACGTGTCGTCAGTCTTACCTGCACCTCGCTGAGACTTCACCAAAGCACTCGACACGGACGGCTTTGCCGTGCTGTGCGTGCTCTCGCCACGACTCCGGAAATCGTGTATCAGTATACATATATATATAATACAATATCGACACGAAATGAAGATATCAAATCCCATCGCTGTGCTCCTCCTCACCACCGTGGTATCTGCAGATGGTCCCACTTCGAAAAGCAAAACCGGGAATACACACCATGTCGCTCAACGATCGCCTCCGGTCAAAGTTGCACGAACAGAGGCAGCAGACTCGATACATGTCATGGCAGAAGACTCGTTTGCACATACCCATTCCTCCGATCGATGGCTGGGTCCGTTGGTTGGCTTGAAGACTTTTACGCAGGACATTGGTGCCAGAGTGACGGTTCGCACTCCGCGGCTCAAAGCTCGAAATGAGGGTGCGTTAGGGCAAGCGCCTTGGTACGGGATGGCTTTTGGGCTGGCGTGCACGACACTTGCAGCATTGATGTTGGGATAGTTCAATACGTTTGGACTCGACCAGCTCAAATCAATTAAACCACGCACAAGAACGGATCCCTTAAGCCGAATGCTTCACGACTCTCTCCCTCTTGACAGGTCTGATACTTGCACGCATATATACCCTAATACACTGGGCGAACAGAACGACCACATCCAACCCTTTACTTAATCCCGCAAGATCGCCGCACATACAGATGTCTCCAGTCGACGTCGGCTCGTACATTATTCGCTTCTTGTATCGACATTTAAAGAATTGACTCCGCGCATCGCTCGGATACTCGGCCGTCAGATATACTTTATTGTACTCTAATGTCCTATGTTTCTCTATCACGCCGGCTCTGGTTTACCGAGCGTGCTGACTTTGATGTTTATATTTCAGCCAACGACCTATATTAAATAATTTTGGATAATGCGGATGGATTTATGTTATATACCATATGATAGATTGCGAAGATACGAATATACACTTATGAGACAACACTATGCTTTAAACAATTCTATGAGATCATCTCGGATAAATACAAGGATACGAACAATTGTAAATACAATACGGCCCCCGCAACTAAGCCTCTTTTACGACGCTCTGATTCGTCCCTCCAGGTTTCAGCTGCCTGGCCATACGAGATTCATTCATCTTCCGTCAAACGAGACAGCTGGGAGAATTACTGGTATGACAGAGTACGAAATGAAGTGAGGCCGCGCGAGTCGGTCTGGCTCTCTGTGCGAAGCCTTTGTCTCTTTCATCTCTTCTTTTCGCTATTGTCGGATGCATCTGTTCTCTGGTTGATGACATCTTCACGACATCGGACTATCATCAAATACAGATCAGACTACATTATCAGCAGAATCAAATATATCAAAGAGAACTATTTCAACCAAGATGGAGGGGGAGTTGGACGACTATCCGCTCCACGGCGAACAGCCCATCAACATCCGGCAAGAATTAGGCATCATGTTTGGCTTCATGGCTGCATGCATCCTAACCGTTGCCGTGTACTACATATTCTGGCAGGGTAATCCTCTCATTCTACACCATATCAGTCAAGAAAGGGAAAATACTAACCGATAGACTGAACAGCATCCCAACGCCGCGCCGCCGCCCGCGACGAAGCCCGTCGCAAAGATCTCCGAGCCCGCGGCTTCCATCACGAACGAGGCGGATACCACGACAAGGCCCTCCATCGATACGCAAGCCGAGATCCGATTGCGCAGACACAGGGACAAACACTCGAATTTCTGACGGAGCCAGATCAGTTCAAAGATGAGATGCACAGCCACAGTCACAACAACAGTCATAGTGACGACGGGATTAGTGATAGCAACACCATCATTAGCGGGGAGAAGCATGTCGCCAATGGAGGTAGTGCAGCTGCTGGTACAGGACTGAGGATAAATACGCATGAGTATGACGCCTGGTCTGGGAATGGGAGTTCGAACTCGGTTCACAATGAGAGTGCGGTGAGTAATCGAACGCCTTTGTCGATGATGAATGCTACTACGGGGCAAAGTGCGAAGGATATGTTTTGATTTGAGTGTCTAGTTATCACTTATGATAATGAATGTCTATTTATTCTATGTATGGGATCAACATTTAAAGTATATATCCTAGAAGGGTAGGCTAACAGTAAGGCTTGTCAAACCCACGACTCCATCTCACACTGCCCACAATAACGACCAACAAACCCAATCCGGATCCCATACTAACAGCAGCATACAAATACGCCCACGCAAACCGCCGTCGCCTCGTCGTCCCAAGCCCAATGGAAGTCAACTCAGCAATCCAGGTGCTTATCGTCGTCATCGCGCCGCAAAACCCATCCATCACACCCTGCAGTACTTGACAAGACACCAAAATCGAGCGTGCAATAGCCTCCAACTCAGCAGTAGTGCTAGGGAAAATCGATCCTCTGGTCGGTGATGCCAATGGATCAAACGCCCACAAATTGGACGGTGCTCCAATACCAGCTACATGCTGCAGATCATAGCACATACCCAACACCCCCGTCCCTATGATGTTAACCGCGAACGTTCCAAGAGGGAAGACAGGGATTCGCGCATTCAGTGCAAGAGACGTATAAAACCTGAACAGACATCCAAGCGGCGCAAAGACGATGGCGAACACGGCATTAGTCCGCCATGCATTATGCGGTGGCCAAATAGCCATAAACACTGCTCCGAGCCAACACCCCCATCCTAATAACACGGCAAGAGGATCAAGAAACTTGCGCGTAAACCGGAAGGGGATGGTGGGCGTCAACGGATCAAGCGCAAGTGCGAGATGGGCACCGAGGTAAAACGCGGCTATACTCATTGACACAGTAACAGCGAGCACCGCAACAACAGCCATGAAACTATCACCCTTTGCGCGACTAGCGGTCAAATTGCCGGTAGTCGACGAAACAGACGGGTCCGCCAAATCATCCGACAGCGCCAGAAACGCATCGCGCATAAAACTCGAGAAACTAGTCATCGAGCCACAAAACCCGGTAGTCAGGCCAATGTAGAGCGGGATCGATTTTTTAACAGTCTTGTGCTTCTTGAGCCATCGTTTCTGCGCGCTTGCTGTAGACGGTTGTCTCCGCGGTTGTTGTTGCTCAGACTGCAACTTTGTAGCATCTTCTGCAGGACGGCCCCATTCTTCACGGAAGATGTTTCTGTCCTCGATGAAAAAGCCCATGAGAATACACCCGCCCACGTTCGCCCATAACACGCCTGTAAGAACAGGAGCGCCAGGATACGTCGTCAAAGCCTGCACACCCAGTCGCGCAAGGGTTCCCCAGATTGCGAAGAATATCAGGTATGAAACGGTGTATAATCTTGTAGCCCATGCTGATAATGGCGGAAGAGCCTCTGCTGGTGGTGCTGGTGGTGGTTCCTCGCGTCGTTCCACCGGTGGCTCAGACGTGATTTCTGCAAGAGCTATGCCCTCCTCATCATAGCGTTCCTCTTCTTGTTCTTCTCGCTGTTCTTCTTCATCTCGAATCCGTTCGCGTCTTTCTTGTTGGGCTTGTTCATCGCGGGGTTCAACGGGTCGTTCTGCGGTAGCCTCTGATGACGGCTCAACGGCGTTTCCATCGTCTGCTAACTTTTCATGGTTATTTATCAGATCATGTGACGGATGCGACATTGTATTTGTCTCTGGCCGGACTATCCTAGAAGTCAATTTGTGCTTTGCTCTTTTTCCAACTCGGCGCGTGGTACCTTTTCAAAACTTCCCGCTTAGTTCCCAGCCTTCTGTACAGCACGAATCCGATTCAGAAAAAGGTCCATAAGTTCATTGTAAGGTAGCTGGTGTAGCCTGGACTACAATGCATAGGTTGTATGTCTTCGTCGTGTCGTACCCTTTTGTTGATGTGTTGCGAAATGTTTTGAGAAGCAGGATCATCACATGTTAGTTTCCGGCCGTCGGCAGACTGTCAGACTCTCCGTACGAACAGCACAACCACCTGATTGAACTTTGTGCAGTCTCAAGAATGTACACTACAAGTTTCGAGAAAAGTCCATCCCCATTTTTTTTGTTATTTGTTCCAAAACTATAGTACATATACTATCAAACTGCAAACTTGCGATGCATATAATCAAAAATCGATCAATTAAATTCAAATCAATCACAATCAACTGAAAACAATAAGCCAACGCATATACTTCAGCAGTGCCAAAGACAACTGAGAGGAGACTAGTGCTTGGATATAACCCAAAGCAATGCATAAATATCATCTAACGACGCGCGCAACGTAAATCAATCAATCAAAACAATATGCAGCAAACAAACAAGGTATCAAGTCAGGTTCGGCGAAGAAGAAGCTAAAAACGACAACAACAAACTGTAATAATAATATTAAATGGCAGAGCCAGAATCGAAGAAACACACAGGACCAGCCGAGTGTAGACAATTGTTGCCTTCGCTAACCATCAAAAACCGAGAAGACGCACTGACCGGACTCCTGTGAGCTCTTATGAAGACAACCAAATTGAGACCCAAACTGAACGCAGGCAATGCAAAAGGTAAAAGGGAATAATGAGAGACAAGAAAGGCGAACAGGCAAGTGCTAGCCAGAGAACCAACAGTGTCGTAATCGCAGAGACACTATACCGCCCCCATGCCAGTCCACTGTCCATTCCGAGTGCCGTATTCCAATTTTGACCGATAACCCAAATAGAACCAAACAATATCAACGAGAGTAATGAGCCGAAACATAATCTGCGACGGTTCGATGCAAGTCCAGTGACGAGGGTCACATCGTCTTAGGATTTCTCCACGTGTTTCCCAGCGCCCCGATACCAAAATGAATGACGATGAGTATTATAACTGTTAAAAAATAACGGTTATCAAGGCGAAGCGAATGGATAACAGAGTGAATAACAAAGGAAAAGAGTCGTCTATCGTTGAGAGCGCGGATAGACGAAGATACTAAGCGATTTGTCGTACACTTAGTATGCGGTGCCCACGCTGGCAAGACTCTTGGTAGGCATAGGATGCAATGGCTGGTCTTTGGCGACCTGCAATGAATCTTCATAGCCAACTAGAGCCTGGGCGTGGAGCTTGAAGGATTCGCCCATAAGCTTGGTGAGTCTAAATCATTGTTAGTTCTCTTCGAACAGAGACAAGAAAAAAGATGAGAGGTACGTACCCCCAAACGACAACACCATCAAGGATGTTACCCCAAACGCGAGCGACGGTGGAGCTCAACTTGCCAAAAGCGTCAATGGCATCATCATCGAATAAATTGCGAACCTTGCTGTAGATGGCAATCTCAGCTTCGGTGGCAGGCTCCTCGTCATGTTCCAGGCGGTAGAGCCACAAGCTGAGGATCACCATAAGGTCTAAGCCACAGAGAGGGTGCTCGACGCTCCAGTTGGTAGCGGACGTCTTGGCAACCCAATTAATACCTTGGACGGCAGCAATCTCAATGCATTCGAAACATTGTTGGATGACATTGTTCATCTCAGGAGATCGCTTGACCTTGTCACGAGCGACCGTCATAGCCGCAGCGACCTCGTACGAGGAATGGTAGCGGAGGGCTTCCTGAACAGACTTGAGGTCCACTGCCAAGCGGGCTCGGGTGTTGCGGTAGATGGCCATGGAGTTGAAGATCAAAGGATGACCCTTCTGAGGTGTACTTAAGGGAACCACAATGGTCTCAGGCTCGCACAGCTCAAGTGAGTTCTCCCAGGTCTCCAGCGCGAGTCGAAGCTTGTACTCGGTAACAACATCCTGGAGAGCCTCGAAGCTACGTTTATGACTCCAGACTTGAAGGAAGAGAGCATTGATCATAACTCGGGTAGCAAAGGCGCTGTATCTTGTCTGTTCACCCTGGAACAATCGGTCGTGTGCTTCACGAATGTTAACCGGGATAACAGTGCTCAAGGTGCGGTGCCATGAGTCTTCGTCGGTTACATCAAGGCTCCACAGCGACTCTGACGATGGCAACTCCAAGCTGTCAAGTTCATCCAAGCTCATGGCAGGAGTGTGGTTAAAAGTCAAAGTGAGCATGCCAAAGAAGATGTAGACGGCGTAGTATGTCCGACGGCAAGATTCGTCTTCAATCCACTGGTCACGAGAGGGCAGACGACCCTCGCGAGCTTCGGTGCGCAGCTTCAATTGATAGCGGTTACCAGAGACCATCTATTGAAATTAGTATCACGCATGACCTATTAACAGATTGCAAAACTTACATTGGCGAGCAAACTCTTAATTGAGCAAGTCCATTCAAGACCCTTTGGATCTCCACTCCAGCTCTCGAAAATCATGTTCAACAAAGTACTTTGCATGGCCCACAGAGGACACTTGCGTGAGTCAAAGTTGTCCTTTTGTTGAAGGAACTGGTTGACGAGGACCTTGGACCCAACGTGTAGCATAAATGCATGCTCTCGCTCAAAAGTGTAGAGAGCACCAATGGAAAGCACAGCCAAAAGAAGAGGCGGCGAAGCTTCGGTAGGCTTGAATGATCCCTGATGCAAGAACGGAAGGTGGTGGTGGTAGAGGTTGAAGTAAGTCGAAAGATACTTGTTCAACGACGCGGTAGAAGGAAGTTGGAAGCCTTCTGGTAGAGCCGAAACGGTGTCCGAGTTCTTGACATTTTCCACGATACGTTGTCTCTCCATTTCATTCACAAGCTGGGGCGCCTTTGGCAGAGTAAGCGCTTGACTAGGACCGGGAGAGCGACGGTAGTTGACTGGGCTGACTGGGCCGGTCATTGACGGATAAGGCGACAGCGCATTGGGGGTGGAATTGCCAGACATGGGCAGCGAATCGACAAGCGAATGCAAAGAAGGTGCCAAGGTATCCCGAGCCGACATCATTGACATTTGATGGCCATGCGCACTGGTATCTTGAGAACCGAACCCAGTCATATGGTGCTTTGTCTCAGTAGGCGAAACCAAGGAATCCCAAGGCATCTGAGGTAGAGTTGCATTTCCAGACAGATACGAAGCATGCTGGTCAAGAAGAGAACCACGATTAGGAGAGAACGAGCGATCGGAACCAGTGCGGTCTTGCACGTGACCAGTAGCGGCAGCAGCAGCCTTGTGTTGGAAATCGGTCATCAACATGGCTGCTGTTTCAAGGTCGACCATACCATCACTGCTTGCTTCGATCTGCTCTAAAGTGGCGGGATCAATGGTAATAGAAGGTTTGGGAGGGGCAGCGGCAGTAGGCGGGCTCTTTTGAGTACCTGCGTTACCACCACGTCTGCGACCTTCGCTGACGAGAGGGATGCCTCCATCCTTGGCATGAACGGTACGGTCATGACGGAGAAGCAAATCTCGACGCACGAAGGTGCTGCGACATTTTAAGCATTTAAATGGACGTTCCTTGGTGTCTAAAAACTCGATTGTTAGCATGTTGAAGTTTCATAGTGTGTGAAAGAGCAAGGGGGCATACGAGATCGCTCGTGTCGGCTGCGATGTTCACTGCGACTGAAAGCGCGATTGCAAAATTGACACTTGTATTTCTTCTCTGGTACAGAGGTCTTCTTGGCCGGTGAAGTCGAGGCCGCGGAAGGAGCCGTGGGAGCCATCTCGATGTGTGTAGGACGAAGGGCCACGGACGGTTATTCTTGTCAATATGTTGAAGGTGACAAAGAATACGACTGCGGTATCAGCCGGACGGAGGGCGCGCACCGGGTGTGAATGAGGTTTAACGACGTTGAAGAGTCGCGTTGCTGTCTGTTCATTCCTTGGGCGGGGTGAGCTGTGATGGTGCAAAACTGGGAAACGGGGTTGATCGGATGAGGGGGTATGGGAGAGGGGAACCGGGGAAGAAGCGTCCAGCCACAGGCGGACAGAATAAAGATTAAGGATAAGTGGTCGAGCAGGACGACCAGAAATGAAGAGATGATGCTATTATGGAACTGTATATAGTCCGGTATGTGATGGGAGGGGAGGGGGGAGGAGGAGGAAGATGTTGAAATCCGAAGGAAATAAAATAGGATGGAAAGGGAGGAAAGAGATAAAGAAGGAAGGAGGAGAGGCAGGAGGGAGGGGAAGACGAAGTGAGTGGAATTTGACGGGCGAGCTGGAAAGAGCGCGTGAGTGAGTGTCTGTAAAAACGACAGAGGGGGGGAAGGCGGGTCGGCCGGTCGTGGGCAGAAGCAGGACGGGGCGATCGAACAAGACACACACCAGACGATGATGCCGCGGGTGGAAATAGAATTACACGCGTGGTATTACTTACGATTAAAATAACGCGATTACTGCACCCATGCGCTTGTATGGTGTGTAATCATACAGACGCAGGCGTAATTCCAAGACGCGCGCGTGTCATTGTCTTGTCTTTTGCGTGCGAGAAGAGGCCGAGGAGGGGCGCATAAGCGGGCCATGGAGGGGAGAAAAGGGGGGCTCTGGTATTTCAATACAGATTGGTTACGTATCTAGTAGAAAAGCCTTGGACACGCACCAGTCACCCATGGGGCCACGCACTTAATTGAGCCGGGGGCTGACTGGGAACTTGCCAGATTGGTCTTAGTGGGTCGCGTTGGTAAGTCATGTCGGCCTCAGGCTTCGGTAGGAACGGGACTCCCGTGTGGTGTGTGGTGGTCCGTCGTTGTATCGGCGTCACCAAGTCAAATAGAAGAACCACACAAATAATAACCTTGATTGATACGGACACTGACCATTCTTTGATCTTGAGAACAAGAACAAAGCACGGAGCCACAAAAAAAAAAAAGATATATCTGTCATCTTTGATCTGGCCATTCCTACCCCTGTCATGCCACACTACGGAGGAGACAGCTAGATTTTATTGATCACTTTGGATGTCTCTGAATACTTAAAGTACGTCTCGTTCGGCGTGTTGCTCATCTAAGATGCAGTAAGCAGTGAGCACCATAGACTCACAGAATTCACTTCGACCTGTGATTCCACACCACCATTACCATGTACCATGTATGTTTGATTGGCATCCGTGACGGCTTAAGAAACGACCAAACGCGCCATCGCCCCTTCCCTCAGCCCACATGGCGGACCTGGCAACCGTCATCCCGGTACAACGGGTTTCTTGTCTGCTATTTCTAGCCAGCCTGGTTTTAGCTGCATGAACTAGGTGCTTACTAGTACCCAGCCTAAGACTCAAGGAGTCGGACTACGATAGCATATTCTGCGGGCTGGATTTGGAATTTTGCAAACTTTCCATTGTGCGTTTTGTGAATTTGCCGAGCTTGTCGATGGAATTCGGTCCTGCGGCTGTTGGCCTCGGTAATGGATGATGCTATATCGGGTTTACAGAATATACACTCATGCAAGTCATAATAGTATAACAAGATGATATTTAAAATGAACTCCGATAGGTGTGCTCAATTTCCAACTGAGATCGTCCACACCCATGATCTGAGAATCCCAAATATTCCTCTAGCCTACCTGAATCATGATCATGATACGGAGTACATAAACCGCAATCTTGGATACATCGGGAGCGGGGCCGCGCCAGAGCCCGATCGCTTGGCAGCCGTAACACCAAGCAACTAAGCACACGCACTTCGCCAAACGACAATGCGTACATTACGTCTCAGTACACGTGACGGTATCGTTCGTACGTACTGGAAATAAGGCCCAAAACAGCAAAACCTGCCTCCAGCCCACTATGCCCCTCCTTCTGGCCCCTCATTTTGCGGCTGGTTTGTTTGCCAGCCAAACAAATAAACCCCCTTTCTGGCTTTCCGTCCAGCCCCGGCTTGTACACAACGAAACAAATGAGGCGCTCAGTAGGAATCGCTTTCTGTGCCAGTGTGTCAGTTGCAACCCTCCCAGTCCGTAGAGGCCTGGCCACGAAACCTTCTCCCACGCTATAACTTACAACTGTGCAGTCGTCACAGGTCTCGTGGCCTGCTTGACTTAATATACTGATGGCAACTGCGGACCGAGTTCTTAGGACTCGAGCAAGGTTGTGCCGGCTACGGTGCGTACGTACATACCCAAACATCATTCATGTGATAGTTTCGCTCTCCCTTTCCAGTTGCGATGCGAACAAAAACGAAACAAATAATTGATACGTGTTTGCCCCTCTGCCATCAACTCCCCTCCCACTCCGTGCCCCTCCTTGATGAGTAGAGATTTCTCAATTACCATTCCATAATCGGTTTAAGATGTGCTTGTGATTATCAACGGAGTAATTTACAGATTCGGGGACCGATCTGAGAACTCCGGGGACCCCTTGCCGTATATCAGTGGCACTATAACAATACATATGCATGCAGTTGAGAGTATATGTCAGTGGGATAGTTCTACATATAAGTTAACTTGCAGTAGTTTGTACAGTCAGCGCGGAAATGAATAAACTCAAACCAAACGAATAGCAACCAGCAGACGCATGACGGAAACGCAGCTGTCCAATCGCAATCGCAATAATTCAAGGGCGACCAGTCAGATTGCAGATCACTAGGCATTAACCAGAAATGTCGCCGACTGGATGACAGCTTACAGATTCCCGTACAAGCTCATACGCCGGTTACAGAATACAAAGGAACAAAGATTCGTGTGGCTTTTGTGGCTCACGGGCTGCCCTAACTGACTGAGAATCTCGAGTCTCGACAATTTACATAAATCGCGGAGTATTTCCTGAATATTTCTTCCGGCCTATTGCCATCTTTTCTTACCTAGCAATCCCTTACTCGGGTCGACTGACATACGACGTAGTAGATAGCACTTACTAGCTGTACGGGTCTTCGGCTTCGTTGTTAGGGCTAAGTACGTCCTCGTGACTTCCCAAGGTGTTGGAGAATTGAGACGATGCCACGTAGCCGAGCCACAGGTATGTGGCTCTGTAGTTGTTTCCAAAAGGTCGAGATAAGGAGCTGTGTGAGAAGTCAATACCATACTAGGCAAGCATGATGCCATCATGTTCGCATTGCATTCAGGATAAAGAAGATGGTTCCTGTTGATCATCACTGGAAAAGTAGATTGCTCGCTAGTCAGTACGGAGTAGTTTAACGGGTACGACAATACATACACGTACGACGCGTAGGTATGCAATGATACCAGCTCGTATCCAAGACACGTTATTCATTGTTCAGATTCAAGGTTTGTCGTCCGCGATCTGGACCTTTCGTATGTATTGTGCCGACTTGGAAGCCTGTACTATTACGTCGATGCAAAGTTTAGACTATGTACATACCCGCTCAACTACGCAACAAGGTACCAACGCAGCAAAGACATCCCACACTCACCCAAAGGGTATCAACAGGCCTCACCGCTTTGATTCTTATCTGTCTTCAGACTAATCTCTGAAAATAAACAAGACTTAAAGTGATGGATTGTAAGACTTCATAGTACGTACCCGGTGAGTTGCAGCAACCCGACTTATTGGCCCCAGCTGAGCGTTCTGGGTCCTTACAGGTCCAGCCCCTCGGTTTTTCCCGCTGGCGCAGCGGACCGTCCCTTTTTTCATACGATCCATCATCCATCATCCATGGATTCATGCCATACGTTCTACTCCCTATAGTAGTACTTATCCTCGGAGTGTATTTGCGACAAGCATTATTTATCAAATTATCACAGGTGTACATTCATCGGAGCTCACGCCTCTGGCAAGGATCATACATATGCTGCGTGCGGGACCTGACCTTAGCGGAGTCTCTCTACCTGTCATGAATTATTCATCAAAAGAGTCGAAACCGTCGAATCATTCAAACGGTACATATTCGTGATGTAGTATTGCCCGATGGTCTGGATTTCCGCGACAAAGTCGGTCAATCAATCCCGAACATGCAGGGAGTAGACTCAGTAGAGAGGTGAATATTGAGCGTCCTCGATACATACACCGACAAGTCCTCCGAGTCGGTGAAGAATTGACTAAAATGCTAGTATCTCAACAGTCCGTAGGATATATTAAATGCTAAGTATAAAGTTGGCAATATTCGATACCTTACTGACCGCTTCTCTTATTCCTTGAAATCTTCTGTGTGATGTGAGCTGCATTATCTATCTTAAATCGAAAATGCAATGCAAATAAACTGCAACCCGCGCATGATCAAAACCATTCTCCCACTTTAGGGAATTCGTACACAACCTTGGCATACTTGCTTTTTCTGCCCCTTTCCTTAGGCTCCTTACTCAAGAGCAAGATTTCACCCTTTCATTTCCTTACCAGGCAAACAAGCCACAAAACAACCATCGTTTGAAAATTCGGAAGCTTAACCTCTTCTTCGGGTCACGTCTTTGCTGGATTCGTCAATTGGAGTCTCCGGTGAGGATCCTGCCTGGGCCTATTCGGTCGAGCTAGAAAACGAGGAATATTCTTCTGTTCCGACAATCCGTTTTCTAGAGTGGGATGTTGCGAAGAGAGAGGATGGTCATCCCCGTTTAGTTAGATTACGAGTGGATCTTGGCTGGGAAATGAAGTTGCTTTACTGCTCTAGGAAATCAAGTACCGAAAAAGGGGCTTGAAGGGAGTTCCCGGTTCCCCGGCGCCACTGGTGTCGACTTAGAGGTGGACTCTGTTGGTGGACGACTCACAAGTAAGTTTTCTGAAGTCTGAATAGCACTCCCAAAAACTGGACATGGGACTTGACTCGTCTAGGAGAAAAGAGACGTCGATCGAGGATAAGTGCATCACTCGAAAACTCGATGTCGGTTCTTTACAGTAGGTTTTGTGTTCCGTCAAAGAACAGCCGAATCCATTCATTCCAGATCATCTTAAGATCCGAGTACGAACGCTAACATACTCATCCATCGAGAAACGCTTTTAATTTTGCTATGATTTCAGTATGATATGTCTTTGTTTAGATTACCTGTATCGAAATCTTAGGTTTGAGGTATAATAGTGGAAGCATTCTAGTAGACTTACCAGAGAGCATTTTGTACCTTGTGAAAATCTCGATCTACCGTTGTACACTAAAGACTTTTTTCCCCCCAAACCAAGTCTCGTCCACAGTCGCCTGCAATAATTTATCCTTTGACCACTCCATATCAACAATTACAAAATCTGCCTTCAAACCTTTCTCTAGCTTGCCTGTAATCTTATCCGCAAAGCAGGCGTACGCGGCCCCCGTGGTCGCCGCCGTAAAAGCAGTTACCAGCGGCAGAGCAAAATGCGGATTCACAGTCTCTTCAGACTCGGGCAATCGAGCGGATCGTCTAGTAGTCGCTGTATATACGTTCGGTAAAGGCTCGAATGGTGCTGTGGGCGAGTCAGATCCAAAGGCGATCGGGGCGCCGCCATCAACAAAGTCGCGATATGCGAACGCGCGACGACATCGATCATGTCCAATCAATGAAGGCCATGCTCGTAGAATATCCGGATCTGAGTGTACCGGTTGCACTGATGCTGTAACTCCTAGCTTGCCTAATCGAGCTGCGTCTTCGGCAGTCGTCATTTCAAGATGCTCGATTCGGTGTCGACCATCGCGAGTACCGTGGGCCTCGAGCACATTCAGCACCATATGCACGGTTTTGTCTCCTATCGCATGTAGCGCACACTGAAGTCCTGCCTTGACCGCGCGACTGACGACGGGCGCTAATCTCTCCTGCGGCCAGAGAGGATCGCACGAGACGCCGTTGAGGGTATACGGCTCGAGAAGTGCCGCAGTACATCCATCAACTACTCCGTCGCAGATGACTTTGATACCTGCAATGCGGAAGTCCGGCGAACTTTCCAGATTGTATGTGGCATGAAGCTCAGTTGCTCTATCAACCTGCTTCAGATCTGCTTCCGAGTCTGCCGACGGCACTATCAGCCAATGGGCAGCGATACGCAGATTCAATTTCCCGTTCGGCTGCTGCTGTCGCAAGACGAGAAGTGCCTCCCATGTATTCTCGTCCATGGCCATGTCAACAAGACCAGTGTATCCGGACGCAGTATACGCACTGATTGCGCCCTTCAAAGCATCCAGTTTCTCTTCCATCGAAGCAGCACGCGCAAGATGCGGCCAGATCACAGCAAAGACCACAGCTTCTGATAGAAGACCCGATGGCCGGCCACTTTCATCGCGATGGATGGTGCCACCCTCTGGATCGGCCATTTCATCGATCTTCAGTTCCTGAAGTGCCGCAGTGTTGCACCATGTTGAGTGCAAGTCCTTCGCATCGATGAAAATGGGTCGCGGGTCAAGGTCATCCAGCATTGACGCCAGAGCCTCATTGTCGGTCATACTCTGCATCCATCCCTTGCACAAAATCCGAGGAACCTGTGGGTTCTGTTTGGCGTACACGCTGATTCTCTCCCGAATTTCGCTGAGGTCTTTGCATCCGTCCAGGTCTAATTTTTGGAGCGCCTGGCCAAGAAGGAGCAGATGCATGTGCCCATCAATGAAACCAGGAAGAACATATCTCTTCTTCAGATCCTCAGTCACAGCACCGTTCTGCTGAGCCTGGGAAACCACTTCATCTGTTGACGAACCGACGTACACAATCGTGTCGTCTTGGATCACCAAGCATTCCGCAAAGGACGCCTCGTCTGCCAGCTCCGTCCCCTTTCCAATGAAGAAATGTCCGTTGGTGAGAATAGTCGTCATTTCCGATTATCCCTACCAGCTTTGGAGTATCCCAAGGAAGAATAGTGAGAGGATGAAGTCTCGTGTCGTCTAATGCGGGGGTTTTCTTATCTCCTTATCGGTCGTTGTCTTTGGATGTGGGGTGGTTGCGTGTATGGACCCGAGCAAATTTGAGTCATATATATCGCGCTGGCGATGGCTGATGCAATATTCAAAGTGGGCAGGATACTCATATTGAAGGTTGATTCAGCTGGGGTGTTCGGCAGGTCTTGAGGTCTTGTCGAAGATCTCAAATCAGGCCAGTACAGTACCGCAGGAAGTATGTAATGCACCGTAACTAATCCAGATGCTGGGAACTTACCTTCAGTGGCCATTACATCTTAGCGGACTGATGTACTAGTGAGATGCTCCATCAAGACGAGATCATGATGATCATACGTTCATTTAGACAGCTTAGGCGAATTTCGCTTATCAAGTTCATAGAGTTGTGTCGAAGAAATCAAGGTACGGTCAATGAGCTTGTTTAACGATATCCTAGCAATCAATTGACAATACGATTATGTCGATAGCATGCGAAGTGGGCTTTATGAATTCAGATGAATGATTTGGCATTCGCATATAAGCATTGACATTAAGTATGGCAAGTTTTGAGGGTTAGAATGACGGCTATCAAACCACATATTGTTCATTTATTTATTATATATTTACACGTTCGCATATCTATTTTGAGTGATGACATGTATGGCAATCTTGATCAGAACTGTCGCTGGTACCGACTATTCGAAATCTTAAGGTCAGGTTACTTTCGTGTCTGCTCTGGAATATCAGGTATGCCAAATTGATCACTTCAATTCAGTGTATACATCGTTTACATAATTTCGAAGGATTGGTGTATGGTAGGAGTAGGAAGCTTTGCCCCGGAACTGACCAAACATCATATTTCCAGATCAATTCTATGTCCAATTCAACCAACTCAGAAAGTAAAGGAGCAAAGACCGACACCCCATCCATTAAATGGATACTCATTCAACCCCGCGACGAAGATATATGGGAGCTTGGTTATCTGGCAAAGCCGACTCATCACAACTTCCGGTAATGCGCGAGGACAAGAGGAACTGTTGCCCAATCCAACGGAGCTTGAAGATCCCATTAGATTACTACACATAGATTTCCGTGATCCTTTATGGCATGGTATCTCGACTTGATAGGAACCAGGTCAAGCATCTTTCTACACTCTGTGCCTGGATGAGGGTAATCGTAGAGGAAACTATAGATCTTTCAGCCCACAACAGGCTCTCGAGATTGAAATCAGGATATGGAAAAGCGCGCCGAATGGATAAAATATTACACTGGTGATTGAAGCGACAGCATTGGCCCGATTCTAGCAGCCAGGTTTGGTAGATTCTGCCGCTTGCGCCGGAAACTATCATGTTAACCATAACCACCTTGGTGATTCATCTATCCCTAGATGATGTGTACTACGCTTGTCCCTGTGTAGAGCACAAGCAATGCAATTACCGTGCGCTTTCGGATTGGTCCAGCAAAGAAAACAAAGAAAAGCAATGCCTCGGAGTAGTCCCAAGCATGATATACGTCAAAAAAAAAGAAAATGAACGTCTTAAACATGTTTGACGGGGAGTAGAGCTACCAGGGTATGAGATACATGGATGTCGAGGTACATGTTCTGATACATCGAGATGTCCTGCAAATAAAAACCATCTAACAGCTTGTGCGAATTTTTTTTTTTAAACTTTATAAGAGCAGAGTGCATACATACCGTTGCATGCATAGCACATACATGTACTTATCCTCCGCACCGTAGATAAACGGGTGTTGATCGATCTCACGGTATATTGCAGGTGATTTCTCCGTACTACAATCCTAGCGAGTCTTCCATGGATTTCGGGCACACATTAACGGCCGATGCATCATGATGTAAGCGCGGGATTCTTTGACGTGCCTTGCTTGATGTCTCCGATGAGAGGATGATTTACCGCCAATGTGATAAATTTACTCTCTACGAAGTCATGTGCTATATCCAACCGAATCCGTCCCAAAAATTGTAAACAATGAACCGCTTCTTGCTCGTATAGTTTTTCCTAAGATGCAAGGAATATCGGGTAAATACTTGGAAGTTCTTAATTAATTCCTCAAAAATTGTCCAACCGAAAAAAATACAAACCACAGGACATGAAGTGTGCATCTACCGGCGAACTATTGAGCAATAGTTCTCCGCGTGTTGGCCGATCTTGTTCGCATGGAGAAGGAATTGACGCAGAATGGATAGATCCTTGCCTGAATTGCAGTAAAACTGTCAAATGGATGATCTTAACGGCTGTAGACAATAAATGAGAGTACATGCATCCGATACTCTGGTCCTTGGTCAGGCAGAAAAAGTCTCTTGAACAAGCAATGATCATCTACACTAGAATGATTTACGGAGTCGACTTGACAACTTACTGGATGGAGTAAGTTTGGCCGCGGCTCGTAGCGGAGCCTCGCAGCGAACACAACACTCCATAGGATCATGTGTCTATGCACATCGGCAGCCTCCGAATGTCGTTATCGATGTTATCGCTATCGCAACGCGACGTGCCTATCTCTGCTGTTCGGCCCAGGGACAGATAGGAAGGAGAGTGAAACGAGGCGTCGTTGGCTTGTTCTAGAAAACACCCAGAATGAGCCCTAAGCCGCTAGAATATACTAGACACGAGGGTAGTTCTAGACCGGCAATATTCGGATGGTAGTACGTACTAGTCCTAGGGTGTCAATTAAGTTACAAGAGGACTGTGCAGAGGGACTGTAACCTCAAATCGTCGCGATTTATACGCAATATGCTACGCGGGTACGAGAATACCGAGCCCCTGGATATTACATAGTAACTTCCTTGACACGACGACGCGCATGACATACATACCAAGTGAGAGTACAAGCATCCGTTGCACAAATACAAGCCTCGCATGGCGGCCATGACGCAGTGCCATGCGACACCAGTACATGTACCTAGCAGCGCGCACAGACAGATTCGAAGCAACGACAGGCCCTGTCGTATGACTATGTGAGCATGCCTGTCAATTCTTAAAATGAGTTCCACAGAATTGAAAGTGTCGTGTAGCGAGGCGCATCCCGATGTATCACAGCCATGTCATGTTTGAGATGTATCAGTGTGATACCTTGAGCGTTGAGGGTCTGGTTTTGAGACAGTTTCGGATGCCGAGATGATGACAGACTCACCGTCAAGACTTAGAAAAACCGCTGGAGGGGAGCGACACTCGATAACGCCAATACGGAAAAATAACTCCGCAAGGCCGACATCTACACTGCTACAGAGTACCCTATACGTTCGTTGGTACTTTGTACGGGTTAGATCAAGAGGAAGGAGAAAGAGACAAGAAAATGCCGCGGTCTAGACTGGCGGACTCCACTAATCAGCTGCCCCGGTGGCCGTCGCGACGCTGATAGGCTGTGTTGCCAGGGAATTGTGGTGTTTGCGTGAGCAAATAGGCGACCGCTGCTGGGCTTTTAGTATACTATGCAGTATCACTGTCTGCATATTTGCGCATAGGAATTAGTATTAGTTTATACTTTACCAAGTTCAATAGACGGGTGGGCACTGGAACAGCCATGAGTTGTTCCGCACAAATAGGGTGCTATATACTAGCGCGTGTTATGTACTACGGAGCATGGCGTATTGAAGTTTCAACGTCGAGTGGGGACCAATCCAAAAGTACGGGGTGCAAAATCCGTATTACTTCATACATCCATGAGTTAACTGTTCTCATGGTTCGAACGACGAAGTACTCCATGAGAGAAGCGGACAGGACAGAGTCGGTACCAAATACTTAGGGAAGATATTGTGGCCCCTTCTGAGAGTATCGACAAGTTTGACAAGACAAGAGTCGACGACCAGCACAGCCCGGTGACAGAACCAAACGGTCCCGTAAAATACGTACCACTTGAAACAGCGAAACACAAGCCAAGCAAGCATCTGATATTATCTCACGCTCAGTCGCTCACCTGTTGACTTCTCTTCCTTTTCGGGGTACCTCATTTCATCGGATCAGGTACCGGCACTCTGACTCTTCTCTTTGTGACGCCGACAAGGTCTGCCCTGCTCGTTGTGATGCGTGGACAGCAGCGGCAATTTCTGCTAGATCGGAATGAGTCAGGTTCTCAACGACTCTGCTGTCTGTCATTTTAATCAATGCAGATGAAATAACACGACCAGGGGAAAAGCCAGAACAATGAACAACGAGTCGAGAGCCTCGGCGCGAGAGTATTTCTCGTCAAGCACGTAGTTGACTATTTATTACGGTCGACTGTTCAAGTAACTTCATAGTAACAGACAACGCACGAGTGAGCGCAGCATTAATATCGACAGCAATACTATACTTCTTATTCAATAATGTGGAGAGCGCCCGTACGCAGCAGCGCAACTTACAGTCGGCGTAACGGTACGGTAACGTGTAAGTTCTGCCGCGCTTGAGCCCACTTTTTCAGGCAGTCTGTTCTCGCCAATCTCTGTGCTGCGTCTGCTCTTGCCGTCTTCGCTCTCGCTCTTCGCTCGCAGTCAGTCTCTGACACTCCTCCTACTTACCACGACCTCTCCCTTCTCAAATCTACATTCCGCCAGATTATACCTCATGCTGTGAACTCGCTCTTTTGGGGATTTTCAACTCTTTATCCCCTTCTGCTAACACCTCTACGACTCAACGTTCATTCTGAGTGCCAGCCGAGGCCGCCCCTCATTCCCGCAAGAGCCACCCCCAATCTGCAACGGTGCACGTTACCTATATCTTGCACACGCAACATAATACCACCACACCTGCTGACCTGCGACCGTCGACCTGTGCCTGTGTCATCCGTTCTGTTACCAAGTCATGAGCACTCGACAGTCAAAATAAGTCCTTCGGTGTTCTAGCAAGCATATTCGACCTTATTGGACCAGCCAGTTAGAACAATACATTTGCTACTAACTACGTACTCATACTCCGAATCGTTTGCCCTAGAAAAGGGTCATGTACCAAGGTGGAGTGGCAGAGCCCTTGGCTTTGGACGCCCACCCCGGATTCGCTTTCAAGAAAACTGCTGCGTATGCTGCCACCTTTCGCTACGAGACCGACGAAGAGCGGCCAGACATGGCAACCCATTCTCCCCTCCGCACCAGTGGTGGTCGCCAACGGAGTCACTCGATCCAGAAAGATATGACCCAAGCCTCTCCCCAGCGCCAGACCTCCCCCATCAAATCAGCAGCAGAACCGCTCCCAGCACTCTATGTGAAAGCGCTGTATGACTACAATGCCGACGATCGCGCTAGCCTGAGTTTTCGCCAGGGCGATGTCATCCAGGTCCTCAACCGACTCGAGACGGGATGGTGGGATGGCGTCATCGGCAATGTTCGGGGATGGTTTCCCAGCAACTACTGTACCATCATCACCAACCCAGACGAAATAGAGCACTACGCCTCCCATCGAATGATGATGATGATGGCTGACCCCGGCGATGCCAGCGCAGAGTCAGCTGCCGAAGACGATTATGAAGATGACCAAGAGGACGAGTTCGACCTTGAGCACCATTCCCGTGATTCGCAACCCATCCTGCCTATTGAAGGTGTCCCTCCAATGGACCAGGAAGAAGCTGCATATTGGGTGCCACAAGCCACCGCAGACGGTCGCTTGTTCTATTTCAACACTCTCACCGGAACGAGTACTATGGAGCTACCATTGGAGAACCCGTTGTTGGCAAACGAGACTGGCCCACGCGATCGCAATAATTTCTTCGTCCCAGATCAGACCCGCCCGCCACCAGAAATGATGGCTCGTGGTGTCGAGCACGAAGATGATTACGACGGTTCCGGCTCAGAAGGGGAAGGCGAATCGTTGATGCTGGCTTCTCGCGATTCGATCTCCCGGAGACGTCGATCACTGGCGGATGATGTCTCACCTGCCACCTCCATGGATTCTCTGAACCCATCACCTGTCACCAAATCTTCCCAACATGCTACAACACACTCTGGCCAAGGTTCATACCTTCACTCTAAAGACTCGATATCAACATCTATTGCTACGTCTAATGGATCTTCAATACCCCGACACTTCGTGGATGACACGCCTGGCTCTCGAATTGGCTGGGCTGACTTGCTCGAGAACATGCGTAACGCCATCGACGCTTACCGACAAGTTGTTAGAAACGGCGACCGCAACGAATACGTCCGAAAAGCAGAGGATATTTCAGACCACCTTCGCATGCTGCTTGCCGCAGGTTCAGACACTACAGACAACCACTCCGGAAGTCCTTCAATCATTTCACCAAATCGTCTCTTGTACCCACACTTCCGAGACATGATGTCGAAATTTTCCAAGCTGGTTCTGTCTTCACACATTGCTGCAGCAGATTGGACAAGTCCTGATTCAGCCACGAAATGTTTGCAAGAGGCAGATGGCATCTGGCAAGGGGTTTCCGGATACGTACAGGTCGCTAGCCAACAGCGCGGTGACAACGTCAATCGTATCGTCCCCGGATTCGTTTTCAACAGTTCCACAGGCGGTCACTGGCAGAATAATGGTATTCGCACCGGTGAATCAGGTGCCACCTCTTTTCTAGATCCAGATGGCCAGGATTCCAGCCAGGAACCTTCCGTTCCGCTGGATGCTGCATTGCTTGATCAGATTGACTCCATGAGAAAGGCCATTGTGCTTAGCATCAGAAAGATTGACGAACATCTTAAAATGGACCAGAAGACCATTACTCCTCGACAACATCAAGCGTTGAGTGACGCTATCTGCTTAGCCGCCCTGAGCGTTGTCGAGAAATACAGACCCTGGATTGCCACGATCGAATCGATTAATCTAGCTCCACTTGGTACGAGTCTACAAAACCCACAGCTAGTCGATTTTGGTCTGCAAAAACAGAGGGTGTACGAAACTATGGCTGATCTCGTTCTCAGCTGTCAAGCCGTTTCGGCTCCGCTTGGTGACGAATGGGCCGAACTACGTAGAGATCCTATTGAGGAACGTCTCAACAACGTGCGAATTGTCGCACGCCAGTTGGAAGGCACTGTTTCGCAAATAGGATTCTCTTTGTCACTTCTCCAAGAGCAGGTTCCGCAGGATGCCAATGGCCAGACCCACTTTGTTGATGATAATGAGGCCGGCGCTGCGCCAAATCGCGAACCAGGCAGACGACGGGGTACTACTTCCTCAGTGTCGGCCGTGCCAATAGCAGCCCTCGCTATTGATGACGACGACACTCAAGTACGCCGAAATATGAACAAAGCACAGCGATTCTTTGGTCAGGCTCCTCCCTCCACAATTACGAGAGAGCCACTTCGGGAACCAGTTTCAATACCAGAGGAGACTCCCTGGTTCTTGAACTTTGATCAAGAAGGCGAGGTTTTCTATGATAACAAGGCCGATGTCCCCACACTCAAATGCGGTACGCTGGAGGGTTTGGTTGCACAGTTGACGCGCCATGACAAGCTAGATGCCTCTTTCAATAATACTTTCTTGCTGACGTATCGCTCCTTTACCACTGCTGCCGAGCTTTTCGACAAGCTCGTGCAAAGATTTAGCATTCAACCGCCATATGGGTTGACCCCAGATGAATTGCGAATGTGGATTGACCGCAAACAAAAGCCGATTCGATTCCGAGTTGTCAACATTCTTAAGACGTGGTTCGAAAATTACTGGATGGAAACAAATGATGAGGCAAACATGCAACTTCTTCGCGACGTGCATGCTTTCACACAAGATTCGATTGCCACCACCAAAACTCCGGGATCACCACAATTGTTGAGTGTTATTGAACAGCGATTGCGCGGTCAGGATACAACAGTCAAGAAGCTTGTTCCTACGCAGAATATGGCCACACCGACACCTATTGTCCCGAAGAATATGAAGAAACTCAGATTCCTTGATATTGATGCGACCGAATTCGCCAGACAACTCACGATTATCGAATCGAGGTTGTATGGTAAGATTCGAGCAACCGAATGCTTGAACAAGACATGGCAGAAGAAGATTGGTCCTGGGGAGACTGAGCCGGCTGCGAACGTCAAGGCCTTGATTCTGCACTCTAATCAGCTTACCAATTGGGTTGCTGAAATGATTCTCACTCAAGGTGACGTCAAAAAGCGCGTTGTTGTCATCAAGCACTTTGTCAATGTGGCAGATGTAAGCTGTTCTTACTGCAATTTTCGGTTATTGAGGATTAGCTAACGATTGATTTTAGAAATGTCGCGCTCTTAACAACTACTCGACGCTTACGTCTATCATTTCAGCGCTGGGAACTGCCCCGATTCATCGTTTATCCCGAACATGGGCTCAAGTTAGCGGTCGAACTTCAACTGTCCTCGAACAAATGCGCAGGCTTATGGCCAGTACGAAGAACTTTGGTGAATATAGGGAAACTCTACATGCGGCAAATCCGCCATGTATTCCCTTCTTTGGTATGCGGAAAAATATAACGCTGGTTTTGAGCTGCACTGACTCATTTATTTAGGTGTGTATTTGACCGATTTAACTTTTATCGAGGACGGTATTCCATCACACACACCATCCGATCTCATCAATTTCAACAAACGAGCCAAAACCGCCGAGGTGATTCGCGATATCCAGCAATACCAGAATGTGCCCTACCAACTGCAAGCCGTTCCTGAGCTGCAAGATTACATTCTGAGTAACATGCAAGCCGCAGGCGACGTTCACGAGATGTATGAGCGCAGTCTGGAAGTGGAACCCAGAGAACGAGAAGACGAAAAGATTGCTAGGTACGGTAAAAGTAGCACTGATTTCTCTTCTACCGCCATGACTGTTTCATCATTTCTCAATTCGATGCGTTGATCATTTTCTACTAACACCTGTCATCATACACGGCGTCTTTTTGTTTGCATTGATGAGTGTCATGACCCTCACACGACCACTATTTTATTTGCACTTCCAAACATATGTGGCCTCTATTTACAGCCGCTGTCTATTATAAGCGACGTATGCGATCATTCGAAAGCAAGCTTTGTTTAGGGTCGCTTTTGCAGCCATCAAAAATTGATGTGCTATGAGTGTCATCGCATATGCCCGCATCTCACGTTTCTTCGTTTATTTTCTTCTTCTTCTTCTGCTGACCTCTTTTATTATTCATTTCCTCTGTTTCCACTATTATCATCCTCTTATGATCATCTATGGATATCGCAGAGACTAACGTTTTTCCCTTGCGTAGACTGCTATCGGAATCAGGCTTCCTATAGAGCCCTGACGATCGAGAGTTAAGACAAGCCGGCGTGTTCAAAATGAGATATGCGACTGGATCCCCTCGACAACAAATCACAGCCATGCGGCACTCGGGATCCCTGCCAATACCACGAAAAATAATATTACAGCATCCTGCAAAATGATCCTTCGGTGGAGTCTGCTTTCTACTTTGAGCTCGCGAAATCCGGGTGGATCGTTCGTTGTACGATGGCTCGCCGGGACGTTGCGGACTGGCGGAACTAGGGGCGGGCCCGTGTCTGATCAGCGTGCCGATTGAGCGTTACATGCTACGCTGACACGTTAGACTGCTCCGGCCCGCGTCCTTATTGAAACTCCGGTAATTAGACAAAACCGGTTTACTATATACACACCGAACAGTAAACACACCGCTGGGTCGGCCGGATAAGAGATAAGCTAGCTTGTCTGCAAGATCCTGCAATAAGTCTTGACTTCAGCTACGAAACTCTCGCTGCAACAAAAGTCTTATCCATTTACATCTACAACGGCGCACAACGTTGTCTCTGTACTGAGGAAGCCGAGTCACATTTGTGCGGGCGAATTTGTTGTACATACACATATTCCTTCTCACCCCGCCGAGCATCACTCTGGCTCTTACATATCGACGTCTTCTTTTCTCTGAGCATATGACTTCAAATCTACAGATGTCGCTTGAACTAACTTTCTTGCTCGATCTTTCCATTCTTGTATCTATCATTTTGATTGATCTGTCTCATGGTTGAATTTTAGTTTTCAGTGTTGGAGTCTCGGTCTTGGAGTATAAGATGCTATGAATGGTCGGACACGGTTGCTTCAATTGGTTTGGTGTTGGATTGACGGCTGAATAACTGCTTATTTTATGAATGACACGTGACGACTTCTTCATCCTCTATCTTTCTAACAAGAAATCCTCGTAAAGCACATGTTCATATGTATCGTGAATCGTAGTCATGTGTAGTCTATCTGTAGCTAAGCTGTCTCGGGGATATTTTGGAACAGGCCCTTCTTAATGTCAGCAGCTACTAGTCCACTAACTTCCTCGGCCACAATGCGATTTCCGTCACGAATGACCTTGGAAATCTGTTGATCTTTGACTGGGATATTCCTTCCGCCACCTGCAGCAGCCCCATCTAATGCTCCTCCAAGTAACCCTGATGCTCCCATACCTCCGCCGCCGCCGCCGCCACTTCCGATTGTCTTTGCGGCTCGTTTCACTTTCTGGCTGAGGTCCATGATTTGCTTGCTGCCGTAGTCTCTGGTCGTGAACAGCGGACTCTGACTCAACGTTGCGACCCAGTACTTATTCCAGAGTAGCGACAAAAGCTGCGTATCTAGCGTGCTTTTGAAATGCGACACCTCTAGCGAATAGTACTGCGAGGCATGTGCACCGAAGTCTTCCACTTTGTTGAGCGGGATACTCTGATACTCATCATCCTCGCTCGATTCCTTGGGTGCTGTATAACCGTCTGGATACGTACGGAAAGCCCCGATCTCGACTTTACCCGCGGATATGGTACGATCGGGATCAATAACGACGGCCACGAATGGATCACTCATCTGCTGCATCGACTGCGTTGAGACATCGATACCGGATAGCCAGCATCCATAACCAGGATGACTATGATACCAACCGACGGCATTCTCCATGCGGCCAGAATCTCGGCAAGACTGTAGGTATTCAACCATGTACTCGTTTGCGTCACCCTGGGCGTTGACTCTGGTCTCTGTGCCTTCGACGGGTAATCGAAATGCGTCGGTGACAATGAATGTCTCGGACGCGATGTATCCTTGCATCAAGCCCATAACCTCTAGCGATCCGCCTGACCGGGCGTGCATGACCATTTTGAGCAGGGCGACGGCGGAGATTTTGACATTTTTGAAGTAGCGTGGGTCCGCGACCCAGGGTTTTGTGTCGGAGAGGGCGCGGTGGGCATCGGCGTCGTAGTTGTAGAGAGCATCGCGGCGGGGGTCTATCAGTTGAACGACATTCTCGAGCTCTGTCATTGTCAGGTTGGTGTCTGATATCACGGTGATTAAGGCTTACCCCACGACTGCTGTGCAGTCTGCATGGTGGATGAGGACCACTCAGTATCCTTCAAGATAATAGTGAGGTCGCTCTAATCAGACCAAGTTCTTACAAGAGATGCAATGATCGAGGAGCCTGAGTCTGGTCAGGTTGTGAAGACAGCTCTGTGAAGCTGTTGCATGGAAAGTGACGGGGTTAGCTTGGGAAAGTGTGGAGCAAGCCAAGGCAAGTGGGGGGAGCCTTATCGCCTCGAAGCACAGACACCTCAAAATCAAGGCACCAATACAACAAGGCACCAAGGCGGGCACTCTCAGCGGTGGTTGCCGTGACAACAGCGGGAAAGCAGCCATCACCAACTCCTTCCAACTTCCAAGCCCTCTCTGGGACCTCTTTGTTCCTGTCCATGTTTCAACACCCCAACTCTTTCCCTTTCACTTCTTCTCTACGTGAATACACACTCGTACATTCTTCACAAGAGAATTACTCGACTGTCCCTAACTTCCGCCCACATGGAGCGCAATTCTGATTGAAGCACCCACTCGAGTCTTTGTTTTCGAACAACATTCGCTGTTCCTGCGCATTCTCCACCATTTTGTCCACTCTACTATACGCCACGCTGCGATTGCAGCCAGATCTGTACGCAATTGGCTTTCTTCAATTGAAGCTTTTGAAGACGAACCATTGGACGACGAAGTATACATAGATACTCGCCATGTCGGTCGACACAAGTTATTTGACCACCCAGGTCAACAATATCATCGACCAGTTGCATGGAATATTTGATGATATTGGTGTACCGAACCATGAGAGAGAAACCCGCGAGACAGAGGTAAGCATCACAATCAGTCTGCCTCATTGTCATGCCATGTCTAACGTCTACTTCAGCTCTTCGCCGCCCTGTCAGATACCCTAAACAACCATCTACGCATTGTCAACACGTGAGTAAACATGATGGCCGTATATGGTTGAATTGTACTAAGCCTATGATCCTACAGTGAGAAACAAGATATGATTGCAGAAGCCGAACACCTTATAAATACAATCAAGCAGATGGAAGTAGCGCTTGATGACCAAAAAGCAAATGGTCAATATGAGCCCGACAGCGATGTCCAAATCACTTTCCCCCTCAATCGCTGCATTGTCGCATTGAAAGAAAAGTACTCTGCAATTAGCAGACTACATCGCGAACGTTATGAGCAAGTCAAAAGTATATCGATCCCAGTTGGTTCAAGACTCGGTAAGCAGACGCGCTGACTTGCACAGAATTGGTCGAGGCTCTCGAGTCTTACTCTTCACACTTGGAAGCGACATTTGTGAAAATTCCCCTTCCACCGACAGCGCCCAACGCATCTATCCCACCCAACTTTGACCTTTCTCCCTCCTATGTCACCAAGTTGGACAATGAATTCACTCGCGTCTACGAAGAATATAACAAGCGAGTTCACCTGGTCAAAACAACTTCTGAGGAGATTATTAAGCTGTGGGCCGAATTGGGAACCCCTCAAGCACAAACAGACTCTACCATTGTCAAATATTACCGTGATGCTCCAGAACAACTCGGTCTTCATGACACTGACCTCGCCAACCTCAAGGGCAAGCGCGACAGGCTTATGGATGAGAAGAAGAACCGAGAAAAGAAACTTAAAGATCTCAAGGTAGCGGTCGAAGGCTTGTGGGAGCGTCTCGGAGTTGATGAACGCGATCAGAAGGCGTTTCTGGCAGCCAACCGTGGCTGTGGTCTTCGCATTATTAATGAATTCAATGAAGAATTTAATAGACTCCAGGAACTTAAGCGCCAAAATCTGCATTTATTTGTTGAAGATGCTCGTTGTCGCTTGCAGGAGTTGTGGGATAGCTTGTACTATTCCGAAGAGGAAATGTTGGACTTTACACCTGCCTTCTCCGATGTCTATAGTGACGCCTTATTGGAAGCCCACGAAGCCGAAATTGCACGACTTGAGGCTATCCGAGAGCAGCGTGCCCCTACTCTTGACCTCATCACCAGACATAAAACTTTGATCGAAGAACGAGACGCTCTTGCAGCATCAAGTCAAGATGCATCCCGCTTGATGGCGCGTGGTAACAAGGGAGAGAAACGCGATCCTGGCAAGCTCCTTCGAGAAGAGAAGATGCGTAAGAGGATTGCTAAGGAACTTCCAAAGCTTGAATCAGATCTACGCAAGATGCTCGAGCAATGGGAAGATGAATTTGGCAGGCCTTTCCTAATCCATGGCGAAAGGTATCTTGATGAGATCACGCCAGTGGCTGCCAAAGCTCCTCCACGATCCAAAACTCCATCGGTGCCGCCACCAAATTCAGTCAAGTCCAAGCAAACAAGCACGTATGGTACTGGAAGTGTTCGCGGGCCTCCGCCACCTCGATCTGCAACCAAAACGCCAACAGGTACTTTGCGACGCAACGCACCACAAGCAGCAGCTTCGTATTCCACCCAAGCACAAACCAAGTCTCCGTCTAAGATTCCTGCTCGTGTTCCACTCGGAAATATGCCTCATGGCAACAACTCTCCGGAACGCCGTCAGCCACCAACTTTGTATTCTTCGAACACGATACGAGGAAAAGTGCCACCCCGTGCTCCTCCGCCAAAGATGCGCGAGCTATTCAATGATCCAAATGAGGATTCCGTAGCTCCTAGTTACATCATGGAACCTTCTCACTGCGAAAGCATGATGTCGGCTCGAAGCGTACGCCCCGTTTCTCTCGAGGATGTCTATGATGACAGACAACAACGATCGATGATCAACCAGTCTGGTATTTCTCGGTCGAGGACAGATTTGAGCTCACATGGTTCATCACAATCTCTTCATTCCATAGCATCCCGGGAAATGACATACCCCCCTCAGAACCCATACCTCAACCGCCAGCCGCCTCCACCAGCTACAGCAATGAGACAAATTTCAAACTCAACAGTCGAAACAGCCACCTCTGGTTCGGAAAACTGGGAGACTTTTGACGATATTTCAGAGCCAGAGACTGATGCCAGTAATGTCTATTATGCCAAGCTTCGTGCAGCTCATGGAAAGCGCTTGGCTCCTGAGGACCAACATGAAGAGTCACTCATGGGCAAAAAGATGAGGGGCATCCGCACAGTTGGGTCCGATGAGCGATTCCTTGAGCATAATGGCCAAATGGTGAGGATTGAAGGAAGTGATGGAGGGTGGACCGACGACTTGGATACGTATTAAGCTATAAGCAACGAGTGTCGATGATCTACGATCTTTATGAATTCGCAATACGTAAATGATACGGGTTTCTGGCTGGTACTGAGAACGATCGTTCGGTTCATGCTCCGGCGGATGATTTGATGTTATTACGGCAACAAAAGTCATTCACCTTCGACATCACCATCTTCTCTCCTTTTCAAACGAAAGCCTTCTATTTGGCGCATTTCTTTTGGCTGGCATTGGAGTTTGCGGCGACTGAGCAAAAACGGCCCAGACATATACATTTCTTCTCTTCATGTGAACACTTTCTTTCATACTCTTCTGGTCAATATTGGTTTTTGATTCATTCGTGTATTGATTATTCCCCTTCGAGGTGGGTTTGTGTTGTTTTTGGTTTCGGTCTTATCTTTCTGTTTTTTATACTTCCATTTCAAACAATTGCGTCTCTCTGTACAGGGTGCCTCCGTGATGTTACTTAGCCTTTTATACCAGCTCTGCAATTTGGCTTTCAAGAAAAACTCCTCCAACAGATAAAATAAGAGTGGTACTAGTACAAGCATGGTGGTAAAGCTAATGTCATGAATCATAGAAACACAAGTACCTCGCTGCCTGGCAGGGATGGATGCCTGTTCGAGGAGTAAAACACAACCACGGAAGCTTTGTAATCCCAGACTGTTCAGTAGCCCTTTCTAATAGAGGGAAGCACTACAATGCTCAAATTTCTATCTTGCCTCGTCGATCGTCTCGCGGGTCTTGTTCTGGAAATTAGGGGCCTTCTTACCGTGGCTATTGATGTTGAAAACCCGACTTGCTCTCCAACTTCCATTGAGGATTGCCCTCATCCCATCGACGCTGATTTTAAGAATCACTCCCTTAATCCAGCTATATTCAACCTGACCCAGGACACCTTCAGACTGATATTCGAACACTTAGATCCACCAGACCAAATCTGCCTTTCACTCAGCTGCGAGCCACTCTACAATCTCTTCCGTCCACTTTTGGAAAAACGAAACGGAGCCCTTGCGGCGTTCTTTGATAGAGAGGGCCATGGGCGTGCAGAGTTGCTCGTTCGGCTTCAGGGTTTGCAATGGCTATTGTGCACGGTGTGTCTGGAGTTGCATTGGCGGGATCAATCATGCCAATTGCCCCGGGGATGGAAGGGGAGATGTACACTCCGCGGTTCAGTCAAGAGATATTATCCGGGAAAGTACCTAAGGCCAGACTGTTGATGAACATGCCGAATGGGAGGACTGGTGATTATTGTTACCTTTGCTATAATTTGCTTGCGGTGTTTAGTCAAAACGTCATCAGCAAAAAGCATGATCCTACAGAGCCCTAACTAGGAGTTCTATCCTGAACTTGGCTATAGGCCGCTTTTACGGCCGTCTATATGTATGTTAAGGTCAAATTCGCGATTGGCTGGAATTGCATTTGTTCAATGTAGAATGTTATCGAATTGTATCATGATACAGGAGACCCTGGTTATATATAACGGGAATTCGCTCCAGAGCCGTAATAACAGCCAGATCTGATCTAAAGTCGATTAGATAATTAAACTTCTTGGAGAGTACGGTATCATCACACTTGGAAGTGGTCCCCGGCCCTAATGAAAATCTTTTGCTATAAGGCTAATGCATGGGAAGGCGTTCTGTGTGTGAGTGTATGGTTTAAGGAGTGAACAATCTCGGTATGAGGCTGGACTATAATCATTGTATTCTGATGGCCCCCAACAGGACTAATTACTTATGCAAAGTGGTAGTGCAGACAAAAGGAGGAGGAGATGCCCATCAACACACCAGAAGTTATTGGTAGGCAGCTCAACAGGTAAATAATGGTACCATTAGTTGAAGCAGGCAACAAATCTATCTATGATTATTAATGAAACAATAAAATCTGATATTTCCTCTAACAAATCTTTCCTATTCACTTTGCATAAAATTGGCAACTCTCTAAGACATAAGAAAGAAAAATCTTCTCTTCTGAAGATGTCACGATTTCAACTCTGCAAACAAATCACATCACCAAGACGAATCTTCACACGCACATATCTGCCACGTCTAGTCAAGTCCTCTTTCAAGGACCTAGAGGTGAAAAGCATACATGATGCAGTGTTTTCTTATCTCATTCGCCATTCCAGGGTTCGGTCTCATATGCAAAAGCCTCAAGTCCATGAGACTCGCAGTCGCCCCCTTATATTCAACCTAAATATCGATGTCTTCCGTAAACTACTCCATTACCTTGACCCAATCGACCAACTCTGCTTGTCAGCAGCTTGCAAACTATTTTTCGACTTGCTGTGGCCCCTCATGCAAAAATGGGCTGGATTGAATGACCACACTCAGTCACGGCGCAAGCATTCTCAGGAGATACGCCATGATGAGATTCAATTTCTGCTTCGATCTTTTAGTTGGAAAATATGCACCCTGCGTGTGTGCGAGAAAATTTGCCCAGGTTACAGCGTCATGCAGAGATACACATGTAGGACAGACTTGGACAAGTTTCAGATGCAGGACACTATGAAGAAAGGGGTAACATGTCGCAAAGACGAATCGCATGTACTTTATCCATGCTCATGTTGCAGAACTCCAAAGAACCCGAACAAGAGACCGCCTGTTCTGGAATGCCGAAAGGGACCCCCCGTCATTAACCTTTTTGAAAACCATACGAACGATCTTCTAGACAGCATTGAATTTTGTCCATCTCGACCATGGCTCCTGCATAACTACAAATCAGGCCAGTATCATATGTACAAGTACCCCCTGCTGATAGCGAGTGCAGCCTTTTATCTTGCAGTCTCGACTCACACCAATAGGCCAGGACTATTGCTGCTTGTGAATTATACCACATGGGTGGATGACCACAGGTCCGTTGCCATATGCCCACACAATTTGGTATCTGGAATGTACACATCCCGTCCCAGATTGTATATGGATGGTCCATGTGCGACGAGTTTTGTTATTGAACCATTTGTCCAAGAGGCCGAGAAAGGAGGGTGGTTTGTCAAGTTTACAACTGCTCGTTTTTTGAGATTGTTTTGACTATTCGATGATTGCAGCTTTCTTCTATCTTACACAAAACTTATTGTGGTACATATTCACAGTCCTTAAGCATCTCAATCAAGCTTTATTCTCCCTCTTCTACTCCGATCTTGATTCCCTATCAACTGATTAGCTTCCGTTAGTCGTCGTACTGTTTCGTCTCTGCCTAGAACTCCCATAATCTGCGGCATTCCAGGACCGGGAGCGCCAGCAAGAAGAGCCCACCGGAGATAGTGATACAGCTCCTTTTTGAATGCCTTGCTTGTATATGGGATACAGTCAAGGTTCGTCCGATGGGTCTCAACGTTCCAGTGACTTTCAGGAACAAGGGTTAGGACTGTTGCTACTGTCTGCAGGGCGACGAGAGGCGGTGTTGTGTCTCCGATCTCGAGATCGTTTTGAGTTAATTTGTATGGAGTCCGATTCAAGGATGATGTGAAGAAGGACCAGTTCCGGTCCAGGAACTGAGCTGGTGTAGTGAAATGGCCGCCATCATATTGAAGCAGGGACGTGACGGTCTCCTTGACAGGCAGGCTGGCAGAAAAAACATTAATTCCCAAATTTTCAAAAGCGAAGAGAAGCTCGATATGAGCAAAAAAGAAAAAGAAAAAGGAAAACATACAACAGCTGGGATTCGCTGGTGGTCACCCACCCAACTACTAACCAGCCGGCGTGTGGCTTAAGTACGGCTGAGCGGACGGGAAGCCCTGTTTTCCACACCCTATGGTCGTATGTACTAGCATGTGGCAAACAATGGCTTATATCGGGCTCGTGCACGGGGATTGTTCCAAACAAAAAAGGGAAAAACGTACTTAGCTCTGATATTCCCTCGTCCCTCCGCTGCTTTAGTAACATCGTCCACTAATTTCTGGAAATCGGAGCCATTCTCGGCTACACATCGCTTGGTGTGTGCTTTTTGAAGGAACCACATCTTTTCGGGACTGACGATAGTGTTGCCTTTGGTAATTTTCAGATTGAACTAGAGAGACAAGTATGAGTGGCAAGAAATGGGTGGTGGAGTCTACTTGACGGGTTGACATCTTACAATCTTTTCCATATCCTTCAAAGAAAAGACTTCTGACTTCTGGTTATGCGACCAGCCTAATAAGGCTGTATAGTTGAGAAGCGTAGAAGGTAGGATACCGCTGTCTCTGTAGAAGGAAATGTCAATATTTGAGTTGCGTTTGCTCAGTTTCTGACCGTTCAGATCGACGAGAAGAGGCACATGGCCGAATTGTGGCGGCGTCCAATCGAAGGCATTGTAGAGCGCGACATGCATGGGTGTCGAAGCCAACCACTCCTAGTCCCGATATAAGCCTCATATACCTCTCAGATAGAATAGCAAACTCACTGTTCCTCTGATGACATGAGTGATCTTCATGTGGTGGTCATCCACGACATTGGCCAGGTGATACGTTGGATTGCCATCGGACTTCAACAGAATGGGGTCATCGTAAACACGATTCATTGTCTTGAGAAACTTCTTTTGACCATCTTGATTTTGTCCTGTCGTCCCAATTACGAAATCATTGAATTTCGGGTACTCGTCCGCTTTCAGCCGGACAACATGCGTTTCTCCCTTTGCCGCTCTTTCTTCTGCTTCTTCGGCTGATATGTCAACGCATTGGCGATCGTATCCTAGCGGAAGGCCGGCTTGGTTGCGCTGCCTGGCAAGGGTGTCTAGTCGTTCGGCGCTACAGAAGCAGCGATAGGCATGCCCGGAGTGAACGAGATCGTTTGCGTGTTTGTGATAGAGAGCTGTTCGCTCGGACTAGAACGACCGTTTAGCAAAGTAATCATTGAGTCGGGGAACTGTACGTACTTGTCTGTATGGCCCATAAGGACCGCCAACGATAGGACCTACGGATATCAGCCGCGCTGATTGACAAAGCGCATACACATTTCCATCCAATGGCCGTACCTTCATCCCATTGTAGACCAGCCCATTGCAGATCGCTATACAGCCTTTCCTCTGCACCCAGTATGGTTCTCTTCTGATCTGTGTCTTCGATACGCAGCAGGAATTGTCCACCGGTACGTTTTGCCAGTAGGTAATTGAACAATGCCGTGCGTAGAGAGCCTAAATGCAGGTATCCAGTAGGAGAAGGCGCAAAACGTGTTCGAGCAGGCTTGTCCGGAACAAGCTTTGTGTTGTTGCTGTTGCTGCGGACAGAGCGCGGAAGTTGGGAGTGAGATGCGACAGACGAGTTGGCTCTACATTGGAAGCAGACCCATGACGGCGGCTTTGTGAATGCCCTGGGACGCAGTTTCATCATCCTGCTATAGAACAAAAGCAGGATTCTTCCTTTCTTGCCGAAGAAATGATGTTGATCGGGATCAATCAAAGAAACAATTGGCCGAAGCTGTAAGTCTTGGCGCGCGGCATCGCAGAAAAAATTCCGCCCAGCAGATCCGTCTCCGTATCTTATCAATGTTTGCAGCCCACTCTAAACAATTACTTCTTCTATTCGATTTCTCTGTCTTTTTCTATTATCTCGTTTGGTGAAGCGTACTTTTTTTTTTTAACCGGTACATCGCGATCTTACCTGGTCAATAAATCAAAAGTTCGTCCAAACCTAGGTTTCTGTTGACTATTTCTGACTGACTTTTCAGTGGACGGCGCAGGTATCGATCTCTACGGTAAGACCGCTCTCACTCCTCTGTCGCTTCACATACTCACCCTCCAATAGAGATCCTCGAAGTTGAACGTGGCGCATCAAAGGATGAAATCCGAAAGGCATATCGCAAAGTAAGAAGACACAGTGACTCGCATCTGGTCTAAGCCTAACCCATCCAAACTAGGCGGCGTTAGCGAGCCATCCCGACAAAGTCCCCGAAGCGGAGCGAGAAGTGGCGGAGATCAAGTTCAAAGCGGTTCAGCAAGCATATGACATTCTTTACGATGAGGACAAGCGCCATCTATACGACACGCATGGTATGAGCGCTTTTGATGGATCAGGAAACCCCGGGATGGGTGGCGGACCGGACTTGGACGATATACTAGCCCAGATGTTTGGAGGGATGGGTGGTATGGGAGGTATGGGGGGCATGCCTGGTCACGGAGGGGGAGGACGACGACCGCCCAAACCTAGAAAGAGCCCGGACGAAGAGACGAAATACGAAGTCAGCCTAGAAGATCTTTACAAAGGAAAAACCGTCAAGTTTGCCAGCACAAAAAACGTGATCTGTGGACTTTGTAAGGGAAAAGGTGGAAAAGATAAGGCCGTTGCAAAAGAATGTTCGACTTGCGGCGGACAAGGTAGGTTTTTGTTCCAAACATGATTAACGACATAGCTAAATCCGCGTAGGTTACAAGGAAGTGCTCCGTCAAATGGGTCCCATGTTGACTTCGTCTATGGCTCCTTGCACTGTATGTGACGGACAGGGCAGCTTTTTCGCCACAAAAGATAAATGCAAAAAGTGCAAAGGAAAGAAGGTCACGGAGGAGAAGAAGATGCTTGAAATATACATCCCTCGAGGAGCCAAGTGAGGGATTACCTGTCTTTGCCATGCGTTCGTCAACTAATTATTCGTCATTACAGAGAAGGAGATCGTGTCGTTTTGGAGGGAGAAGCGGATCAAGTACCCGACCAAGAACCAGGCGACATTGTGTTCCATCTTGTTGAGACCGAACATCCGATTTTTCGTCGAGCTGGTCCTGACCTGACTGCTGATCTCGAAATCACTCTTGCCGAAGCCCTGGCTGGCTTCTCTCGAGTAGTGCTCAAACATCTAGACGGACGAGGCATTGAGATTACCCATCCAAAGAAACCAGGCGATGTCCTTTCACCAGGACAGGTTTTGAAAATCCCCGGAGAAGGAATGCCACTCAAGAAGAGCGATGCTCGCGGAGACTTGTACCTGATTGTCGATATCAAATTTCCCGACAAGGATTGGACACCAAGTCCTGAGACCTTGGAGAAACTAAGAGAAATCTTGCCGAAATCAACGCAACCACCAATCATAACCGAATCTGTGGACGAAGTCGACTACGAATCCGATGCTGATATTGAAGCATTCGGGCAAGGCGACCCTCGAGGAGGTTCTGGGTGGCAAGACGATGATGAAGAAGGCGAGTCAGCGCAGTGCGCGACTCAGTAGATAGACTGTTGTGCTTTTTGAGACTTCGCGATGATGCCCATCAGCATTTTTATGACTATCATTATTTGCATTATGATTTTCTGAGCTAGTCGATGCGACGATTTATTCAATGATGACTTGTATACACTTATTGGTAGACTTGAGGACTCCACTCTATGTGAATGACGATGATGCTTGGACGACATGACAAAAGTTTCTATTTATGTTCCAGCCGTTCGCTTTCAGTGTTCTTTTGTAAGTATTCTTATGTGTATTTATGTACACAAGGTAGGATAGATATAAGCCTTTAGTTTACGTCGAGACATTTCTGGAGCATGGGTATGTCTAAAATTGAGCTACTTTCTCGAACACTCATGTGGAAGGGTAACAGTCGCGCACATAATTGAAAATGCATTAGGCAAATTAACTTGATCTGACGGTTGTTCTAGAATTGATAGTCCCTTTGAAGATGCGTCGGAATCATTTTCGGAGACAAGCCCTCCCATTGCTTACCAAATAATGACATTTAATGTTTGTATAGATATTGTAAACGTAGTTTAAGATATGAGTCTAGATCTGCTTGATTATCAACATCGATTGCGAATGTGAAGTTGTTTGTCGTACTTTCAGTCGGAACTGTATATATTAACATCACTCGAGATAGCTTCTACCCATAAACCAAGACTAATCTTTCAACTACTTGAAGACATCTCCTTGAATCAACTAGTCAAAGACTTTCCACTTGAAAGCTAGCCCTAATCGTCCCAATTCGGAAAGCCAACCCGATTATGTAATGCCAAATCGGAGCATCTCCGCGTCGCCCGAGGTCATTCTCCAACTCGGACATCTTTCCGGGAGGCATTTTCTGTCGTTTTTAGATGACTGCAACGATGGTTACGTGCTAGATAAATGCGTGTATATCTCTCTCCGTCCTTTGACTATCATTTATCTAAGTGCGTGAATTGACCAAGACTTATTTATCATAAACTGCTTCATATCCCACGCTCAGTGAGAAAGCTGTTGTACCCCCGCGTCGTCTCCCACGCAAATGACTGGATAGTGGATACTACTACATGGTCACCGGTGATCATAAAAGGTGTCGCATAAATCATCGTTATTGATAAATAGCTCTCCACCTCTTCCCCGGATATTTGATCCTCGTATACCAGAGTTCGTGACAGAGAGTTTCCACAATGGGCTGCGACTCAAAAACAAGCTGTGAGGGTTGTTCATGCGACGCCCCGCAATCACCCATCAACATCGAGGACTGTCAGCAAGAATTACTAGCCTTGAGAAAACGTACCCAACAATTAGAGTCTACTTTAGCAGAGCTCAAGATCCACGGTTCATCCAAAAAGAAGTCTTCATCCCCTCGCGAACTTCGTTCGCGCAAATGGTTCGGTCCAGAAGTCAACCCGTCCATGGGCGCCATCTACATCGAACGATACCTCAACTACGGCATCACACAGAACGAACTCACATCTGGCAAACCAATCATCGGAATTGCCCAGTCCGGATCCGATCTCGTTCCCTGTAACAGATATCATCTAGAACTATCCAAACGGATCCGTGAGGGGATTCGTGAAGCTGGGGGTATCGCATTCGAGTTTCCTATCCATCCGATCCAAGAGAGCTCGCGACGGCCGACGGCTTGTTTGGATAGAAATTTTGCGTATCTTGGACTTGTGGAGATTTTGTTTGGGTATCCGTTGGATGGAGTGGTGTTGTTGACGGGATGTGACAAGACGACACCTGCGTGTCTGATGGCTGCTGCTACAGTGGTGAGTATCTATTTGAAATAGAAAAAGAAAAAAGCCAAGCTCATAGTTCTAGAATATCCCTGCGTTAGTTTTCAATGTCGGACCGATGATCAACGGCTATCACAAAGGTGAGTTGTCGGGCTCGGGAATGGTGGTCTGGAAAGGTCGTGAACTGCTGGCAGCTGGAGAAATGACTCGTGATGAGTTTATCGAGTATGCCGCAACTGGGTATGTAGCATCGATCTCTGTCAAGTGCCCATTTTAACAATAATTAGAGCACCATCTGCTGGCCATTGCAACACTATGGGGACAGCATCCACCATGAATGCCCTGGCAGAAGCGCTCGGAATGGCTCTTCCCGGTTCCGCAGCCATCCCAGCCCCCTACCGCGAACGACCTCAATGCGCCTATGAGACAGGCAAACAAATCGTCGAGATGGTTCTCACAGATCGAAAGCCAAGCGATATCATGACCAGCGAAGCATTCGAGAACGCTATTGTCGTCAACACAGCCATCGGAGGCAGCACCAACGCCCCGATTCACGTCACAGCAATTGCCAAGCACATGGGTGTTGATCTCACAGTCGAAGACTGGGATACAGTCGGATATGAAGTTCCACTACTACTCAATATGCAACCAGCAGGTGAGTATCTGGGTGAAGAATACTTCCGTGCAGGCGGTCTTCCAGCTATTATGGCTGAATTACTTGATGCCGGAAAACTTCACCCGAATGTTCTTACCTGCAACGGACGCACCATTGCAGACAACGTCCGAGGCAAGCATTCTTGGGATCGCCGCGTGATCCGCGAATACAGCAAGCCAATGCTTGAAAATGCGGGTTTCCGTCACTTGAGCGGTACACTCTTTGACTCTGCCGTGATGAAAACATGCGTTATCTCCCAGGAGTTTCGAGAACGATTCCTTCAAAACCCGGATGATCCAGACGCCTTTGAAGGGCCTGTTGTCGTCTTTGATGGTCCTGAAGACTACCATCGACGCATTGAAGATGCAACGACACCGATTGATGACAAGACCCTCTTGATTATACGTGGCACGGGTCCATTGGGATATCCCGGTGCCGCGGAAGTGGTAAACATGCACCCACCCGGCCGACTCTTGAAAAAGGGCGTTCAATCCTTGCCGTGTATCGGCGACGGTAGACAATCTGGCACATCGGGCTCACCATCAATCTTGAATGCGAGCCCCGAAGCAGCAGCGGGCGGAAATCTTGGTATTTTGCAGACCGGAGATCGGGTCAGGGTTGATCTCCGCAAGCGACGGGTGGATATATTGATTCCAGACGAAGAAATTCAAAGTCGACAAGACAAACTCAATGCTGAAGGAGGGTATCAGGGGCCGGAGAGCCAAACTCCGTGGCAAGAGATTTTCCGAAAGGAGACTGATCAGCTTAGTCAAGGGATGGTTTTGCGAGAGGCGTTGAAGTACCAACGACTTGCGCAGAAGTGGGATGAGCCGAGGCATAACCATTAGCTTTACAGTGTGTACAGTATAGAACTTTTGCGAAAGATATGTTTTTGAATGCACATCATCGTCATTGATAATCTGACCGTCGACATAGCCAAGAATAGGGGATGTAGAGTGATATTTTGCATGTGAAGAGATTGGTCCACGACGTCATGGCACCTTTTGACTTGCATATCAATGCAACAATCCAGAAGCGGTACATCGTACCATGAACTGTTACCATAGCACATTCATCTATAATTATCCCATTCAAAGATAATTGTTTCGCAGCATGGAGAATGGAGGGAACCCACCCAGCACTTGCTGGGTTAGACCCACTACAGATGCACTATTTCCACATCTCTTCTACTCCGTATATTGAGTACAACGATGATTCGAGGCATTTGGTCGGATTTAGATATGGGGGAACCGTCGGGTAATTCATGTGAGTGCTGTCCACAAAAGTGGTGATTCCAGAATGACTGGCGGACGCTTCATTCCTGTGGCGGTTTGCCGACTCTAATGCTGCACAATATCGGATTAGGGAGTAATGGCAGGCATTCCTTTAATTCTTGCGTGATGTCGTTCATCTGATAAAAGTGACCGGTGATGTTCAGACACTATTGATAGAGTCAGACAGAGCGATAGGAGCATTCCCTGTCATTAAACCGGGAAACTCAGGAATGGCCGCTGCACCTCTCTCGTTCAGGGAGGACATGGACCTCGTCCAGGAGTTGCGAATGTCGGACGCGAAAATATATCGGATTAAATCGATTATTCGAATGTTGCACAACCTTAATCCAAGATTTTTGTTGAATGCCCGGAGTTAATCAGGATATCACCAAGATGGACAATTCTCGGTGAGCTGATACTGCACGTCAGACACGAGAATGATACGGGATATTCTCATACGGTAGACAGATATATGCGATCAGCAATCAGTACTGTTGATCAGCGTGTCTATTTTAGCCCACGGTTAGAACAGACTACAGAGCAGTGCAGTAGGCTAGCTGTGATGTACGTACGTAATGTGCATCAAGCGATGAAGTCTCCGAAACGCGTTCCACCGAGTCGGTGTGGTAGCCAAGGACGATGGACCGGGGTCCACAATTACCATCCAGCAGGACGGGTTCTGGCGAGTTCTTGAACCGTTGGCGATGTTGAATAATTGGGAGTAGACTGTGGGCAGTCAGAAAAAGAAAATCCAATCGTGGCTGGGTCTCGGCCTTGGGGAGGTGGGAAGTGGGAAGTGCAAGGAGCTGCCGTGGGTCGGAAGCGGGCCGCCCAATTAGTGCCTTGGTGCCTTGATGCCTTGATAGCCGGGCCTGGCCTGAGCCACGCAGAAAATTTGATATCCCACATTGTTTCTCAGGCTACCAAGCACCACTCCGTATATATTTTCTTTTTCTCCCCTGATTCTGCCCCTGCCAGCTCAACGACAAAGATAATTGTCAGGGCTGCACGTCGTCCATCTTCCCTATCGTCCAGTCATATCCCGCCATTCGGCCATGCTCTTGATATAGCCCAAGATTGAGGATAGCTTGTTCTTGTCCATCATCTGGCGGTGACTTTCAGACCTACACCAGCTCGTCTTGTTGACCTCCATTCTCCTGCTCCACCATTTATCTGGCCAAGTCCTCTCCATCTTTCTTGCTCTGCTCATTCTATCTATCAACCATTCCGCCGCATATCTCCATCTGCTTCTAGGCCAGGCAGACAATTCCCCTTGCTTCTTATGTAAATTCCAGTGGCTTCTCTGCTTCTTATTCTTTTTCACACCATGGATCTCACTCAATAACCCCGGCGGCTGTCACAGCCAAAAAAGTAATCACACTCATCCTTGACTCACGACCAGCATAATCCATTGTGTCACTGTCACAACACCTTTGAACTACAAAAAACTTTTCTACTTCAACTACATCTTTCACGCCTCCAAATCATCCATCAAACCAAAGACTCTATCAACAATGGCTCCAAACATTTTCATCTGCCTCCGGAACGTCATCTGCCCACTCTACTGGTTCGACAACGGAACCCGGGTCCATGGCCATCCTGCCAAAGAGGAGCACTGGGCGTCTCCTGTTCCTGGTACCTACCGCTACATCCCCGAGCGAGGCTGGCACCTCATCCGCCGCGACGGCGCTGAAGAGGACGAATCCGAACCACGTCCCGTCGTCTACTGCCGCATTGTGCATCGCTATCTCTTTGCCTCGGAGATGGAAAAGCGCTGCCGCTACCACCGCGTCACTCTGAGACAAGGCGACGAACCTTCGAAATGCCTCTTCTTCCAACTCGATGACGGTTTCACCTGGGTCATTGGCTGGGACTCGCGCGGCAAGTTCATACCGGGCCCGTACCGTAAGTGGTGCTACGACAAAGAGAATATGACAATGCGCCGAATGACATCGGATGAGGACAGTTCTGCTGCCTCTTCGCCTATGACGTCGCGTACCAGCAGTGTTGTTTGAACTTCGGTCCTCGGAAACTTGCTTCGACCACTCAAAATCTCTTTAGCATGCTATTTAATCTATCAGCAAGCGGGCTCATTTCATTCGGGTATTCATGTGTTATTTTGAGCGACGGCGTTACGGGAAGCTAGCTACGAGCATGACATAGACTATAAAAGGCGGGATACACTCTTTAATGCAATCATTTCTTCATGAGCTGAATGGTAGAAAATATACGTCCATACCAATTCTTCACAACTTTGAACTGTCTTTAATAAACAACTTCTTCAACCCCTCTCGTATACTATCGTTCATCCCACCGCTACTACTCGGCTTCATAGTCTCCCTCTCCACAAAAACATGAGTGAACCCACCCACAACATTAACCCGTTCCTCCCCAGCCCTAAACACACCAACCTCATACATCACACTCGAAGACCCGAGCTTAACAACCCTCAATCCCAATTCAAGCACATCGGGGTACGCAACAGAGGCGAAATAATCGCAATAAGATGAAACCACAAGACCGATCTGGTTGTGTTTTGGGGCTTGTTGCGGTTGTTGGTGTGCAGGATCAATCCCGCAGTTGGCTATGAGGTAGTGGTTGATGATGGAGTCGAAGAGGAATGCGTATATGCTATTATTGAGATGGCCATACATGTCGTTATCGGACCTAGAGACGTCAGTCGTGTATCTTTCTTGTGATCAGAAGAAGAGCTACCATCGTGTTCGATATTCTAGATGAAATGGATAGTCTGCTCGCGTGCGAGACTTTTTGGCATTTTTGTCTGCCATTATGGTCTCTAAAGCTTTGCAAGAGAATTATGTATCTTGCTTCATTCAAATTTCACTGACTGTTAAATGTTTAGTTGACCTTTACGGAAAGATACAGTTCATCGGGCGACGTCAAGTAAAGCCGAGGTCCAAAACCAACAGCTTGATGGCCAATCAGATCGTCGGGACTGTAACCAAAGGTATCTTAGAATCGTGCGAACATAAATAAACAAATTTTTTACTGCTATACTATACACTGATTATTCATGTTCTACGAGAATTCACGTCTTGCATGCTCAGCTTCAATGCCCTCTGCAAGTCTTCATCGTCCTCATCCTCTTCCGCTGTAGCACGGCCCTTGCCTTTGCTCTGATGGTGCGCTTCCAAAAGACTCTGCTTCTTGACATACTCCAGCACGATCTCTTCTTCTGTCCGTTCCTGTGCCGTTTTCTCTCCGCGTTGACCCTCGAACCCACTTTGAGAGTATCCGGGATCATAGGAAGGAGGTTGCTGGCTCAACGACCCGGCCGCCTTCTCTGCCATCTCGGCGGATTCCCGCTCATTTTCATCATCATCATCATCCTCACCAAAACTTGTATCCGACTCCCATACGCTACTGCTACTGCTACTCTGCCTCTGCCTCTGCTCTCTTAGACTCTCCGCCATGACTCGCTCCAACTGCCTCTCAAACTCCAATGCTTCGCTTGCTTGTTGTTGAGCTTCGGTTTCGCTGGCCGCTATCGCTTGGCGCAAACTCTCCTGCTCTGCCTCGTCATCTGCAGCGTCTTGTCGTCGGCGCTGAGACTCATCTTCTTTGTTTCCCCATTCCGTACCGGTACCCTCTCCCGTGTCCCTTAGTGACGTCCCTTGAATTGACATCTCGACGATTTCGCTGTCTCTAGCCAATTCGTGCAATTCATCGAGATGTGATACGACACTCTCAGGATCTAAGTTCGGAGCAGTCATGCCGACCGAAGTCACTCCTGCATCCTCCGTGTTCTCCTCTTGCTGTGCTCTCAAAACGTCTAACATGCTCTCGTCAGGGTTGCGTTCCTTTGAATACTTCTGGATTCTCTTCCACCGATCGATGACGTCTTGCTTTTCTGTGTCGGAGCTCTGTAGCCACTCCTCGTATCCCTGAGCTACCCTCGATGCAACAATGTAGCTCTGCACATTGCTGCCGAACACTTTCTGCATCTCCTTATGTACACCCTTCATGGTATGACCGAGGACACCAGCAAATCCCGCAGTAGGCTTAGTAACGAATCCTCCGAGCCCTTTACCAATCCCTTTCAGGAAACCACCAGGACCCTCTTTCTGTGCGCCTTTCCAGGGCTGAGTAACCAGGCCAGTAACACCGTCGTACCAGCCGTAGCCAAACTCTTTTCCTACTGCCATGACGCCTGATTTGAAATCGCTTACTTTTTCCTGAGGGCGCACTGTATCGTCGCCCCAAAGCTTTGGGAAATTGTGAAAACCTTTAGTCAAGCCTACGGAAATTTCCATAGGGATCTTCGCAGCCGATTTCACGATACGTCCGAGGCCTTTGCTCGTATGCACGCCAGTCTGGCGCAACATGTCACGATCCTTGCCGAAGTCGGATTCATTCCGGCTGCGGACTCGTCTTCGGCCATCATCGTCTTGCTTGAGATTCGACTGGCCATCCAGTACATCCGAGACATAGCTTGATTCGACGTTCGAAGTGGAAGACGAGAGACTGGGGAGGCTTCCAACGCGAGAAAGAGACTCTTGCGCGATCAAGCTCGAACTTTGTCCTGCCAAGGTTGATCTTTCATTCACGAGTGAGGTCTTGCTTCTCCTTGCGATTGTCGGCACTGATTCTTGCGACTGTCGCCGAGAACCGGCCGGAATGCGCAAAGGTTTCAACGTCTCCGAAGGAAACTCGGCTACTCCCATTGCCATGCCGCTGAACGCTCTGAAACACGCCGCAGCACCTCCAGATATAGGATCCCATGGACCTTCATCGGTTTCATACTCCTGTGGCCTGAAGAGCTTTAGGTCATGGAAATTCAAAATTTTTGCGTTTGCCAAAGTACAGGCAGCAAAAGCGCTCAACCTGACTTGGGTGCGCTTGATGCGCCACGTAGCTGGCCGAGATGGTGCGAACATGCAACGGAGTCGGTCAGCCTCGAGATACTGATGTAACAATTGAGCACCCATATCGTTGCCTTGCTCCATCGCGATCTCGCTTGAAAGCTCTTTAGCGCGTTCCAGACTTTCCGGCTTCAAGCAAAAGCTGATTGCATCGACTAGTTTGTCCACTGTGAGTTGTTTATAAGGAATAGGATGGGGACCGGCGCCTGCTCGCGCGACCATGACGCCCCAGAACGGCTGGTCTCCAAAGAAGGGAACAATTACAGTTGGCCGACCTGCAGCAATGCCCGCTGCTGTGGTTCCTGCGCCACCATGGTGAACGACGCACGAGACGTGCTTGAAAAGCCAGTCATGCGGCACGTTACCTAGGATAAAGATGCCGTCTGGGATACTATCTCTATCTGTATCCATACCTCCCCAGCCTTTAGATAGTACAGCACGCTGGCCAGTTTTTCTCACTGCCTCAAGGATAAGTTCCATCATCGCATTTGGATCTTCCAGCACGATACTACCGAATCCTATATAGATCGGGAGCGGACCAGCGTCGAGAAATGCCTGAAGATCACGCGGAGGATTATAGTCAGAAGCCAATTCGAGGGAGTAGTACCCGGAGACAGATATATGAGGACCCCAATCTTTTGGTTTGGGTATCAGAGCTGGAGACCAGCAGTAGGTGTGAGGGACTTTAAGACGATGGAGCATCCCAGGGCCCCATATTAGACTCACGGGATCCAACCCGAGACATTTTGCGCGAAATCGGTTGATGATATCACCGAGACCTTGCCATTGAAGTACTTCGATCATAACATAACTTATGTAATTAGTGAGTTGAGGGTCAGCATTAGAGGATTGAATGTTGGCTAGCGGATGGGGAAAAGCCTGGGTGGGAGAATATGGCATAGTGAACATGATATGAAGAGGGATTCCCAATTTTTCTGCACAATGAACGTGGGCAAAGCTTGGAGGGTTAGCAATGATGCAGTCTGCGACGAAAGGCCTTGCAGAGAGGTCATCGTCGGTAGCACGAAAAGTCATTCCGTCACCTGCTTTGTAACATGATCGCCAGCAGCCTTGAATATACTCGGCAACATCTTTCCTTCGTTGGTTGATATCTCCACTCACCAGACTGCGAAATCCCGGCAGCAGACTGGGATTCTTGGCCATGAAGGCCATTAGCCGGGCGGGGTCGCCACCAATACTGAAGAATTCCAGGCCATTCTCCTGCACAAAATCCTTGAAGTTGGGATGGGTTGCCAGGCGTACACGATGGCCGTAGGTATTTTTTAGGACTTTCCCCAGGGCAACGAAAGGCTGCACGTCTCCACGTGAGCCCACGACCTGAATGACGATGTTCAAAGCTGGGGGTGGAGGAACCCCCTTTCGGCCTCCTAAAGAAGAGGGAATATAAGGGGAAGACGGCGGGTGACTATCTTGGACGCTTTCAACTTGTTGAAGTAAAGCAGGACTAAATATCTGAGACAAACGGCGGTTAACCTGATTGATGCGGATGTTGACACGGCCATCGTCGGTGACACGGGCACTGGTACCCAGGCCGTTCTCCTCGTTGTTAATTTCGCCATAAATATCACCGTAAGCAGGAGGAGGAATTTCGTCCTCGGCCGGATCAGGATTGACAAGGTCAATCTTTGCCAAGGGGGCCTCCTCCTGTCTGGTACGCCTCTGAGCAGCAGCGGCAGACTGGGCTTGCTGAAACAAGGTCTGCTCAATGACGGTCTCCGAAAGGGGTTGATCCACTACTGGGGAAGATTTGGTAGCCATGATGCCGGTGGTATAAGACACTTCAGCAGGCTGGCTTTAGTTCGATCAGTCACAGCATCACAATGTATTTTAGACGGGTGACCGATCCACGCATATATACCATAAATCAAGTGGCTGAGTATGTAGCATTGAAGAGGATTGATTCCTGTAGTTACTCCATTACAAGGCAGCAACTTTGTCCTTGATATTCTTGCTGCTAGATTGATGATAGACCAGCACTCATCCAGGGTGGCTATGATACAGGGCAGTGAGTCCGTTCTGAGAATAGATCTGCCTAGTTTTTCAGCTGGTTCAAAAAAAATCCCATTATGGACGGTTCGCTGGCGTCATTGTTGAGAGCATCCTCAACAAGAGACCTGACTGGAGTAGTTGGAGATGAAATTGACGATAAGGATCATCGAGTATATTCGTACATGCAAGAAGCAAGTGATCCTTCATTCTGGAAAGAGGCTTCCTCTAATAACCCTAGATAACCCTAAACAGAGCACTAAGAGTCTCCACCAAAGTTAAAGTTTTTTTTTCTCAACATGATTGGCCACTCGGTTGGCCTCAAAATATATTTTCATTTCGAGGAACATTATTCTGACAGCATATCGTTGAAAGCTAGTGCTTGCTACTCGACGTTAGATTACCTTTACTGACATTCGGCTCGAGTCATAGCCGCCATATGACAAACTGAGCTTCGTACACAAATGCGCCGTTTGTGGTCGCTATCGCTATCTACCCAGCTTCATCTCAGCATCTGAAACCGCAACAACCATGGCTAAAAAAGGAAAGCAAACCACCAAGCCCGCTGAAGAAGTTAACGCATGGCCGGTCAATACACCCGACCGCTATTACTTTGAGGGCGGTCTTCGAAGGGTCAAGCCATATCACCATACCTATAACACCTACTGCAAAGAGCGATGGCGGGGTAGGACGGTGTATGACATTTTCACGTCCGAATTCAGAGACCGCACGCCAGAGTATTATGTAAGTGAACACTTTTCTCGCCCTGTCGTATCCAAATGCTAACAGCGCGGCAGAAACAAGCTATTGAAGAAGGCCGCGTCCTCGTCAGCGGAAAAGTCGCGAGCCTCGATACTGTCGTCCCCAACGGCGCAATCGTCTCGCATTCCACCCACCGACACGAACCTCCCGTGAGCTCTCGACCCATTGGAATAATCCACGAAGATGACGACATGATCGTAATCGACAAGCCCGCTGGAATCCCCGTCCATGGCGCAGGACGATACCACTTCAATACCATCCTCGAAATCATGAAAGCTGACCGTCCTGGGTTTAAACCTCTTCCATGTAATCGACTGGACAGGCTGACATCTGGCGTAATGTTCATCAGTAAGAATCCCAAAGCCGCAGAAAAGTTTGCCATTCAACTTAAGTCACGCACATTGCAAAAGGAGTATGTGGCGAGAGTCGGCGGGCGGTTCCCTGATGGCGTTGTGCTCTGCGACCAACCCATCATGTCGGTCAGCCCCAAGCTGGGCTTGAATAGGGTTCGTGCTACAGGCAAGGAAGCCAGGACAAAGTTCCGTCGCATAGCCTACTACCCGGCTTCAGCAAAGACTGATGCCGAAACTGCATCAGCTTTGAACGGTGATAGACCTGCCACACCACCAGCTACAGCCTCCGAGGACGAAGGCTACAGTATCGTGCACTGTCTCCCCCTGACAGGCCGTACGCACCAGATTCGCGTTCACCTTCAATTTCTGGGATACCCCATCTCCAATGACCCCATCTACTCCAACAGGCGCGTATTCGGACCCAGTCTGGGCAAACACGACGATAGCGCCGAGAACGACGGTGAGATCATTGATCGACTCTCCAACATGGGAAAGACAGAATTGGCAGAAACAACCGCTTATCGTACCCATCTCACATGCCCGCCTGTTGTAGCGCCGGACACAGATCCGCAGGTGATCGAGGCAATCATGTTCCGTGAACATGAAGCCGCTGTAGACGCCTATCACAAGCGCAAAGGCGAGCGACTATCTGGTGAAATTTGCGACGAATGTGAGGCGCCGCTCTACACAGACCCCGGCGTTCATGAGCTTGGTATTTTCCTGCATGCAGCTAGGTACGCGGACAATGAAGGGACATGGAAATATAAAAGTGCCCTGCCAACATGGGCTTTCCCACCAGAAGGTTTGGAGGGACCAACTTCGATACCTGATTGGCGTGAGCCTGGCGAAGGCGAGGAATTGATAATCAATAATGGATTTGCGGGACCCAGCTCTGATGTTAGTCAGGACGTTGAGGCCAAGGAAGATGATGTCCTGGCCCTTGTCCGCGGAGTCGGAATGGTCAATCTTTCGCAAAAATTGAGGGAAGGCCAGGATCTTACAGCCGTGTAGATATGTTATATACTTCCTTTGTAAATAGTTCTTGCATGGGTAGAATGGTTGGGGAAAAAGACATATTACAATTGGTGCAAACCACACTACGGAAGCAATCACGCAACAATGTAATGCATTTCTTTTTATCTTTGAAAATTTTTTGGAATCGTCCGGTCCTCATACAAATGACCTTCTTGTAAGCTGTGACAAGAAACCATCATTTCCCCCAGACCAAGCCTGACCTAGCGCTCCGTTTCCTCATAAAATTGATTGATATTTGTCGATGATCACTCCTGCTTTTTTGATGATGAGAAATAGTCTCCCTCTCCCAGACCGACCACGGGTATAGTTGATATCATCGTTCAGAGATTCCTTAAAGGAAGCTCCGTAAAAAACCGCAACAAGATCTCGTTCATCCATTTAAGACACACACTCCCTCTCTCGGCTTTTTTCAGAAAGGGAGATTGAGATGCAAAACCCCAGCAACGCGCGAAAACAAGAACAAGGAAAAAAGATAATGAAATGGAAAATCCTGTTCATGATGCATTGCATTAAATAATCTATGACTCGGTGGTAACGCGGGCCTTGGCGTTTGTGACCTTGACACCGAGAGCCTTAGCCTTGGCCAAAATGTCAACACGCTTGCGGGAGGAGACGGCGCTGGCGATCCTATTGTTTATTAGTACAGCACACAGAATCACTCGTGTGTTGAAGAACATACTCAGCGGCGTAGGTGCGGTTGTGCATGAGGAGGAGCTCAACGTCCTTGGTGTTGTGGACAAGGAAAGCCTTGTGACCAGAGGGCATCAAGTGGCGGGTCTTCTTGTTGCTACCGTAACCGATCTAACAATCTCATTAGACACAATCGCAGTCCTGGCAAAAATTTGTTCAAACGTACCGAGGGCATGGCAATGGTGCCCTTGAATCGTCGGCGGACACGGTTGTCGATACCCTTGGGCTTGCGCCATGATGCGGGCACGCACTTGAAGGTGTCGGATTGATGGCGGAAGAAGCGCTTTGTGCCTGTAATCAAGATCCTTCATCAGCCATTTATTCCATTTTTTTTTTTCTTAGTCCCAATCGAAGCAAGATAAACCCTCAAATCCTCCTCTTCTGTATGCTGGCGACGGGTAGAGTACTAACGCTTCTTGACGATCGGGATATGGGATTTGGCGGCCATCTGTAATAACGTAAAACTCGTCAATCGAATATTCTTCCAAAAAACCAGACAACAAGAATGATGAACGGACCTCGTCGGTGTCGTGGGTGTCGGCGTCGAGAAGTTGTCGTGACGGGAGCAAAATTCGAGATCTCGAAAAATGCCTGGCCCCAAAGGCGGGTTTGGGTGCTCTTTCCGCACTACTCGCTAAGCGAAGGGCGTGCCCTAGACTATTCCGCTTACGGGGGCGCCAAGACTCCTTTACGCCTTAATGGCAAGGCATGAAATCACATGACCTGACGAACCACCAGCCAATCAACGGGCAAGTACTGTTTATTGGTGCAAGTGGCTCCTTCCCGCCGGACACGCTAGACGCGTCGGGCGCTTGCCTAATGGGTCTACTCTCTCTGTCCGTCTGTCTGAGCATCCCCAACTTTCCTTTCTCTCACGCATGTCAATTGACATCGCGACCCCTGCACTCTTTCTTTCCTTTCGTTCTCACTGATCGCGACTACCCCCAGCTTATCTTTACTTCGCGCTCTATACACGCCTCTCCTCCGCTCGACCTAACACACCAGGAGATATTGATACACCATCTGATGATTCGCTAACGTCCTGCGCAAGGTTCCCCGCTCTTCAAGCAACGATGCCTGCGCGCACTCGCCATGCTGTTACCTCGACGGCCGAGGTTGTCGAGTCGAAGGAAGAGCAAAATGGTCTCCACAAACTGCGATTCAACGAGCCCTTATCATGGCGCGTGGGAAAATCCGCCATTCCTGTCGCCGATTTATTGAGCCGACTCCAGATCCTTGCGCATGAGCTATCAACAACCGAACAGGATGATATTGACAAGGCTTCATTGAAAAAGGTTTCTCAAGAACTGGCAAACGGTCATCTGCTGGCCCATCGCGACAAGGGAGTACGTGCTTGGGTCACCAATTGTATCGTGGATATTTTACGTTTATGCGCGCCGGATGCCCCCTTTACCGGAAACCAATTGAAGGTGTGCCACTTTTTCCAACTACTAGGTCTTTGAAAGTATCTGGTGATGTGCTGATCGTGTAGGATATATTTACGTGCATCGTAACCTCAATCATTCCCGCTCTCGCAGACCCCTCGAATGCTTATAACACGCAGCACATCTATGTCCTGAACTCCCTGGCCGAAGTCAAGAGTATCGTGCTTTTGACCGATCTCGACGCACCCGATGCTTTAATCTTTCCTCTATTTAACTCATGCTTCGACATCGTGGAAGGGTCTTCGAAATCTTCTACCGGAGAACAAGTCGCAAAGAATGTCGAGTACGATATGACTCGCCTGCTGGTGACGGTTATTGACGAGTCGCCGACCTTGGCACCAGAAGTGGTCGACATTCTGATCACACAGTTCCTTCGTGTCGAACCGCGCGCTTTCGAACAGTCAGGAAAAAAGACCAAAAAGATCGAGCTCGACCCGAACCAGGACACCCTCCTCCTCAAGGACTACCCAGCAGCCTATGATATGGCCAAGGCTATATGTCATGCGTGCCCCGAAAAAATGACAAGTTATATCAGCCAATACTTCAATAATGTCATTATCGATGCATCTGCCCCGTCAGAGACAGCCAACGGGTCCAAGAACTCGGCAAACCGCAGACATAGCTTAGACGAATCGGACGATGAGACTGAAGATATAAAAGAGCTTGGAAAAGCCCATCGTTTGATTAGAGAGCTATGGCGCGCATGTCCCGACGTGTTGCAGAACGTTATTCCGCAGTTAGAGGCAGAATTGTCAGCGGAGTCGGTCTCTCTTCGTCTTCTTGCAACCGAGACGATTGGCGACCTTGTCGCTGGCATCGGATTGTCGGGTCCTCCTCCAGCTCCTCCAATGGACCCTGCACAATATCCGCCTGTCACTTTGATTGGCTACCCGGAAACAGTACCCCAGCCGAATGTACTCCAGAAACCAATAGCACCGAAGCCTTTTGCCCAGGTACATTCATCTGCATACGAGAGTTTCCTTAGTCGTCGCCAGGATAAGTCTGCTTCGGTCCGCTCAGCATGGACTACTGCCATAGGGCGTATCGTGCGTACTTCCGCGGGTGGCTCCGGTTTAAGCGAAAGTGACGAACAGTCCCTGGTGAAAAGTCTGGCCAACATGCTCCGCGATGTTGATGATAGGGTGCGACTAGCCGGCGTGGAAGCTATCGGATCCATGGGTTTCACAGACATTGTGAACAAGCTGGGCGTTGCTGGTGGCCTCGGATCGGCTGACTCGATCTTCTCTATCCTTGCCGAACGTGTCAAGGACCGGAAACCAGCTGTCCGGGACCGTGCGATGAGAGTATTCGCAAGGGTATGGGCAGTCGCTATTGGTGAGATTGAAGAGGGCAACGAGCAGGTGCTGTCACTTCTCAAAGATGCACCATCGAAGATTTATGACGCATTCTATACAAATGACCCTGAGATCCAAGCTCTCATTGATCGCGTGCAGTTTGAGTACCTACTTCCCATCAGCTATCCCGGCTCGAAGTCGAAGAATAAGGGCAAAGATGTCGAAGGTACGATGGACAGAGTTCGGGTACAGCGTATTCTCACTCTTATCAAGAGTCTCGATGATAAGTCCAAGAAGGTATTCTTTGCATTCCAGAATCGACAATTGAACATAAGAACGGCATTGAATGTGTATCTACAGGCCTGCGAGGAATACAATGTGAGTCCTAGCCCAGAAGCTTGTGTGAAGAATGACCAGACTAATGTACTCGTCTAGGGCGGTGTCATCGAGAAAGATGAAGAGCGAATCAAGGCTCAACTTGGTAGAGTTGTTGACCTGATTTCAAAGTCCCTTCCCGACAGCTCTCGTGTTTCGGCGGATCTATGGAAGTTTGCTAAAACGCATGACCGACGAAATTATCAGCTTATACGCTTTGCTATGGCAGCGCAAAGCGACTACCGGACAGTTACCAAAGCCATCAAAGAGCTAGCCAAGAGGATACAAAGTGGAAACACTCCGTCTTTGCTCGATACACTTACCCCACTGCTCTATCGTGCTAGCTCCCTTGTATTTAACAGGAGCCATATTCCAGCTATCATGGAATTTTCACGAACTGATGATAAAGGGCTTGCACTTCCTGCCCAGGAAATACTGAAAGAGATCTCATCCCGCAATCCGGAGGTATTGGAAGCGCAAGTGCAGGAGATGTGTAAGGACTTGGAAGAGCAAGCTCCAAGCGCAAAAACACCAGATGACCTGGGATCCGAAGAGATTCTAAAAGCCTGCTCTGGTTTCGCCAAGAAGCTGCCCGAGAAACTCCCCAAAGAAAGAAAGTTCCTCCAAGCTCTCAATGCCTATGCTCTATACAGCTTGTCTCCTCGAGCCGCGAAGCACGCTGTATCTATAATCATGGCTATTGCGGATAAGAAGGAGATGTACGCCAAAGACCTCGTGCAGAAATGCGTCAAAGACTGCGAATATGGTTCGGGTCACTTCTTGACGCGCTTAGCTACACTTGCGCAACTCAATCTCCTTGCTCCCAAAGAAGTCGATGCGGAGAGTACTAAAATCATATCCATCGCAGTTGATAAACTCCTACTTGTGAATCGATCAAAGCACCCGGGCTCGGGCTATACTTGGTCAGAAGAGCTTGATGAGGAGACGAAAGCTAAACAATGGGCCCTAAGGATCATTGTTAACCGACTGCGAGGAAAAGACGGCGCAGAAGAAGATGAGTTTCAGAAGCTTGCCGAACCAGTTTACGGTATTTTGAACAAGCTCGTTGCTGGCGAGGGTGAAATCTCAAAGAAGAAAGATACACCTGATACTCAAAAACCTCGATTGCGCCTCGATGCCGCCAAGTTACTCATGAAATTATCCGCCTCACATGCATTGTGTGACCAATTTTTGTTACCAAAACATTTCAATTCACTGGCTCTGATTGTCCAAGATCGCCTCCTACCTGTGAGATCCGGTTTCATCAACGGATTACGAAAGAGATTGTCTCAAAAGTCTTTCCTAAGTGTTCGATGGTATACTTTACCGTGCTTGCTTGCGTTCGAGCCTAGTATCACTTTGAAAGACAGCACCCTCACGTGGCTTCGCTCGCGGGCATCAGCTTTTTCTCGTCAGATGGCAGCCAACAGCAAGGGCAAGGAACAACAGCAACCTGTGATGGAATCTATGTTTGCGCGTCTTCTTTCTTTACTCGCCTATCACCCCGATTATCCTCCTGCTAGTGAAGACGCCGAGACTCGCATGGCTGAGCTGGCAGATTTCTCTCGGTATATCCTCTTTTATCTGTCTGCGGTCGCGAATGAGAACAACATTTCTTTAATATTCCATGTTGCGCAACGAGTCAAACAAACGAGAGATGGCATTAGCAAGTCTGATGAAATCACAGAACGGCTTCATACGTTATCGGATCTTGCGCAGGCAACCATCCGCCGATTTGCAGAGGTTTATGCACAGCAGAACCGAATTGGGGGTGCACCCGGTGGTGCAAGCATTCTTCAGACCTATCCAGGCAAGTTGAGACTTCCTAGTTCATTGTTTGCTGCCATGGCAAGCCACAAAGAGGCACAAGAAGTCGCCGATAAGAATTTTCTTCCAGAGGATATTGAAGACAGTCTTGATAGTATTGTACGGGCGTGGATGCGGCCGAGGAAATTGACTCAGACCTCCATCGCTAGTAAAAAGAGGAAGAGTGAGCACGTCGAGACAAATGGTGAAGGTGAAGTCAAAAAGGCTCGCAAGAAGTCCTCCACCACACCGCGAAGGGTTTCTACATCTGCAACTACGAAAATTTCCCGCAAGAAGAGGACTGGAGACGACGAGTGGGGCTCTGATTTTGATGGAGACAAGAAAGCTGTTGCCGCGGAGCGAAGGCGAAGCGGCCGAGGCGCATCTAAGAAAATTAGCTATGCTGATCGTGATAGCGATGAGGATGACCAAGAGATGGAGGATTTGAATGAAGATGAAAATGGCAAGGAAGAGGAGGACGACGAGGAAGACGAAGCCAACGAAAGCGAGGCGGGAGACGCTGCCAGTGCGAATGATGACGAGGAATTGAGCGATGCACCAGAGGAAGTCGAAGACGAAGAGGAGGAACCAATAGAAGAAAAGCAGACGACACCGAAGACAAAGGTAGCTGCAAAGAAGGCATTGTCTAGTCCTACAAAACCCGCCAGAACCGAGACATTACCAGTGCGACGTTCGAGTAGGCGGTAATTGTCTTGCTCCCAGTCTAGTGTACCATTCCGCCACTCGATTGTCTGTTGTTATGTATGTTTATGTCTATACTCCCGCATCAAAGCAAAAGAAAGGGTTCAGTCAGTCAGGATTTCCAACTTGTTCAATACCCATCTGTCTTTTTCCATGTTTCATGTTTGTTCCTAAATTACTAAATTCTGTGCATGCCTTTGTCTGATCGATTATATCATATTGCATTACAACCAATATACTTCTCTATTCGAATAGCTGTGTATTAATTATTTGAATGTGTATGGCGTTTATTGTGCAAAAAATTCAATCGATGTATACGAATGTACTCTCTCCATATGTACTAGAATTGTGTATAATACTTAAGAGTAATATTCAAAAAAAAAGAAGCAGAAAGTAAGGAGGAATGAAAGAGGAGACATCTGCGCTCAAAACAGATACAGACAAAGGAGTTCGTAATGAGGAGTTGTTTTTTGTATCTTTGACAAATCCAATTCAACACGACATCATACACGGTAAGTAAAATCATCCGTCATCATACCGGTGTAGTAGCGACATTACTAATACTACCTGCGGCTTTGGCAAGTCTTGCTTCGACACGCTCCTTGTGTTGTCGATTTCGTAGGTGGACCTCGAAATTCTCGACTGTCATGCCCGGACCAGGTGTGTATAGTTTCCCGGGACAATCAAGACATCGGATGCGTGGTAGGTACTGATATTTCACTTTGCCGTTTGATGGTGGTCCATTCGAGGTTGCTACGGGCATCATTGTTGTTGTATCCACAGCAGAGTAGCGCATGACTTCTTCGAATTTATCGTTCGGATATTCCTTCTTGAGATTCTCTAACCCGGCTATGAGCCAGCTTGGTGCTGCGGGCTGATCGACCGAGTTAGTACTTGTGGATCGTAAATGCAAGCTGTCAACTTACAGGTGGCACCCCGGACTGGGGAGGATTGGGAGCATCAACGGCTCCAATTTGTGATGTTGGAGTATGTGATTGTGGGACCCCGCTGGTGCTGCCCGGCCGGCTTGTGGATGCGTGTTGAGGTTGAGTGCTGGGTGGAGGCATTGTGCTCTGAACGGGAGTGGCTAGTTGAGGAGTGCTGCTTTTTGATGCTGGCCTCTGGACTGGGAAATTCGGTGTCACTGGGCGTTTGCGGTTGCTGAGGTCCGAAACCAACTGTCTAAATCGGTCTTTGGCGAATTTAAATGTAACCACGAGTTTCTCGGGTTCTTCTGAACTTTCCTCCCGATAGTCGCGCCGTCGTGATATTCGTGGCTCATGATGTGAAGGTTCTGGTGTAGCAGATTGTGCAAAGTTGGCTCGCATAGCTGCCTGTGCGGCAGATGCTGCTCCTCTCATTCCTCTTGTGCGGGCTGTGCCTTGAGCTAGGTGCGTGCCAATAGCTGGAGAACCAACCGAAGAGTCATCGCTGTCCGACAAATCGGAATCATCCAAGCCATCACGTTGTCCAGCACCAGCACGTCTCGTTCGTCCACTTGAAGATCTCTTAAACAAACGAGTCTCTTCGAGAGAAGCGGCGCTATTGGGTATCACGGAGGAAACAATCATTGTACGAATGGTTCGTTGTCGATCTTTGAGATCGGGTAGAGCAGGACCGCCACGGCGATTGACAGAGCGTTTCTGTCTTCGTTGCTCGCGCGATATCGATACTTCGGTGCGTTCCAATTCGGCTTCGTTGAGCTCGTACAAGTAAGGTGTGAAGTCCTTGGCAGCCTGGAATGGACGGAAAGTAGATGACATAGGAGACGGTAAGAAGGCGGTTTTGAGATCGGGATCATCGACGGGTCGCCCGTCGAAGGGATGTGCTGTAATGTACAATGAACGAGTGAAGAGCTGCACTTGTTCTCGAATTGAGTGAGCAATGGCTGTTGTAAATTCGCCAGATAGAGATAGATCGTTCGTCATTTGTAAAGCAAAGTCCTCCGGAGAGTTATATGGATTGTTAATCTCCCACTCGAATTGATCAACTAGGGTGTGCTGGCCAATTGTAATATTGAGCTTAACAAGAATGCGCATCTCGTCATTCTTGTATGCTTCGTATGGTAAATGAGGGTCGAGAGGATCCTCTTGCATGAATACATGAGGGAAATAATCACTTAACTGCTCTTGGATACTCTGCGTGATTTGACGAATAAGCGGCGCGCATGCTTCAGGTTGAAGACCTAAATCCTCCACAAGCTTTTCAGCAAATAACTCAGGAGATACGACTCGGTCATGGAGATTCCAGGTAAATGTATCACGTATTTTAACCTTGTCCCAATCGCAGTCTAGTCGGATTGGAACCAAATCTTCCCGAAGGTCACTTTGTGCCTTCAGATCTTTTCTCGATATCCGCAATTCCCTGGTCTTTTTCCCACCTGGACGACGTCGATTGGCAGGATATAACAATTGAGGGTGTTGATTCCTGAGATCCGTTCGTGCATTGCCGTATCCCTCATAGCCAACACCGTAAATCGCTGCGGGATTGAGCTGATTTTCGCGACGCAACGCCAATAGATAGTCACGCTCGGCCCTCTTTTGATGGAAGAGCTCCTGGCTTTTGTTTCGCGTAGCTTCCAAAGCATTGTGTTGAAATTCCCGGTATACATACTGTTCGAGGAGTATCTTCTCTGCAGGTGTCTCTCGTACAATGACAGACGCATTATCTTGAGAATGGGACGAAATAACCGAGCCCGACCGTGAGCGCTTCCGACTCACGCTGACTCCGTTGGTTCCATTTGTCCCATTGGATGGTGGTTGTTGCTGACCTTCAGATGAATTTGACTTAGCTGGAGAGACACCCGACGCAGACAGCATAGCCTTTGCGTTTTGCTTAGATTCAGATATAGAATCTAGCACTGGGCCATTGGTCTGTTTGTCGGGCGATCCATTGAGCGCTTCAGGTCTAGAGTTGTCATCCACCGAAACAGCTTGCGACTCCTTGGTAGCGACTGGTTGCAGGGAGTCGCTGGTCGATATGACTGGACGTGACGAATCCGCCTCTGACGCGTCGGGCGAAGGCATAGCAGTGACCAGCAACGCGAAAGCAGATGAGAGGACGTATCACTCGTGCGAGACACGTGGAAAGTCGCTCGCGATTGACGGGGACTGACAGCGGTCCGTGCCTATAGACGCATCGTTGGATTTTCGGAGCCTGCAGGAAAGACGATGAATGTCAGCGGACGATGGTTCGTATTTACAGCCGTGGCCATCGCTATGATCGCATAATCGACACGAAGCAGATGCAATGACCACTCAAAGGGGTGAGAGACGCAGGATACGCGCCAATGACAACCGTGCGGCTAGGGATGTAGCGATCTCATTTTCTCTCACCATCACGAAGAATAGTAGGGCAGTGACATTGAAAAGAGGCAATGGGTACGTACCACAACCAGAAACGATCAAGCGCGCCAACCAACAGGAGGTGAGATGACGATAATAATATCGGAGTTTTACCGAATATCTAGCCAGGTATCCAGGCTATGGGGGCACAGGCAGGCAAGTATGGCTGGGTCTGGGGGGGGAGAGGTGTCTGGACTGTGCCGCGACTCCGAGCTGGTGACTCTGAGTAAGCCTGAAGGTAAGGACAGACACTCGGGATGCCGGGCCGAAGAATGTGAGCGTGAAACGTGAAAAAGTATGTAAAATACTCGATACTAATCGTACTGGAGTATGACTATGCAAGTTTGCAGTGGTGAGTGGCTGCTGATTTGTCTGGTTCTGGTAATGGCCTGAGAAAAAAGAGGAGAAAAGAAAGGGAGCCCAGCCCGGGGGGAAAAACCTTTCAGCCCGCTGCGCAGTGGCCCTAGCCAGTTAGCCCGTTACGTCGCCGTTTCCGGACTGCCAGTCAGTGACAGAGCTATATCACAAACATTGCCGCGTGAGGGCACAACTACGTGAAGGACTGAGATTATTAGAGGTCAAAGAAAGTCGAGGACCATGTGTATCTTTTTTGACAGCTTGAAGAGTAGCCTTTTACTTGGTAACGAAGTAATTCTATTACGCGTATTGTTATGACCTTGTATGCATACAGTCACATTACGGTATTTCTCACTGCTCTAGTGGATCCGCTGTGTCACGGGAGAGAAGATCATGTGATGCGTGTGGCTGTTGTCACACGAAATGCAATCAACCAATCTTTCGATCTTTTTTGTTTTATTTATTTATTCTTCAGATTCATCTAGTGCAATCAGATCAAACTAAAGATCGGCCAAGACGGCATCGACTACCACTGCACGATGATCAGAGTTCCAGACTCCATCGTCAAATCGACTCGCCAGGACAGCATATCCAACAGATTCCCAAGCCGGTGGTGCGGAAGACTTCTTATCAACAGGCCCTAGCAAGATATAGTCAATTCTCTTCTTCGGCTCGTCTTCATATCCAAACCCAGTCCAAGTTATATCGTTACCGTAGCGTTCCTCCGCCTTGGTGAGTTTCTGGCTGTCAACCAGGAGCGAGTCCTCTGCTGTCAATTCCTGGTATGCTTCTTGGTGTTCTTCGCTATTGAAGTCGCCTGCGAGGATGACTCCAGAGATTGTCTCAACATATGATCCGTCTAAGTATCCATCAACTTTACGACGAATGATACGGGCCGCCTCGAATCGGGATCGGGAACCTTGGTCGTCTAAATGGGTGCTTAAAACAAGCAGAAATTTGCCACTGGCCCGGTGCTTAAAGACTCCAATCGTTACAATGCGCGTTGATGCTGCATCCCATGACTTCGAGGGCTTCTCGGGTGTCTCGGAGAGCCACACTGTTTCCCAGTGGTGCAGCTGCCACGTTGCCGGTTTATATAATATCGGCGAGTATTCCCCGTTCTGTTTGCCATCCTCTCGGCCAACTCCAACGTAAGCCCATTGATCCCCTGCTTCTGCGGATTGGTTCAGCCCGTCAATAATGTCCTCCAATTGGACTTGGAGAACTTCTTGTAGACAAACGAAAGACTCGGCAATGTGTCGGGTGTTGTAGACAAGCTCATTGAGTAGCAACTGCTTCCGCTCCGCCCACGGCTTTTCCCCTCTGAACGGCTGGGAGGTGGCATACCGGATGTTATGAGTGAGGATGCGTAAGGGGAGATTTGCCTTTCTTGACTTCATTGCGAGGTTCTAGGTAGCTAAATTGGAACATACGTAAGTGAAGCTTATTTCGATATCCGCGCTTGAGTTACAGAAGAGATCAAGTCAAGGGCGCTGCAACTTCGTCCTATGAGTAAATGCGGTGCACTGTTGAGCATGTCATACCTGGAGTAGTGGTTTCTTGTGTTATTGCAAAGGAAGTGTCCTGATGCAGGTTTCAGAACAACAACAATGACGTTGATGACGGCTGGGGCCATACGACATGCCTTCCCTCTTCCCTTCTTGCCCCACACTCCTGTCCGCCGCACACAAACCGTCTCGACCCCGCCAGAGCACATTTTGTCTCTTTGACCTGGGAATAGCTCGTGCACACGACCTCAGCTATTCTTATTCCGCGTTCCCTGTTGCTGCTGTTATCTCTCGTCAGCTCGTCATTTGGCCATATCTTCAAGGTTGCATCTACACTAACATCTTCTCCGCGTGAGAGAACATCTCGTCGCAATGGCCGAGAACACCGAGGTTGGTAAGTGGCTGGTTGCTCCAGATTCACTTTGTCTGTAGTTATGAGCATAGGCTGACTGTTCGGTGTCCAGACTACACCCTCAACAACCCGGATACCCTCACCAAGTACAAGACCGCTGCTCAGATCTCCCACAAAGTGCTAGAAGCCGTTACAGGTACTTACGGATGCTTGCTTGGTGATTGAGACAATAGTCTGACTGCTCTTTTTTCTTCACTGTAGGATGGAGCGTTGAAGGAACCAAGATCTTGGAGCTCTGCCAGAAGGGTGACCAGCTCCTCGAGGAGGAGATTGCCAAGGTTTACAAAGGAAAGAAGATTGCCAAAGGTGATTCCTTTCAATCCAGCTCTGAACAGGGCACAGCTGACCGGAAAACCGCTCTTCAGGCATTGCTCATCCCACCACCGTTTCACCCAGCTCATTCGTGACCCCGTATACACCACTTGTTTCGGATGCCGAGGAAGCTGAGACGACCATCAAAGCCGGTGAGGTCATCAAGATCCAACTCGGTGCCCAGATCGATGGTTTCGGTACCATCGTCTCCGATACCATCATTGTCCCCGGCAAGGAGTCATCAGACGGTGTGGTTGAAGGCCGCGAAGCCGATCTTATTCATGCGACACACTATGCCAATGAACTCCTTTTGCGCTTGATGGTGCCTCCCGGACTTTTGGCCTCGGGCACGGATGAGGAAAAGGCAAAGGCAGCTGCTGAGAAGCCTCCCACCCAGAGCAAGATTTCCAGCCTTATCGAAAAAGTTGCCAAGTCATACGACGTCAATGTCGTAGAAAACACCACCAGCTGGCTATTCGACCGCAATGAGATTGAAGGCACCAAGAAGATTATCCTCTCCCCCAGCGGTGGAGTTAAGGGTGAAGGCTCACCAGCAGTTGGTGAAGTCTGGGGTGTCGAAGTCGGCCTGAGCTTGGGCTCAGGTAAAGTGAAGACTTTGCCCCAACGTCCTACCCTGCATCGCCGAACTACTACAACCTATATTTTGAAGCGCCCAAGCTCTCGTCAAACCTTGTCTGAGGTTGTCAAGAAGTTCGGAACTTTCCCTTTCAGTCTACGTCAATTGGAAGACGAGAAGGCAGGTAAAGTTGGTATTGTCGAATGTGTTCGAGGTGGTGTCATCAGACAGTACGAGCCAGCAGGTGACTCGGACAACGCCGCCGTCTCTCGCTTGCTGAGCACTGTTGGTGAGTAAACATTTCACTAAATACGACTCACAAGATTGCTAACTGCTGAATACAGCCATTACCAAGAACGGTTTGACCAGGCTAGCAGCTCCCGCTACACCTGATCTGACCAAGTTCAAGACCGAAAAGAAGATCGAAGATGAAGAGATCTTGAAGATTCTCGAGCAGCCTTTGGCCAAGTCCACCGGATCCAAGGGAAAGAAGAACAAGAAGAAGAAGAAGCCCGCTAAGGAGGCTGCGGGCGCGGAGGAAAGCGATGCCGAGTAAAGAAGGCATCACATCTTGCTGTCCTTTGATTCATGATATGCTGTCGAGGGTGTACCATTTTTCGGTGTATCCTCATCGGAAGGAAGACGCGTTATTATATGGTCATCCGTCAACGAAATGACAGCCAATCTTATTGCAGGCTTGGAAATGATGCCGTTGGTTCGGCACAGTAGCCGGTCGCAGCTTAGTAGACTGCGATGCATGACAGTAAAAGAAGAAAAAAAGAATGAAATCCACTGAAACTTGGTCCATCAGACTTATAGTAGTTGCGTCTCATCTTATAGCTGGAAAATGAGACGCAAGAATCACAATGTTATATATAGTTCTCACATAGAGTTAGTGCCATTAGTGAGAGCCCAGTGTGTGCACGCAACCCATACTGCCATTTGATTTATATCTTTGATTTGAGCTGTATGCAATAATCCACGAAAGGAGAGTGGTAGTGTTGTTGTAGTGTAGTAAGTGTTGGTAGTGGCCTTCTCTCTGCCAGGGAATGTCGGCCGATTTTCGCCGCTCGTTTTTCACATCCTCGACCACCGCACCTTACTCAGCCTACAACTTCCCCCCTTCAAACGCCTCAGTTGCGCCCTCCTCCAAAGAACCAAGTCGTCGGTCTTTTGCGTCCGTCTCTTCTTCATCGAAGGAATCTATTCACCATTCCGTCTGCCGGTGCCTGCAGCGCGTGTCGTTCCCAAGCCTACCTAGTCCTTGCCATGCCCCTTAAAAACTCCCATCGTCCTTGATTTCCAACGCCCCAGCCGACTTGCTGTCATCGTTCTATCGGCATCTTTTATATTCAGAAAGCCCTGTAAATCTCTACATCTTCCCCAAAACCTTTGATCACTCTGACAAGACTATTATTTTCTCCGTCTGTCTCTTGCCTTGCCTTTTTGTTTCCATCTCCTCATCGTCGTTTGTCATCATCTCCCACTCTCACGGCGTATGTGCTACTCCCCCAGCCCCCATTATTCCTCTTCAAACAAACAAACTCTTCTAAATTTATCAAGACCGGGTGTTTTTGATTTGTTTGACCCCCTCTTAATACATAAAAAGTCATTGTTGCGCTTTCAGTCCGTCGGAGTTCCCTTCCCATTCTCCTTCGAAACCCGCGACTGGCTTTCTTACCCTTGGCTTTCTTCTTTCTTTCTCTCCCTTTCCCCTTTCACGCCACAAACCACCACTTTCATCAAATATTGACATTCCCAGTGTCGTTGAGTCATATTTCCTTGAGTATCTGAGTTCATCGAGCGTATTTCGTGTATCTGGCGACGGTGCTCTTCTACTTCTTGCCACTACTTTCCCCGCATCCCCTCGGTTCTTCGAGTCTCTGCTGTGCAAGACTTGCAAGCACCTGACTTCTCTACTGCTCTAAGCGTGGCTGCCAATCTTTTTTGAGGCCAAGACACGTCTTATCTTTTCTACTTGAGGTGCTACTGCAACTTGGCTATCATATCAGCCTGACCTTCTGGTCTTTTGACGGGTTGAATCGTGACCGTCTACAGGGGTTATCGAAAGAGCAGCGCACAACGGAGATCAACCTTGAATACCGGTCTATTGATTAAGCTGGGCCATATTATCAGAGAATATTCGACCGCCTCTTCTTTTTCATCATTCTCTGTCTTCTGGAATCACATTTCACAGGAGACAGCAGAACCCCTGAACCCCCCTTGACTTATTGAGATGTTGGAAAGTCCTCATACCTGAACTATCATCATCTATTTACTGTATCAAGACTGGATATATCCATATTTCTGCTATTTTACGCATTCTGCGCTTGCCAGCAGAGAGTGGTCTCGTTTGGGGGCAGTTTTTCTCCTTACATTTTTTCCGGAAAGGGTTCTCTGGGCGAGTTCCCGAAAAAAGATCCAACTTTAGTTCCCCGAGCTTCCTCAATCCTTCTTCCTCCTTCAACCCGGAGGTTACGCGCGGGTACACCACAACCCTACAGCAGAGCCTGGTGCTTTTGCGTCCAGTTTGTGGTCCATTGTACCAGTGAGTTTTATTTTCGAACGATTTCTACTGTTCTATACGGTGCTGACTGACAATGCATGGAGGCGCTCCGCGGTCCTTTCCTAGACCACTTTCTTGCCGCTCGGTTGGCATCAGACGAAACTGCTGCCACCACCATGGCTCCTCATTTGCGTTCCAGTTCCCGAGCTCCCTCGAATAATTCACGCCCATCTACTCCCACAGCTACCCTACCACCAGCAGATTACTTCTATGGAGACTCTAATAGACCGCGCAAACAGCGCCGTACCGGCCGCTACTCGCGCGTCGGCGTTGAGACTCTAGACGATTCTCGTGAGGCTACTACAGAACCACAGGATGTTTACACGAATAACCTCCCGCGTCCTCTTACGGAGAATGGAGACCAGCCAAATCGTCAACCGCAGGTGGCCGGAGCTGATGGGAAAATAAGCATCGACCAGCTCATTGCCGATTCGGACTGGAGCGAGCCTGCCTTGAGGGATGCTCAGCCCAGTTATAAAGACTACACATGGTCTACTGCTTGGTTCGGCAATAATCCTGCACTGTCCACCATGAAACCACTAGGGCAGCTGCCCAACGCGACTGACAAGCGCAAAGCTGGAATCAAGGCGCCCAAGCCGGCAGTCAAGGAGGTCAAAGAAAATAACAAGAAGTTGCCAAAAAAAACAGCTAGTCAGGCGACCAGCACACCTGTAAACGAAATTGCCACAGACACATCTGACCCAACATCTTTACCGATGTTCACATCATCTGAACATGATGTTGAGAAGCTACGATCAGTGGTGCAAGCCGCATTGCACGTGGCAGAGGATAAAGGTGACCGTGCAGTATCTCAAGGCCTCCGCGAAATGTGGAGTCAGGGCGCCAAAGATCCTTTTGTGCTTTCGATTCTGGATAGTGTGATGCGAAAGAACCCTGACACAGAACAAAAGACTATCTTCAAAACCTATATGCGCGCTGCTTATAAAAAGACACAGTCCGATCTCCCTCCCACCCAACCTACAGAACCAGAACCAGAACCAATCAGTCGTTCACTCTCCGTCAACAGCATTACTTCTGTGTCTTCAGCGAACTTGGCTGATGCAGGAGCTGCTAAGCCTATCATGGCTTCAACTACGATCGAGAATGGATCTGGCGCTATTACTAGAGGACGCAAAAGGGCCCGAAATTCGGAGGTGCTCGCCACACCGACTTCGAATGTGGACGACGCATCTGGTCAAAAAAGATCGATAGGAGAAGTTTACGATGGAGTAGAGGAGATAGAGGATGCAGCAACGCTTGCAAAACGCACTCGCCGCGACAATTTCTCCGTTGTGGCAAAACCAAGTCAAATGAGGTCGTCATTAGGCAGGGAGAGCCCAATGAGCGCTACTGCCCCCAGGACCAGAAACAAAACGTCCAAATCAGCAAACGGACCAGTCTTGAACAATCATGCTGCGGACGAAGGCGCTGACAATAATGATTTTTGTCGACAATGCCAACGTAGTGGTTCACTACTTTGTTGTGATGGATGCGTGAATTCATATCATTTCTCGTGTCTAGATCCTCCTCTGGATCCTGCTCATCCTCCAGAAGGAGAATGGTTCTGTCCATCATGTCAAATGCGAAACTCATTTGGCTCCCTCGTCAAGAATATCAGGGACGGGGAACATGATTTCCAGCTTCCACTTGGTATACGAGAGTATTATCAAGGCGTGGCAACTGGAAAAGGAGGCGTCTATCAGCAGGTCGTGGCCAACCTTCGACCTGGAACTCATGGTAGGGGTAAACGGGAGGGCAAGTCTGAGCAAGAATATCTTACTCGACAATTTGATGCAAAGGGCAAATTGATTGTTTGTATTGCTTGCGGCTTGACCTCGAACGGTGTACGTCCTTTAGTCCAATGTGATTATTGCCCATGCTGGTGGCATATTGATTGTACCGACCCGCCGTTACCAGGGCCGCCTAAGCAGCAACAATCTAGCGAAAAGACCTACCATAACTGGATGTGTCCTAACCATATCGACCACGAGCTCTACCTTGTGCATACTGATAACGGCTCATACGCTGGCACGTCTCGCATTCGTCGACCCCGAAACCCACGTGTCATTGATGTTGATGTCTTACCTGATGATTCAGAAGTCGAAGAACTGCAGGAGACGGAAGCACAAGGTATTGTTTATAGAGTTTCTGAAAGTGGCTTGAAGCTCAATTTCCTGGAACGTGTCAAACGTGAAAACCTCGAAGCCGAGATTCGTGCGTCAGCCGCAGCTCAGTATAGAGATTATGCCTGTCAGAAATTGGACCAACTTGTTGAAAAGGCAACAGCGTTCTATGAAAAAGCAGCCGCACCAGAACCTACACCTATTGCTGAAGCACAATCTTCCATTTTGACTTCACGCTCAGCGGCGGACCGAGAGGCGATTGCCAATCTGGTAGCTTTTGCCACGGAGAATCGTGATGCTCAAGCCATTCCATCCGAAAGAGTCGGCTATCTTGTTGATGCGTTACTTGCATCTTCGGAAGATGGAGCGCCAAAAGCTTCGAACGAACTTGACTCTCTTCAAGCGTTGAAAGACTTGATTGAGCGCCGCATGGGAGCACTACAGGTCTCTCAATGAGCAAGCCGATTCTCATCAAAGACGTCAGACATACCAGCGTAATTGACATTCATGTACCATAAGCAGTAAATACTGCATCTTTTGAAGCATTTTCTTCATGACTCATTTGTCTCTAGGTCACCACAACCCATGGAATTCCTCCTGGGGTATCTCATTTATTTTCTTGCCACACAGATCACAGTCATCATTTGTTCCTGCAAAAACTTAAAAGGCGTCGGTATTCCAGCTTGTTCTCGTGGTTTTCTTTTCTCCTATGCGTTCTGTTCTTTCTAAGCATCACTGGCATTTATGCCGCTTGTCTTTGTTGTCTTTTTTCTCTTCCCTTGTGTTTCTCAGTCCTATGCTCAGTCTTCATACTTGTCTTTTTCTGCGCGCGTATATGCTTTTTTTTCTTCTTTTTTTGGATAGATTCTTCAACTACCCTGCATGCCTCATCTCATCATCATCATCTCAAATGTTATGTGTTAGCCGATGATTGGAAATGAGAAGGCCTATCCTTGGATCATTATTCGCGCAATGACTTGCGTAAAATTATAACCAAACTTCATACTGTTATACAAGAACGAAATGCTAAATAACCTATTCTTGTAACCAACGAAATCAACCGATATAATGAGAAATCTAGTTACACCACATCATTGAACACGTTCTTTCCATCATATATCAGTATATAAAGTTCCATTTACAGGAACTTCTTTGGCATGCCATTGCGTCGACGCTTGTAGTATACATATGCTCCGGCGAGTAGGAGTTGGAAGGCAATCAAGACGCAGATGAAGAGGCCCATGCGTGGCGTGGTGGCGGTGATCACTATCGATTGTCAGTCGTGCTACGTTGGGTTAAGAGTAAGGTAGACTTACTGTTGAAGATTGAGGTTTGCAAAGCTTCAGTCAGGCTATGATGGGAATTTTCAATAGCCTTGTGGAGTCGAGTAAACTCGTTTCGGTAGTCTTTTCCTGCACTGTCGCGTTGTAGATCCGATAACATGGTCTCGATGCGGCGGAGACGTTCATCCATAGCGTTCAAGCGTGCCTCATTCTGCGATGAAGAATCTGATGACGAAACAACGGAACTAGTTGATATCTTGTTGAGAAGCTCTTGGTGACGTTGATTTATGCTTTGGGAGATTTGAGAGACTTCTTGACTGATTTGTTGAATACGCCCGTTCATATCGTCCAGTGAACCAAGGTTGATATTGTTGCTTGTCGAGCGAGACTCAATTGGCATCTGTTGCTGCTGTTGCTGCATGGTTTGTTCCGTGAATTGAGCAGTAGCTTTAGCACCCGACGTCACGACAAATTTGAAAAGCTCAAAAGAATCTGGATTATCGGGTGTGGCAGCCGTCACACCAAACTGGTTGCCGGCCGGGAGGATGACTTTTGGGGTTTGAAAGCACACCTTATCATCTACTGTGACTTGGAAGAGCGAGCTGGACTGTTCGATCTTGATGACGGACGGACGTCCAAGGTTGCGGTACGCATAGTCACAGTGGCCAAAGGCCAAGCTGTCGACATTGCTATGCTGATTGTAGGCTATTGTGCCATCATTCAAAAATCCACGAATACTTCCACCCTAAGAAGACTTAGCCGCTTCTAGATGGATGCTGAAAGAGTTGAGAGATTCTTACCCTGCCTCCGTGGGTGTCGACTGTCAAGACAAATCCATCGAATTGGCCCACTGTGTAGATGCTTGAAGCACCAACACTCCTCTCGCCGTCTTTGACGTACCATAACTGGAGGTTACCGCTCCCTCTTTCCTCACCACTAGCTCTAAACTGGAATTCAGAGGTCCACTCTAATAGAGAGAGACTGCATCGGGTTAGCGATAGCACACATACATAATGGGTAAAACAGCTATACCTATTTTCAGCCCATATGGAACCTCTTGTATGTCCGGGATACGGAGGTGTTAGGATAAGTTTGTCCGAGAGCTTGGCTTGTCAGTATGTAATTTCATGTTCTTATATACAAAGAACGTACTATTTGTGGCTCGTGGCCTTCACCCTTGATTCTCCAACCTGGAAGACTTTCTCCACTTGGCGAAAACCTGGAATTGGGCATCAGCAAGTGCATGGCAGCAATTTGGCGAGAACTTACTTACCTTGAGCCATGTCCAAAACTCAGTGTGTCAATAATAGATTGTGCGCTGACCGCGGTCAAGAACGCAAGAGCAAAAGAGTACTTCATTCTCCCTTACAAATTTTAGATCTTGTCTCACACGACTCGTTGCCGGAGTTGGGTAATAATAATCGATTATCAAACTGAAACCGTGGGATTCGATCGAAATATTGGAGTGTTAACAGGGTGATAGTCTAAGAGGAATCCTTCTTCTTGCGATTCGTTACTGAAGAGACAATGCTAGTAGCTACCCAGCCAGCTACAAGCACAATAACGCAGATGCGAACCTCCCTGAAAAGCGAGACGACAGCTGATGAGGACTCGATGCGGTGTACTACCTCGATATTCAATGGAGCAAGAGTATGACGAACAGCAACGTCCGACATATCCATAGGAATGGTGAGAGAGCTTGAAATGTTCAGATGATGTTGAGTTGTTGGAGTCCAGAAAGTATCAGCCCGCTAGCCAATCACCTTCTTGACAGCTTGGCCTCTGCTCGGCGGGAAGCTGCTACGGGAGCTCCGGTCACGTGCCACTGCTACAAATAAACCTTTGGCGGCTTCTGTCATCTTACGGCTCCCACTGCATTTGCGATAATATAAGCCTTCGCTGCGTCGTGTTGACCTTTTCATCGCGCGATGTGCAATTGACACAATGCCTGATTTCTACCCCTCGTTGGCGCAAACCGCCTTGGTGGCGGCGGCATTCAAGGTGCTTCTGTTTCCTGCATAGTATGCAATTCCCCTCTCTCCCCGGGTTTTTCTGAATACTTAGTTTAACATCCCACTCAGCAAATCAACCGACTTTGAGGTTCACCGTAATTGGCTTGCAATCACTCATTCTCTCCCGGTGCAAGATTGGTATTACGAGGTACGATCGGGGAGATGCCTGAAAACAGCAAACCACCCCTCTAACCTGTTCTCCGATATAGAAAACATCGGAATGGACGCTCGATTACCCGCCGTTCTTCGCTGCGTTCGAATGGAGTCTGTCGCAAATTGCAAAATACGCTGACCCCGCAATGCTGGTTCTGAATAACCTCAACTATGACTCTTGGCAAACCATCTACTTTCAACGTGCAACCGTTATCGTTACCGAGTTGGTATTGGCATTCGCCTTGAACCAGTTAGTGCTCCTCGCCAGTATCACAAGAAAATAGTGAATTAACATGCACGTTAATAGATATGTCAAGTCCGTTCCGAGCTCTAGCAAACATCTTGCGCATATCGCAAGCCTCTCGATCCTCCTCTCGCCGGGCCTGCTTATCATCGACCATATTCACTTCCAATACAACGGGTTCCTTTACGGAATACTGATCCTGTCCATGGTATGGGCAAGAAAACAATCGACAATGCTTTACAGCGCAATTGCGTTCGCAGCGCTACTGTGTCTGAAGCACATCTACCTCTACCTCTCACTAGCCTGGTTCGTTTACCTCTTGAGAGTATACTGCCTGGAACCGAAGTCCGTGCTACCCCCCCGTTTCGGAAATATAATCAAGTTGGGAATCGCCATTATAGCTGTCTTCGGACTTGCATTTGGTCCATATGCCTACTGGGATCAGCTGTTCCAGTTAAAAGACCGATTATTCCCATTCTCTCGTGGGTTGACTCATGCCTACTGGGCTCCCAACATTTGGGCGCTGTACGCTTTTGCAGACCGTCTTCTAATTCCACGTACGAACTCCCCCGCTTAATGAATGACCTTGGAATGAAACTAACGATATTCAGTTGCTCCACGGCTCGGTCTGCCTGTCGACTACGAAGCCGTACGAAGCGTGACTCGTGGCTTAGTAGGAGATACCTCATTTGCGGTTTTGCCAGAAGTCACAAAGGAACAAACATTTGCTCTTACATTTATATTCCAGCTGGTATGTTGCAAAGCGACGGTATATACTTGTGATCTTGAGCTAATTGTTTTAGCTATGTCTCGTTAAACTTTGGTTGCGACCTACATGGGATACTTTCGTTGGAGCGGTCACTCTGTGTGGTTATGCCTCTTTTTTGTTTGGCTGGCATGTGCACGAGAAGGCTGTCCTCCTCATCATCATTCCATTTAGTCTGATTGCACTCAAGGATCGACGATACCTCGGTGCCTTTCGACCGTTGGCAGTTGCCGGACACGTCTCTCTCTTCCCTCTTCTTTTCACCGCGACCGAGTTCCCGATCAAAACCGCCTATACGATCTTCTGGCTCATTCTATTCCTCTTTGTATTTGATCGAGTGGCACCCGTTCCGGAGCGACCTCGAGTGTTTCTCTTTGATCGATTTTCATTTCTGTACATTACTGTTAGTATCCCGCTGATACTGTATTGCTCGCTCTTCCATCAGATTGTCTTTGGTCTGAACCGATACGAGTTTGTGCCGCTCATGTTCATGAGTGCCTACTCGGCGGTGGGCGTTGTGGGCAGCTGGCTCGGCTTTATGGTGGTTTATTTTACTAGCTAGACAGATAAATGATACCCATAAGAATGTTCCGATAGATAAATGACCGATCTAGTATTTCGCTCTCCTAAGTGACAGTATACAGTCGACTACGTACTATGCGTAGGAGGTTCCGCCAATGATGATAGTCCGACCCACCGAGACCCGCCCCTAACCCCAAGCGGACTAGACGGGTGGCCCCGTAGCGCATCGTCCAGCGTTCCGTCAGTCTTCCAATTTTCAGACGAAAACTACAACACGTCGACATGTCTCGGTGCCAGGCTGCCTTGAGGCCACTGGACGACGAGAACAATAAGTATGGCACTGACATGTAGTGCAGTTATTTTCACAACCAGTTGAACGCGATTGACACATGTGCAATCGCTGGTGCGTAGGCGTCTGCCCTGAATTAGGGTTTCGTTGAACGTTGGGCAGAGAAGTCAGATGATGATTCTATTTTCAATAACAATAGTTGGATGAGAGGTACAATGGCTTGTTTTAGTCAGCGATAAAGATGAGCCTGCGACCATGCAAAATTTTTGAGGATCTCTTCGTCCGTCGTCTCTTAAGGGGTAAAACCGTAGGGTAGCTAACTTCTACAATGACGAGATCTTGCAAGCCCTCTGACGACGCGTGGCGGCTGTCTACATTTAAATACTCATGAAATCTCCGATCTGATGCTTTCTCGCTCGTCTTCCAGGGCTAATACGATGAGTGACCGTCTGTAGAAGGACGCCTCGAGCTCTGACAGCCCCTGACAAGATACTTACTCAAATAGGAAATAAATGCACCCGTCGCTCAAAAATATAAGTCCAAGGAATGCTCAGATACTCTCTAGCCCTATTGAAGACATTGCATGCGAAGAATTGAACAAGCACGTAGTATAGCGTTTGGTCATCTCCTTGGTTGCAGATCCAGTGTGATTGTAGACTCCTGAACGCCGCCGCGGAGGGGACTGATGGGGAAATTTTTGATAGAGCTACTGCAGATCAGTACGGAAGATTCAAAGTAATAGTGTGGCTGATCCTCTGATTCTCCAATTCTTGACGATTTGATAGAGGGTAAATACATCGGTGAGCATGGTCTTTATGAGCACACCAACCGGCCAAACAAATAATGGGGGAAGTGTAGCCAAACAGAGGAAAAGGCGCGGGACCGGTTCCCCGGCGCGTGTTAGTGCGCTCATCCTCGCCCGCAACTTCTTCTCCTCGTCTGGCCCAATGAGCAGCGCCCGGGAGGGTCTGTACGTAGTTTCCTTCTTGGCCTCCACCCACGCCCTCAGCTTCCTTCCTAATGGGCGCTTTTTTCTTCCTCTCTTCTTCCTTCCTCCTCGACCTCCCTCAGCACAACAACACCTCCTTTATCACTGTCATCAACAACAACCACCACCATTCCATCGAGCCCTACTTTCAATCTCCACAAAGCTATTGATGCGCATGCGCCCCGCTCGCTTCAAAAACGCGTTGACTCCGACCTCGTCCACCCTCTGCCTAGCTTCCACCGATTCCGTGTCGCCGCCGAATCACAACGCGCTTTTGCTGTAACCACCAAAGTTTCCTCGACGTGCGTTGTATACTCTTCAGATCCACGGTTTTCGAACGCGTGCGGGAAGCAACAACTGTACGTCGAAACTTCAATCCGGGTACATCCATGTGGAATAACCTCTGTTGCGCTATGAAGCACACACTCGAGTAAACAAAGACCCTAACATCCGGCTGTTATAGAACCGCAATTGGAGATCTTTTTGGATTACGCCGCTACATTCAATCTATGTCGGGAGATTGTTGCTGCCTCCGGCGATAAACCACCATGGTGCGGACTGCTTAGCCTCCATCAGCGGAACATCTAATAACTAGCTTTTCAGGTGTTATTCAAGAGGAAACCCGTCCAATACCTTCCCCGGCCCACGATCGAAGATGATAGCTCAGAGGTACGAGTAACAACTTGTTGGAGATACCGGAAATGTCAGCCATACTGATCAAGTCGGTCTTTAGGTTTGGGTCATCCCCGAGACCAACGAGGTCTTCATCAACTATGAATCCTTTCTGCATAGGATGGACTTTTACAAACAAAGGAGGTTTATTTGCGAGATAACCGGACATTCGGGGTTAACATTTTTCGAGGCCCTTCAGAGTGAAGTACGCCTACGATTTTCAGTTTGTATCTGTTGCAGGACCGATTCTAACAGTTAGAGTAGGCGATGGAGTCTCGAGAGCTTAACAGCGCTTTTCCAGATGCTTTGAAGGAGCCTATTTTGAGGAGAGTACAATTCTCAACTGTTTCAAGAGTTGATCATCTCGGTATATTACCTTAATTATTCAGTGCATGATTTTTAGCTAATTGGGGCTTTGCAAACAGTCGATGAAATTTTCGAAGTATGCCTCGACTAGTTGGTTACTCGGATTCAAAGCTGATACGTTCTAGGAATTCAAGCAAGACTTTTACCCCGGAGAGCATGTCACCACGGTTTTGGAGGATAACACCCGTCTGCACGGCATCATTCGAGACAAGATGAGCATTCCGAGACAATACTATCCGGACGGAGGTGTGAAATCGGAGGCATATGCGCGGTATTTGATCAGAATTGACCGCTCGCACGAAGAAGCCCTGCTTGATCAGGATCATATTACCCGTGACCGAAAGACCTTCTCCAAACAAATGCTGCGTGCCTTCATCAAGAACAACACCACCCGTGAATCATGGAGCGGTGCCCCATGGCTAGTGAAACCAGCTATCGCGGAGGAGTATAAGATCGAGACCGAAGTTCCCAAGCATCTCCAATACGGTGCTCGCGTCGCCGAAAAGAAGGCTATGAAGAAGGCAGACCAGGAAGGGCATTTTGGATTCTTCTCATCAAAAAAATTGCCCGAGCTGAAGCCGGCCACCGGCAACGCTCCGAAAGTCAAGCTTACTCCCCAAGAGCTGGCGCGAAATAAAGCCGAACAATTCTTGGAGTACCAACGCTCACTGAATGGTGACCCATCTTTCCTGGTCGCGAAGCAGAACGGCATGACGGTAACTCGTCATATCAAAGATCTAGACGTCGATAAGAAAATACCAGTTCCACCCACAGTCGTCATCGACACGGCCCCTCCTCCACCACCACCTCCTCAAGCTCCAAAGTATCCAATGGAAGATTTGGAAATTAAGTATGATCCCGAGCGAAGAACTCGTCCGAAGTTGAGTTTTGGTGTCGATTCTATTGAAGCTATCTCGGACGATAGCAATCTATTACAGAACGAGATCAAGCCCGAGTCAGTCAGCCACTTCCTCGAGACTTGGAATACGTTGAATGTGTATTGCGAAGTTTTCCAATTGGATTCGTTTACTTTTGATGATTTTGTGGAAGCCATGCGATTTTCCTCGGAAGAAGTAATCTGTGAGCTGTTTGTTGAGGTCCATTGTGCAGTCCTAAAAAAGCTTGTCAATGCCGCCAGCGACGATGGGGCAATCCAAGTATCGTTGCCTGACTTACCACATGATTCTTCTGATGAATCAGGATCCGAAGAAGAAGAGGAAGAGCCAACCCCTGAACCAGAGCCAGTCGTCACTCGAATGACGACAAGAAGTAGCCTGGCTAAAGCCGAAGCTGCTAATTTAAAATCACAGCTTGAGACGAGTAATGGGGCGGATCTAGGACAACCTATGGTGCATCGAGCTGCGTTGTTGTTCGAGAAGTACGATTGGATCGACAAATTGCGGAAACGCGATTTTCGCCACGGTGGATGGGAGTTGATCATGGCCGGGCTTTTCAATCAATTATCTGTGCGACCGAAGATGCAAGCGATCTGTGAAGAAATATTGAAACATCTTACACCTGTCGACATCGATCCAACGCAGGAAAGTGTTAGTCAGCAATACTTGACTCTCGATGTCAACCTGCGCATCCGTGCACTACAGATTATCTGCATGCTAAGCCTGGAAACCAAGGCGATTAGAAACTACCTGGAAGAATGTAGCAATCAGATGACAGAGTTCCGTAAGGAGAAGATTGAACATCAACGCGCTCGGAAACTATTGTGAGTATGCGATAATCAAGCTAGGTGGCCAAGGCTAATATATTGTTCTTTTCAGACAAGAGGAACTAAAAAAGCTTCATCTCGAGAGGAAAGAGCACGAACCCGAGCCAGAAAAGGAAGAGAAAGAAAAGGAAACCGACAAATCCGGGAAGGAGAAGGTATTGGAGGACGAAAATCAAGACTCTATGCTAACTACGAAATCCGAGGATGATGTCGATACCGATGAAATTATGGATACGGAGGACGATAATCCCCGCGGTCCATCACTTCGTGGAGGAATGGATCGCATTCTCGAGCGCAAACGACGACGAGAAGTCGAGAAAGAACGAAGGGAACAATTGGCGAAGCAGCCAAAGGGATCTAAGCAATACCAAAGAATATTGAAGAAGATTGACGAAGTGGAGGCCAAGATTGCAGCATTGGAAGATGAGATTGCGGTGATCGATAACGACCTGCGCGAGGCAGATTGTCCAAGAACAAGATGTTTGGGCAAAGATCGCTTTTGCAATCGGTATTGGTGGTTTGAACGCAACGGTATGCCCTATGAAGGTCTACCGAACAGCTCCACTGCCGATGCAAAGTACGCAAATGGTCGATTGTGGGTTCAAGGACCTGACGATATGGAACGCGATGGTTTTTTGGAACTGCCGGAAAGTATCAAGAAGATATATGTTAAGGAGCATCGCGTCAGTCCAGCTGAACGCAAAGCTCGGGAGGAGGGAGGAACAAGTCTGCCGGATGCTCTACACTGGGCATTTTATGATGAACCTGGTCAGGTGGAGGAGCTGATCAAGTGGCTTGATCCACGAGGTTTCCGGGAGGTGAAGTTGAAGAAGGAGCTTACAAATCAGAAAAAGATTATCGAGAAGCACATGGAAAACCGCCGAGAATATCTGACTCACACCGCAGACAGAGCGGAATCCGAAGATATCCCGGCTAAGCGTATGTCTACCAGGACTAAGACCTACGTTGACGACGGAAAACACCGTTGCCTCAAGTGGAAAAACACGACAGCGCTGAATGAAAACGGACACCTTCACGTCGACGCAGCTCGGCCTACGAAGCGTACCAAAAGAGCCACAGACGAGCCCAAAGAATTGAAGGCGGCTGGTAAACAGGCGAAGTCTTTAAGTCGCCAAAATTCCCGCTACAAGTCGTGAGGCTGTGAGCAAACGTTTCTTCATGTATCATATCTGGATTGGCGGCCATATGGGCGGTTTTTAAGTTATTGAGATTTGTTGCAGGAGTTGGAGATTTCTATTGGGCTTATACATCATTGGACACATGCATACAATCTGGCGCATGAGCAGCTGCAATTGAGCAGAATCGATCTTATAGACGTCTCCCGAGGGTGTTGGGTTGGCATGTTATTGCATCTGTGCGGGCTTGACGGTGGAGTTTGGCTGGACGGTTGGCTCGCGATGAGTAGATTGTTATTGGTACAACTAATATTTGAAATAACGATACACTCACCATCACCATCTACACACAAAATCAAGGATAGGAACGAAGTAATACTGTAAATCATCCACACATCTGTAAGCGGAAATATTGCGCACGACTGCAGCGCAATGCCAAGACTTGCCGCGTCTTTCCGCAGTGGCTCTTTTTCTCGGCACTGACGGGCCACGGTTACGGCTCAGCGTTTACCGGAATGGCAACTTGAGAAACTCCGACTCGCCTCTCAACGGCCATTTCTACCCCGGATCTCGAATTGAACCACGTCGTGATTGTCCCTGGCACAGAAGATTATTACATCTGGCATATATTAGACTGCATATGTCAAACGAAGCCTATCGTGGTCGCCAGAAGCGTTGTAGCCAAGCCGAGTCCATGCGTTTCTGATAGCCGACGACAGCCTTCTTCCGAAAGACATCATCGTCACCGCGCCACTCCACAGATACCATTCGGCGCACTTCGACACATAGACAGGCAGAATAACCGTGTGAATACCTCTCTGGACCATGTGCAACCTACTCCACACATATAGTCCGACGATAACATTGTGCAAATAAGAATCACACCAGGGAATAAGTGCTCACGACCGTCGGATACAGACATGGAGGTATCCCGACAGGCCTCTTCGCTGCGCTCGTCCGGAATGGCCGAGAATCCAGAAGACACCACAGCACCGGCTGCCGCAGATAGAGTCAGATCAAAAGAGCGAGCGAATGACAACACAATAAAAGATGTCAAAGCAGTCGAGAAGCGCAGCCTCGATTATGTTCTGCGGAGTGGTTTGGCAGGAGGGTTAGCGGGGTGTGCTGTAGGTTCAATATGTCTCTTTCTGAACTAATCAATCAAAGTGTTAATCTAGATCGTCATAACTAGGCCAAAACAGTCGTTGCTCCCCTTGATAGAGTCAAGATCCTCTTCCAAGCGTCAAATCCACAGTTTGCAAAATATTCCGGCAGCTGGTCAGGCCTGGCTCTGGCGATGCGCGACATATACAAATACGAGGGTTCTCGGGGTCTTTACAAAGGGCATTCAGCAACATTACTACGAATATTTCCATACGCCGCCATCAAATTTCTAGCATATGAGCAAATCAGAGCGGTCATTATTCCATCCAGAGATAAAGAAACGCCGTTCCGCCGTCTGATATCCGGAAGTTTGGCCGGTGTGACATCGGTGTTCTTTACATACCCGTTAGAGGTTGTACGTGTGCGCATGGCATTCGAAACAAAGCGAAATGCGCGCTCGTCCTACTCCGCAATCTGTAAACAGATATACCATGAACAGGCCTCGTCGCGGCCAGTGGCCGCAAGTACCGCTGCCAACCAATCAGCCGCAATGGCTACCGCTCAAACCGTCTCAACATCCATCGATGCCGTCACACCGCGGTCTGGCCTTGCCAACTTCTATCGCGGATTTGCCGCTACCATTCTCGGCATGATCCCATATGCTGGAATATCATTTTTGACTCACGATACTGTTGGGGATGTACTCCGCCTTCCAGCTCTTGCGCCGTATACTACAATCCCTAACTCAGACGCTCCTAGCAAATCGAAGAAACAGCAGGGCAAACGTCGCCTGCAATTGACTGCATCTGCTGAGCTGTTCTCCGGCGCTGTAGCAGGCCTCATGTCACAGACGTCAGCATACCCACTTGAAGTGATTCGTCGACGAATGCAGGTCGGCGGTGCGACGGGCGATGGCCGTCGGCTAAATATTGCTGATACAGCCCGCAAGATCTTCTTGGAAAGAGGCTTCAGAGGGTTCTGGGTCGGTCTTACTATTGGATATCTCAAGATCGTGCCTATGAGTGCCACTAGCTTCTTTGTCTACGAGCGGATGAAGTGGTATCTTGGTATATGAGGTCGATCTTGAATCTTCTGTGTGCGTTTCTAATCTTTTGTTCAACACCGTTTTCTTGCTCAACCGGCTGCGCAGTCGGCCATAAGTGGCATGAAGTTCCAAGACGCTTCGACAAGGCCGAGATTACTCGCCACGAAAGATGTGCAGAAACGAGCGAGGGCCAGTCCATAATGCAATGGTATACCTCTGCGAACGCCAGGTCTCAGAGACTACGGCCTCTACATGATCACTCCAGAAGTGAGTGAATCTTTCCATTTTCGACTAGAAGATACTAGATATGATACCCCATCTCAACCAACGGAAAATGACTCTGAGTGCATGATCCTGTACACAATGCATATGTCTACTAAATAGAGTTTTGTACATAAATCGTCTGCATACATAGATATTCAAATTTGTACGCTCCCAACTAGTGTGTCCGGTAGGCTGAGCAGTATGGCGTTCTAGTATAGCATATGGGTTATTAACAACGAGTATTATAAGACATAATTCGTTCAACAATAGGTTTGTCTGCTTAGAAAATCTTCCCAAGAACTCTCTTCGCATCTGCCCCAATAGTACCAATATCCTCATCCTCTTTCCTTAGCTTGACCTCATTCTGCCTAAATACCCGACGAATCTGCAAATCATCTGCAGTACTCGCATCATGATCACCATCATTGGCTTTCGCCTTCTTTTTCTCTTCTCTCTTTTTTCGAATCCCCTCCACAACTTTGCCCTTCTCAACGCCAGAGAGAAATACTTTATCTTCCTTGCGAGCACGCATATCTTCGATGCGCTGTCGAGCTTCGCGCTCAGATCGTTCTCGTTGTACTTGCTCCATCAAATCTGCCCATTTGAAGCCCCTATCACACCTCAGATTAGCAAATTTACAAACCTTGAACTCGTCGAAAGACGTACCGTAGATACTTCATATTCCAGATATCATCATGATACCAACCCCCCTTCTTCCCACCAACAATATTCGCATTGAGTGTCTCCGCGCATATCTTCGCCGTCTTCTTCGACTCGAACTCCACCCATCCATCTGAGTATGTTTTGCGTTTATTATTGCGTCTCCCGCTTCCACTTGTCGAATGTACGGCCGGAGTCAAGAAAACTTTCGTTATAGGTCCAAATCCGCGCTGAATAAGTAGCGTTTTGAGGGCCATTGGTTTCAAGTATGGCGGTAAAGAGGATAGGTATACGACGCCCGTTTTGTTCTTTTTGGAGGGTTTGACTTTGAGTGGTTTTTTGAGCAATTTTTCGTTCTGTGTCTTTGAGGGCCCTTTCTCATCGTCATATTCATCGCCGTTTTGCACCGATTTATCTTGCTCGTTACCGCTTGCTTCAACATCATTGTCATCGTCTTCCAAATCCGAGAGGTTGTTATCGTCATCTAGAATTTTCCGTCGTTTCGAGGCGCGGGTTTTCGATTTCTCTGCAGCTTCGGAGTCGTAGCCATTGTCGCTCAGGTCGTTGTCACTCTCATCTATATCGAGGAACTCGTTCCGCTTTCGAGAAGCCATTTTTATTATAATCTTATCGTTGTCTTGTGAATTACTGTTGGCGCAATGGTGAGCGGCAGAGAAAGTTATTTTCGGGGTAGTTTATCACCGCTTTTTTTCTGCCGGCATTTCCATTGGCATTTGACGAGGGCTGGCCAGTTATCAAAAGGCGGTGAACAAAAAAATGTATTTCAAAATGTTTATCATAAGAATATTGTGAAGCTACGAAGCGATCATCCAACGCACTCGGAAATCAATTGAAGGTATCAAGTCAGTATGTACTTTTATATGTACTTTCCACGAAATGAAAGCGAAACGCCAAACACCCTGATATCTAACCACAAATGCACATTTAGTCCATTCATTTCTTCATGATATCCGTTATTGATGCCAGAAGTTTATTCCGCGTCGTCCATATTCAACTCATCGAACTCATCCAACAATTCCTCCATGTTGATCTTCGGTGCCTCATCCTCGCTGCTGTCATCAGCCATCTCATCCTGCTCCTCGACAATATCCATCTTCTCAGGCCGGCGGTTTTCGTTCTTAGCCTTGTACAGTGACAATGTGCTTCGAAGCTCCTGATCTTCCTCAATATCACGCAAGAACATCTCAAAATCGGCTTCCAAGCGATCTGCGTCTTGTTTGCGTGCGGGTTCCTCCTCTTCGTAATTCATACGCTTGAGTTTCCAGTTGCGTGACTTGGGCTTCTTCTTGCGAGCGTAGTATTTCCTGACCAGTACAACGTCCGGTATCATGGAGCTGTATTGACTGCTCTCTTGGATAGCGTCGAAATTGGGGTCATTGAAATTCGTTCCAGTCAAGTGGTAGCCCATTACAGAGTCACCAACGTGAAGGATACCACCCAGATGTGTTCTTGTGAAGTACGTTTTGTCATTCACACCCATCTCTGAAGCGCGCGCAACCGTGATCTCGGCCAAGAAGAAGCGTCCCTTTGACTCGCCCACAGGCTCAATATCCATAACAACAAACTCAACGAGTTCCTGCACGTCGGCCAAGTTCTTGAAAGGCTGTCTCCAATATACGGGCGCTGACACGTCAGCTGTTTGCAATGTATGGGGATCGAGGAGACTGATTGAGGTGCCAACTCGGAAACACAATGTCAACGGATTGATGTTTCCCAGTGACCTGGCGAGTTTGATCGGAAGGGCGACGAGATCATCTTTACAGATGGGGATCAACTCGACGGAATATGTGATTTTATATTGTCGTACTGAGGTATGAATATCCATGGAAATAAGCTCCTGGGACTTTTTGATGCGCACTGGTGTCACAGACTGTAGGAAATCTGTCATTTTCTCGGCGTGATTTCTCTGTGAGAAAAAAAAGTCCAAGCCATCCTTTGCTTCTTTTATGTTGATTGTGTCTCGGTGAGCGTTATGTTTGAGCATTAGCTGTTCGAGGTAAAGGAAGCTTCGCTTATGAGGAACTTTCTGACGAATTTGGACACCTAGACAGAGGAAAGTCAGCACGAAAGGGTCCTACCAACACGACGTAGGGTAGTTCTTACAGGCTCTCCAAGAATGATGTGTGAAAGATTTGGCGCAGTCAGGACACTGTTGTGTAGACACCACATATTCAACCTCGAAGGTCTGCTGGAGAATCGTGCCTTGAAATGCCTCCTGTTGTATTGTGATCTTGACCTTTATACGTCGCGAGTGCGGTTCGGTCCAAATGAAACTGGCGTCAATGATTCGGACTCTCGACAAGCCCCGGAGTTTTCGAAGACACAGTGCAAGTAACTCTCGCGATTCGAGTGCGGCACTAACCCAGGTGTTTGGTGGCTGGAGCCATCGCTATTGGGATGTAAGTAAGGTGTATGATCAGGGTGTATTCCTGAACGAACCTCGCAATCACGACAGAAATGAAGAGCTGATTCACGTTGAATATCTTGGCTGATATCGACAGTAAGTTTTATACAATCGTGGCATAATGCGCCTGATGCGTGTTAGCCCCTTATATCAACAGATCATATCATCAGAAAAACATACCAGCCGATGCGGTACCATCTATCGGAGCGCCACAGTTGCAACAGAGAATACTAGGAGAAAAGTCAGCAAAAATCGTACGCCAAGCAATTTTTGATACTCACGTTGCTTCTGGTTGCTGCTGAGTATTATAATCCGTAATCGGGACACCGGGGTCAAGATCCATCGACATTTTGACGAAGCCTTAGAGTACTATACTGTTTGATGGAGGAGAGAAGCGAGGATCTCGCCTGAACTGATGAAAAAGTAGCAAGATTGCTAGTAATTAATCATCACATATCGCGGGCAGATAAGTTTTGCCCCGCCGAGGAACAAATTTTGTGGCAGCGATAAATGTTTGCAGTGTTTGCATCAATCGATTGATTATGGGTAGTTTGCACTGTTTGCTCATCTCTTCAAGCCAAACTAAAAGCCGTCAATCTTCGGGCACATTTCCTAGAAACAGCAGCCATATCAAACGACCAAAATGGCTGCTGCTTTGATACGGAGCGCGCGATGTCATGCATGTCGCCATGATGTGCTCCAGTCGTTCGTGCGAGTCTCTGGTTTTACGTTCGGTCAGACTCAACGGTTGTCAACTGAGCTGCAAAGAAGACGATTCTTCTCTACTCCGTATCTAAAAGTTGAATCAGCAAATCACCCTTCATCCGATCGAGATATCGCGACCGAACTACATCATGACACCCCAGTCCAAGACGAAGCCACGAAATCATCCCAAGACGTGCCGTGGTATTTGCAGGTCGAACCAGTCATTAAAACAACCCATCCGCTAGCCAGACAGCAGCAGATCCCGGATGTTCCTGAAAACGCGCCCCCTATTACACGAGAAATACTGCAACACCTCTCACTTGAGATCGGCTTGGATGACATGGTGCTACTAGATCTACGAGGAAGAGATCCTCCGCCAGCTTTGGGAGGCAATGTGATTATGGTCATCGGTTCAGCGCGAGGTGTGAAACATTTGAACGTTTCGGCAGATCGATTCTGCCGATGGTTGAGATCCACATACAAACTTCGGCCGTATGCAGATGGCTTGCTTGGACGCAACGAACTGAAGATCAAGCTTCGACGAAAGACTCGCCGAGCTCGCCTTGCGAGCAGTGCTGGGACCACAGCAGATACATCAGACGATGGAATCACCACGGGCTGGATATGTGTAAATGTCGGCAGTGTGGATGATCCAAGTATTATCCAAAATATGAGAGAAGGGGGATTCGAGGGATTCGGCAAAGTTCAGGGAGGTACAAGGATCGTTGTTCAAATGTTCACAGAGGACAAGAGAGCCGATGTCGATTTGGAAGCACTCTGGACCCCCAAGAAAGACGGCAAAGGCGAAGCCGAGGAAACCCGTTCGGATTTGGTTGATGAAAACTACCAGGTGCGTTTACAATTTTCGACGGCTACCGAACACTTATCTAACGACCCGACCTCCAATAAATTCAGGCCACCACCTCGTATCGATCTTAGCCAAAGACGAAACTTCTCCACCAGTGCGAGACTCACCTCAATTAATACAGATGGCAACCCAAAATCCAACTACGATGCTGCAGATGTCGGAGATGTATCAGGTGAACAGGATAGCCAACTCTCTTCCATTCTGCAAAATCTCAATCGGCTGCCATTGGAAGAAAAAATCGAACAATTAGGAAGTGGCCCGGATGATACGAATTCAACCGAGCTTCTAAGAGAATGTTATTCCTTTGCAGGGAATGATTCGGACCGAAATGCTACCCTTCGTTTGATGCTCGGTGCTGCAGCGGTATCCGCTCAGCATCCAGGGTACACAAAAGAGTACCTGTGGACGCTGTTTTTGGAGCAGACTGCCTCTGGGTATAGAATTAGTGAGCCATTAGCATTCGAAATAGCATCTGCTTTTCTCGTTCCTCGTTTGGAAGGTCAGGAACAGAAAAGAACAATCTCAGAGCTGGTGGATTTTGATATCGAATCCGCAATGCGTGTCATGGATAACCTATCACTTGACGGAGCAAATATAATTATGAAACATCGCGTTTACAATATGATGTACAGAGCTTTGGTACTCAGCTTGGCCGATGAGAAAGCTACCAACGTCCAGCTCAAGGCTTTGCGAATACGCACCTTGATGAGTGAACTCGATTTGGAATGGCGTGGTAGAGATACCCGGGAAACCATGCAACTCAGACTGTTGCTGGGCGACGTGGAGGGTTTCTACGAAATTTGGCATGCAATCGCTTTCAATGAAGGCTCAAGAACAGCCGACGATTATGAAGTACTGTTCCGGGTTCATGCTGAGGCTGGAAATGCGGTCGACGCACGAGAGTGTTTAGCTGTTTGGACTTCGATGATGGAAAGAGAAACCCCTCGAATTATACCTAACGCTGGTTTGATTTCTGCTATTGCAAGATGTGCGCATGTTGCAGGCCAACATGCGAATACATTCCGTCTAGCATCGGTTTCACGGGAGTGGGAGGAGGTAGAGCCGCTGATTCTAGAGGAGATGAAAGCACTTGAGGATTTATCTTGATTGTATATTAGTCTACATAATTTTATAGCACTGTACAGTAAACTCAAATATAGCGACATCGTTTTCCGTGATTTTGATATGACAAGCAATGTCAAGCAGTCCCGAATTCCAAGGAAACTGGTTGGGTTAGGGTTCGTGATACGACCGAAAGTGGCACCCTCTTGAACCTCGGCTCACCCGACGTTATGTCTAAAGCAGTCTACCCGACTTACAATCATCTTCCATCTTCTGTGTTTCATGCAGCTCCTGAATAATCTCTGCCCTCTGCTTATCACCACAGAATAATCGACTTTTATTAATCTCGTAGTCCGATATTTGAGGATGTGAGGCTCACCAACCGGCTACTGACTATAATCCGCAAACATGGAGTACGCTTCCAGCATACAGAATGAACTGGACGATTTGAAGCCGTCGCTCTTTGGTACGTAGCAGTTTCAGTGCAACACGTGGTTGAATATATGCTGACGCTCTCATAGAGCTTCTCGCCGAGGAACAGCTCTCTTCGCTCCTTCCCCCATCAATCCGTTACCTTCTAGCAGTCGCAACCCATCGACATCCTCGTTATCTTCTACGAATTCTCAACAACTTTGATGAGCTCTACGCGCTGGTATCACTCGTAGTAGAGCGATACTACCTTCGCACCTTCGGCGGCTCATTCACCGAAAACTTCTACTCCCTCAAGCGCGAACGTGTTCTCTTTACAAAGAATGGCGAGGTACCTCGAGCGCAGATCGGTGCTGCGACAGCAGTCCGGGAGACCCTCAGACTGCGGACGTCTGATATCTGGAAGAACCTAGCTATTATGGTTGGGCTGCCATATCTCAAACGAAGACTCGATGAAAGCTACGATATTCATGTCGTGCCGCAATCGTCCTCTCTGCTCGGTGGGCCGAGATACAATCGTCACGACGATTTACCGCCCAATGCGACACTCAAACAGCGTATGATGTTTTATTATAAATGGTTTTTACGAAACATATACCCATCCATGAACGCGGCGTATTACTTCTCCATACTGGCATTCAATCTTGCCTATCTCTTCGACAACACGAAATATTCTTCACCATTTCTATGGCTGATAGGAACGCGCATTCGTCGCCTAGGACCAGCCGACCACCGCGCCATAGCAATGGCTATGCAGCCTAAAGCCGGCGGTAATAACGCTCACCAACGTCCCAGGTCAGGTCTGTTGGGCCTCCTAAGCCCCCAAAACATATACCCACAACTTCTACAATCATTGCGATTTTTCCTTCCAGCATCGATATTCGCCCTCAAATTCCTCGAGTGGTGGCACGCAAGCGACTTTTCGCGACAGCTAGCCCGCAAAGTCACCGAGACTCTTGATCTACCAGCTCCAGTCGTAACTGGTATGGCGGATCCTTCACTAAAGAAGAAAGCCACGACAAATACAACATCTCCATCCTCGAATCTGAAACCAGCCATCAAAACCTCTCCGTCCCGCCGTCAGCCACCAATATCATCGACATCATACCTCCCCATCTTCACAGTCCCTATTCCGGCTCCAGATTCAGATAATGCAGGTGCATGCCCTGTGTGTCTCAACCCGCTCACAAACCCTACCGCATGCCAAACCGGATACGTGTTCTGCTATGGTTGTGTCTTCCGATGGTTGAATGGCGACCATGAGCGACAAATAGATTTTATGAATGGAGTAGACGGAGGCGCGGCTTGGGATACTCATGATGATGAAGTGGACGACGAAGATACGAGTCAAGATAATGGAAAAGATAAAGCGGAGAATAATGCTTCTGCAGACTCGAACAAGAGCCGTGAAGGGAAGTGGGAGAGTGGCAAGGGCAGATGTCCTGTAACGGGACGGAGAGTTTTAGGTGGTACGGATTGTCTGAGAAGAGTCTTAGTTTAGACTAGATATTGTATGCTGTCATGGACATAAGACATTTAATCTGTATATTATCGTGAAGCAGAATTGAAAAGAATCTTCATTCGTTATCTACGACTATTTGTGACAATGTGCACCACCGTTTTGTATTTTCACATTAGACGCATATCACCTAGGTAGGAACAATGTAGGATATGCTGTCATTGAAAATTAAGTGTGGCTTCTCCTCTGCAAGCTTGAGAATGGTCTGCGAGAACAGCGAGTTGGCCCATGCGAACCACGGTCTTGTGTAGTCGGTGATGTTGTTGACGTTGATGGATTCGTGAATAAGTCCTAGACGACTCGAGTTAACCACGAGGTTGATGCACTCCATGATCTCGGTGTCGTTGTCTGTTGTCTGGGCTTGAACGAGAAGCGACATTGGCCACGCGGTTGTTAAACCCGCTGTAAACATATGAGTAGCTCACCAGATCATTCAGGAAAAGGAATAAAATACTCACCATGAGGACCGCCGATGCCATGGAAGGCTGATCCGCTCAAATAATAAGGGTTGCCTTCGGCGCTGAGAACCATTTTCCGAGTGTTCTGATACGTTTGATCGTCCCCATCCACAAAGCCCAGGTAAGGAAGAGCCAGCAAAGAGGGAATGTTGGCATCATCCATCACATTGCGTCCTCCGTATCCGTCAACCTCAAAAGCAAAAACTTTCCCATATGTCGGGTGCTCAAAAACTCCTTGGTCCAAAACAGCCTTGCGAAGGTTTGTTGATCGCGTACGCAAATCTTGGATGAGTGTTTTGTTTCCGCCAACTGCTTCAAGAGTATCGGCAGTTCTTCCCAATTGCACAGACATCATGGCGTTGGCAGGAACGAAATACCCAAAAATAGTTGCATCGTCACTCGGACGGAAGGCACTACGAATTAAACCAATGTTTCTGTTCAGTGGATTTCCTTCGCCGTTGAGACTGAGGGTCTCCGTTCCCAAGGTAGTCTGTCGCTGCCATGTGTATACATTGGTGACAAATTGCCCTTTGCTGTCGAATGTGGGTTGTGCTTCCTCGTCGAGTGTCTGTAGAACGGTGTTTAGCGCTGTGTACCATCGGTCTGACAGATACTCGGTTGACCCAGTCGCATTGTAAAACTGGTTTCCGAGCGAGAGGAATGCCGCCAATGAGTCAAGTTCATATTTGCACTCGTAGACGAATGTGCGGTCATAGTCGGGAGTTACAGTGTCAATTTCTGTGTTGTTGGTCGGGGCAAGACCGCTTGGAGATGGCGGCTGGAATGCTCCACAGAACGGATAATTGATGATAAATTCGGACTGAGTGTTGATAGCACCAAGAATTAGCTGATAGAGGGCCGCGTCGGACTTTGCGAGGGTCTGGTAATTCATGACTTGATTCACACTATCACGCAGCCACTCTGCGTCAATATCGCCAGTGATGATGAATGACTGAGCTCCCGGCCATGTCGCGTTGGATGCGCTTTTTTGCACGGAGTCTGAGGAGGCATTGACATGCCAGGCAACTGTGGTATCCAATGTGTTTGGCAGCGCATTGGTAAACAACATAGCCAGGTCCGGGTCCACGAGCCGCGAAGTCACGTCATTAATGACCTTTTCTACAGACTCAGACACGAATGTCCGGCACTCTTCCGTTGGACGTTGAAAAGGAAGGTGGAGTGGTCCATCGCTGTACGGAGCGCTATACAATTTCGTCAATGTTTTGTTTGTCAGACCCAGGCGTCATTTTGAGGTAATCTTACTGCGGAGATTGGGAGTAATCTGTGTAGTCAGGACAGTCTCGGCGCGTCAGAGCTGATTTATGCTGTAAGGCTGCAGCATCTGCTCCAGGGAGGACAGAGAGCGCGATTGCGGCCACTATGGCCGGTGTCATAGTTGATGCCACCATGTCGTTTGAAGCGTGTCGAGCAAGGAATTGAAGCTGAATGCGAAGAATCCAGAACAATGGGCAGCTGGCACAGCCAATGCACGGTATATGAGGTATGCTGGTGGCTGGACGATCAATAGAGGACCCAACAGCAGCGATCAGCACATTAAATAAGATGGGGCATGAAATCACAGGGCATCCCACGCGAACACCACCCAGGAGCTGTGTTACGACATTGGCATTCCGAAGGCCGAGCTAGAGTGGGATGAAAGCTGGGGTATGGAGCATTAGTAGGATCGTCGTCGTTGATCCTCGAAGGAGCACTAGCAGATATAAAAAGCGCCACAGCAGCGCGGGGGAAGCGTTAGTGGCTGGGAGTTTTAATTCTGGTGATGTTAATGAATTAAGCCTTTGTTGATTTGTTTACATGGGGTGTCTAGGGGCGACTATGCCGAAACGGGGGGCTAGTCAGCCTGAGGCTCCCCCTCGTCTGACGTCGAGGAAAAGAAGTGACAGAAGGAAGGAGCGCACCGGGGCCTAAGGAAGGACATGAGGAAGGGCACAAGGAAGGAAGGACTGCTGCAGATCTTCCTGCGCCGATGCAACCTCATGCTCCAACTTCCAACATTTCCAACCGCTATACAACCCCGCTTATACTATTTGGACTGTAGAGCGCAATAATTGACCGAACTACATATCTTGACATTCAACTATCGACTCATTTCTTGGAAAAGAACGACATGATATTCCCCTGTCCCGCCTTCTTCCCCGCTGCACTAACCGCAGCTTTCTTCTTCGGCGGTGGCACTGGTTCATCTTCCGAGAAAGACTCCCACGCTGGCTCCTCGACCGTGACTAGGAACAATTGCGTTAGCCAATGGCCTATGTCGACTGACACTCAGATTCTTACCAAGATATCCTTCGTCATCCTTGACCGTCTTCTTCTTCATGATCTTCCTCTTGCCTCTGCGTCGTCCACCTTGGACGGTCACTGTTTCCTTGGGTTCCGGCTCCGGCCCCGGCTCCTTCTGCGCTTCTGTCTGCTGGGATTCTTCGGCTGCAGATTCGACGGACGTTTCGGTGGCATCAGGCATGTCTTCATCTAGTAGACATTAGCTACCGACGGTCTTCGGCTCCAAGCTAACATACCATCGTCATCCTCCATCATTTGCTTTAATTTCGCTTCACGCTCTTTCCGCGATTCTCGATTCGACATGGCTTTGTTCTCTTTTCTGTCTGAGAATGGGTCCTCTGCATCTGGGTCTTCGGCGTCGTCGTCATCATCGAACATGCCTATTTTGTGTTAGACTTGAGGCTATCACTTCTTAGAAGGAATATTACCTTTCTGTGGGACACCCTCGGTTGTCTGGGGACAGTTATTAGCGGCAGTCAGTGTAAGTTGACTATCTTCAAGAGTATTTACCGATTTTACACTAGAAGCAGCCGAGTCCTCCTTTTTGAGTTTCGGCTTGGTGTTTGCGAAAGAAGAGAAGAGATCACCCTTTCTACGGGCAGTTGCCTTTTCCGTTGTTTTGGCCTGTGTCTTTTGCTGTGACGACTCTCTTGATGAAACTTCAGGCTCAGCTTTAGGCGGCGCAACTTCTTTCTTAGGGACATCCTTCTTCACGGTTTCAGCCTTGGGAGGGGCTGGCACAACTACAGGTAGAGGCGGTTTGCCTAACTTTCTCCGTTTGACGTTCGGATTCAGAATCATGCCCCATTGTTTGCCTAGCTCTAGAGGATCCTCACTGCCGAATGAAGTGAGAATCTCCCGGTTGACATCAACCAGGGCGTTTAGATCCGGAAGGTCGTTCGACTGCAGGCTGTAAACGTGTATCATTGCGATAGACTCAAATGCAGCCTTGGCATCTGCAAATCACATTCAACTCCGAAATTTTTTGACATCTGCATGGGTACTCACCATCTAAATCTTCTTCTCTCGCTAAAACAAAACACGTAGTGCGCATAGAAGCTTCCTTCTCCTCCGAGTGAGGCATAGAGCTCATATACGGGCTACTTCTCATGACTATATCTTCTCCATCCTTGGCCCCTCCATTTGCAGCTGGGAATTTCTGCGTCGCTTGAACCCCATTGATCAGATAAGTCGCGGATACACTGTTTGGCTTCTTTCCATTTTCTGTATTATGGAAGTCAAATAACATCCTGTTTATATCAGCAACTGAAGTGCTTTTGCTTTCAAATCAAAGCCAACTGACTGCTTTGCGAGATTGCTGTGGACTTTCAAAGCTCGACTGAGGAGTCGATACGTGACCTGGGCATATATGTTAGTATCTTCGAGATTGCGTAAATTTTGTCATACATACCACACGGCGCTCACTGAGCACATTCTCAGCCAGATATCTTTTATAATCTACCGCCATTTGCTTTCTGATGTTGTGTTCGATGATTCTTGATAGTGAGTTGAGAAAAAGCGGGAGCGGAGGAGACGCGTGCTGGGCCACTTAACGCGTCGCAAATCAGAGCTAGTTCTTGGCACGCTGATTGCGGCTTTCTTGCTCACTATGTCGACCACGCTTAACTATCTGTTGTGGTTGATTTTTTTCTCCTAATCAGTTTCTGGACTGAGTTTACAGATGAACTGCAATAATGGACCGACCCTTTGATATACCTGACTCCACAGACTGGCTGAACTCTTCCCTCCCCGTCGTCGCGCCACTCGAATCCGCTCTGCGATGTCAAATCTGCAAAGACTTCTTCAACAACCCCGTCATCACATCGTGCTCGCATACGTTCTGCTCTATTTGCATTCGAAGATGTCTAAGTAGCGAAGGGAAATGTCCAGCCTGTAGAAGTTCCGACCAGCTGCTGAAACTGAGGCGCAACTGGGCTGTTCAAGAAGTTCTGGAAAGCTTCCAAAATGCTCGATCGAATATTCTTGCTCTCGCACGACAGCCTCAGACATCAAATTCAACGGAAGATACCCAAGAGAAAAATGGTGAACTGCCACATCCGGCAACCAAGAAACGGCGACTGAACCAGTCCGACGATACTGCTACCGTTCCTGCGCAGCCTGAGATGAGAAGGACAAGATCGCATGGAAGACAGACCGAACGACATGTTTCGCCGGTGGAGCCTGAGATTATTGAAGATAGCAAGGATGAGGACTATGTCCCAGGTAATTGTCATTTTCGCATCTTGCTTGGGGCATGCTGACAGTATCTGCAGATGATGGCTTGGTACCTTGCCCGATGTGCAATCGTCGGATGAAAGAAGCATCCGTCTTCAACCATTTAGATAACTGTAAAGGGCCTGTAACAGAAAGCGCTGCACGCTCTCAAAATCTCTCTCAAAATCCCTATTCCCGGTATGCTGTTCCGAAGCCCGGGAGGTGGGATTCAGACTAATTATCGACAGAACACCGCAACACTCATTCCGAACACTCCAAAACAAAAGTCCCGCCAAGCTATTAGAGCGTCTACCAACACTCAACTATTCTCTTTTAAAAGACAATATGCTACGCAAAAAACTCAAAGACTTAGGCATCCCGGACTGGGGCACGCGACCTCTGTTACAAAGACGTCACACCGAATGGATGAATCTTTGGAATGCCAATTGTGACGCCAAGAATCCAAAGACGAAGGACGAGCTCCGTCGAGATTTAGATATTTGGGAAAGAACACAGGGAGGTTCTGCACCGCAGTCGGGAGTACCATCGGGACCAAATGCGGTGATGGCGAAGACTTTTGATGCTGCTGCTTGGTCCGCGAATCACGACGACGACTTCAAGCGGTTAATTGAGAACGCGAGGAAAAAGAAGGATATGGCCAAGAAACAACTGCAAGACCAGGGAAATACCGCGGACAGTCTGTCGTCAAGTCAACAAGATAAAAATGTGCCGGTGAGTCCGGTCAATGAACCAAATTACGAACCATCTGCTGGTTTGGAGAAACCTGAGATAGCAGGAAATCCGCGTCGAACATCTCAGTTATATGCACTTCTCAACGAAACACCGGTTGGCCATATTCCAGAAAGAAGCAATGACTGTTCCCCAAGATGATCCGATATTGAGATCTTCCCTAAGAAGAAATAGTTGATACCACTTTGTCGTTTCATCTGAATTTCACAGTGCATGGCGGGAGTAACGGCTGTCCCGCAAGACGATACGGTATTGATCCTCCCCCATGAGAGGAAAGAGTTGATATCACTTTCGTCATGTTTGATTACAAGTTCACTGTACATAAATTTCGGATATGGACTTGACGTCTTCAAGTATAAATATATTATTCGTTAGCATTGCTACTCTGCAGGCACGGGTTTTTTGGTTCCTAGCTTCTCTTCTTTCTCGGTCGCCTTCGGGTCATTCAGCGACATGGTCGAAAGCTGACCAATACTCTTTGCCAATTCTGAGTCGATATCCTCCATGGTTTCTGCAGCTTTCGACTCCTCTGCCAATCTGGCAGCCTCCCGCGCCGCTTGTTCGTGGCTTTCCAGCTGTGCCAATCTCTGTCGTGTAGCCTGGGCCTCTACCTCCTCTCGTTCGCGCAGTTCCTTAGTCTCGAGTGCCTCCAGTTCATCGTCAATTTCGCCTTCGTCAATGACAGGACCTGCTTCATTGATGATATTGCCAACTTCGTCGACCTTGGACATCTCCTCGCGCAGATTCTCAACGACATCCCCGACTGTTTCGATGCCGCCCATCCGCGCAAGTAGGCTGCGAAGAACGCCCGTGCTTGCTTGCATAACGCGCACAATCTCAATCTGATCCGCCGACTGCTCGATCTTATTGTATACTTCTTCTAGCTGGTGCAGTGTATTAGTGCGTTGGGTAAGGTTGTGTTCGGCAATCTTTTTATTCTTGATGGCCGAGAGGGCGGATATTCGATTTTTATTGGCGAGTGCTTTTTTCGCAGTGTAATTCAATTCACTAATCTTTTGTTCCAGCCGGGATGCTTGTTCAGTTAGATTTGAAATGAGGTCCCTCATTTGGGCTATAGTTGTATCTTCGGAAGTGATTGGGGATTTGTCATTGCCCGTGTGGAATTTGATAGTCTATGAAAAGTATTAATAGACTACTCTCCTGATTTCTAAATTACTTTAGAAGGTGCTTACCTTTCCATCGTAAGATATGGCGTTGATATCTCGTGAAAGGTAAATTAATAGTGCCTGCATGTCATTATCGGAAAGCTCGGTGTCGTCTCCTAGTACGGTGTTGAAAGTGTCTGTAAACTTTCCTTTGGAGTATATCCTGTCCAAGGACGATGCTTTATAACCTCCTTGCACGTCGAGTACTTGTTTTGCAGCCTCCTATATCGGTCCATGAATATCAGCGTCTATGAACGTCAAAATAAAACTCAAAATGGTGTTTGCATACCTTGAGGTTATCCACAAGTACTAGTGTCTGAGTGCGGATCTTTCCAGAACCATTTTCTGTCCCAACCACAAGTCCCTTGAGCTGTCTCAAACTCCAATTCATGACGTTCCAAGGGCTCAGCACTCCAGGGTCGAGGACCCGCCACCGACTGGTCGACAAGCTAAAGTTATTTGACTTGTAGACTTCTAAAGGAATCATATTCCGTTTCTGAACTGCCTCGTCCTAAGTGATTTTGTTAGTGGAGTGAACCCTAGCATTCAGGAGACAGAAAAATCTGGTCGTACAAAAACACTGGCCAGAGCCACCGGCCTGCCCCATTCTGGAGACTCCAACATGTGTAGAAGATTCTCATCTACAATCAGGACTAGATGGTCGCGTTTCTTCGTTGAGAAATTATGGGATGTGACATGGCCAGTGCGCGCCGCGTTTATAAGAGCCTTTTCCCAAGCCGCAACATTCACAGCGTATCCATCGGGGTTTGTGTTTTTCTGTAGAGCAAAGTCTGAATATAAGGATGGTAAACGGTTTCTAGCATTCGATGTAAGTTAGCATGAATTCAACAACATGAGAGTGATCTTGCGTACTTTCTGAAAGTATCTTCATGTGACAAGATATATCGCAGAAGGTCGCTCATGACGACACCAAGCTGATTCACGGTGGCGATCAAAGCGCTAATCGCGGGATAGAACAGTCAAATTAAAAAAGGGAATACAGATTACTATAGGGTCGAAGGGTTTTGAAGCAATCCTCTACTCGAAAGTGGTTATGGTGGCAGAGCGGAAGATTGTTGTTGGGGCTGCATGTGCCACAGCAACCTTATCGATAGCTAAGATAAGCCGCGTTATCGAGCAGCCCCACGTGATTGTTACGTGGGTATCCTTCATGTGTTTCTTTCAGTAAATGCTAATGGCGATTGAAGACGCCGCATTCTGCATGAACGAACTGGGTTATGCGTAGTAGATGTCCTAGCCTTTCAACTTTGCCACGCTATCCAACATGGAAAAGTTATTTTTCATATCTCGCGCTCTGTTTGCCTCGTCAAACTCTTCAACTTCCTTCCTGATGGTTTCCAATGCACCCCGGCATTAGAAATTTCTCCAATTTGTAGTATATGCGTTCGGAAACGGCACCCTCACTTAGTAATTTATATGGGGTAAGATAACACAGTCCCCACTGTTGACCATCTCCAAAGACCCAGTGAAATGTGCGAATGAGATACATGTATAATTATACTTCATCAAGCCCGTGATCTATCTATAATCTGGTATATGGGCTCGTATGACGCCTGCTATCCCTATTTTCATTCAAAATCATCATCAAGTGGGTTGGAGTTGTTTCCGTCGTGTGGCATCGAGCTGAGAGAACCGGCATCAAGAGGGCCGGTATTCATTATTAACGATTTGCGATTCGTTCGGTGGTCCAGCTTTTCACTGGTCTCTTCTGTTCCCAATTCTTGATCCATCATCCTATCATCGGCGGTATCGACACCCTTTGCCTCAAGATATTCAAGCTTGACAGCTCGCTGTAGATTTTCGATGAACGTCCGCATCTCAGGCATAGGGACAACGCCGTCTTTATCGTATATTTCTGCATATAGACCATCTGCGTCCTCCAAACAGACGGAGGCGAGTGCAGGTTTACCAAGTCTCAGCCAACTGTCAGTGGCAAGTACACTCCACATAGCTGCTTTTCTATGTCGCGCTCCCCACTTTGCACCACCAGTCGTTGTCTTTGAAGCATAACAAGCCGAGACACGTTCGGTTAGGAGTGCTTGCCCAATTGGGCCAGTAAGGCCCAGTTCTATGGCACGCATTGCCCATTTTGCCGCACCTTCAGTAGCAGAACCACCTCTGGACTTCAGCAGCTCAAGAGCAAGTCCAAGGCAGCGCAGAGTGCTGACCGTGTCGGAACACCTAGTGAGATAGGAGTAACATGCGGTGTCAATCATCTGGTCGACTCCCTCGAGTTTGCTTCTTGCAGCAGATGTCAGAGGATTGAGCAGTGTGCTCATTGCACACATTTCATGAGCACCAGCGTGATATTTCCAAGCTTTATCGTTCGCGTAATCCGAACGGATCAAGTCATATGTAGATGCAGCAAGCTTATAGTCCCGTAACATAAAGGCAAAGTCAGCAAGCTTTCGAAGGACAGCCTCCGGCACATCATGTTTGTAAAAGCCATGTAGAGAATTATAATTTCCCGTCATACCCGAGGATGTACCGGAAGAGGTGGATTTTGAGCTGGAGCCAAAGCCAGTCCATCTCCTGGACATTGACATAAACCTTCCGCTAATTCCTCTCCGCTTTGATGCCACTTGGTCGTTCCAGAGCGCAACTTTATTTTCCATAAAGGGTATAACAGACTGAACGACAAGTTCACGCACCAGAGAATTTATGGCCGATATGTCGCTCTCAGAAAGATAGTGAACACTAGTCCCGAAATCTATCAATGCATCTATAGAATGTATCAGCGCAGCAGGGTCAATCGAAGTCATAATTCCTACTATTTTCATTCATGCTTGAAAGATCCTCATCGGGAGACAGCCATTCGCATGACGGTACTTCAAGACTATCGTCATCAGTGACCACGCATTGATCACTTCGCAATCTGAGAAGGTGGCAATGTAAACCGAAATGGCGTTTCATCTGATCGTAAAGCTTGGTGGATTCTGCAATATCGCTTCGGTCTTCATCGTGCACCAAGACATAGTATCGGAGAAATTCAGGATGCACATAAGGGGGCGGTGCTGTATCTCCTTGGGTTGTTTGAGCATATAATTGTCGGAGTGTCTCGAGGGGAGCCTTATTATGCGAACTGATAGCAATCACACAGGCTACCGGATGTAAGAATGTTTCATGGGCCGTGGGTTGGTCTATAGATAGGGTTCGGCGTAGAAGCAATTGGTACAAAGGAGATGCAAGATATTTGTTCGTAAGCGGTACCTGACTGTGTCGTGACAATCTGTTCGCTGAATCGTCAGTAGAATCGAGCCGTCGTTGCAGTACCTCTTCAAGCTGTACTAATGGAGATGTGGGAGTTGCATGATTTCCACGGTCACTGCGTAATGTTAGATTCACAAAGCGAACACCATAATCTTCCCAGGTGCGGCTCATTCCACTGCTATCCCTGATGACAACTTTTCCGGTGATGTTCTCGCCGAAGGGTCTAAGAACTTCTCTCAATCCATTCTTAAACCCCTTTTGTCTTATTAAATCCTCTGTATCGTCCGAAGCGAAGACGCCGACGGCGGGAGCAAAGGATCGTATTATTAGAGACCTTGTATTATCAGGGCTGTCTGGAAGACTACCGAGCGGTGAATTCAGCGACAATCGCTGGGGGAGAGATGCGGAGCCTGAAAGTCGGTTGCTGGGAGAAGAAGAGCGAGACTGAGATCCGCTTCTGGGGGGAAATGGGGTTCGGGGCGAACCTAGGATCGAAGGCTCTCGTATCTCTGAGCTGAGCGGCCGAGAAGAGCTCTGTACGGAATCCGCATCGTATCTCGACTTTGGCACGGCGATGGGGGCTCCTGAGAAGGATGGCGGAGGCTTGACCGGAGCTGCATCTTCTGGTGATGTCATGGGCGCAGGTAGGAATCCCTTCACGCTGCGGAAGTATTATAAGCGGGCAATAATCGCTTCATCTATGCATTGGCGAGAGTGGAAAGACTGATTGCGCAAACATGGGGAGCTGAAGGTGTGAAATGGGGGAGGATGTTGGATGGGGTTGGACGAGGATGTGGTTTGCGGGAAGGAAGTTGCCCTGGTCAGCCGTCATCAAATAATCTTGCCGACCGAGCTCCAAAATCAGCACATCTAAACAATTTTGTTCCCTCTTTCACTCAATTGTTCTGCCACTCTCTTCCTGAGTACACCTCGTCTACTAACGGAATAATCGCGATCACTTTCGACGCCGTATACCCCGCTCGAAATCTTCTATTTGACGACTGCCGTACGTTACTACATTTTTTTCCACTGACTCATTCGGTTGCCTACCTGCGGAGCTTCGATCGTTTTGGAAAACTACAGTAACTGGTGATTACCTTTAGAGGGCAACGCCGAACGAGAACAAGTGGATAGAGGGGAAAGCCACAGTAGTCACGGCGAACGACAACCTTTTTGTGACTCGCTTGAACAAAGAACGCCCGAGAACTATTCTCCACGCAATGCCCGCTTGATCCTTATGCTGAACGCTCGTTTGCGCGCATGGAATCCTAGGGTTTGCTCTCACGTCCGGATCGAGGGTCTCAAGTTGTCATTGACCTGTACCTCGAGGTTGGCCGCATATGGCAGACCTTTCGATCGCAAGTCTTCCTCTTTAAAAGGCCCACTGCACGTCTCTTCTATGCCAACACACAAACGGAAGAATCTAAATTCGGATGGTGGATACAAACTTCGACGAATTCAGTTCACTCAGGCACAGCCAGGCAAGATGGAAAGGACACAAATGAGACGGCGGTCTCTACCAACAGTCAAACTTACACCCCTTGAGGAAACTATTCAGAGACTTTTGCTGGACTTGAAAGGATACATAGAGAAGAGGGAGCAATCTGATAGTCATAAGGCACAAGAAGAAATGGTACTGCGGTTTACCGGTGGCTGGGTACGAGACAAGCTGCTAGGTGCTGAAAGTCACGATATCGATGTTGCAATCAGTACAATGACCGGCCTGCAATTTGGAACATATCTCCAGGAATATCTGGACGAACCCGAGAACCTGGAAAAATACACGAACAACAAGGAGCTTGCATTCACCGACGAGATGCTAAAAGTCCACACAATCAAAGCAAACCCGGAAAAATCCAAGCATCTAGAAACCGTGACCACAAGATTGTTTGGTTTGGATATTGATCTGGTTAATTTGCGAAAGGAAACATACACCGAGCTCAGTCGTAATCCACAGGTGGAATTTGGTACAGCTGAAGAAGATGCTCTGCGTCGAGATGCCACTGTCAACGCATTGTTTTACAACTTGAACACATCTATGCTAGAAGATTTTACTGGACTGGGACTCGATGATATGGAGAGGAAAATTATCAGAACTCCACTTGAGCCATATCAAACTTTCAAGGATGATCCCCTGCGAGTGCTTCGGCTGATCCGGTTTGCAAGTAGACTGGGATATAACATCGACGGAAAGACTCAGGAAGCTATGCAGGATGAAGAGATCAAGAAGGCATTTGAACTGAAGATTAGCAAGGAACGTGTGGGTATAGAAGTGGAAAAAACCCTCAGAGGTAGGTTTAAACAGTGAAGTGAGGACCTTCGCGATTTATAGTACTGACGTTTCTTATTCAGGCCCGGACCCCAGAACTGGCCTAAAGTACATAGATGACCTTGGGCTTTATGCTACTATTTTTGCAAACCAACACGATGATGCCGAAGCGCCAACGAATTCATGGTCTCTAGCCTATGACGCTCTAGATCGGCTAATCAGCCCGATTTACAGACTAGATGAGATGCAGCAAATCAAGCACATTAAAACAGTACTTATTCGAGATGACGAAAACAAGAATGAGCAATTTTATGCTTGGGTTATGGCTGCGTTTGTCCCCTGGGTCACTGTTCCTGCTCGCAAGCCAGGTGCGAAAAAAGAGAAACCACCCATTATAGCAAGGGCGGCGGAAGTTGCAAGGGACAATCTTCGTATGGAGAACAAAATAGTTAATGCCTTGAAGGACGCAACGGACTTCTACAAAGATGTCAGCTCTTTGAAATCATCGGTGATTCTGAACGACATCCCTGGAACAGCTGCCGAAGTTAGACAACATGTTGGGCTCCAAATCAGATCCTGGAAGAAAGATTGGAGATTGATAGTCTTGATGGCCTTGCTGCAGGAGATTGCAGCGGGTGTCGAATCGCGTAAAGGTATGCTAATGCATTACTTAGCCATGAATGACGCCACTGACTTTGTGCTAGTTTTCCAAGAGTTCGATGCCTTCCTCACATATCTCGAGAATGAAGACCTTCTTGAAGTGAGCGAGCTCAGGCCGATTGCGAATGGCAAGGAGATTTCCGCTGCGTTCGGACTTCCCAACGGAAGATGGCTTGCTTCAGCTTTAGAGATGCTAATTAGCTGGCAGCTTCTTAATCCTAAGAGTCTAGACAAGGAGGAGGCGCTGGAAGTACTAAAGAGTCGCAGGGCGGAGTTGGGCATATAATACACATAGACACCCTTGCAGTACTGGCGAGTCATATAGAATTACACTGGCAGTACTTTCACGACCCACGGTTGTGATATCTTCAATCATCCATCGCGATGGATTAAAAACGATGTAGATAGTTTTGACCAATCGAACACTGTGTTGAAGATGCGCTAGTCCTGATCAAGTCACGCTACTCAGATTTAATGCCTCAGGCTTTAAGGCAACAAAAATGGCATCTCCCAGGCAGATCGGACGGAGATTTTGATTTGCATCCAGTCCATCATCATATGGACACCACTCCACAAGCATACGACCGTGTTCCTGGCCATTCTTCAGGTCTTTAAACTTTGAATATGACCGGTTCCTTTGGTATCCTACTAACAGCTGACTTATCTGAGACTACGATCCTGCTGGAGGGCAAGTCACCTATATGGAGAATCTCCGTGTGGCTGCGAGAAAATCCATTCAAGCTGGAAGTCTGAATGGACCTGTCACACTGGACGAAGACTCAAATCATGGCTCTGAATCGATCAGCCTATATGCTTTATGGGCGGACGTGTCCGCACATATAACCCAAGATACATACGATTCTATGGTATGCCTAAGCGTGGACTCCGCTTATAGAAATACTCAATCATACTAACTTGCTGTACCAGGTAAATGAGAACTTACTGGTAATTCGATATGTCCTGGAAACCCATTCCCGGGAGACACCTTTGAAAGAAGAAGACAAGCATTCGGCCGAGGCAATATACGCCTGGCTGGCTGAATTATCTTTGCCATCATCCAAATTCGCTGCATCTCTAGAGGCAAGCTATTCAGCAGGGAGTAAGATGTGAAGTCCCAAAGAAATCTTTCAAAACCTAATACGGTTACAGAAAATGATGAACGTAAGCTCTCGGCTACCCTCAAAGACCTGCAAACCACATATACCCTTGCCATCTCATGTATGAAACATCTCAACAACAGATTTTCAATTCTGGAAGTCACGAATTCAGAAAAAATTGTCACAACTCTTTTGAGTTTCACTTCACCACATGACCCCTGGACGACGAATACGAGTCTTCAAGATGCTGTCACAATTCTCCGATCATACATGGAACCAGAAACACGTCTCAAGTGCTGGCATGTCTTAGAACGTATTTGTGAGTCAAGAATAAGACCAATATTCGCCAAAACCAAAAATCCTGCTATTACGGCCAGTGGTCGTAAGAATCTTCATCCATTACCGCAACCAAGGTTTGATGAGAGTCTTTTTGATCCAAAGACCAAGCCCTGGAAGTACAAGGACGTTTATGCGACGACTGTCTTGGAGTGGATACTCGCACAATACACAGTAAGTTCTTTTCAGATTATACCGCATAATATTTAATTAATAGCAATACAGACTTCAGATATCAACCGCTTAGAGAACCAATTTCACTTCTATGTTCCACCGATACTGTCTCTAGTTGATGACGAGAGCTTATCTTTCAAATATCGTGGCTGCAATCTTTTGACCAAGTTTCTCACACCAATTAGAGCAAGTAACTCTGATCTACTCAAACGTACCAACTTGTCCTCAGTGTTCGACGACGCACTCACCCCATGTCTCCTTTCTCTGCCGTCTATTACCCCTGAAGACGAGGCGCTACGTCTTCTTGGAGTAGCATACCCTGCTCTATTACTGACACTGAAAACTCGCTATCATGTTGAGGGAGATTCAAAGCCCCGTAAAACTGCGACTGAACAAGATGAGAAGAAAGCATACACAGGCCGCCTCGTAACTCTTCTACGCGACAACGTCATATCATCATTCCACCACGTCAGCTCATACTCCCCAGCTTCCGCGAATGAGGAGGTTTCGTCTCTCGCATCTTTCCCCTATCCAAGTCTATCAGCATTCCTACTCGACCAGTCGACAACAATCATTCAGCAAATCGGTATCCATACCACAAAATACCTGCAAGAAATCGTGCCGGTGGTTTATAGTACATTGTCAAACCCGTTCGGCACAGCATTTGTACCGTTACTTCTTGCCGGTCTTGCGAGCACACAAGCTGCGATATTGAATGCGCATCCACGCATATGGCGGTATAGAGGAGATCTTTTGGCCGCTATTTGTCAATGCTGGATCAACGTCTCCCGAGATGAGTCCAGCACCAAGGACTCAGGACAGAAATTGAAATTACGCAAGGTTTTGTTAAAGCTCCAAGGCGCGGTCTATCTATTGAAAATAAGTGTGCAGGCGGTCCGCTCTACAAAGACAGGAGGAAATGGAGGGAACTCGGACTTGGTTGAGATGGTGGATGAGGAAATTATCAACATAGACGAGGAAGTCAAGGCCCTTGTTGATGCGGATGAGCAATTGAAGGAATTGCTAGAGATTGATGTTGATGTAGAGCCGGGGTATAATCAATTCTTCGCATAATATCACTTAGTTGTTACTCAATACATTTGTTTGCACTTGATAAAATTTTAATGTAACTTAGTTTAGTGCCATATGAATAACGGGGGTATCATTAATGAGATTATAAGGTCGTCAAGTCATTATAAGGGGCAATAAGAGCCACGAGCAAATCAGATATCAGGGATCTACCCTTTGTTTGAATAGACTTTTCCCCTTCAACCACTGCCTGTACCTCTTGTACCTTTTCTTATCATAATCCTCAGCCACCACTGTCAATCCTTCATCATTCACGCTGAGAAACTCGACGTAGTCATTCAAGTCTTCTTCGGCAACATACGTGTCTCGCATCCCGCCGCTATTAAAACCATTAGCCTTATTGACATACTCCAAGAACTCCAGATTGGCGCCTTGTTCTCGCAAGGTCAAAGTGGTTCCGAGATCATCATCCGAAGTTACAACCAACGGTACTTTGAGTGGATGATTAATGTATCGTTCGTATTCTTCGGCTTCAGCTGAGGTGACAGACGGATTCAGGGAATCTGATACCAGCTGACCGAGAGTCCACTGGGCGATTTGCGCTTTGCTTGGGGTGGCTTCTGCGCCGTTATTGCCCATTTGAGTGGAGGATTCAAGTGATGGGAAGCGCGAACTCTGATCTGGAGACATCTTTATTGCAACACCTTTCATAATACCCGTTGATGGGGGCATCTTCTCTGCGGATGGTGGTTGATGTTGCCAAGTATGGATATGCTCCATGACGTTAGCCCCGTGAAAGGTTCCACTTGACTGGTCGTTTAAAACCTCTGGCTCTTGGATGGTCACTCCCTTCTTCTGATGCGACGATGTCGGTCGCTGTTGAGCAGCTGCACGCTCTCGACTTGCTGGTTCGTGCGGAGGAAGTCTGACAACAAAGGGGCTCAAATCATATCGACCCCCTTGAGTGGACCGGAAAGGAAGATACTTCATCGTAGAGTTGAGTCTCAAAGGGTATATCTTTCCAAACGAGGTCACTGATGTCGGACGATAATATTCCACCCAGTAATCATCGTAATATGATAAAGGATTGTCTTTGGCAGCAACAGGAGGGGGACATTTGGTGTCTTCATTGCCTCTTTTTAAATATTCTGGTGTGAACCAGGTGATATAATTTGGGCGTCTCAGTTTGGACCACGTACGTGGGTCTGCGTGGTGAAGGTAGTAATCCGTAGATAAGTCCCAAAGCATAGGCTGACCCTGACTAAAGATGTAGTTCCCGAGAAAGAGATTGTATGCCTCTTGCCGTTGTGCATCCAAGAAAGAATTATTGTAATATCTTTTGAAACTCTCGACCATATCGCGGGATTGACTCGTCCATTGATTTGTTTTGCGGTATGTCGCCATCGTGTTGACTAAGTGAGAGCCACCATATTGAATCGCGATGGTGTCTCCATGGTCATGCCACATATTTGTAAACATATTGACTGCGTCAGTATCATACTCGATTTGTGTTCCTTCTATCACTCCGAGAGCATGTAATTGATAGCCTAGTGCCCTTTTGCCAATCACGAATTGAGCGGCATTTGTTCGATCTAAGCAGTCAATGCAATTTGTTCTTACAATACCATCTTGTAGCTGAAGTCCCGATTCCTTGTCATCCCCGTTCTTGAAAAACCCAGTAATGGGAAGAGCGTCAGAAGCAATGTTCTCCAATGTGTCAATAACATTTTGATCACGACTCTTGGAGGCACGACTCATATCCCAGGCCTTGTATATTATCTTCTTGTCATCTGGTAAAAATTGGTTGAGGTAATTAATAGCGTTGGTAAACTCTTTGAGTAGCTTTGATTCTCTTGGGGTTCGTTCCCTCGCTTTGATCAAATTCAGGACGTACACAGGCGCCCCATAGCGTTCGAATAGATTGTCAAAATGCAAGGCCGCTGCCGAGTAGAAAGGGTCAACAAGGTTGAGTTCGATATCGGGCTTTGGACTGACACCAGTGCTGTCTTGAGTCCAATATAAAGGAATACTTCCACGATGTTGTACATACGAGGTATAGCGCGGGTTTGCGTAAAGTTTCGGTCCCGGGGAATGAAACGAAGTGGTCGTCATTTCTGATACAATCTGCTCGGTCTCGACATCATTGGCAACATAACCTAAGTCATTGGCTCCGCGTTTCAAAAATCGCGCACCAGCAAAAAATCTGGATCGGCGTGCGATAATAGTGATATATACTGATCGTCCATAAACCGAAAGAACTGACTGATCGACATATCCATGTATGATAGGGAGACACCAATCATAGACTGATTTGAGGTTGACGACAGCAGGACTGAGTAAGTGATGGTTCCATACAAACATGGAATTATGATCATATACGGGTGGCTTCTCAGGATTTTCCCGCAGAGATTGACGTTCTCGCGAGATGTTTCGCTGCAGGGTGCGCGTGATATCGTATGAGTTACTAAAGTAGAACGATCGAGATAGGTCAAGATTATTCAATATCCCTATGTAGCGAGCTTCCTCGGGATTTCTTTCGAGCTTCATACGGGACGATGCGGTTGTGATCAGCGGGATAAGCTCCGTGCCGTCGATTTGATAGATAAAATGACCGCCGATGTTGGCTACAGAGCTTCTCTTGGTAACCAGTAACATGTAGTAAGCTGAAGTAAACCGTATGAAACCAAGAAGCGCCCATGCGCTACATCTGAGTTTCAGACCGCCGGAGCTTTTGTTGCCATCCTCGATCGTTTCAAGCAGTTGGTTCATCTCATGCTTGCTGTAAACGATGTCGTCTTCAACAAGATTTAGATCATCTGAGTCAGATGTCCGGTCAATCTTTAGAACTCTATAACGAGTATCGAGTTGGTCAATCCCAACCAAGTAGTATCGTGTGGCGGTTTCGTAAAGCGTGAATTTGTGCATACGCACGATGCCCTCCTCGCCGACTTTCTCATAGAATGATCCCTTGCTCTTTTGCGTACTAGTCACCGGCGAACCTGACCGATTAAATGAGGGAGCTGTTGGTTCTTCGTCAACGCCGCCAACATCATCCGCTAGCCTCTCCTCTGCAGATAGCGCTGGGTTATAAGATAGTTGCGGGAAGGAAGGTTCGGATGCGGCGTCGTCTTCGAGTTCAAGTTCCGGGTGTGTTCTTGAGGTGGCTGGATAGGTATTCGGGAGATCACCGGTGGACTCTGCTGGATAGCCTTTGTCGAGTACAGTGTCCGAGACCGAGGCTCTTAGCCCTTCTGGGGGCGCCAGTGTTTGTCGGGATGTGGGAGTATCACCAGCAACAGTATGGGCACTGTTGTTGACTACCCGCAGAGTGTCTTGCAGGCTCTCCATGGCAGATGCTTCCTTGAAGCTGACTAGAATGAATCAAGTCATCTTGTCGAGCGAGATGATATATTAGTGTTGTTCAAGGATGACGTTGGGCGAGATGGGGAAGCTGCGGGACACTCCAAGCTTGGCATTTCGCGTCAAGTGACTAACCTCGACAGTCTTTTTATCTCTGATATTATTTATTGCCTTTTTCCTTTCTTCTGTCTTCAAGCTCAACATATAGCAGAGCTATCACGATAAACTTTAAAGAAGTCTAGCACGCTCAGCGCACCAAAAAGAGATCAGACCGACCAGCCGAGGTACATTTGCAATGATGCGACGGCGTGCGGAGAGCTTCAATGACAAGCCAACCGCCAACCTCCATCAACAAGAACGCAAATGAGAGCTATATAACCGGGGATTTGTCCATCGAATTCCTGCAATCCTGAGTCATCGCCCCTGCTTGTTCCTATCTTTCAATCTTGTATATCATGAAACAAAAATGGCACCAACTTTTTATCCAGTGACCGCTCCCTACAGCGAGCCTCTGCTACCGCAACTCGACGTTAAAAATCCCTATTACACCGAGATTCATTACAATCTGCGCAAATATGTTCGCGACTACGTAGAGAAAAGTATCATCCCGTATGCCCAGGAATGGGAAGAGGCAGGCCTGGTTCCAGAACAAGTGCGCCTCCATCACTATCAGCTTGGATTCGGCATTGTACATCCCCTTACCAGCCCCGAAGATGCAGGCAACATAGCTCTTCCTGGTGGTGTACCCCGTGAGAAGTGGGATACTTGGTGCTCGCTCATTGTTGCCGACGAATTGACCCGATGTGGATTTGTCGGTGTTGTTTGGGGCTTAGGAGGAGGCAATAACATCGGAGCACCTCCGATTGCGCGATTTGGTACACCAGAGCAGAGGCGACGGTGGCTTCCAGGCGTGGCCAGTGGGAAGATTCGATTTTGTCTTGGAATAACGGAGCCAGATGGTGAGCTATCTTCTTTTAGTCACTTATACCGGGTCTAATGACTTGTAGCCGGATCGGATGTCGCAAGCATCACCACCACGGCGAAGAGAGAAGGAAACCACTACATCGTTAATGGTGCCAAAAAGTGGATTACCAATGGCATCTGGGCCGATTACTGCACTGCTGCCGTGCGTACTGGGGGTCCGGGACGCAAGGGGGTCAGCGTCTTGGTTATTCCTCTCAAGGAGAAAGGCGTGACTCGCAAGCGTATGCATAACTCTGGGGTGAATGCTAGCGGTAGGAATCTATACTCTCGAAAATTGACCTTATCTGACAATTGCGCAGGCTCCACTTTCCTTGAGTTCGACGATGTTCGTGTACCAGCCGATCATCTTGTAGGAAAAGAAAATGAGGGTTTCCAAATCATAATGTCGAGTAAGAACACTGCAGTCAATTCTTATTGGAAGCTCTTCTGATTGATTTTCTATACAGACTTCAATCCGGAACGCTTGTCACTTTCCTGTGCAGCTCTTCGATTAGCTCGTGTTTGTATCGAGGATGCCTTCAACTATGCGGTTCAGCGGGAGACATTCGGAGCACCTCTGATAACTCGACAAGCAATCCAATCCAAAATAACCAAATGTGGTATGCTCATTGAGCCCGCTCAATCATTCCTGGAACAGCTAGTATACATCATCGAGACTACCAAAGATCGTCCTGATGTAGTCAACATTGGTGGTATGACCGCATTACTCAAAGTGATGTCGACAAGAGCACTCGAAAAAAGTGTGCGCGAGGCCCAGCAGATATTCGGAGGGGCAGGTTATAACAAAGGAGGTAAAGGTGCCCGCGTAGAGCAAATTAGTCGCGACGTTCGTGTACATGTTGTCGGAGGAGGCAGTGAGGAAATCATGATGGGCTTAGCGTTACAGGAGGAAACCAAAGCTTTGAAGGCGCGAGCAAAGGCACAGGCAGCCAAGCTTTAATTTTCCTTGACAGGTCTTCCGAGAGATAGCTGCGTTAGCAAATAAAAGACTATGGGTTTGGTGCCATACCAGACGTATCTCAGACAGCTTGAATGAACCTTGATTATTCAAAAATTCTATTCAAATCTTCGTCATCATATCGTGCCTAAATTTAATCTAATCACGAAGCGACGGCTCATGCTCTATCATACAAACAATCTCCTGTAATGACTTTCGAACATCCTTACAACTCCACCGCCTATGAGAATCGGGATGAAGCATGCCCTGAATACAAGTAGATAGCGACTCAGCAACGGATATACCATTGACAAGTTTGACTCGACCGCATTCAATCTTATCCTCAAAATCGTGAGGGATGCGGACGGTGCCGTCTTGTAATCCGCGACGAGTCAATTCAGACAGCACCAACTGTCGTTCCATCTTAGTGCTCAGACGGTAAAGCAGTTCAAATAGTATAACGCCTAGTGCAAACACGTCGAGCTTCTCGTTGATTGGATATTGGCTCGAATCTAAGTTTGAAGCAGAGCCCGGTTTCGGTGGACAGTAGAATTCCGTGCCGACGTGTCGGAGTCTTCTCCTTGGACTTTGTCCCGTCTGAACAGCAACCACACCGCTGGTGACCGTCGTATCCGCACAATGCGAGATATCTGCTACAAGTCCGAAATCTCCTATGCGAGGACGGTACTGCTTTCTGATAGGCTGGTCATTCACACCACGACAAGAGTGACAGCCACCTTCATCATCCTCGCGGACCGAGAGAAATATGTTGGCTGGTTTCAAGTCACGATGGACAATGCCCTTTGAGTGGAGGTACTCTACTCCTGATAATATGCCAAGCAGTATCCGTAAGGATGGGAGGAGATGGAAGCAATGACAGGCTGACGTTGAACGATGTTTGGGATTAAGAAAAGTGCTTAGAGTTAGAGGGTGCAACGACATCTGAATATGCAGGACGACTGTCTGATTCTGCGTAGTCTTGTCTCGGCGTGCAAGTTGGAACTTTGATGGATCGTCGCTCATATCGTTTGTAAAGATGTCCGTGCCTGTAAAATCGCTGGTTGATGTGTAGTCGTGCGAAAGCACTCCGGCTTTCGGAATGCTGAAATTTCTTTGGATAGATTCAACATCTTCATCGTCATAGTCCCCATTGCTCAGGATTGTGCTTTTCTTTGACAGCGACGACGCACTGGTGAAGCGACTGTCCCGACGTGGGCGAGAGTTTGACCAGGCACCTGTTCTGTGGCTGTGAGAGTCCGATCTGTTGTCATCGTCGTGTTCACCACCATTACTAGATAAGCCGAAAACAATCCCAAAACTTTGGTCCTCTTCTGCAGGATCGTGCTTCTCTTCGGGGAGTTCCAACCCCATGTGTAGGTCGTCTGCTGGATCTGAAAGTGCAGTCTCCGGTAAGGCGTGTCTTTCTTCAACCCAAGCGCCAAAATATCGAACAACGTTTTTATGTTCCAAACGGGCCAATGTCCTAATTTCCTTGAGTATGTGCTCCAAATGCTCAACTCCCTCTTGCTGCAGCATTTCCAACCGCCACTTGCTCAGCGGTATTTTTTTAATAGCGTAGCTCTGGCCATCAACATGGTGCCGCGCTTCATAGACTTGACCAAAAGATCCACGACCTAGAAGTTTGACTTCTAGGAATTCCGAAGCGTACCTGGATCCGTGGTCGATTGTCGTCTCGAATTGGGTGTTGACTAGCGCGATGGTGCCTGGTTCACCTATAGGGACCTGGGGAGTTCGTAATAAGTTGTTCAAGTGCAAAAAGCTTTCCGAGTGGACTTGATTGACAGGAGGACCTGGATTCCGTTTTTGTACGTTCCAATGACTGCTACTTGAAGGACCTGGCTCAATGGCGGCTTGGTAGATTTTGTTGGTGGAGATAAGAGACTGAGACTTAGTCAACGGAGGCCGAGCGAAATCAATGTTTCCTTCTCGAGAGGTCGGTCTCTCGGATGAAGTATCGAGGTTTGCGTCTCCAATAACTGCGTTGCCTAACATGTCGAGGTTGTCTCGATAGTACTGACGGATCCTTTCCCAATCATCATCTTCAATACCACCGGCTACGATTCCATGGGTAGACAGAAATTGGGACTTATAACGAAACATTTGCTTTGCCAATTGCTTAACCTCTGGAGAATCCCGGGTGAACCGACCAAATGATCTGGGCTGTGCATTGAGAAATTCGGCAGCACGAGTAAGACAGAAGAACTCCAGCAAAGCCGACGTCATTACAGATGCATGTCCATCGGCATCGAGATCTAATGCACCTCCCAGGATGTTGTCCTGTCCTAGGCGTCCTGGTGTAGGAAGGTCATAATCATCTAAAAGGAGTTCATCTAAACTGGCCGATGCATCTGTCGGTTGCTCGACATCGACATGGATCTCTGGCAAACTATCATTGTCACTTTCTTCCGAGCTAGACTCCGGATCCGAGGATGAGATATCTGCTGCAGACCGGAACATGGACATTTTGACGTAGAGACGCCTAAACGGAGTAGCTTCTGTCGTGTGTCATGGAAGACGCAGTGGAGGCAGTGTGTGGTTGCTCCTCTACATCAAACAGCAGCATAGAAATCCAACGGGACGTTATCTTTACACTGTGCTGAAGTTCGAGAATATATTTTAAACGAGTGACAAATCGTGTAATTCAACGGATTCAATAGCTGGTGGCGATTGCAAGGGTTGACTGACGTTGTGCTCCGCCGAGCATTACTTGACCGACATGTCGAATATTAAGCAGTCCAGTCTGCCTAAGTACGTGCAATGTAGAGAAGGGAGAATAGTCACACAGTCGAATGACCGGTAAATAGAAGGATAATGGTTTGTATTTGAAGGAAGGCCTCGAAACAAATGATCTGGCGATGGGGTCACGTGTATGCTTAACCAATTGAGTCATTCTTCCCCCCTCAGTGACCCACCACAGCTCTCCCTCTGGCTCTACTCAGTACATAGTAGTACAATTTTCTATCCTACTGGACACTTCTCGCTGTATATTTTGCTTATTACAGTGCTTCAGTACTCCAGCGCCAATGGCGCAGCAGAATCTGATGCAGGCCATCAAAGGGCGCCAGAGAAGTTAAGAGTAATCACCGTCTCGTATTCCATCGACTTCCATGCCCTTCGCTCGAGTATTTCCGACGAAAATTTGTTGAGAAGCTGTGACTGCCAAGCCCAGCAATGGACGAACCTGAAATGCCAAATGGCACGTTTTGACTCGTCCGAATGATGTAGACAGTGGAGGAGTAGATTCGGTGAAGCAGCTCAGGAGTTACTGCCACTCTAGACTTCTATCGCTGACCGTCTACATGCTCAGTCGGCTACCACTGACTGGGTCATTAAACTGGACTCCATTTCCGAGATCTCACCGAAGCTGAGTCGTCCTCAAGGTAATAGCCCAAGAGCCTCCATTGGCCATCGGATATGCTCTCTCCAAGAGACGTCTAATCGGTCGTGTATCGATTGTAACAGTAATCGAGGCCAACTTTCTAACCACCATCGGTCAGATACTTTGTGAAGCAGTATACAGAAATGAGCCAACACCACCAAAGCCATAGGCCGTCGATCTCGCATGAGTGAAAATAGCACTGGCTTGATGACGATGGGCCATCTGAAAACAGACAAGTCCTGATAGCCCGAGTTGAGTTGCTGGAAAGAATGTGACAGTTCAGAGATGGCTTCTTCACATGCCACTGCTTCTTGAATGTTGAGCCCAGTCCTTGTCAAATCTGCATTGAGCTTGTAAACCGGAGCGAGTTTTGCTTCGATGTCTGCGGGCGGGGGCTGCATTTTCAACGATCGCTTCCTAGAGGAGAGCATATCCGTAACCCAACTATCTGAGGAATTTTCCAGCCATCCTCTCGATGTTTGGAGGATCTCAGCGATTCCCCGACACAAGGTACTGATTTGTAGCATCTCGTCGATCGGTGATAGAGCGTGCATTCCTGTGATTTGTGGCGAAGCAAAGGCAAGCACGGTCGCTATACTTGAAAACACGAAGAGCGCCGCACTATTCGACGGCGTGATGTTGTCCAGCTCCTTCCTAAATAAAGCCAGTGCCAGTGTCTGGTGCCCTGCAGCAAGCTCATCGTATTCGTTGACCCGGTCACCGTTTTTGTTTAGATACGCCAAATGTAGGGCAGATAATGCTAGAACTCCGTGCATCAGAAACGGATGCGACAAGGCGATCTTGGGGACCTCTTTCTGGAATGGTTGTGCAAATGCGTCATCCTGGGAGATGGATTTATAGCTTTCGAGACAGTAATGATGCATCAATTCCAAGTCGCGTAGGTGTAGGTCTGCTGGGAGACTGCCATCGCGTTGCGGATCCAATATTAACAACGGGTCGGACTCGGCGGACACGATCGATGGCGATGTTGTGTTACTTGACATGCCATTCTCGATCGTGAGAAGCGTGGACTCGGCAGGGGTTGCGCTGGATGCGCTCGGCAGTGTAGCTGAACTCTGTGCTAATAATCGACTCTTGACCGGCGAGACGGAGTAGGCGCAATCAATGTTGTGTCTGAGGCAATTCTTGCAAGCTGGTCTCTGCTCATCACACTATCTTCAAATCAACACAGTGACAAAGGCACACAGAATGCGTAATCTACCTTGATTCGCCGTTGCTTACATTGGACACAGCCCAGTCTGCTCTTCGTGTGCGTTCGTCGAGATCTCATTATTTTGCGCTTTCGGTCACATCACATTCGCGTATGTCAGTGGCAGGCATCGTAACCCATGCTGCTCCAGAATGGGTGTGCCACGAGTCGAGTAGTACAGAACAATAATCGCTAATGTCTTACCAGGTTGAGTGACTTCTTCGATATAGGGGATCTTACGACGACCGGAGAAACCGGCTGGCACTAGTCCGTATGCGGCTAATTCATCCGCCTATTTATCTCCCATGGTTTCTCGCGAGACGACTCAAGCAAGCAATGAACAAAAAGAACATAACTAATCTACATTTTGCTGGGCATTCTCATGGCACCGTCCAGTCGAAGTACAGTGCCATTCAACATGGAGTTAGTCACGCTTTGCATCACCAAGCTCGAGAATTCCTCCGGGTTCCCGGCTCTGACCGGAAACTCCATCACCCTCTCCAAACTCTTACGAGCCTTGTCAGGCAGCTGTCGGGTCATCGCACTGTCGAATAAGCTTGGTGCAATTGTGACTGCGCGAATTCCGTGCCGTGCAAGGTCTCTGGCCAACGGCAATGTCATGGAGGCGACTGCTCCTTTAGAGGCGGCATATGCGACTTGACCTGGCTGTCCGTCAAAGGCAGCAGCTGAGGAGACCATGATTATGACTCCTCGCTCCCCATCCTCTGTTAACGGACTGTTCTTGACCATGTGTGGCACAGAAAGGCGGATGAGATCAATTGTTCCTCGAATATTGATATTGAGGACAAAGTCGATGCTCGACATCGCAACTGGCGACTCTGTTCTTGCATCATAGATCTATAGAGTAAAATTTAGATATGCCAGTATGTCAAATCAAATCAGGAACTGACCTTAGCTGGCAGACCAACTCCAGCCGCTGCGACAACACCGGCGAGGACAGACCCGGTTTGTTTGATCCATTCAACAGTCCTATTAACTGCAGCCTCGAGGCTTGATGTGTCAGTCACATCAGCCTGCCAGAATTTTGCTCTTTGTTCCCCGAGTTGTTGGATGACAGCACTGCCAGCGTCCGCATTCACATCCAACAGCGCGACGTAGGCTCCAGCTTGGTGTAGGTCGCGGGCTGTAGCCAGGCCAAGCCCGGAGCATCCGCCGGAGATGATAAATGTGCAACCGGACGGTTTCATCTTGTATCTGCTTTCTGTCTACTGTACTTTCGGGATCTTTGGGTATGACTCGGAGCAATAGTGGCCGGAAGAAAGAAGCCGCTTTGGAGCGGGAGTCTCTTGACGAGGTCATCTCGTTACTCGTCGCGGAGGAACCTTGGAAGCCGAGGACCGAGGCCGATCATTGGTCGTTGCAGGTGATTTTATACATCTCTAGAATAGCTTCAACTCGACATGGATTTCGTCTCATCTAACGAATTCATCTTCTGCTTGGCTTCATGCAATATGCCGGTCGCAAAGCTCTGTTGTGACGTAGAGTCCAGGAGAATGTCGTCTATTAACGCCCCTGCTGCTCGTTCGCAAGCCACTATGGCATAAAGAGCCTGTAAGAAGTCCCGCAATGGCTGTCTGGAGTCGCCATGTCTAGGTAAGCTTCTCGAATGCGAGGCCTGCAAGCTTTAATGTTATCGATTGATACACAAGTTTTCAATGAAGAAATAAACGACTGAAATGGAGACTTGAATCATTACAATCCGACATCCGCTGCGCAGAGTACCGGTAAGGGTTTATCCGACGGTGAATAGTTCCGGTGGAAGAGGCGTCAATGGCTTCCGACTCTCCGGAATTCGATTGAATTGCATGTCGTTTACAGATCAGTCCAAGCGCCAGAAGCATTATTAATGGCTTGGAATGTATGCACACATACAATCCAGTGTCTTTCCACCCTAGGGTTTCCTCCTGTCAAGAAATTTGGGGTAATACTGTCCACATGCGATATACCACATCAACCCTTACAACGTGATGTAAACAGAAAAAAAAATGTTAACCTGACATTCTACAAGGTACTCTGTTGATCACCATACTCAGTCGATATCATGCCATTTGAAATGGTTAAACAAAACAGTGCGTCTGCTACGAAGGCGCCGACCGAAACAATACGTGAAATCCACTCGACACTCGATGCCCTGCGACTCACACAACAAGAAAAAGTGCTCCTATATGCATTAATAGAGCCCGAGCTTCTCTCACCGTCTCCGAAGAATCATCTGATGGACACGGACAATCAAACGACAATCAAACAGAAGACAATACCTCTTTCACAAGCAGCAAGGCATACCGCAGATGTTGCGAGTGACCTTCCAAGACCGGTCGGGATGTTGATAGAAGTTGCCGATATCGATCGAGCTTGGGAAGAATGGAATCGATGCTCGTGAATGTTAGCAACCGCGATTTACGTTGGCTTTGCCTGGTCCTCATATCATATATGATGAAATGAAAGAAGAAAAAAAAAAGAAAAAAGATGATGAACAATGAGAAACACGAGAACGATTCAACGAGTCGGAATCATAGGAAGCCACCAATATGCACGGAATCTCCTATACAAGAATCAAGACTTCCGGGTTATTTGACGACCTTGGTAAACTGCGTGCATTTACCACCGGAACGGATGGCAGCCAGCATCCAATGGCTGGGAGTAGGTACTTGGCGTTACAATGCTTGAAGTTTAATCTATAATCATGCCTGCAGCTAAAGAACCACTAATAAAAGTCAATCATTTTGCACAATGAACGAAATCTTCCGTAGCACTCTGATTTCTCCGCAGTTCCCCGTCATTTCCCCCGCAATGTATGGAGCCATGTCAATACTTCACTACTACGGCACCTCAGGGCATCGCCGAGCAGGATAAAATACACAGATCCAAGGCCTGGACAATTCTTCTCAAAAGGAACGCAAGATACCCCATATTTGCATTAACCAATCGATGGATGTGTAAACATTTGGACGCCTCACCTTACATAATCGCGGCATCTGAACGCGATACTTCCGCATCCACCCTCAAATTTCCGGTGGAAATCAAAGTCGTCGGAAGCTACCTATATGATCCTATAGGCGTGCTGCGCGCAGCTGGAAAGAAAAACATGACCGGGGGCTCTTCAACCAATACCCGGAAATCGCCTCATTCGATGACCAGGGTTTCGCGTGCATGCCAAAGATGCCGTCGGCAAAAATTGAAGGTTGGTCTTTACTGTCTTAATGGGTTATGTGGATGTGATGGACCAGCACCAATATTGACTCGGCTTGCACTTGCAGTGCGATGAAGCCCGGCCATGCACAATGTGCGTGCGGTCCGGGGCTTCCTGTCTGTCTCGAGATCTTGCGAGCGGTCGTAGATCCACTGGAAAGGGAATTACACGACGGAAAAGTGGTACACCACCACTGCCAACTAGCCAGGAGCATCAGACGCACAGTCGCTCATACAGACGTCAGCGATTCGGTGCTAGTAGCTCCACCGTTGGTTTCGCCGTGAACATATTTGGAGAATACGCGGCTTCCAACTCGGAGGATATTTCCAGCATACCTGGCTATGCAAATCCTCTAGAGCAATCCCCGAAGAGCGATTGGACTTTGGAGAAATTGTCAATGCCGCCAGTAAGTGTGATGACCAGCTTGCTCGAGGCATACTTTCAACATGTGCATTGGTTCATCTTTCTTTTCCATGAGGGAGAATTCATGCATTCCGTCGGCCCACTACTACGCCAGTCTGCATGGCAATCAAAAGACCGAGGCCGAATTGTCATAGCATTGATGATGGCGGCACTAGGACTTCAATGTGTGATGTACGATAGCGAGTGGGAAGGCCACGCACTGCTCGCTTCGTCATCTTTGCAGGCTATTCGCCTTCGAGACGGGTTGATAGCGGAAGTGAGAATGCATCTCTTAAAGCTAATGGATGAGTGTAGCCTCGAGTCAGTGCAGGTGCCCCTTCTATTAGGAACTTATTACATCTACTATGGCTCACCGGTGCTCTCGTGGAATATGCTTGGTTTTGCCGTGCGTGCAGCTTATGCTTTAGCATTGCATTGCGAAAGTGCCGCACCTGTCCCTGACCAGGTCAAATCTCAAATTCGTCTTCGGACATGGAATCATGTAATAGTCGCAGATACATTTACGGCAATGATTTACGGCCGTCCAGCTTCGTTAGATACTGCCTTTTCTGGCTTTCAAGAGCTGATTGAGCTTGACGATATCCGCTTGCCGCTTACCGTTTCGAATACTTTTAATGACCCACACTTGACCGGCGTCACCTTTCACAATTTGAAATATCGACTCTACGAGATAATTCGGACTGGTCTCAATGTATTTCGTTTGATGAACCTGCAGAATCCAGTAACTCCCGAGGTCTTCTGCCGCCTGGTTGAAGCAATCTTGCAAATTCGTGCGTCTTTAGAGTCTTGGAAAGCAGACCTGCCGACGATATTCGAACGAAGCACAGGAATTGACGAGACTGTACTGTTGTCAATGACCGAAAATGGTCATATTAGACCTGGCACAGCAGAATATCAAGCTTACAAAACTCTCATTCTGCAGGCCCAATCTTTGAGGGTGACCTATGACAGTGCTGTCATTTTTATAAATCGCCCTCTCTTGGAGTATAAGGTATGTCCTGAAAATAGGGAGGCGGTTGCCGAACATCTGCCAGTAGTTCGGGCATCATTGGATTCATGCCTCAATGCTGCTCTCAGTATCTCCCGCATTTCGGCAGAGTATCACCAAAACGAAAACAGCGTCTCCTTTATATTGATGAACTACTTCAGTGCCGGGGTGATATTATGCCTCATACCAACAATACGGCCATTTAGCGCTGCGGCAAGCGAGGCGAAAACTGGACTATTACGAATTATTCGCACTAGTCGCAGGCTACAGGCCCAAAGCCAGATTGCGCAACATGCAGAACAGTTGCTTACTCGTTTGTTGAAGCGAAGTCATGAGTTGGAATTAAATAATGGGCTTGATGGTGCAAAACCCTGTGAGCTTGCGGATACTGAACGTCGACGATCGGTGACACATGCTTCGCCTCCATATTCTCCGCAACCGCATTCAGATACTAGGGTTCACCACGAGCCACACGGCTCTTACGTTCCGGGAGAAACCCCCAACGAGCTAACGCCAAATCCTCCTCTCGGCCATTTTGCTACAGGGACCGCAGCTTCAAATCCAGAAGATTCTGAAAGAGCCGCATTCTCGTCATCTTTGAGGGGTGGAGATAATTTTGAAGTGATGCCATATACACCAGAGAACGATCGTTATTACGTGATGGATCATCATGTTGATGAAGCTCTTGGCTTCTTTGGCCAAAGTCAGTTGGTTCCTGAATCACTTGCAACCTGACCTTGGGGTCGGCTAACATTGCCATTAGTGCTCTTCAATCTCGTACCAAACGACCCCTATAGTGCTTGGAACTGGGGAAATGGACCTCACTGATTCCAGGTGCTTTAACAGATTGATCCAAAAATCACTAATGCGGCTAGCAGGTGGTTAAACAGCAGATGTATCTTGGCTCACCACAGAGCTCAATTGTTTTCTCAAATCGTTTGGCTAGGTAGACAGTCGTACCACGAGGTAGGGTATTGTAAGGTTGTCTGCATAAGTAGAATACTGATCGGGAAATATGATCAAATGCTGTCTAATGATCTTAGCCCTGATTATCGCAAAACAGGATGCCGTACCTTACAGCCCTAACCCTAAAGAAAACTCAGGTCACATGACTAGAGACGCGTAAAGTGGAAGTCGCGGTATCACGTCACAGGCGCGACACGGCACCCCCAAAAATGGACATTCTACCTTCTACATTCTATCAGACGGACAACAACTGACTGTCTCTTTGTATTTGGCGGGACCCATAACTACACCCATGGGCATTTAACACGGCTCTTAGCTATTTTATCTGTATTTTGTTCGCCTCTTGGCTCACAGCACATTCGCCATGACCGAAAATGGCTTGAAGTCGCAGAAGCGCATTCTCACCGATGCCACGATGACCTCCGGAAATCTACTACCAAATTCCACGCCCAAAAAGCGTAAACTCGATGTCGACGAACCTTCAGTGCGCTTGAATGTGCCCCCTCGAAGTAGTGCTCCTAAGAGCTTCGGGTCCAGTCAGATGCAACCGAAAAGTCGCTTCGAAGAGGATCTTGAGAAATTGACGCAAGACATAACCGGCTTGAAAGAGTCCAATGCAGAGAAAGATCAACAATGGGATCGGCCACCGCTGGGTGATTTCGATCCTGCAAAGGATAATTTGTGCTTCCAGCAGATCGATGTGGAAGAGGGGGAGTCAAATGGCCGTACTGCAGTCAAGCTTTTCGGCGTCACCGAGGTTTGTAGTCTGTCAGGGACACTAGTTGGCGTATTTTCAGGCTCACTGTTTTGCAGAAAGGGAACTCCGTTCTTCTCCATGTCGAAGGCTTTCGCCACTATCTCTATATTGCTGCTCCGGTCGGATTCCACCCCGAGGACGTCAAACCATATACCGCTTTCCTAGAACAGAGGTTCGGGCAGCATGAACGCATGATCCACTCAGTAAACCTAGCGCAGAAAGAAAACCTCTATGGCTTTCAAGGGAATTTGAAGTCTTGGTACATCAGAATCACGGTGACCGATCCGAAATATATCGCTAAGTTACGGAACGGCCTCGAAAAGAGTATCGCGAATTACAACTACAAAAGACTCTGGCCTTCAGGGGATGATGGTGGTATAATGACTTTTGACAACATCCAATATGTGTTGAGATTCATGATCGATACAGGGGTAACTTTTTCCTTGAATATATTGAACAAAAGGCGGGATATTTAACCTTCAAAACTAGATTTCAGGAATGTCCTGGGTAGAAGCCAAAGCAGGAGACTACGAACTTGTGCCGGAGGCAAAGCGACAATCAAACTGTCAGATCGAGGCTTTTATGCCGTATAGCAGTCTCATTGCACATTCACATGATGGAGAATGGGCAAAAATGGCACCCTTGCGAATTCTGTCCTTTGATATTGAGTGTGCTGGTCGGAAAGGAATCTTCCCGGAACCGAACCAAGATCCTGTCATCCAAATCGCCAATGTTGTCACTCGCTATGGAGAATCAAAACCGTTTGTCCGAAACGTTTTTGTTTTGGATACGTGCAGTCTGATTGTTAATACCCAGATTTTCGAATTCAAGGATGAAGCTAAGTTGCTCGCGGCCTGGCAACAATTTGTTCAAAAAGTCGACCCGGACGTTATCATAGGGTACAACATTGCCAACTTCGATTTTCCCTACCTACTTGATCGCGCAAAACACTTAAAGTGTCATCAGTTTCCCTTCCTTACGAGATTGCCTCAAATCAAGTCGGAAGCCAAAGAAACGAACTTTTCCAGCAAACAGATGGGAAATCGCGACACGAAATCAACGAACACGAACGGCAGAATTCAACTCGATCTTCTTCAGTTAGTTCAACGGGACCATCAGCTTCGAAGCTACACCCTCAATTCTGTCTGCGCCGAATTCTTGGGGGAACAGAAAGAAGACGTTCACCACACCATCATCACAGAACTTTTCAACGGTACTCCAGACTCCAGAAGACGCTTAGCTGTTTATTGCTTGAAAGATGCCTACCTTCCACAGCGATTGATGGACAAGCTGATGTGTCTCGTCAATTACACTGAGATGGCGAGGGTCACAGGCGTGCCTTTCAATTATCTGTTGTCACGCGGTCAGCAAGTCAAGTTCATCAGTCAGATTTTCCGTAAAGCTCGAACCGAACAACTTGTCATTCCCAATTTGAGCAAACAAGATGACGGTGATTATGAGGGAGCCACGGTCATTGAGCCTGTTCGAGGGTACTATGACGTGCCTGTAGCGACTCTCGATTTTGCGTCTCTATACCCGTCCATCATCCAAGCTCACAATCTGTGTTACACCACCCTTTTGGATAAACGAAAAGTAGAGCATTTCAACCTCAAAAAAGACGAAGACTATATTGTTACACCCAATGGTGATATGTTTTGTACTACCAAGGTGCGAAAAGGGCTGTTGACGCAAATTCTGGAAGAGCTTTTGGGTGCGCGTAAGAAGGCCAAGAAAGAATTAGCCGTGGAAAAGGATCCGTTCAAAAAGGCTGTCTTGAACGGTCGTCAGCTCGCTTTGAAAATCAGCGCCAATAGTGTGTACGGTTTGACAGGTGCGACTGTTGGCAAGCTTCCTTGTTTGGAGATTGCTAGTAGTACTACTAGTTACGGTCGCCAGATGATCGAAAAGACGAAAGCTGAAGTTGAAGCAAAATACACTATCGCAAACGGCTATTCTCACGACGCTCAGGTTATTTACGGAGATACCGACTCGGTGATGGTTAAATTCGGCGTTCGGACGCTTGAGGAAGCGATGAAGCTAGGTGAAGAGGCTGCAGATTATGTGTCTTCAAAGTTCATCAAACCAATCAAACTCGAATTCGAGAAGGTCTACTTTCCGTACCTGCTTATCAACAAAAAGCGTTATGCTGGGCTTTACTGGACCAACACCAAGAAGTACGATAAAATGGACACCAAGGGTATCGAAACTGTTCGACGAGACAACTGTCGACTGGTACAAACAGTCATTGAGACGGTTCTGAATAAGATTCTGATTGACCGAGATATCGATGGCGCGCAAGAGTAAGTTTTGACCCTGCTGGCATTAGCGAAGATTACTAATATGTTTTCCAGTTATGTTAAGAATATGATATCTGATCTTCTGCAAAACAAAGTGGACTTGTCGAAATTGGTGATCACCAAAGCCTTATCAAAATCGGACTACACCGCCAAACAAGCCCATGTTGAACTTGCTGAGCGTATGCGCAAGCGAGATGCAGGTTCTGCGCCAACACTTGGTGACCGCGTGGCCTACGTTATTGTTAAAGGTGCTGGAGGATCGAAAAACTATGAAAAATCCGAGGATCCCATCTATGTCTTGGAGAACAACATTCCCATAGACACCAAATATTACCTGGATAATCAATTAGCTAATCCCCTCGGCCGTATTTTCGAACCTATTTTAGGAGAGAAAAAGGCAGCACAACTGCTCACGGGCGAGCACACGCGATCTATTTCTGTCGCCGCACCTACCCTGGGGGGGCTGATGAAATTTGCAAAGAAGACGCAAACCTGCATGGGTTGCAAGAAGCCTTTGGTCGGAAAAGATGAAATGGCTGGAGCTGTGTGTGAGAATTGTCGACCGAGGTTAGGTGAGCTGTATGCCAGAACGTTGAAAAAGACATCTGATCTCGAGGTCCGGTTTGGTCGTTTATGGACACAGTGTCAACGCTGCCAGGGCAGTTTGCATTGCGAGGTCATCTGCTCAGCGCGAGATTGTCCTATCTTCTATATGCGCATGAAGGCCAAGAAGGACGTTGAAGATGCAGAAAAGGAACTGATGCGGTTTGATCACGATCTTGGTGCATGGTAGCTTTATGAATGTTGACCTGCGTATATCTTGGCGTTAGGGAGTTGGATTTGATGTAACCACGGTACTGGCATGAATGCTTAATTGACTAGTTCTTGTAAGAGCTGTACGATGTGTTTATGAATACATTAATATTGCACATAATCCATTCTTCACGTAGCTGATACTAGTAAGGACGTACTAGCTAATGATCCGGAGATAAGACGAAATGCGGGGATAGCGCGATGTGGGGATGCGTCACGCCACAAAAGGAAAAGTGCAAACTATTTTGCTTGGCATACTCGTTCTGTCTGCTTAATTACAACTTTATCTCTATCGTCGTCCAGCCAAAACTGATAAAACAAGGCCCCATTCTCTGACGTTTACATCAATGCGACGGCACCGATAATGGAGCACACGCCCTCGCGTTCTGCGCAAGACGCAAGCGAAAAGAGGCCCATATCAGAGGTAAAAAGACCTGAGCTACACGGATTTTAGAGATCTGACTAACGAACTGGTTATGATACTGCTGCAGGAGCTGAATGCGCATGACTCTAGCTTATCATCTCATCTGCAACTCATAGAATCGCTCAAAGCCAACTTTACACCACAGAAAATCTCGCAGATCCTAGATAGTGCGCAAAGGTTGGTTGAGGAGTTTGCGAAATTGAAGACCCAGCTTGTAAGTCACGATCACTTGACATTCGAGGAGACTAGATACTGATACAATCATTTGACGACTAGACAGCTAGCGGAAATGAAATACCCAGCGAAAGACAGAGATTGAAAGCCAAAGCGCCCCGCGTACCCAACAACATGAACGGCAGTAAACCGAAGGTGGAAACGGCGGAGAGCGGAATGACAACAGAGAAAGGAACGAGCAAAAAGCGATCGTGGGACATTGACTTGTCAGAGGGACGAGAATCCGGCATAGACTACACGGTCAATCAACCATCGCGGAAACGACCTAGAACCACACGAGAAATACCCGGACAGCGTGACGCTGTGGAAGATTTTGTGCCTGTTGCGCTTCAAAAGGACGACATCTCGGAAGAAGTTGAGCGGAGATTGAAACTAAAGGAAGAAAGACGGAAGAAAATGAGCGCCGAGCCGGAGAAGAAGAGGAAACGCGACAGCACTTCGTCTAACAATGGAATAGCAAAGAGTAGAACAAAGCGCTCTCGGGATGTCAATACTGGGGAAGTAGACGGATGATCATATGCCTATCTGTTAACTCCCCGCCTACACCGTCTGGAGTCGCAATTTTGGGTCCTTAGCGAGAGTTGAAAATCTCGAGCCAACCCGACAAGCAGTATCACAGGCAGAACTGTCAATTGGCCAAAATCAGAATCAATTGGAATGAGTTAAACAATTGCAAGTGCTTGCAGCCTGTCGTTGTCTCCAATCATCCGCTCACCCGTTCTCTGTGGTTGCGGATGCCTGGTGTTCCAAACTCAATTCGAGGCAACTCAGGCCGCAGAACTCAATCCATCATATCGCTATACGACAGATGACCCGATGCCTCGATTCTGCCTAGGTCGAATTACCTGCTATATTTAAGTCTATTAGGCGACGAGCATCAATCCATGGTTCTGGTGATCCTAGCTCAAGATTGCCTGGCGTGACTACATATTTCATGGAGTCGAATTGCAGAATTACCCCTAAAGATATGAACTTATGATCAGTCCAAGTGCACCTTTCGAGCAGGCAGCTAAGAAGGCAACAATTGCCTCGTCGAGACTGAACCATGTATTGGCACGCAATGCTGTCTATAAATGTAGCCTTCTTCTCCTGTCCTTTTCCTCTCTTCTCTTCTTTTCTTCTTCAGGCACACTGTGACTGTATTGCACTTGAATTGACTTAACGGAACGGTTGAAACAGATCGAAAGAGACCCCGTGGTTGGTAAAAGCTCAAGATAAACCGGGTTTTATGCGTGTTCTGTTCAAAACCTCAAAAACGCCCAAAAAAAAGCTGAGAGGATAAATGGTTAATTGAATTTTGATATCTGGAATCTTGACACCAACGCATTGTGCTAAGGTACTCCCGACGAATATACCTTCCAACAGCAACAACTGCTACAGAAACACTGAGCCTCAACCAAAAAGTTTTGTTTCCATCTTGCATCTCCAAAAGCTCAAACTTCGGACTTCGAACGCAAAAGTCCCAACTTGACAACGTCATTACTTTGAGACGCCCATCAGACTCTCAATCAAATCCGACTACGGGTCGTCTCCCAGACTCCAGAGTCGACTCCGGATCAAACCTCGATCCGATAAATCAATCATCCAAAAATACTCGATTGCCTCATCGGCAGGACACTTGCAACTCAATCAATCAATCTACATTTGCAAGCATCTGTTATCCGGAGGGCCCCCGGTCTCAGATCTTTCTAAGCGAATTTTTTCTCTGAAACAATTTCTGTCCCCGTCCGATTGAATTCAATTCGAAGTAACCGCCCCAAAAAACAAAACATTTCAAAGCAAAGCCAATTCTGCAAACAATCTTCAACTTCTTGATCAAATGACTCACGTTCAAAACCGCTCCAACAATCACCGCCGTAACGGCAATAACAACAATTCTCATCGTCGAGGTCGTCTTTCTCATCCATTCCAAAGACAACCCCTTCTAGACATTGACGGGAACATCATCATGGGCGGCATGGAACTTGCAGCTCCATCGCCAGCTCGGTTCAACCGTCCAAACCACCAAGGACAAGTCTTTCGCCAAGGACCATACTCTGGCCAAAGACCAAACTGCAGCCAAGGACCAAACTCTAGCCAAGGTAGCAGAAGCCAACGCAGAAACCGCAACCGAAACCGCAACCGCAATCGCAATGGCCAAAACGGGCAAATCGTCAAGCCCGACATGTCTCCTGTGAATGTCCGTGCTCATCCAGAACTTCTTTCGCACGCTCATCCACAGACGCTGGCCCAATCCGACTATCAAATCTCCCAGGGTCAAGCAAAGCCGAATTGGATCGCCCAACACCTTCAAACCCCTGCCTTGCAAGTTGCTTCAAGCCCCGCACCCGATTCCAGTTGGAGTTCGCCCGTTAAATTCGTTCACATGAAGGGTGAATTGACTCCAGTCGACAACTGCGGAGACGTCGTCATGGGTGAAGCTCCATCTGTCCCCACAGGCTACTCTATTGAGTGTATGGCAAATGAGCAAATGCTTATCATCGCACTCAGCAAGGAGATGGGAAATCTCCAACTTTTCAAGTGAGCATGGACTCGTGATTCCATTTCACCTTTTCACTACGAACAATGGATGAGAATAGCGCGCTCGTGATCGTGCCATCCACTTCAAGTCTGCAATCTTCCAATACAATCTTTTAATACAATCTTATATATTCACCCTAAAGGGACGCCTTTAGTGGTGCAAGGTTTTTGGGTTGGAATATGGACACTGCCCTAGAAGCATTACTGAATGGTTGGCAGGGCCAAGGCCTGCAGGGGAAGATTTGATTGATCATGTCTATGACATTGACGTTACTACCGGGAGGTTGCCGTGGACCTGAGGCCCGGCGTTTATGTATTGTTGAGATTTGCTTGTATGTGATGGATTCTAGTTTGTACCTGTTGCCTTTCTTCAATGGGCCAGGATTTTCGCTCTGTTGCTCGGAATGTTTGGAATATCGCTGGATTACTACTTGTATGGTGTTTGGGACGATACCCGGAGTTGATTGTGTACCAGCGACCCGAGCTGGACTTGCTACCTACTAGGATAATTACTGACTTAATGAAATTAACCAACATTACGGTCCGTGTGAACATCAAGTAGATCGTAATACTCATTATGATTACTATTATACAATTTTGTCAATTCCCATACCCGTATTGTACACGCCGCAGATCCTACTACTCGGACGAACGCTCCTTCTTCTCATTCAATTCATCTCTCTTCTTCTGATCGTTCGGCTTTCCCCAATTCCAAACCTCCCAGATATGATCCATAATCAAATCGCCATACCCCTTCCCCTCATCCAGAGCCTCCTGCTCCTCCCGCAATCTCTTCTCCTTCCAGTTCTCTGCCTCGGAGCCCATCCAGATCTTTTCCGGTATTGATCGGTCGTCGAACCTCTTTGTGGTCTGATATTTCTCCAGTTCTTCTTGCGTTTTGATGGAAGACTCTTTCGCAGCGCGCAGTTGTGCTTGCACTTGTTGTGCTTTTTCGGTGGGGAGGGTGTTGAATAAATTCGAGATTCCCCCGTCACGGGTAGACATCGACTGAGTCGAGACCGGTGAGGTACCGAAGTACTTCACCCCGAGGTCATCGACCAACCCCCGTCCGTGTGGGTTGCTGTCCTTGTAGAGGTAGTTGGCAGATATGCCAAAGGCAGCGGAGAGGGCGGCGGTGTTCAAGTCGAGTTTGCGCGGGGGCGCGGCGATGAGGATGGGGGCAGCGACGACGAAAGTCCAGGCGGCGTAGCGTTTGAATTTGGCGTAGTCATTTTGACGGGCTGCCTGCAGTGCGTCGGGGGTGTTATCGGAGGACATGGTGCCCATAAGAGTTATGAGGCATGGTCCGGATAGAATGTTCTCAATTGAAGCTTTGCGGGCCCGCTCTGGGCGAGCTTGGCCGGGCTTCGGAACCTCGGCACGGTTGTGCACGTGACTTGGTGCTCGTTAGTCATGTGTCTATATTTAGAGCGTATCCGTATGTAGCAAAATACTGAGGATTGTGTGTATCGTATTCCGTACATGGTACGTAGTACTTTTCGTATTTGTGGGTACGTACCGTTCGTGTTCCGCAAAACGAGGTACGTGGTAATGTTGTGGCCTGGGGCTGACGTGGCTGAAATTCCCTCCCTTCTTCTCCGACTTTTCAGACAAGAGCCCACCCATTCAGACGATTCATCCCAATCGCCTACAGCATTCACAGCATCTCCTTACAGTAAATCACCTCGCTGATCCATGCACTGGCCTGACGTCAGCTGCTTAGCTGCTGTCTCAGCCTCGATCCAGCCTAAAACAGATTAATCCTTAATCTACTCGTCGATAGCACGCCTCGATCCTGGCCAATCATACTGGTACTACGTAGTATCAGTAGTGTCCCAACAGGCCTGGTGGGCTGACAATAAATTGCGCATGAAGTCACTGGCGTCGCTGTGTGGCTGATACGTCTCCCCCAGGCACTAGTTAGTTACTAGGACGTAATAGTATGTACCTGTAGTGGGCAATCACCAGCCGTAGAGGCATTATAATAAAGCTTGTCCCCCCTTTCGATTTTCTTCTTTTCAACAGATCATACTCCCACACACGCACACTCAGTTTCTCTCTCTATATACAACACACAGTATACATCAATCACCCCACCAGTTTAGACAAAATGTTCCAAAACGGTTTCTTCGGTCTCTTCAAGTCCTCCCAGCAAGATGAAGAACCTCGCACCCAGCAGCCAACCTGGAACGCTTCTGCTATGGCCATGGAGCAGCCCGCCAACTATGCCGGCAGCCAACAGACCGCCACTGTATGTCTACTCACACTCTTCTGACTATTATACGTTGATTTTCTTGAGTGGGTACTAACATTGGGCAGCCCTCTCAGGAAGAGCAGCAAATGAAGCTCCGTGGTGGAGCCGGCTGCTGTGATGTCTGCTGCGGATGGTAAGTGATGCTCTGCTTACCTAGGTTAACTACATGCAAGCCCGCTGACTATAAGATAAGCTTCGCTGGTCTCTGCGCTTTCGAGTGCCTCGAGGACTGCTGTTAAAGCTGTTTGGTCTAAAGACAACTATCACTTTGCTTCTTTATCTCACCTACTTCCATCTACTACGATACCAATCCGTTAGCTTGATTAAATGAATTGAATAGTCTCTCGAAAGTTAATCATCCTACTTGCAAACTAGAAGCGCGAAAAAGGCAGCCACTTTCCCCGTAACGTAATAACAGCCCAATTGTTCCCATCCGCATCCGTCTCCTTTTCCACTTTGGTCGAGAATGAAATCGCACTCATAATGCCATCGCCGAATTTCTCATTGAGCACAGCTTTGTACGCGTATCCGTAGTTCTGCACAATCTCGTACAAGCGGTAGATCAGGGGTTCCTTGGGCGGCATCTCCACTGACCGGCCCCGATCGGGGAATCCGCTGAGCTGTGCTTCGAGTAAGTCGTGCGGAATATCGAGCGCCTTGGACAGATTGGTAATGTCCTCCGGCGAAGCTTTGGCTTGGCCATAGAATATCGCTGCAGTGGCTACTTCGTTCCGGCCGATCTGCTTGGAGATGTCTTCGAAGCTGTATTTCTTCTTGGCCTTGGCGGCGAAGAGAGTCTGTGATGATGCCGGGAGGTAGGGATGTTGCGAGGCCTGTTCTGCTATCAATTCCCCCCCTAGTGTGCTAATCTTGTAACATCAGTCAGCACTTACATCCAACGTTGCGAGGTTAAGGTGCGCCATGTTTCAATGCTTAGTACAGGTATTCAGTGGACTCGTTAGGGGCTTATGTTGAAGACGGGAGCTGGAAGATGGAAACTCTTGGACAGAGTACCCCGCGGCAGATGTCATGTTTATATAATGCGCCATACAGATAATATTTCTTCGTTTCTCCATCTCACGTCTCCAATTCTTGTCTAAGTGAGAACAAATCAAAAGTGGTTGTGCCTATTCCGGTATCTCCATATTGTGCTACTCTCACTGCTGATTTGTCAAGTTGGTGCTTCCAAGCAATCAGCGTGCGGAGTACTCGTGAGAATCCCCGCACGCAATCATCGTACTTATCGTGACACGCAGAATGCTGTCAACATTTCCTCGGAAGTAACACGATCTACATTGCCGAACGCATCGATCGAGAGATGCGAAACGCGATAATACTGATCTGTATGTTGAGCGGCCAAGAGTAACAGCCAAGATCGTAAGAGACTGCGCCACACCACCATCGCATCTACCTTGCTAGCACCAGCAGCCACGACCACGTAGCCTTTCATTCCGAGACTATTGCGGATGCGATCACTGCCACAATCCTCACGCAACAGCCAATGGCTGACTCAATCACAGGCTGTCGGCGGGGTCTGAGACACGCGGGAGTCCGGATGGCGGGGGGAGACGACTCGTCCCTAAGACGAGCTGGTAGCACGTACTCGTCGCTGCTGTCTATTGTTAATTACTGCGTTAGCCGCTGTTGTTTTCATTCTTGTGTGCAAATATTTATCGCTCTTGCTGAGAAATAACAGAAAACAAACTATCAGCTTACTGTACAGCGATGTCGGGAGGGCAAGACCCACTGGCCTATGGTCGCTATTACGACGGTGAGGATGGCGCAGAAGGTCAACGAGGATTGAGCGACTCAGCGCGAGGATTTTTGTCGGATGGACTGAAGAAATTCAAGGATCAATACGGGACAAGTCACGGTGGACCAGGACAGCAGCAACAGCAACAGCAACAACAGCAGCAGAGCTATTACTCTGGGCCGGCCACGGGGCAGCCGCCGTCGTACCAGAGCGGCAGCTACAACCAGCAACAACCTCCTTCCACCAGACCACACAAGCAGGACAAGCTCTCCAGCTTGCTCGACAAATTCGAAGAAACTGTCTCCGGCGTGGGCTCGCAGCTAGCCCAGAAGATCGGAACGACCATCGATGCCGACGCCTATGCCGGCTACGGATCAAGCAGTAATGCAAGCTCCAGGAATCGCTTCGGCAGCTTTGCGCCGACGCGAGAGGCCAACGAAGTCAAATGGCACGTCGATGGCTTCACCTATTTCTGGGCTGTTTCGCGAGCACTCGAGACTGCCAGAGACTCGATCTGGATTCTGGATTGTATGTTTTTCAGCCTTCCCCTGACCTTCGCAGAATGCTAATTGTCCATGGTTGCAGGGTGGCTCTCGCCAGAGCTATATCTACGACGCCCTCCGGCCAAGAACGAACAGTATCGTCTTGACCGCATGCTGCAAGCCGCTGCCCAACGCGGCGTCCGAGTGAACGTTATCGTCTATAAGGAGGTTGAAGCGGCTCTAACATGTAAGTCCTCCAGTAATATCAGGATTATTAACATGATGATCTGACTTTCTGCAGTGAGCTCTGCGCATACGAAACAAACACTTGAAGCCCTGCATCCTAACATCGCCGTCTTCCGTCACCCGGACCATATTCCAGACGTCGCCGACATTAAGAACTCTCTGGCAGCATCGTTCCACAACCTGTCACTGGATGCAGCAGGAATCAATAAGCTACCCGGCGAATCGCTCAAAGCACTCTACGGTAGCAAGGGCGACACAGTCCTATACTGGGCTCACCACGAGAAGCTATGTCTAATCGACGGCAAAATTGCGTTCATGGGAGGACTTGACCTATGCTTCGGACGATGGGACACGAACCAGCATTCTATCTCCGATGTTCATCCTAGCGATCTGTCCCAAATTGTCTTCCCCGGTCAAGATTACAACAATGCTAGAGTGCTTGACTTCCAGAATGTGTCTCATTGGCAAGAAAATCAACTTGACAGAAAACAAACCGGGCGCATGGGATGGTCCGATATCTCCATCAGTCTACGCGGCCCTGTTGTCGAAGACCTCAAGAGACATTTTGTAGAACGCTGGAACTACATTTATGACACCAAATACCGCGACCGCAATCAGCAAAAGTACCAGAGACTGGACTTGTATCGGAGGCCAGGCGGCAGCCAACTGCAGGGTAACCCCAATCCTACCTCGCAAACACCCCAGCCACCTCCACAGGCTGCGTCTCAACCAGTGCCGCCAAATCAAGGTCATTTGAATTCGGAGCCTCACTGGCAACAGCCACATGCACAGCTACCAACACAACAGCCAGGTCAATCATACTATCCACCACCTGCAGGCCAAGAGCAGCAGTATCCTGGACAACAATATCACACCCCGCCTCCTACACAGCAGTACTATCCGCCGACCTCTCCTAACCAGGGGCAGCAGTTTCCGCCTCCACCAAATACTCAGCAGCAACAACCACAATGGCAAGGTCAGTCGCAAACCGGTAGTCAATCATACTACCCTCCACCGCCACCAAGTCAAGAACACCAGCAGCAGTCATCCTATTCTGGCTACACAAGCACAGGAAGTACTCAATCGACAGCGCAATATTATCCACCACCACCCCCAGGTCCTACCCCGTCGCAAATTGGCAACTCCAATCCTGGCCAGTATCAAAATACTCCTTCACACTCAAGCTATGATTCCGCACAATATAGCTCGCACTCACCGAACCCAGCACAGACACCCTATTTTCCTCCTCCACCCGGACAAGAGCCACAACAATCACAAACACAGACACAGACACGGGGCCTTTACGAAGAAGACGGCGCTCGAGGAATTGGCGGTGGCTCCGGTCGATCCACTACTGAAAACGTTCTTAGCGATGTCCGAGGCTTCGGCCAGTCCCTTCGAGGACAGTTGGCCGGACAAGTCCATCAGTATCAGGACCGCTATATCACCAACCTCGGACGCACCTATGGCAACCAATCGTGTCAGGTGGTGCGAAGCGTTTCGCAATGGAGCGGAGGTATTCCGACGGAGCATTCGGTCCAAGACGCATATATTGGTGCTATTCGCAACAGTCGTCACTTTGTGTACATTGAGAATCAGTTCTTCATCACAGCCACAGGCGACCATCAGAAGCCCGTTCAGAATAAGATTGGCGCTGCTCTTGTAGAGCGTATTCTTCGAGCTGCTCGTGCTGGTCAAAAGTACAAAGTCATTGTGGTCATTCCATCCGTTCCGGGATTCGCGGGCGATTTGAGAGACGACTCGTCACTTGGCACACGTGCCATCATGGAGTACCAATATAACTCAATCAATAGAGGAGGAAATAGTATCATGGAACTGATTGCCAAGGAGGGATTCAACCCGATGGAATACATTCGATTCTACAACCTCCGCAACTACGATCGGATCAACACCAACAGCACCATGCTCCAGGCGGAAAAGGCCAGCGGTGTAAACTACGAAGATGCGCGTAAATACCACGACGCTGCTGAAGTCGGATATGGTGGCTATGGTTCTGGTACTCCTGCTAAAGGTTATGACACTACTCAATCGTACGATCAGTATCAGCAGGCAGCAAAGGCCTACCCTTCCGCAACCTCTAGCCGTTGGGACTCGGTTGCTGAATGCTACATGCTAGGTGGCCAGGATATTCGCTCAGTTCCGTGGGACAGCGATCTTCCTGAAATTGACGCCTTCATTACTGAGGAGCTGTACATTCATAGCAAGGTATGTAGTCGATTCTTCTTTGTTGGCTTACATCGCTTGGCATTTTTCGAATCGCTAATTGATATATGAACAAAGGTTTTAATTGCCGATGATCGAATAGTCATTTGCGGCTCAGCAAACTTGAACGACCGCTCACAGCTTGGAACACATGATTCTGAAATTGCCCTGGTGATCGAGGATCCTACGCCACTAGAGTCCAGCATGGATGGCCAGCCGTTCCAGGCGAGTCGATTTGCCGCTTCGCTTCGACGCGAGCTGTTTCGTAAACACCTGGGCTTGCTCAAACCTCAAGACTACACGCAGCCTAATGCCAACTGCGAGCCAGTCGGAGTCCCCAATGAGCTTGATCTGAATAGTCCAGAAAGCCAGGTCGTTGCCGATCCTCTTTCTGACACGTTCCAGAGTCTGTGGAACTCACGGGCTCGGACGAACACGGAGGTTTTCCGCAAAGTATTCAATATTGTGCCAGATGACTACGTCCGGAACTGGGATGCCTACAAGGAGTTCTTTGAGTACAACTTCCGCAAAGCGGATATCCAAGCTGAGGGTAAGCGAATTACGAGGCCCAGCAAGTACGAATGGGGCCATGTTGTCCGGGATAACTTTGCACCTGGGCCTGAGGGGGCACAACAGGTCAAAGAACAATTGAGTCAAGTCAAAGGCACATTGGTTGAGATGCCGTTGATGTTTTTGATTGAGGAGGACATTGCTAAGGAGGGCTTGACTTTGAACGCGTTGACCGAAGAGGTTTACACATAGTCGGACTAATCAGCGACAGGACGACTGGTATGACATCCAATTTGGTAAACTTAGTCATACAGTCATAGTTATTCAGTCATGGGAGAGTTGTACATTGCATGAACGTTCGAAAGGATACATTCCCTGTACAATAGATTCCACGCGAGAATGAATGCAGGCCCAGAACTTCTCGAACAGTATCCTGGTTTCTGGTATCCAATAAATAGGATGTAAACGAGAAATGATAAGGGGAATGAAGCATAAAGAATCAATATCGAAAGAAATTACTGAATGAAACAAAAGGACAAGAAAGAAAACACGAGGTGGATGTAGAGTCACAAATATTAGTTCGAAGTCTTCTTACTATTGTTCTAGTGGCTCCAAGCCCTAAGTCGCGGGTGCGGATTGGCCTGGCTGAAGAACAATACTAAGCAGAACATCATTTAGCCCGACCTGAATGGCAGCGCGAGAGATGGGCTATCGTCACTGTATCAACTAGTCTTGAGCATAATATGGAATTCTTTATTCGCTTCGAGAACAATGGACGGTTATTAGCGTAGTCTATGACATTGTCTGATGCCTTTTTCCTATGCCAGTATCGATCAACCGTAGCGATGCCCTAAGCGAAGAGTTGGATCGACTCGAATTTCCGTCATTCTTCAACTCAGATAGTGGTGCTCAGACACATGGTCATCCCTATCATCCTCATCTCGCTTACCAAACTCTACCCTAAGCATCGACGATCTCGTTGATTTCGTTCGCATCCTTCAGGGAGTCTCGATCTCGTCTTTCAAGACATAAATAGAACAGCTCATCTCTTCTTTCTGTCCCAGAATTTCATCTCTTTCACTCATCAGCCTACATCTCATTGACACTCAAAAAGATACTCAAAGTCAGGTACGTTTCATGGCCTATCTTTAGGCTTGGAAGAAGGTATCAAAGCTGATGTGAAACACAGCGACTTTTCAATCCACTCAAATCTAAGCGAAATGGCTCCCAAGTTCAACCCTCTCGAGACCGGTATGTCGAGAACTCATGTTATATTGATATTCTTGATGAAAGAAAGATGGACGCTGACATCTGTGGATTCGAAATACAGTCAAGGCTCCTTCTGGTCCTACCAATGGCTGCGTTATTCTCTAAAGTCCTCCTCCGGCGGCCAATGTGACTCTCAGGCATCAAGGTACGCATTAGATCTTTGCACTCTCGAAGAACGGAGGGTCTAATAAGACTGTTACAGACAGGTCAAACCATGCCTGGACGCACCGATGAGACGTACATGACATTTTGACGTGACCATCCACTTCTTTTCACTGTTTGATATTCCTCCTGAAACTTGAAAACCAAGCGAGAGCTTCCAGATTGATTTTGATATCTCCATTTATGCGATTGATTCGGTATTTTCTCGACAATGCAGCACAGTGCGATCGCGGTCTCTGATTTCACATACATCGGACCGACTCTCTCGCATATGATCATTATTCCGGCGCCTTCACTGAGTTATCAGCCAATACACAGTTTCCAATTGCCTTATAGGAAGGCTGGGGACTGCAGAACTCAGTGATGACTTCGTGATATCGTCTTTCCTTGCTCGATGCTACCCTCTGTTCTTATGACATATTGACTCTTTTTTTCTCGCTATCTTGCTTGTGATATAGTTTCATATGGTTCAGTGCCGGCATTGTTGATCAACCAAATCGTGTATATTGAATGGCCTCTTACTATCCCGAGGTTGATGTACATAATCGACGCTCCTTTGAATAAATCAATGCGTGTGGAGTTATCTTGATCAATCTTCTTAATGTAATTACGTGGAGAAGCTTAAGAGCATGAAATTTAATAAGACATGGGTATATAGTAAGAGGCTATGCCTTGACCGCTTCGTCTCCGCCATCCCTGAATATTTCGTTCAGCTTTTCATCAACCTGTTCGATTACATGAAATAGCAGTCCGACAGACTGCGCCATACCGGTTCGACACATATCCTCACCCACGACGGCTTCGATACGCCCATCGCCACCATTCTGCACCAAGTCTTCTTCGAATGTGTGACATGTTAATTTCAAGGGCTCGAGGAAATTCTTGCGGAATGAAGGATACTCATTCTCTATCTTGAGTTGTTTGCGAAGTTGAGGCGAGCTGATAATGACGTAGTATAAGTTTAGCGCGGCATGAAGATAAGGTGCGAGAGTTTGTGAAAAGCGAATCCATGAGACGACTATCCCTGTTGACATATCAAGAGATCGAAAGACGGAAGCGTCGTAGAGGGATGCCGAGATTTTTGAGAACTGTTGTGGATCGATGAAGATGTTATCACTTTCATCATGTGTCTCTGCTGGCGTCAATATCTCGTTTTTGAGCCAGCCTATTGCGCTTTCTCGAGCGTAAGATAACTCATCCTTTTGCATGATATCTTGTATCAAATTAAATCGGGATGTCGATGACGGATTTTTGTGCACTATGACCGCTGGAATATTCCGGAGACCATTGTAGGTCTGACGACAGCTGCATCTTGTCAATGCTAATACCAAGGTTTGAAATTGCTGATCATCCGCTGGCGTCTCAGCCTCCTTCTGGGACGAAATTATAGTAAGTGCTAAGAGCGCATCATGAAGAGCTTGCGCCTGTTCGTCTGGAGCCACATCTGTGATTCCATTACCGACAAAATTTGACAAAATCACTTCCATATTTGGATAAATCGGGATACGCGCCGTTTCAGCACCTTCAAACAGAGTGGCAGCTGAAGACCGCGCCGCCAGCAACAGCAAAGCACCATGTCTTTCTAGTGGTATTTCGTTTGCTGACTTTGGTGCCTCTTCAAAATCGAGAGGTGGCGGGTGGGATTCTGCTGGGGCTGAAACGGTGGCCAGGAGATCTTCGTCTTTGATACCAATGTCCCGTGACAGAGCCTACTACAGTCAATAATTCTGAAAATGATCTGAAACAGTGAAACACAGGGTAAACGCACGCAAATCCTTCCAACTATCAAATCTCGTTCCTTGAGTTGTTCATCCTCTGTATACATTCGAATCCTCGAGTTCTGGTCTGTTGAGGATTTCCCCTGTTGATCTGATTTCTCTAGCAATCTCAATGCAAGCCATAATCCAGAGTTATCCGGAGTCGTTAGACTGAGCATATACGTTTTCAGAACCTCAATCAGGCCAAATTGTACCAACTTTTGTTGCACCGCCGTATCATCGGATGCCGTTGGTTCGTCATACGCAGCTTCGGGGTCGGGTGCCGATGCTTGTGACACCCATACCATTGAGGAGCTGCTTGTCCCGCGAGGCGGTAGCGTAGGTCGTTTCGACGGTGAAAGATCGCGAAGAAATTCTAATATCGCATTGGTCGTCTCATTTGTCGGCATTGAGCTGTAAGCTTCTAGCGCAGCTTGTAACGACGTTGCGATGAAACGACTGGGATATTTGGTCTTGATGCGACGGTGAAGGACGGACAACATGGCAACCAAACAGTTGAATTGCATTATATGACGAGGAAATTCGGTTTTCTCCGAGGCTTGCTCGCTCGACTCACCCCCGCTCTCATCGTCATCGCCAGGTTCTAGCTTCATCAAGCTATCCGAGACCCTTAAGATAACTTCTCGCGGATTTCCAAGACGGGCCACATCTTGTAGGCAGTCTTGCGATTGTGGGAGCATGGGCAAAAGAATCTGGACTAAGTCCCAGCCAATGTTGGTTGTCAGGACCTCATCTTGTAACAACCGATGCAGGGTCGGTAAACGGGTAGGGGTGAGCTGGTACTCGAGTAGGGTCAGGTACGTCAAGTAATCGGTTGCCGGGGGTAAGGCTTTGATGAGTGGATCATCGCTTTCGGAAGCCATGTTGAAGTCTAGCAGCGCTATTCTAATCAAAGTTGAGGATGTTTACGGAGTAAGGAGCAATGCGAGGATGGCTTAGCACGACTGAGAACATCACCCCGCACAAGGCGGACCGAGCCAACAAATGACATCAGCAGGGCGGGAGAGTCGAGTTTGTATATGTATGTATAGCCTTGTACGAAAATAAGGATTTGCAGTAGTAGCAAAGAGATGGGTAGAAGGAGGATAGTATGTAGATCGTACATAAAGAGAGTGCAATTAATACATGAATGGAGAGTGGTTGCTCCAAGGAAGGTACAATGTCCTTCCAGAGGGGTCAATTGGTGCCTGAGGGGTCATTGTCACGGGTCCTCTCCAGCCCTAGTTTGTTCACGATACATCGGTGCATCATCTATCATGCATCACAAACATCATCTGGCGCACAAGAGATAAGGAGAATCTTTATTTTCCGGGTCGTGATGTTTTCGACTCCACGTTCAGTCCCGTCCTCTCGTTCGATATCGTCAGCGATGCTATGTGCTACCGAGTACCGCATGCTACTGGCCTGGCAGCCGAATTACCAAACGCCGTACCATTGTCGAACTTCCAGGGTTAGATTCTGACATCTGGAGTCCCCTGAAATTAAGCAGGGATCTACTACGACTACCACTGTGGTGGTTGAGAGGAATACATAGTAGAGTATTAGAGTTAGGCTGTGGCCCACTTGATAGATCTGGCGGTCGAGCCCCCGAGTACGATCTTTAACGTAGAAGTAGCGCTTAAATGTACCAGGTCGCAGGAAAACCTTGATAAAGCTACTTTACAGTACTGCGTATGCAACCAAGCTCAAAACCGATTCTCTTTACCCAGCCATTGCATCATTGCAGAAGGTAGTTTTCTTTTTGGACGCGCTGATTCGCGCTTACGTGAACGCCAACGCTCCGAAGCATCCGAACGCCCCATCCGAGCACCCGAAGTGATGCGTTCGTCTATGGTCTCGACTTGTGGAAATCAAGCATGTCAAAAAAGAGATTCCACCTGATGGAATGAATCATGGAACAAGGTGGAAGTCTGAGAGGTCAGCGTCTGCTGATCAACCGATTTGATGGCTCTTTCCCATCTTCACACACCTTCCTTGCTTTTTGCCCAGTTCCTTCTGCTGCTGCTGCTGCTGCTGCTGCTCAAGACGCAGTCATCTCCTAGCTCCTAGCTCCTGGAGGCCGTCGAAATAGCTTCTTTGGTGCTTATTCATCCCACTAATCAGCATTATTAATCCGCCTTCGCTCCGTGCGTGCGCAACTCCTGGGCTTTGAGTCGCATTCTCCCATTATTGCCATAGTCCGGTTGGTCACGTTCTCAAGAGCTATAACCACGTCGCAAAGCTGGGCATAGTCGTTGAGCAGAAAGCCAAGAACGTTATCCCTCCGATTCTCTGTTCGCAAGTGAAGAAAAAATGGCAACCGAAATGCGTTCCTTTTATACACCTTCCACGACAGCTCATGTGTCGCCGCACTCGTCACCCATAGTCGACAAGCTCATCAGTAAATATGCGTCGTCCATGAGCACAAGCTACCGCACCGCAACGTCGTCTGGCACAAGTCGCAATTTGGTTCAACGCTGCGTTGATCAGATTCGTCTACTATACTATCGATATGAGGTGACATTCGGTGTCTACGTCATGACCCCTGGAGAAAAACTTGTCGCGAACACTTTTGTCTTGGTGTTCCTGTCGCTGCTCATCTGGGCCTCTTTTCTCTACTTTCCACAGCTACTTTTCCGGAAGATAGGACGTATGACCTGGCTTCTCACAGGTCACAGCGAAGATGCGACTGTTCTTGCTGGCATCTTTGAGCAGAGTTATCTCGATCCGACGGCGGCAGCAGCGATCCCCGCAAGTTCCATGGTGTCTTAATTGCGCGCGAATTCCTTTGGGCGATATTCCTGCCACTGTAAAACACTTGTCTTTGTTATTTCGCGCCGTGCTACGATGATACCACGTTCGAGCTGGATTTTTGCTATCCCCTTGCACTAGAAGCATTGCAACACTACATGGCGTCACGGGCGTTGGAAAGCCTGTCCTTTTTATCTTTCTCACTCGCTTTTGAATTACCCTTTATTCATCGTTCTGCTCTTGTTGGCGCAAGCCCGAAGTCTCCTTTTTTTTTAACACTTTCTCCCGCTCTTTGTCGCTTTATAATGCACCGCAAACGGCTTTCAACAGGAGGAAACGACTAATGCATATACAAACGAAACGTCACGAATTAGCGGATGGATGCCCTCTTTGATTTGGCGAGCTGATAATCACCTTATGAACATAATGCGAGAGGACACGGGGGGAGGGGTGCGCTTGGTCTCGAAGAATTTTGCATGGGACGAAATTGGACGGGCACTGAGCGTGGAGGATTGGCTGGACTCATTTGATTACATATCACTTGTCATTGGCAGTCCTCATTTGCTACTCTTACTGAAAGCCCTTCATGGACAGTTGCTTATCATTAACTACTAGTCTGAAAGAAATTCTTTGACATTTGATTTGTTATTTTTTCTGCGTTCAAAAGCTAGATCAGTGTAATGTGCCTGGAATCAAGGCATGATAGAGAAGAAGCATCAAACAGCCAAAAACACACCAATCCAGAAAAAATATTCCCGCATCCTGCCCATGTTCAAGTGCAAACCCATTGAAATGCGATAGATAGAAACTTTACGAAGAGATTGAATAACCAACGGCCGTAATTAGAGAAGATAGTTTCACAAGATACAGAGATGCAATGTTGCGGAAGGAAATAACTTGAAATACGAAAACAAGGGTATCACTCTATTCTCACTGTTGACTCCGCCTTTGAATATGCTTTAGGTTCTGGCCGGCTGTTTGCTCGAGTATAGCAAGTGCGTAAGTGAAACGACGGCTAGATTATGATGATGATGTGGACGTCAGGTCCAGATTTCCTACGCTACACCAGTTCTTGACGGGCTATCAAAGTTCAAAGGTTAGTTCCAGAGCTTGATATGCTGTACACGCCGAAAGACTTACCAGGCAACTCAATCGGTAGCACCAAGAGCAATTCGACTTGGGGTATTTATAAAAATTCGTCACCAACAGGATAAAGCCAACGATCACAGCTACGAGAGCTCCAGCGCGAACAAGCCACCATGCCCACCAAAGTGGTTTCCTTCCTTGGAACACGCCGATGAAGCGTCCAGCGGCCGATGAACGGTCCGGCTTGCTGTTGTCAGCATTGTTATTGGTGATGTTGCTATTGTTGTCGTCGTCAGCGGGAGGAGGACCAGCGCCGCCGCTCATGACCACATATGGTCTGCGCTGAAGGCCGATTCGTTCGCGTATGTAATTGGGGGATCTCATCATACAGAGACCCATGGCCAATCCCATGATGAATCCACCAATATGAGAGAAATTGTCGAGACCGGGGAGCAGTCCCAACACGAATGAAACGGCGATTTCGATGATCAGGAAGATTAATTCGACCCATGGGCTCCTTCTTTCGCCCCAGGTGTACAGCAGATCCAATAAACTTAATGCAACCAGTCCAAATAATGCGCCCGAAGCGCCAGTTGACGAAATACCTTGCGCTGCGTAATTACCGCCCATCACAAATCCGAAAATGCCGCTTGAAAAATAAACCAGTGCGTAACGCCACCATCCAATCCTCCTCTCCATATCTGCCCCGACAGTCATTTGCATAAGCATATTAAATCCGATGTGAATAAGCCCGGCGTGCAAAAACATAGGCACAATGAAACGGAACCACTGATTGGGTTCCGGCTGGTCGTCTAGAGAGCCATTTAGTCTAGGGTTCGGCACACCGCTGAACCCACATAGCTCCGACAGGGTACACTGATTTGAAGAGGCGCTGGAGTCAGACGAAGTTGTGTTAGGGCACGGCCAACTGATCGTCGTGTTCGCATCTTGGACACCGGGGATATTCTTCATGCACGCGACGAAACGAGAGCCCATATTAATCTGAACATAGGGAGAAGGCCCGACCATGGGATTGAAGCTCGGGTGTATTTCAATGGGACTGCCAGTCAGTTGGGCTAAACGATGTTAATTCAAGTGCACAGTGTTTCTCCTTCTTAGAGCCAAGCAGGTGTACTTACCACTGTAGATCAATTCTCCAACAAATACGCCAATGTCGACTGCTGTCAATAACCATGTAACCCATGGAGTCTTCTTGCCAAAAAACCCCCCTTTCCGAGTCCGCCGTCGCTTTTTTCTTGCGCCCATCACTGGATCCATTGGCATTCCTGCGTCGTAATTTGTATTTTCATTCATCCAGTGTGAACCAGGAGCCTGCGGCGGCTGAGCATTTGCTTTCAGCGGGATGTCTTCTCCATACTGGTCAGCAGGATGATTTCTCCCGCCCACAAAGGGAGTATCATCGGTGAAGGAGTTCTGACTGTACTGGGGCTGATGACCGTAGTTGTCGGGATGGGAATTGTAGGGCGTTTGCGATGCTGTGGGTGGGAAGGCATGTAATTGATGTGAGTGGTCTACCGGGCTCTTGTGGTTGTAGTCATCGTCATGGTAGGAAGGGGGTTGGCTGTGAGTAGGTTGAGGTCGGAAATCACCGTAATAGTCGTTGGCGGCCATTTTGAAATGAGGTCGTTGCTGATGACCCAACGACGGGGTTATTGGGTACCGTGATCAAGGACAACGGCGAGACTCTCGTGGAGCAGCTGTCGTGAATGCCTATGTGGTATGTTGTCGATCGAGCATTACTTCAGGAGCGGTTATGAAACGCTGGGCTGAGCAGTCTGTAACTCGGTCGATGCGTAGTTCCCCTGAGGCTGGGGAAGTGTATTATAAAAAAGGGATGCAAGCAAAATACCCAAGGGAACGACTGACTGATGAATGAGCAATGGAATAAACGATCGAAGAGAAGTAAAGAAACGAGGAAGAATCAACAAGATGAGACAAAGTTCATGAGTTGTACGGAATACGGAGTAAGAGGGGCGGTGCAGGCGTCCCTGACCCAGACCAAACAGCCAAGCTGATCCGCCGCTAAGCCGCGTATCGTATTCTTAGCAGCAGGCTGCAGCTCAGCAATGTAGGGCAGCTATGTGATGTGCGTGGGACGTGCTCTGTGGATATTGGTCGAGCATGGCGATGGATGGATGGACTCAGTTGTTGGCTCAAGGGATTACTACATGCTTTGTATATGCGTAGTGCACGGTATGGATGGTATGGATGGTGTGTACGGAGTAATATATGTAATACATGTAATTATGCATGGATGGGATGCTGTTGAAATCGTGGCTGAACTCTGTGTGAGGCTGAGAGGGAGCTACGTAACGCAATACGTACATTCGCAGAACCAGTCAACGTCCGTAATGTCGGACACTAATGGGGCTCCGGTATGGCGTACTACACACACCGTCAGCGCAATACGTAAGAACGTGTCGAGACCCGTATTATTAATGACGATAATTCGTCCGAGATCCCGAAACATTGATACAACACTCGAAGGCTGCCGTCAATCAGACACAGGCCTCTTGACTGCCCATGATGTCTGTCACCACTTGATCTGCTTGCACTATCAACGGCAACAGTACATGTGTGTGGGTTGAGTTTATGTGATAGACCAGATATCGCCGCGAACATTCACGTTCTCGTCTCGTTCGGCTGTGGTATCCTCGGACCACTTGTTACCCCGGACGCAACGGATGAAAAGGCATGCGCTTCTACGACAACAGCTTACTTTCGCTCGTTCTCGCTCGAGAATATCGACCCCTCGACCTCTCACCAAAGATAGAGAAATCTCAAGTTGAGAAAAGCGTCTACACTACCTAGCAAATGGCAGCCTCCGGCTCCCCGATACTGTCCCCCAGACGACGGGTCCGCTCGTTGGCCCGCGCTGTTGAGCGAACATGTGTCATAATAGCTTCATACTTCCCTCTGGCATTCGTCTATGGCTTGACTACTTGGGCGGTATGGGTTGACGCTAGCATCGGCTTTATATCTACAAAAAGCAGATGGTTAGGTGTGTTGTGCCCTCACTAGCTCCTCGATCATGAATTAACCACTTTCTTTGCATTAGGTTTACCCAGCTCAGCAGTAGGAATCATCTTATATATATTGCTGAATCTATCGTATACGGTTGCCGTGTTTACTGACCCCGGTTCACCTCTCGGTTCGTCGGATAAGCGCAGCAGCGACCGTGGTCAATATAGTCATCTTCCTACCGCCGAAATGCCTGAATACCAGAGCTACACAGTCAATAGACATGGCGGCGCCAGATTCTGCAAGAAATGTCAGTGCCCGAAACCTGATCGAGCCCACCATTGCTCGAGCTGCAAGAGATGTGTTTTAAAGATGGATCACCATTGTCCGTGGCTGGCCACATGCGTGGGACTCCGCAACTACAAGGCATTCATGCTCTTTCTTATTTACACGTCAACATTCTGTTGGGCGTGTTTCGCGACAGCTAGTCTATGGGTCTGGGACGAAGTATTGAATGATGTCGTATACGCCAACACTCTGATGCCCGTGAACGTCATTCTACTCGCCGTTATCTCCGGCATAATCGGCTTGGTGCTGACCGGCTTTACTGCCTGGCACATTAGCCTCGCTGTAAGAAATCTAACTACTATCGAGTCGTTAGAGAGAAACCGATACCTTTCTCCTCTGCGCAAAGCCCTCGATCGCCAACGTGGCGAATATCAAGCAGCTCATGGTCAGAGCGCTGACCATGCCACGAGGAATGGTGGCTTTAGCCAGCGACTACAGGGATATGGGCAGCAAATACTTGAGGCGCATGCCAATGCTATTCCAGGTGTGACTCGCGCAGAAGAGGGCGAAGAGAGGCCTTCACCAATCGCAGAAGCCCAACACGGCGACTCTCAAGATTATATGTCGTTCTTGCGGGACTCCAACACCCACGGCACGCCCGCGCAAAAGGCCTTACATCGTTCATACGAAGATCTAGAAAGGCAAAGAGAGCGTGAGCGATATGAAGACTACCTTGACTCACGCGACAGTGAAAATATTCCCAGCCCCTTTAATCACGGGTGGAAGCAGAACCTGCGACACTTATTTGGCGACAATCCGTTCCTCTGGGCTCTTCCTATTTGTAATACCTCGGGCGATGGTTGGTATTGGGAGCCTAGTCCTGCATTTCTCGAAGCAAGAGATCGTATCAGAGAAGATCGTGAGCGCGAAATGTCACAGTGGTTAGAAAGACAACGGCAGCAATCTTATGATCATTGGATGAACAATAATAATACAGTTCAAACTTCGACCAGATCGGTCCCCATGCCACGCTTTCCCAAGAATCAACCCAGTGATTCTCAGCCGAATTCTGGAGTTTCAATGACTACTTTACGGCCAAAATCTCCACGAGTCCATCATGAAGACAGTGAAGATGACGAACACGATCTGAGTTCGGACGATAATGATGAGCTACATAAACCGAGACGAGGACGGAATGGTCATTCACCTGGGAGCAAAGCTGATAGAGTGCTTGGTATCACTCGAGATCAGTTTGGAAGCCCGAAAGATGAATGGCGAGACTGGGATTAGTTTCGCTGGCCTTGTACATGTAATTATTTTGGCGCAATGTGTGTTGCAAGCTTATTCACGATGTTACTACATATCTGTCTGGCGTTTGAATCCTATTAGAGGTTGCATGTGTAAATATATATTGGTACGTTGGAAACGATTTTTTTAGGGCCATCACAGACACCCGGGTTTCTCCTTCACTTTCTGCAAAATCAGGTTATCCTGCCGATATGAGCTAAGGTTAAATTATACAGAGGGTTAGGGTTAGCGGTATTACGTATGCCGAGAGTTACCACAGTCACCGCTGTCTTCCTAAATGCCAGCTGGTCATTCTTTCTAACCGACTTGTCTTTGCCAACAACAACCAACCTCTTCTTTTCTTCTTTTCTTGTTCTCTTATTCCAGCGCACCGTATATCCCACGAATCGCGAATTAAAAACACCCACTGCTGGCAGTTTGGAGTCTGCAACCCGCTTATTTCCGTTACGCTATCGCTTGAGGGGAATAGTCCACATCTTCTAGCCATTCACCATAGCATACCCAGAAATATAGTGATCAGGAGTCACACTTCTCATAAACCCCAATTTCTTCCTTTTTCTAGTTATCGCTTTCTATTTGAAGGACCAGTCGCTGCCTGCATGCAGCTGGAACCCGCGCGAGACCACAAAGTCACGCAAGGATAGCCACACCACATCAGCAACGAAGAAACCATGTCGCCCACCATCCGGCGATTAATGAAAGAGGCGGCAGAACTCTCGGAATCATCGCCTTCCCCTTCTCCGCATTTTTGTGCACACCCTGTGTCTGACTCGAATCTGTTCGATTGGCACTTCACACTGGCTGGCCCGCCAGCTCCGTCGCCATACGCCGGAGGAATCTACCATGGCCGCATTGTCCTACCACCGACATACCCATTAAGACCGCCGTCGTTCCGCTTTCTGACACCTTCCGGACGTTTCGAGGTTAATCGCGAAATCTGTCTAAGCATCAGTGGCCACCACGAGGAAACGTGGCAGCCTGCGTGGGGGATTCGCACTGCACTGATAGCCATACGGAGCTTCATGGATGGAGACGCCAAGGGACAAATAGGTGGTTTAGATGCGCCAGAGGATGTCCGGAGGATGTGGGCCGAGAAAAGTCGAACATGGAGCTGTGATTGTATGAACGGAAAGACAAATGAGCAAACTCTGACTGAGTGGCGCGCGATCTGTTCGCAAAAGGGCATATCCGTGGACGACCAAGATCGCGAGACCGTACCCAAGGAACTGAGGATGAGTTACAAGAAGAATTCTCAAGAAGGTCAATCGCAATCGTCGTCGGCAAATGCAACTGATATAAATGAAGAGTCTACTACACCATCAAGTGAAGGCAGTGGAAATTCAGCAACCACTATAAGCTCGGCACAGCAAGAAACCTCGCCATCAACCTTAATAGATGCTCCAATTCGTAGTCCCCAGGTTTCTCCGTCCTCTGAGACTAACACATCCACAACAACTTCACAGCCAACACCCACACCGACGGTAACGACGGTGACATCTACAATTACGTCGCACAATAGCACAGTTGGCAGACCAGTAAACACACAAACAACCTCCTCCCAAGATGGGCCCTGGCTGGACCGAGCCATCGTCGGCGTTCTCATTGCCCTGATATTTATGATAATGAGACGGATCGCTACTTCAGAAGATATGTAACCATCCGACATCATCGGCTTAAACTCTCCATAATCATATTCGACCATTATACCCTGTTACAGTTACATTCCTCTGATAGATGAGCGATCGTGGTCAAAGTCAATTTTCCCCTCAGATTTATGTTGTGACTTTTTTAATCAAGTTCGTATCATTTTCAACATTTAATGTTGTTGTGAGTAGCCGCAAGAAGAGAACTCTGAATACCACTCATTTCTCCGTTTCTAAAATACACCGAGAAGATATTTATACATATTCAATCGATCAGGAGGAAGAAAACAAAATAATATAAGATCCAAAACCAATAAGGCATCCCGCGATTGATCAAGCCCAAATCATCCACCAGTACTCTTTTACTGACCAGATGCCCTGATCACCAGCACTACCTTCATTTTCAGCCAATCCGTTCTTCTCAAGCCAGACGAGCACACGTTCGATATCCCAGGGTGCTAAGAATTTCTGGAGTTGCTCATGAAGATTGACTATGTCAATCTTGGGCCGTATTGCAAGAATACCCACTATTGCTGATACAATAGACTCCCATAAGTCCTCGTGCACGTTGCCATTGATATCTAACCACAATGGAAGCTTTGCTAAAGGGTTATCGCTACCGTTGCCACTCATAAGACGATTTATTTCCTCGACTTCAATAGGCGGGCAGCGCTCACCAATTTTGTTCCTGACAGGGTTACCGTATTCGTAACTGCTGCTGTCCGGAACGACATCCACCTGGAATTTGAAAATTGCTTTGTCCAAAGTTCGTGTTTCATAATTGCCTTCAGTGAGACCGAATGGATCTGCAGGTGGATCGTTAGGAAAGATATGCACCCTTCCTTTAGCCGCCAACGCCATGACTGCAAGGACTTCTCCATCTGATGCGTCATATTTTAATTGAGATACCCCATCGCGTTTAAAATCATCGTCAAGCACACGCTTGAATCTTGAGGCTTGGTGGAGTATTTCTGAGTCGATTGCTCTTCTGCGTCCAAATGTCAAATGAAGATTATCCGTGAAATTGAAATTGCGGCCAGGAACAACACGGCCACGATTGACATGCGAAATGAAGCGATCGCGAATGAGCTCCTTGATTGCCTCTTCGACAATCTCATTCGAAAGCCGAGATAATTTATTGCTCGCATCGTTAGCATCATATGTCTCTTCTCTGGCGACTATATTCGATAAAATCCAGCATTTTACTGCTTTTTTGTCTTCATATTCATCACGTTTGGTGTCATCCGCAGTACTTAGCTTGCTTACAAATGGTCGTGAGGCAAAAAGTGACTCTCGTTTTGCAAGACTCAACGCAGGATTGGAAGTAAAAATCATTTCGAACTCATCAGAGACTTGATCTATGCGATGTGCGAGGTCCTGTACCAAACGTGCCCGCGATCCTGGCAACATAGGTACATCTCGAGCTGAAGGTGAGTAGTACTGTGCAGTTGCCCATGTGACTGCCGCATCCCAGTCATAAGATGCCATATTACTGAAGTTGATAGTCGGAATTGAGGAATTCTCTTTCCTGTATTCAGCGAGTAGCTTGACCCGAAATTCATCCTGCATCTGTGCGAGCTGGCGTCGGTCACGATTCAAAAGCAGTCTACCGGTCATTTTGATGGCTTCTGGATCTTCTTGCGGAAAAGCCTTGGTCACTAAATCCCAATCTACAGTCCTGCCAAAAGTTCCTCCGGCGATAGTTCTAACGACAACTATTGCGTGTTTGATCCGTTCAATCATCGAGCTGGACATATACTTCAACCCTCTGCGTCTTCTCCTCACTGAAGTCGAGCTGGTCTTTTCTTCAGCCTGATGATCGTAGAGCATTTCTTCTTCCATTGAAATTGATGGTTGATGCGCCTTTGAAGCAGTAACTGGTATATACGATTCTTCTTCTGTTGGCTGCTGAGTGTGAGCGATGGGCCATAGCTCTGGTGCATTCTCGGTGATCGCCTGCTCTCGCGACGTTACAGGCTTGAAAGTCGCTTCAGGAGCAATAGAGGATCTACGTTGACGTCTTCTGAGACTTGGCATGGAAGACGAAACTTGTCTGGTTCTTTTCTCCCCTGCAAAACGTATATTGCCAACAATTGGTGCTTGTTCGAAGGCTTCATTGACTGTGTGGTGAATGAAGCTAGTGTCGTCTTCTGTGAAGTCTGGATAGAAACCTGATTCTCTCTCGGCGTCATCCAACAACATACTCCTTAATTCCCATTGCGAAACATCTTCAAGATCGCCCAGAAATCGATCATATCGGGAATCCGCATATGTTCGTTTGCGTCGTTTGACTTCTGAGAGTGGCCGACCTGACAACGCCTGTTGCGACCGACGTTTAAATTTTGCAGACGGGAGAACATCAATATTCGTTGGTGTAGATTCTTCCAGTGGCTGTCCCTCAATTTCATGGGGCGGCCGAGGTTGACTTTTCATGAGACTCTTGCTCACTGGCCGGGAGAATGAAGTGATACCTTCGGAAGTGTGATGTCTGCCTTTGTGTTTAATACCCATCAACCGAATGGGCTTTGACAGTTGTTTGTGAATAGCTTGCTCTTTTCTTCTCTCTACTGCTATGACAGATGCAGGCTTTGTCCGTAGGTTGACGGTTATTGCGGGCTCAATAGGCAACTGTTTGGTGTAAATGCCTGTCGGCGCACCACTGAGACCACGTAGGATCTTCGTGATATTGGCGTCTACTTCGACATTATCAGGCACATAGTAATTTGACTTCAAGACCTCCTCCTGCATTCTTGTCACCAATGGACTAGAAGGACTAGTCTCTGGTGTCATGACGATACTGCGAGTAACCATGAAGCCCTTCGGACCTTTGCCACTGAAGGTTATCTGTCGTAACTTCCCGCTGTCAACAAGATGCTTCACTACATTCCTTATCGTTCGTGAATCCGGCTTCTCAGTATGTTTGAGATGCTTCATCCACACCGTCGAATATGCGTGCCAAATCTCACTTCCTGATGGAAACGCCCCTCCAGCCCGTTTTATGATATCCATGATGATAGTACGCCTCAAACGAGCAACAGAACCTTCTTTGTCCAAACGTCGGCTTTTTGAATATATGACTGGGGTCTGAGGTGTCGGATTATGTACGGGGCCAGGAACAGAAGCTTCAGCTGTATTTTCTATTGCATCTGAAAGGATAATTTTGGAGAAATGCGTAGAACCTTCAGGTTCCAACTGAATATTCTCTGGGGCACCTCCGGCCGCTGGTGTCGTAGGCTTTGCAGGTAGTCCTTCGGCTTCCAAAAGGGCGGCGTCCTGTGTTTCAGTGACACTAGGTTTAAATGTAGCGGATTTGGACGCAGTTGACCTTGATTCGGGGATCACCGATGTAGGTATGAGATCGTCCTGTTTGTCAACTTGACCCTGAGGGATTGAAGAGGCGGATTCGCGATTCATTTGGCTTGATATATGCATCGTTTCTGATCTTGAATCATCTTTTGAGGTCATGATTGACGATTCTTGGCAAATGGCTGGTGCTGGTTGCGACACAGGTGTGCTTGGAATAGGAGCATAAGAAACATCTGCTGCAGCTCGGGGAAGTGATCTGAGGTAATCGATGAGACCAGAGCTCCTGAAGATTGCGATTTGGCTTTCCTTGGGACGCCCCTGGCGTTTGCCAGCAGGTCGTGCTTTTCCTTTGGCCGTCATATAGACTCCAGGAGCATTTCGCTCCATCAGCCGCACGGCTACATGTGTCCAACTTTCGTCTAGACCGAATGCTGCAAAAACCTCTCTGGCAGATTTTTCACCTTTCTTGAGCTCTGCTTCGATCTTTTCTGCTTTCGTCATTGGCGCATACCTTGGGGTCTCGACCAAGGTCTCTGCGACGGGATCTGGCAGAGATTCGATCTGTGTCTTTTCAACTACTTTATGGATCGTTGGCGGCTTGAGGAACGACCGATGGCCAGGGAAACTGTCCATATCACGTGGAAATACAGCCACTGCAGTCTCATGTTAGTGGGGACTTCTCATGACCGGTCGAGAAGGGCTTACCGAATTCGCCATTTTGATTTGCCATAGGGACAGGATCGCTTTTAGTTGTTGTATAGCTGGCAGGTCCCTTGGATGATACCACACAATAGTGATCACGCTCGGCTACTCCTCTTCGATGAGCTTTGAAAGGTGCCAAGCCGTCTTGATCCGTCGTGGGCAGAGCATCTGGGGGTGGCATAGCAAGCTTGGAGCTTTTAGTGTCTCTCGGACGAAAAGTCACCGCTTCCCAATCAGCGCGGCCAGTGTCGACTAGCTGCTTGAAGTTAGAATAAGAATAGTGAACGTAATGTGTCACCGTGCCGTTCAACGCAGTGTCTCGGACGATGGCGCTACCTCTGAGATGCGATGGTTGGGACAGCTGCCAACACTCAGTGATGCGATTCAAAGTATTTTCACTTGGGCGACGAAAGACTTTTCCAAAGCCATCTCTGATAACTTCGGCATTAGTTTTTCCTGCAATGCCGCTTTCTTTAATAAGGCAAGCAATGATGTTTGCAAAATTCGCGTCGGAGGTCCATCGAATGAGTTTATGGTCATAGGCTTGCACGTCTGCTTGTTCTTCTGCTTCTTCGTTTTCTTGATCCGTTGCGGACAATATGGTCTTGTAGTCGCTTTTGAACAACTTCAAGTCAATTTCTGTGGGTTCACGAACCAATAAAACGCAGGGATGCAGAGTATCCATAGTGTCGTGGAACTGCGATCGTGCTTTAACTCGTTGCACACAACCGATGGCCTCAAGTTTCCGAATCGCTCTACTCAATATACGCCGTCGCCACGTATCGCCAAAGCCAAGCTCATCTTTAAGGTCACTCCGAGCTATGATCTGGTATTTCTTGAGGATGCGGAATATGTCCAGACAAAAGCTATCGAAGTCAATCATGTCCTCGGATTGTGCTGGTTTGGCTGCCGACCCTTCGGCGTCAACATCGCCAAGATTGGCAAACCTTGAAAGTGTGCACAGACTGGTTTTTGCCGACTTGGCTTGTACTTGACGTTTATCGATGTAGCCCTTTGTCCTCAATGCATCGGTCCGTTTCGGCACAGATCGCGCATCCTGGCCGCTGCGACGAACCAGTTCGGTCTGCAAGATTCCCTGAGACCGGTGAGAGGCAATTATAGAAAGCAAGAAGAACTCGGTAGCTGGGACTCTGGATTCGTCCTTCTCGTGACCTGTCAGGGCTTTCCAAGTGCGTTCCTCGGAAACAAAAAGCCGGAGTTCTGAGATTGCCTCCGCTTCAGATAAGCTCAGCCCATTGTGCTCCTTATTCTTGCCGACGGAGACCTCAGGGTTCAACGTCAACCACTCCCAGAGGTCTTCCTGTAGGGCGCGATCCAGATGGAAAGCTGTGTCATGCCCAGGGTTTGATGACTTGTTATTATAGAAGGTTTCAACCAGTCTCCATATGTCCGCCAAGGGTGTTCCTAAGCGAGATCAGCGCAATCCAGCCACGAGAACGAAGAGGGAAGAAAATGGCATGAATGCAATAGAAGTAGGAGGTTTAGATAGATACGGAGTCAAAGTGTAAAGTCGCGGAGACACGTGATCTGCCGCCACAGCAGGAAGGAGGGAAGGGAGGAGGGAAGGGGGGGAGGGAGGCTCTTACCGCCGGTGCCGCTGATGGCGATTTCAGTCAGCAAAAGCTCAATGAGTTCGCGGAGTGCCCCGGCCATCGTGTTGAGGCTCATCAATCCATGGAAGAGTTGACAGTTTGTTTCCGTCGATGCGCGGACTTTTTTTTTTTTTGGAAAAAGCGAGCAGCCGGAGTTTCGAACGCGTGACGGAGCAATGAAAAAATGAAGTGAAAAAGGAAAGCTCGAGGCGGCAAGACGCCAAGGCCAGATCCGGATTTAGCCGGTCTAGGTTAGATCGTTCCGGTTTGTCCCGCCAATCATGCTTGAGGGCGCGGATTTCCTATTTCGGCCAATCTCTGCACGCAATGCTCGAGTATCGCAAGCAGAACAAAGCCCGTGTATTCGACAATCTGCCGTGCAGTGTAACCAATACTAATAGAGTTATACTCGGGGGCTTCTTGGGCTGTTGAGGAGGCTGGCGAGCTACCATATTAAGTGAAGGGGCGCGTGTCATCGCGCGGCGCAAAGCAGCAATCCTACAAAAAAGACTCTCGACCATCTTCATATGTCAATAATACGCCATGAATGATTTGAATTCCACCAGCAGGCCAGAAACTAACGGAGAAGTCAGGACAAAGAAAAGTCAAGCAGGACAAAGAGTAGATAGACTGCTGAGGGTGGGGAAGAGCGCAACTCGGACCTCGAGAGTCAGAGGAGCTGAAAGGTGCGAGAAGGTGCGACCATCTCTGGTTGAGGCCAGACTTATCGCTAGGCTTGCTTCTTTTGCTTGTCGTCTTTCCAATTATAGTTAACTCGGAAAGGTGTTACTTCTAGGTTCATTAGTGTTCGTCGTGTAACTAACTTTGAATAACTCTCGTACTCGGCTCTTTTGACCGAAGAATTGCACAATATCGACTTTTGAGCACAGCTATGGATATTTATTTATTGCATATGAAGTAGTCACCCATGGAACTTTGTGTAGCTGGCAGCTCGGGGTCTTCCAAGCTTTAGTTTCTGTTACTAGTTCACAAATGAAATACTTTCTCGTATTGCTGCCCATGAGTACCTTTTCCTGTTTCGCAGAGATAGGGGGCGTCATATACCTAATTGAAGAATCACCGGGAGACTTGAATCATTGCGCTACGGATATCATCTCGAGATCAGCCGATTGCGAACTAATGTGATTACTAAAGGATACAGTAATGCAGCTGCATATTCCTCGCACATTAGCTACCCATGGGATATGCTCCTGTTACTCATATCACTTGCAGCAGGTTTTGACAGCTGAAACATTCCATCAAAATGATTCATGCACATGTTGATAATGATGGCAATGCATGTACTTGCATATTGCCATCCATGGTTAAATTCTTGTAGATGGCAGGAGATACAACGTCAGTTGAATAATGCAATAGAAGTAGACGCCCAAGCTGGATTTGGTTCGTCGTCTGCTATATTTCGCTATGTTTATAGCTGAATTATGTGGATGTATGTATGCCACACATTAATTAATGCAACCATGAGATACTCGCCTCAGTCAGCGTTGAGTTTGTCAAACAAGACTCGCTCAACGATTCAGGGCTGTTACGAATATAAGGTGAGATAATTATCTTACAGGCTCCGGTTGACTGAGGCAAGCAGTATACCACAAGTCCGTAGTCAGAGCAGGTGATGCAGTGCCGATGCATGTCATGCGCTTGATGGTAAGGAGGTGAGCTTTCAATTCTTTCTTATTCGAATCTCAGACCGCAACTTGTAGCCATAGCGCAAGCTTAGATTGGATAATAGCAAGGCAGGCACGTTACCCTCTTTATGCATGATATTACTAATGGTTTAGTTGAGTTCATCTTGATATCTCTTTATTGTCCTAGTCTTATCTTTGGTGATATTATTCGACCACGGAAAATGTTACTTCTAGATTGCAGCTGTGTTGCATTATTGACTCGCATGAAGTATATGTAATCTGGAATGAAACATGCGGTGAAGCCAGAACAAGCGTGTTAGACTATAACAACCTGGAAGTGTTGTGCGATGGTATTCATTCGCTTAATGTATAAATAATTATATACTTACATTGTGCATCAAAGACTCTACAGTAGTATGCTTCTGATCGCCGATCTGCATGTGGCATTCTGGATCGGCGTAGCTAGACTGTGACTGTAGAATGTCAGTCAGCCCGGGTATACCTCTTACTTCGTTTTCGACGAGCCCAACCATTGTCAACCGAATAAAACATAACAACTTGGATGCTAGAGTTGAAGATTGAACCAAAAAATTGCAAACGATTATTCAAGTAGCGGTCCCTTTACTCCAATCGTCAGGTCTCATTACAACCATCCTTCCTTGAATCCATTCGGCATCTCGATGGAATTGGCTCATATGACTCTCTACTTGAAACTAAAAGTAATCAAGTATGCATGCAAGATGGACACATTCGGAAAAAAAGGCCAGGAAAAGTGAATATTACAAATTAATCAGTCAAGACATGCATAACACACAGAACTACATATGCTGAAGAGTATAATTTACTGAATATCCAAATAAGGCGTGAGTCGCAGCGTCTCAAGTTCGCCATTGCTAATATATCTTCCAGACAAATACGAAGCAAGGAGATTGGTATTGGACGTTGATTTCAATGCAAGACACCCAGAAGAGCGACCAGACTGACAAAATGACGACTTTTTGCGACCACGCACCTGTTCTCAACATGCGAGTAACCGATGTTGTTGAACTGAATCAACACCGGCCACATGGAAAGTGACTAGGATATTTTTGAGAATAGTTCCGTTTGTGTATCTGTGTTACTCGATTCCATTGCCGACTGAATATGGCTAGGAGGAAAAGAAAAGCGCCCGAATCATTTGTCATTTCTCGGCCTTCTGAAGAAATTTAATGCGAGAATTCGCTTGAAGCAGAAAAGTGGAGTGAGATAATCCAGATTGAAATCTCGGGCGATCTCCGGTAGATTGGCATCGATGCATGTCGTCCGTGACAGCTGCAGAGATTCTGGAGAGACATTCAGATCGAGCGAGATTCCGGTTTATTGAATGATGTTAGTGGAATATCACTTGCCACTACTTAAATCTAATTTTTTTTTTATTAAACGCGTTTACCTGGTTATTATTCTGAGATTTACTTTGAAGCTACTGCAGGAAGCGTCCCCGGTGGGCGTCACCGCCCCCATTGATCTCCCACATATATCTAGCTAGGACAGTGGAAACCTGAAGGGGAAGATGAGTCTGTGGCTTCTTTTCATGGTAATTGTAGCCTATGATATCCCTGTTCCTTATGCTGATAAGCTGAGCGATAACTCCTGTAAATGAGATTCATTGTGTCAATGCATCTACAGCTGAATAAGTCTGACATTACAAAGTTGGCTGACCGACATCTCCCGAATTGCCGCATCGACAAAGAGAGTGATTGCTTGATGAAGATCCTTTTTGTGTTTTCCCTTCGTTTGTGCGGACCATTTTCAGCTGCTTCCAGGTTTGCTGCGTAGGGCCAACAGCAAACAAGAACTGATCAATTGAGCCATAGTCAGGCTTTCCCGTACTCCGTACACACGAGTAGGTCGCATCAAGAAAAAGAAAGGAGGATAGAAATGTCGAAATACCTTCTCGTTTGCTGAGAGAGGATGAGATGATAGTTGCGCCACAAATACATATTTGGGGTCTGAGCCTACGTATGTGAAGGGCTTCCGGCTTCCGAACGAGGGCGATATGAGTGACCAACTTACAATTCAACCAGACCCCTGGTAGGCAGTCCTGATCCTGGATCAGCGAATGCTCGAGTAATTCATGGTTAGTATGTTCCTGAAGCGCTATGGTCTGAAGTCTCAAATGACTTGGATCGTTTCTGACGGCGAAAGACGGCACGGGAAGTGGAGCCGGCCGTGTGTTATTGGATGCTAAGGCCTCCTCTCTTGGAGTTCGTCGCTTTCGTTGCCTCTTCCTTCCACTGTTCCCAGTTCTTAATGCCATTTCTTTGCGGCGCAGGACTCCGCAGGAGAGGGCTGACATCCTACTACATTAGGCTAACTAACTACTGAGTTGGCAGATTGGGTCACAGTCGTAAACGAGGAAGAAGGGGGACTGGGCAGCGGACATGCTGAAGCGTTATATCATGGTTTGTATTAATCTGCTAATGAACGTGTGGCTCCATGCCTGGGAGACTAAGAAGTTTTATAAAGGGTGAAGCTTCGCCTGTGATTATAACTTTCTGATATTTCTACACTTCGCCTCACGGTTCGCACCCCAATCTATCAGTTGAACTCGAGACAAGTCAGGTCTACGTACCTTCGCTCAATCTGTCCCGCAATCCGGTTGATGCTATCGAAAATCTCTTCCGTCACACTTGGACAACAAGAAGGTAAGAACTTTCTGAGCCTCTGCGACGGTGCAAACAATGTTGTGCCCAATAAGCCCCGGGCTAGGATTGACTGGGTTAGCAGCCACCGGAAAAGCGTCCCGAGCCGCTTCAAAACAGTTTACCCTAAGATCGATCTTCTGTCGACACAGCATTTACAGTACAGTAGTGTACGACTGTATCTAGATATTTTGTGAAGTTAGTGTATCGACACAAACAGTCCTCGGAGATTACAAGCGAGAGAAAAGCCCGTCATGCCCGAGCCGACTCAAAATCGCCCATCTGCGACGACTCCGGTGGGCCCCAACCCGCCTTCTTCCTCCTCTCCACCTCAGATTCCCGATCTGGAAGCAATGAGACAGAGATGGGACGAAAACCTAGAAGCGGATTTTGCAGAAATTAAAGAGATACTTCGTGAGTGTACGATGCTACATACCGCCCAATACTGAAAATTTTCTCACATCCCGTTCGAGCAACATACAGGTCGAGATAGAGATGCGCACTCACAGCAACAGAGCGCCAATGACGCACACACCCAATGACATCCCCGTCTTTAGTCCTTGACTACAATTTATCATCGAATATGGCATGATGTTTTTGGCAGAGACCTGAAGTTGTTATCAGACCATAAGTGACCTTTTGCTGAACTTGGCTAGTGGGCAGATTGCGCCACAGCTTACAATGCTGCAACCTCGGACGAGGCGAAAGGGTTAGATATGACTCTGCAGACACTTCGGATCCTCTAGAACTAGCAGGAGATTATGATCAGGATAGAAGGGCACAGCTTATCTTTTCCTCTTCACCGTCGCTTGATTTGCGGCTATCTGGGAATGAGGCCAGTCGAATTCATTCGGCCTGCTCGTCGATTTTGACTTCTTTCTTCCTATACATTCAGGCAATATGCTTATCGCTCGACCACTACGTCACCCCTTATGCTGTTAGCTTCGTGGACCCAGGGTCTATGTCTAAAGAAGTGCTGTTGGATTTTCCGGGGTGTCTTGGGATTTTGTCCTTTTTCTTAATTCCAGAAACGCTGAGGTAATCGGTAGTGCGCTCAGAAGAACCTTCATTCAAAATATCAGTCTTCGGCTCGTCTTACACAACTGTTGATGATGTAGTAGCGAAAAGAATATCAATATCTGTCTGACCGTTGCAATAAACACTAATTAGTTTACGTACTCGAGTAATTGGCGTATGGGACTACTGATAAGTGAGCATATGCAATGCTGACTGTGACCTACTAAGAAAACAATAAAAACTGGTGTGCTATGCATAGTCAAGATGTGCATCTGTCATGTTCCGGCGTAAGGGCCTATAATGTGACTCGACGAGTATTTTCTATGTAACCAATCCTATGAGCCCTGACCCTCCCATTTATAATCTTTCGTCGTCAGAATTCCAGGCTATTGAGCAGAATCAAGGCAGATATATGGACTTACATTATATTTCACAAATTATTCTTCTACACAGCTTTATAGAATGGGCTTAGGCCTCGGAGTTCATGTCTGAAGTACTCGGCAAGGAGTGCTGCTAGCAACATCCTAATGTATATCGTGATCTCCAGAATAAGGGGTAAAAATCTCTGCATACTGTAAGAACGAAGTAAATTTAGACAGACTCCGAGAGTCCCAAAGAAATTTGCTTTCTCAAGACAGCCTTTGCCTGGGCCAATACATTGTTAACGGATATATGCCCCTCGTTCAGCACAAACGATTGAAACTTCCAGGCCTACACGTTTCCGTTTTAAACTGCTATCCAGTATAAGTTCTGCATCCCAATTGGTAAAACAAGCGGGTAGACGATTGCATACAAGTCGGTATATCACATGCATTGATTGTTGTTGTACATTTTCCAGTTATGTCAATCACTGACATGCGAGAAGCTGTTGAACTTGACCATCAATCGCATTGATGATGGTGTGGGTACATATATTGATAGTATTGATCTCTGCTTTATCTATATTGTAATCAAACTGAATCAAACTGCTGAAAATTCGGACAAATATGGAAGAATAATTACAGGCCAAGGCAAACAATTATTCCGCCTTCAGCACACGGGCAGGTACAGCAGCTAGAACAACCAATGAGAATCCTCGATAATAAGACGTCGAGTTTGTACTTGCTATTTACGTTGGTAGTACTTCTCTTTACGGAGTACTTCTCTGCAGTATAGTCTTGACTACCTTCCTTATTGGGGAGTTACAGGGGTAATCGTCGTGCTATTTTAGTGCATGCGGTAGCTTCGGATTGACGCTTCAGTGCTTGTAATGATTTTGTGTGATATAGATACGATTCTGCAGATTATTGTAGATGAAAGTATCTTTTTCATCGAGGCAATTGACCAGCGAGTTCTTTCTTGTGTTAACTTGAAAGATCAGTTCCCAAGAATCTCAATTCAATACAGTTCTAATATCGAACGGCGCCCTGGAAAGATTGAAACGTCGGGAATTCCAGGGTTAGAGACGATCACGTTCATAGCATCTTGTTCTGATCTTAGTGGGGGACAGAGAGCCGAGTCTCGAGGAGTCTTCGTTCCATGACTCTGTCCAGGCTGCTGAAGGGCAAAGTGTGATTGACATCCGACTCCTTTCCGGAGAATCAAACATCGGATAGTATTCGTCGATCGACATGTACAAAGTCATTTGTATGGCATCTGAAAGAACTGAACATCCCTCGTCGCAAACAAGTCTCCCAACGTCCCTGGTATATGTAGACGAGATGTATACTTTCCCACATGTTCGGATTCCCGGTTTTGCGTCGTCATAGTCACAATCCCTCTGCTCCAAGTTGCGGTGACTGCACACTGACAGCCCCCAATCAGAGGACAAACGTCAGTGGATTCTCTGCAAGGGTGGATAACAGTACTCCGTCCACCCAATGACCAGTGGTGTGGAGCTGCAATGCAAGTCACTGAAAAATGATATGTCATTTTTTGTATTAATCTAGATACCGCTTTGACACCATTTTTCTTGTCGAAACCGAGTACTCCAGTGACAATTAAAGCAGTTGCAGTGCATAAGGCTAGGGAAACAGACAGGAGATTTAGTGGGGGACAGGCAGAATGCAGCCAATACGGGGCATGCGCTGTGTAATTTCTATGAGCCATGTGCAAACGGAGTATTATACTGCAGCATCAACTGCTATCACCAAGAAAAACGTACATGAGTAGTGATGGGCACTGTTGTCATCTCCCCTCACTTGAGTCGGTAGGGTCTCGGATATTAAGGGTGAAAGGAAGGGTTTTGGTCTATTTTCTCAGCACTTCCCCGCCCCTGATCGGCTGATATTCATTGCGAGTGAATAAAAGATATACATATAGGTGTACTTGACTTCGGCTTTAGAAAAATTAATGAGCATCTACTATAACTGTCATTGTCGGTTCCTGTGTGTATGTGTACACCCCTAGTCGCTTTTCAAGGACCTGCTGGGAAATCTACCGAGTTTCACCCAGCAATTAAAAATGGACGTTGTATCAATTGGACGGTTTATGCTTTACAGCCTCAGCCTCTTCTTCATTTATAAAATCCTTGCCCAGTTCAAACACATCACACGGCCGCCGCTGCCACCGGGACCCAAGGGCAAGTTCCTGGTTGGCAATTTAGGCGATCTACCTCCTCCCGGGCAGCAAGAGTGGAAGCATTGGTTGCGACACAAAGATGCATACGGTATGTTAGCAATCGAGACGAGGCTAGTCGATCCATTGAAATCTTATACTTTCGATAGGTGGCATCAGTTCCGTCACAATCATGGGACAGACTTTGGTCATTGTCCATGATGTTCGCTTGGCGTTCGAATTGCTAGAAAAGCGCTCGGTGAAACATTCCTCTCGGCCAAGGCAGGTCTTTGCTGGTGAAATGTGAGCTTCCCTTTTGTCTTTATATTGAGAATGATTATTAGATGAAAGGAAAAACTAAGGGTGACTTCTTTCCTTTCGCTGTAGATTGGGCTGGGAAAATTCACTTGGGCTTTCACCGTACAACAATCGATTCCGAGCTCTTCGAAAGAATATGTCCAAAGTGATAGGTTCAGTGACTGCGTCCGCACGCTTCAACCCTCTTCAAGAAAGAGAGGCCGGTCATTTCCTGCTTCATATCTTGGATGATCCGGCTCATCTCACCGAGCATATCCGAAAGTATATCTCTCTTCGAGTCATTGACTGCGAGTTGAAGTCACTAACACCACTGTCCAAATATAGGGAGGCCGGCTCCGTTATCCTTAAGATTGCCTATGGATACACGACAGAACCACATGGTAGGGATCCGTTGGTAGAATTGGCTGGTCACGCCATGGATCAATTTGCGCGGGCTGCCGTTCCTGGTACATGGATAGTTGATATGCTCCCGTTCCGTATGATCCCAATCTTCCGGAATAATAAAGCCAGGCATTGACATCCGATACAGTAAAGCACTTGCCGGATTGGTTCCCTGGAGCTAGATTCAAAAAGATTGGTCGCTTGTGGGGATCCACGTTGTCCGAGCTCACCGAAAGACCGTATGCTTTCGTTAAGCACCAGATGGCGAACGGTGTCAATGACCCATCTTTTCTCTCGGATTTGCTTCAGCAACCAATTGCAAACGCGGATGATTTGTTCACTGTGAAATGTTCCGCCATGTCCTTGTTCACAGCTGGTGCAGATACTGTAAGCATCCTTTGCTGATTTGAGTATGAAATGAAGCTAATCTATATAGACTGTTTCGTCATTGTCATGTTTCTTCTTGGCCATGATTCTATTTCCAGAGGTCCAACAGAAAGCGCAAGAAGAGATTGACCGTGTTGTTGGCGCTGGTCGTCTACCTGAAATTGCAGACAGGCCGAATCTTCCGTATTTGGATGCAATGGTGAAAGAGGTGCTTCGTTGGCATCCTGTGGCACCAATGTGTTTGCCGCATATGACAACCGAAGACGATACTTGTGAAGGTTACTTCATCCCAAAGGGATCATACATCATGCCTAACGTTTGGTGAGTCAACTTGTGTCAACGCAATCTATTCGAACGTGGACTATGATGCTGACTTGCACTTAGGTTCTTTACGCATGATCCAGCTGTCTATAAAAACCCGATGCAGTTCGAACCAGAACGTTTCCTGGCCACCGAGAGACATGTTCCCGAACCTGACCCGCATACACTAGTCTTTGGTTTCGGACGCCGGGTTTGTCCTGGCCGTTTGCTTGCCGACACTGCCCTATTCGTCAACATAGCGCAGGCTCTATCCGTCTTCAACATAGGAAAAGCCACTGAAGATGGTCAGGAGACTGAGCCAGTGGTAGATTTCCTGCCTGGTGTTGTAAGCCACCCGGCGCCCTTCAAAGCTTCAATAAGGCCACGATCGCCGCATCACGAAGATCTCATTAGGGGTATCGAACAAGCACACCCTTGGCAGCAGAGCGATGCCAAGTTAATGCAAAATGTTAAATTTTAGAAGGATAACGATTATAACGATTATACTATGGTGTCAATGAATTTATTTTGAGATGTAATTTCAGCGAACAAGTAATACTCAAAGAGAGAATACAAACCAATACAGATTACTGTAATAGTTGATTAGTCAAATTTGATATTCATCTACTTCGGGGTATCCAAGGCAGGGTGTTGCATTCCATCTGAAATAACAAACGATGTCCCTGTAAATGATCGGAGTCAAGTTCTATACATAACAATTATGAGCTATTTTACCAGGTTCAGTTCCACTCCATGTCCACTGACGTCGGACAATGTGATACGTATTTTCTCAACGTCGAGGCATCTAACGCGAAATCCTCCTATTCTTCAGTCTCCAATCCGCTAAAAGACAAGCGAGAGCAAGCCATGCGTGTGAGGTTGTCAATTCCCGCAGCCAATGTCTACCATCGACCTTGATCCACTTTCGGGGAGTATTTTAGAAAGTTGGTGATCTACGAAGCTATGACACATATGCTATACAGTTTATGCAATAATTGGATGGTAGCTAGATAGGTTATATACTGCACTAAACGTGATTTTCAGACTCAAACGCGTGAAGGCGTCGGGAGGAGCCTTATAACCTATCAAAGCGTGGGAATTGTAAACCCCTTGCGCCGGATACACCACGCATCACTTGGTGATGTTGACGCCACAACCGGACGAGAGTGCCTTGCGTCAAATAAAATATGACATATCTTCTACCTACTTAGATATCAATGCTTAATGATTAAAGGAGCACAGCGCCCTTGGACCGTCCAATTGGCTGCTAGGAATCCGATCTCGTATCTTGTTGGGTAGGTTACGGTTTGATTAACCAACCCTAATTCGAATAGCAAGACGGAGCCTCAGGATACATCATCTGTGCGTGTGAAATCCGGACAAGATGCATAAATGGAAAAAAAAAAAGAAAATGCCTCCTTACAGTGATGTTCGCTTTCCCCCTCCTTAAGTATTTAGAAAGACTAAAGCCCCCCAAACGACAGGCATATAAGAGTGATTAGAATGTTTATCAACTAATCAATATTGCAAGTGCAATTATTGCATTTCGACAATCAGCCCATCTTGGGTAAGAGTGAATCATCTGCTCAAAGGTCAAAAATCCCATCAAGACGCCAAGATGAAAGCTGTCCTCTCGATATTGGCGGTATTTTCACTAGCAATCCTCACTTGTGCCAGTTTGCTAGACGAGTTGCCGAATTGTGCGGTGAGTCCCTCATTCAGTTTATGCAATCACACTAAGGTTTCTTCATTGTCTAACATATACACATAGGTAACTTGCTTCGAAGACTCGCTTCCGCTCTCTCACTGTTCGTCCCAGGACTTGAGCTGTCTTTGTGCAGACACGGCATTTCAAGGTGCAGTGCAGTCATGTGTTGGGAACGGCACCTGCACACCGAAGGAAATGCTCAGTAAGATGATCTCCGCGCCTGAATATTTATAATCTATAATTAAGTTGTGACATCGATCTAATGTTGTGTACAGCAACCACTAATGCCACCTACGCGGCTTGCGAGAAACCATCTCATGACATCGGCCCTGTGATCGTTGGTATCCCAGCCGCCTTTGGGACTCTGACGATAATCCTCGTCTTACTTCGGATCTACGCCCGCATATTCATCAACAAATTCTTCGCTTGGGACGACAGATTCATAATACTGGCCTTGGTACCTATCCTCTCCTAGCCTTCGTCATCTTCAATAGCCTTCGCTGACATTTGTGAAATAGGTCTTTGCTTTGCCCTTGAATTTCCTTCTTTTTCCGAGTACGTATTATCCTGGAAGAAAAGTTGAGATGTCTAGATTAATGGACTTTTACAGTGGCCAGAAATGGGATGGGCAAGGATATATGGACCATACCCTTCCAAAACTTGACGCAAACACTAAAGGCGAGTACCGATTCTTTCTGCAACTGAGCCATTGATTCTCTGCGGCGCTTCATCTCTGACGCTTCAAGTATCAGGATCTTTACTTTGCGGAGGTTTTCTATATGATTTCGGAGATGTTTACTCAGCTGTCTATTCTCTTCTTCTATCTCCGTGTTTTCGACTCAACCTTATTCCGCAAGTGCGCCATTGGTATATCGGTTTTTGTGGTCTGCTTCGGAGTCGCAAATACATTTTCCATGATATTCCAATGCACGCCGATATCCTTCTTCTGGAATGGTTGGACTGGTGAATATGCCGGCAAGTGTATCAATATTAACGCCTTCTCGTGGATCCGTGCCGCGATTGAAATCATCATTGACTTGGCCATCATTTCTCTACCAATTCCTCTCCTTCTGGGCCTGAAATTGAAGTGGCACAAGAAATTGCAGATTTTGTCTATGTTTTCCATTGGTTTTCTGTGAGTAGCCTTCCCGTGACCAATTTGTCAGACTTTGGTCACACCAAGAGTCAAGACTAATGATCATGCAACAGTATTACACTCGTCAGCATCTTACGACTTGAGTCCTTAGTACGATTTTCCAAATCTACTAATATCACCTGTAAGTCATCGGTTCCAAACTCTACATCTGGAAACTTTTGATTCTTCTTGCTAATATCATCGAAAGATGAAAATGCTCCCGCAGTCTACTGGTCAGTCCTTGAATGTGATATCGCTATTGTCTGCGCTTGCATGCCAGCACTTCGTATCATTCTAGGAGCTATCTTCCCAAAGTACTTTGGCAGCAACTTTCACTCAGTCACTGGAGAATCGCGTCGAACAACACGTCATGAGCAACAACCCGTGCCCAAATCAGACCCAGAAGCTGATCCTATCACAAAGACGATAGCCTCGTGGGCTATTGGTCCAGATGATCGCAGCCGGACTCCGTCCCCGGTAGAAATGAACAACATCGAGCCTGAGGAGAACAAACATTAAGAAGACTCTTCTTGGGAATTTCAATCACCTCAGGATGAAGATTGTGTGAGCACATTCAAAAATCTGTTCGATTAAAAACCCACATACCCTGAAATTCATATCTCATCGTTCTGTTCTCTGTCCTCTCCTATGATCGTTCGGAAGTACATCATCCGTCAACATGCATTTTGTCCTAAGTTTATTATACCATCTTGTCCTGGTATTGTGCAAAAGGGGTCTCTCTCGAAATGGGATTATTCTTTCTTTCTCCTTCTTTCTTGAAATGAAACCACTCTTGCCAAGGCACACGAGCTTAGGTTTTATTGACGAAGGTTTACTTGTCTACCAAATAAAGATATGAAATGTTTCAATACTAGGCACGGAACAGATTTCCCGATATTTTATAAATATTGTGCAGAAGTGGTTCTCGATGGGATGAAATATCGAGACGGCACCCGATGAGAGAATAGTATCAGAATATACTTGGGTAATAGTGATATGATCAACCTACTATGCCATTTATGACATTTAGAGATTGATGAAAATGTAGCAATATTCAGCTTAAGCCCGATCAATGTCATTTTTGGTATGTCGACTGATCAATGATCTGTCCGTCACTGACTCCAGCGAGCCCGTTGACTCAGTACCACAGTCAAAAGCATGCAATGCTTCGATAGCTGAGCTACCAGCACGGTCCATCTCTTGGAAGGTGAACCCATTCGCATGACATTCCCCTGCGTAACAGAATGTAAAGCTTCGAGAGCCGTTCTCAATATTTTTCAAGACAACCGTGTACGGCAATTGAGAATCAATAGCCACACCTTGAATAGGGTTGTTGATGTATCCAATTAGGTTGCAATGATTATCAAAGATATTGACAACTGTCCATTCTTCAACATAGTCATAGCCATCGTCACTAGTTACAGGATTGCCCTCAATATTGAGATTGCATGTACCTAGTCCAGTACCCAGACACCAACTTGCTTGGGCGAACCGGAGGAGATTTGCCAGAGAGAAGATGACGAAAGACTGGATTCTGGGTTTCATTTCCTGAGTTCACGAATGTCAAAGTATTGTTTGATTTGTACCACGGCAGTATAGATTCAAGTGAATTTGTAAGAAAGCTAGGTGTGATGACTGCAGATTATATGTGATAGATAGCTTATGAAATTAAGGAGAGTTGCCGCGTTGATATGTATCTCAAGCAAAACTTAGGTGGACAATTTTTGGGCATGATCCCCATCTATTATCGGCTGGTGTCTCTATATAGTTCATATAGAGGGAATTATTCCTGTGAAACAATCAAAAACGATGAAAGGAACTTTTAATCTGTATTTACACAGAAAACAATACTTGCACTTTTGAAGCTCAAGCTAGAGTTTCGTTTTTTATTGGAACAATATCAATATCTAGGATGTTGAATGACCTTAAAGTTGAAACATAATACAAGGCTCAAAGAGAGTTTGCAAATCATTGAGATTGGTTTAAAACAGACGGCGGAGAAATTAACAAAGCTAGTCAGAGTGAAGCAATTAGTACCACCTATCAACGGGAGAAAGCTGAGCTTAAAGTCAAGGCTACGATGTGTATATCTGCATAGTCTCGACGGAATGAGATTATTGATCACGAAAAAGAATCATTCGAAGAATCATGTCTGAAAATATTAAGAAGAAGGATGTTGGCTGGCGTTCCTGACAAAAGAACTTCTAGTCATCAATGTCTCGATCTCACTGCTCGGTGGATGCAAGAGAATCTTTGGCCCGACATGGTTGGGTATGAGATACGGCCATAATTTTCTTTCACTCGCTCTTCCATCATTCTGAGTTCTATGACGGATGTTACACAATGAGATGCCGAGATAAACTAAGGCTATGGATCTATGCTCGGGGAAAAAAGCTTGAAATTTACCAGCGGTATTAGTCAGTAAATGGATGACACTTTTACCAAAAAGGTAATCAATATAAGAAATCGACACTTGCGATTCTTTGTCTGATCGGAGTCACCTTGACCCTCAAAAAGCCATTTTTTTTGTGAATAAGCACAAAGTAGCTGTGGAAGAAAGATGTCGTTGTAGTGGTCATTCTTCGCTGTCAAAGATAAAAATTATATCCGTGGTACAGGGTTTGAATTTCTTGAGCTAAGCCTTATTGAACACTATCAAGTTTTACTTTGCGGCGTTGGCCGCTCTTTTTGTAATCTCGTCGCTGACAATCTTTCTAAGATTTTCGACGATTGAGATCTCATTGACAACCTCATTCTCAGTCCAGAGGACTTGTTGTGCAACTGCTTGCCATATCATTGCCTCGGTACCTGGTATGACATACCACCCGTTGTTCTCAGCGTAGTCGTACAGAGAAGTTCTGATGTTGGGGTGGTAACACATTTCTAATAAAAGCCCTTTCTCCGCCGCACTTTGTCGCCCAAGAAGCTCTCTGGTAATGGCAGATGATAATTTCTCGCCCTCTGTTTGTGGAGGAAAGTCAGGAATAGCGCTGACAACGTAATATGGAGCAGGAAGTGTTGTCGCTTCTTCAAGAGAATGCAGTGCCCGTAATCTTCCGTTGAATTTAGGACCTGAAGTTGTGGACGCATCGCGATTGAACCATTCTATAAGTTCATCTGTCTCGCTTTTCAACCGACTGACCAAATATATCTCCGAAACACCCATAAGATAGTGCAGAGCGTATATGGCACTTCGAGAAGCACCACCTCCCCCAACCACCAGGGCAGGTTTATTCTTAGCGTCCGGAGATACTAAAGACGATGGAACAGTGCTGAAAGATCTACTAATACCAATTGTATCCGTGTTGGTGCCGATGCGCCTTGGCTTGCCGGTGGTCTTGTCTCGGCGTAGGAAAACGGTATTGATTGCTCCTATCACTTTTCCTGAAGATGTGACTTCATCCACATGGGACATGAACGTGACTTTGTGTGGCATAGTCACAGCGGCACCAATGCAATTTTCTGCAGGATCGTCCAGGATTTTCAGCAAATCACTCGGCTCTTTTGACTCCAACAGATAGTATTGCCATGGTAGATTCTTGCCGTTGAACAGGTAGTTCTGGACTAAGGGCGCCATTGAGTGATGGATGGGGTATCCCAGAAGAGGGATTCTCGTTTTCGTGTCTCGCGTTGCTGAATCGCTGAAATACGAGGCGCCATGTTCGTAAGACTCACGAAGAGCGGTGGTGAGATCAGAAGCCATTTTCGCGATTTCTGGGACTTTCGTGGTGGTGACGTTCGGTCGCGCTTATATGCCCACCGGATGAATAGAAGATTGGACAGAAAGTATGAAGATGCTGCACCGGCAGGTTCTCTTTTTTTTCTCTACTATCTTCTGGTGCTTCGAAATATACATGCACAGCGCCAAGTTATGAAATGAGAAGCTTTCCTTTCCGTTTTCCTCCGTCACGCGCTTAAACTGCGGGATGAAAGGTTCCCCGCCGGCTGAGTGTTTCGCCGTGCCAAGACTCGTCCTATCAATCTGAGCATAGTATGATAGTAGAGAAACCCCCTATAAAAAAGTACTTCACAGATGGATCTCATTATGTTAGACTAGCATGGTGCCGACTCCTCTAATTAGAGACGCCTGGATTTATCCTTGCTGTTTCTTATCGAGCGTATCTGCCTAAGAATCTTCATGCATAGGAAGGTTCGGCTGCAAACAAGGTCGTCTGCCAAACATGCGTACGATCAGATACTTAAGTATTTATCATTTGTTGAAAGTATGCGAGTCTATATATGTAGTACTATAAAGTAACCCTTCACTTAGCAGCTCGAAAGGTAGATAGATACCTGAGCCCCGTCAACAAGTCTCACCGGACCGGCCTCGAGGCTTCGGGAGGCCTGCTCCGACGATAACTGCGGACAAGGGAATGGCTTTTCCCGAACAAAATTCCCCAATTCGTTTCGACATGCGACGGGCGCTCTCTGCCATGACTGGCTATTAGTATTTTATTTCCATTTACGTTCCTGTCATAAGTAGATCATTTCGCCCACTGATAATTCACGATCTGCCACCAACTCATTCTCGAAGCATTTGCACAGCGTCATTTGAGCCTTATACCTGTTAGACAGCGTTGACTCGTATCTTTATTCGTTTACATTATAGCCGCTTATAACGTGTGGTCGCATTTCGCCGGTCAGACAAGAATAGTATTGAAGAACACACAGAAACATCCATACGATGCAGTGTGCCCCAGCGATATCAACCATGTCCCTCGGGCGCGCCTGGGTGCACGACATGCCGGTAAAGCTCCAACAAGCCGCCGAAGCCGGTTTCGAAGGAATCGAACTGTTTTACGAAGACTTGGAATACTTTGCAAAGTCGTATGGAGTCAACAGAACGCATGAGGAGAATTTAATAGACGCAGCAGCGGAGATCCGTCGCTTATGTGATCTCTATCGATTGACTATCATCAACCTACAACCTTTCGGCTTTTATGGCGGGCTTTTAGATCGCAAAGAACACAATCGCAGAATTCAAGAGATTAAATTCTGGTTTAGGCTGGTCAAAATACTAGGAACCGACCTGATCCATATACCCTCGAACTTCCTACCGAAGCAGGAATTATCAGACGACATACAACTTCTTGTCCGTGACCTAACAGAACTCGCCGATCTGGGTCTGCAGGAAAGACCCCCTGTGAGATTTGCTTTCGAGAGCCTTTGTTGGGGAACTTATGTTGATACTTGGGAACAATCATGGGAAGTGGTCGAAAGAGTGAATAGAATCAATTTTGGATGTTGCCTCGACACCTTCAATATCGCCGGCCGGATATGGGCCGACCCAGCAAGCCCATCGGGGAAAACTCCGAATGCAGACGCAGTCCTCAGGGCTTCCCTTAATCGAATGCGTGCGACTATTGATATTAAGAGAGTGTTCTTTATTCAGCTAGTTGACGCTGAGCGCATGGAGACGCCGTTAGTTGAAGGACACCCGTGGCATGTGGAAAGCCAGCCACCCAGAATGTCGTGGAGCCGCAATGCAAGGCTCTTTGCCTACGAAACCGACAGAGGCGGCTATCTTCCCGTTGCTGAAATTGCGAGGACCATCCTGAGAGACCTTGGGTATAAAGGATGGGTGTCCATGGAGCTATTCTCTAGAACAATGGCCGACCCCGACCCTTCGGTTCCCGCTGACCACGCAAAGAGGGGGATCGCTTCGTGGGAAAAGCTAAGGGCGGATATTCTCGATTCCGATGGACCTTCTCATCAACTCGCAGGACGTCTTTGAGGACTTTACTCCAACAATAGTCTAGGTACCAATATCATCAGCGTCCTATTAATTCAAGAGCCACCCTGAGTGCCCTGGAAAGCCATAGAGTCAAAGTTAAGGTCATTGCTAAGAAAGCCAAGATTCTGAGCAAAATCAGCGATTTCGCCATCATATCTAATTTCTGTCTTAGTGAACGTAATACATGATGTTTGGGGGAATTTGTTGATGTAATACCTCCTTGGCAAGACCATTGCTGCAATGTCTTCAAAAATGATATCTAGATCATCTCGTTCGACAGTAGTATCTTCGGGAGGCAGATTGGTGGTCAAATTTCTGTCACTCACGGGAGTCTGTGGCTTATGTTCACATTAGCGACAAAAAAGCGTAAGAGTAGTGACATTGATTGTTTCGCAAGAGGTACTCACATAAACTCGGTCATCGGACATAACGGTTTGGCCACCTATCATCGATGGTGACACAGTGGAGGGATGGCCAGAGTGTATCGTTGCAACGTTACTTGTTTCTGAAACCATCCCTAGTGGGTGGTAATTGTATGTTCTTGAGCGCTCAGAATTGTATATTTCCTGGAAATTGCCAAACAGCCGAGAGAAGCGCGACCGAACAGCCGGGCTTATGTCTAGCGGGGCCAACGTATAGGATAAATCGACCGAAGACTTCAGTTGATATACAAATAGAATCAAGAGCGGATTTCGATATAATGCATGATCAGGGTCCAAAGCTTGAGCCAGGAGCTCTATACTGGAGCCGAGTGTCTTATCAATTAGTAGTTTATGCTGAAGTCCAGACTTGCCGGCCTCTTCAAGGACGAGTAAAAGAACAAAATTATAAGTAAGATGAAGAACAAATAGAGGTGGGTTTGCTGTCCCGAGCTTCGGAAGTTGGTGATGCTTTCTTAGACTCAAATACCAGTTTTGTAAGTGGGTTATGAGTGCATGCAGCTGTTCCCTGTCAAGCTTACTCTCGCCGCGAGGGGGTATCCTGCTCGCGAGCTCACAAGTCATGTTGAAAGAGCTTATTGTGCGAAACGGTTGTCGGTCAAGATTCATCAGAGAGGGGTCAAGACTTTTAGCAGGCGGAGAAAGCTCCCACTCTTCCAAAGCGTTTTCATCCAGATGACCAATAACTGAATACCAGGTGTGTGGAAAGAATGAGGTTGTCGAAAGATACGCCGATAGTATCTGATCTAAGTAAAAACACCCGTGCAGCGTATGATAGTATCGTTCAGAATTTTGTCGTTCTTCAACGTTGGCATCTATGAGCATGGTGAATGCCTGTAGAAGCAACAGCCTGGACGTATTAAACTTCTCCAGTCCAATATTTAGAAGCGCCAATATGCAAAGGGCTTGAACACTGCCGATAGAAAAAGAGTTCTCGCTCCTCGTTAAGCAAAACCTGACATAGGTTTGAATACTGTTCGGATGGATTGTATCGAACCGGGCGAATTGACCAGACGCGATGGCCGAAGTGTAGCCCACAATCGCCCATAGACAAAGACTGTAATTATCCGAGTCGCGTTCAGCGTTGTTTCCGGTGTCGTCGCGGTAAAGGGCTTTCAGGATCATACGACGCTCGACAATCGGAAACCAACAATGGGTGGTTTGAAAATAAAAATCCACAATCTCTTGGATATTTGGTGGGTAATCCGGAGGTGGCAGGTCCGCGAAATGCTTTAGTCTGTCAAATAGATGTACATCGCCTGGCTGTTGATGGATTATTGTGTCGACATTTCGCAGTTCTGGAAGTTGAACTGTCTCTGATGTCAATCTGCTTCCTATGTTGTTGTCCACCGAGCTCAGCAATTGGTCAAAGTCTTTCGCTAAGTCGGAGGATCGCCAAATATCCGACGCATTGTCCAGATATTCGCTGTCGACAAATCGCCCCGCAATGTTCTCTCTCAAGATCTTGCGTAGCGTATACTCTCCGTTGGGAAGAAACTGCTGGAACAGCCCGAGCAAGGCTTCAATACCTCTGACATAGCCAGTGGGTAGCCCTCTTTTCTTCACAGGAGTTCCGTACGTGCACACCTTTCCAAGATTCTCACACGTTGAGCAAGTGGGCTGGGCGCCATCGCACTTCGACTTTCGCTTGCGGCACTGATCACAGGCTTGGTTGATTCGCTGACGTTTCGAAGAGGGGTCCTGTTCTGACATGGCGTGTCATGATGGTGAGCCGATCCGAAGGAAGGGGCCGAGTCGTATGATGCGAGAGAGGTCTTGTGTTGTCCTTGTTCTTGTCACGATCTGGTTTAGCATGCTCTCATCATTTACCAGCGCCTGCGGAAGATGCGAGGGCAAGCGCACGGAGACCGGGCAATCGCTGGTCCGATACGCGGATCGGATTAATGCTACTCCGGGTGAATGCCCTCGGTAGGCCTTACTCGGAGATGGCAGTGGCTCCCTCCTTCCCCATTTCCTCTCTAGCCTCCTACTCCTTCCCCAGCTTTCCGCTAACGATGGTGTCCTCTCGATGACTACAAGTCATGGACACCGCTTCGCTAGACGGCCCTCTTCGCAGTCCGTTCGACCTATCGCTCTCCAGTTCACGGAAGCGCAGCTTTGATCAGACCCAGTTGTCGCAAGAAAACAATGGTTCCTCGCGCCGATCCACTCCCACGCACATCCATCCACGCGTGGACTTGGAGCGCCATTCCAGACACATAGCGTCCCTTTCCTCGCCCAATAGATCGCCAAGTCTTGAGGACCCCGAGAATCGCTTATACGAGTCGCCGGTATTAGCTAGGCAATATCATGGCGACGAGAGTATCATCCTGGTGGGATTTCCCAGTGCAGGCAAGAAAACGCTGGGTCTCATAGCCTCAGCTGCTCTGCGGAGAGAGTTTGTTGATTTTGATACCGTTTTCACGGCAAGCTCAGGGCTATCGCCTCGAGAATACATCGAGGCGCATGGGGCAACAGCATATCGGAATCTGGAAGACGAGGTAACCAATGAGGTACTTGGCTCGAGGCAGAAAGGTTGCGTTCTTGTCGGATTTTTTGCCATGGCAAGCAACCGCCAACGTCGACTGTTGAAATCATTATCCAACACAAACCCTATCATACACATTCAACGGGATCTCGACACTATAATTAACCGCACGGATTCGGACAAGGATCGGCTCTACCGAACTTATCAGTTGAGTGAAAAGATGCACCGCAGATTTGCCAATTTTGAGTTCTTCAATATATCTCAGCCATTGATGGACGATAAAGCACTTGGGCCCCTCAAATTGAAAGCGACCGAGGGAGAATTTATCCGCTTTCTCAATGGTGTTTTCCCACAATCTGAAGAGCCAAAGGCACTTGCCAATATCTTTTCAAATCCGTATACTTACGCGCTGCAAGTTCCAATGTCATGGTTGGAAGACACACAAGCCGACTATACGGAGCTTGACTCTGGAGCGGACGCAGTAGTCATACTGGTTGAAATTACCCCTGAAAATCAACATGAAATCTTCTCCCAGCTATCGCAAAGAGTTGCAGTATTAAGAAAGTACTGCCGTGTCCCTATTATCATCGATTTGGAGATCTTGATGACGATGAGCTATATGGCTCAAGCTAACTTGTTGGAACTCGTTGTACGACAAGCACCAGACGTTATCGTCGTTTCATTGGACACCAGTGCAGCTTTAGCCAAGCAGTTACAGCTTGCAAAATGCCATTCTAAGATCATTGGGAAGTCTCACCACCCAGGCTCCGTATCTGAATACTGGAACTCGACTACCTTGCCAGCCGTCTTTGACAAAGCAAACTTACTCCATTGTAGTGCCATAAGACTGACTGGGGAGGCTCGTGAGCCTAGCGATAATCTTGGATGTATCAAAGTGATTTTAGAGGTACAGAAATTCAGCGACTTCCCTGTGAGCTGCTACAATACTGGGAAATTTGGACGTTCATCCGTTTGCTTGAACCCTCATTTATCTCCCGTCGTCCTCCGATCGCACGCTACGAGTCATGGGGTCACCCTTGCAGATGCTCAAAAAGCATTATATTGTTCCTTCTGGCGATTCAAAAAATATTTCACAGTTTTTGGACAGAATGTCTCATACAGCTTGACGCCAGCCATGCATAATGCTGCGTCCACTGCATGTGGAATGCCTCATATTTGTGATTACGTGGAAAGCGACCAACTGGCTCGCATTCGCGAGGTTTTCCAACGTGACTCGCAGGGTGGGCTTGCCATTGTATATCCATACAAAACCGAAGTCGTGCAGATGATGGATGAAATGAGTCTCGATGCCAAAGTTATCGGTGCGGTTAACACTGTTGTTATTGAGAGGATTTCGACTGGCCAGGATAGTTCAAGGTTATACCTCAAGGGCTACAATACAGACCATATTGGAATTCGTACATGTATCGAGAAGAATCTCTCACCTGCAAATGCAGTGCGATCGCAGACGAGCGCGCTGATTATCGGCGCCGGCGGCATGGCTCGTGCTGCCATTTATGCCTGTGTCAAAGGGGGCGTCAAGAATATTTGCATCTTCAACCGAACTGAAGCGAATGCCCGTAGACTCACGGAATATTTCACAACGGTTTATCCTGATTTGCGAGTGGCCGTTCTCACTACCCTGACCGCTCCATGGCCTACTGACCTGTGGCAGCCCACAATTGTCGTCTCTTGTATTCCTGCACACAAAGTTGGTGATAATGACGCCCCAGACTTTCTCATCCCGGAACAATGGTTACGTAGTCCGACCGGGGGTGTTTTCGTTGAGGTCAGCCACTGATTCTTTCAACTGCTCCATGCCATATATTGTAAACTCCAAAGTTGCTGACAAACTGTAGTTTGCTTACAAACCTCTCGTCACCCGACTGATTCATGATATGCAAGCTCGAAGGTCTCAAGGATGGATTGTTGCTGATGGTCTCGATGTGCTTGTTGAGCAGGGTATTGCTCAATTCGAATTATTCACGAACAGACCTGCTCCCAGCCACATCATGCGACATACAGTACGAGAACAATACTTCATCGCCCAAAAGGCTCAACGCGATAATGAGTCAGCAGATACGGACTGAACGCCGGGGCTTGTCCATCCTCGAATCGTCTTTTTTTACTCGTCATGTCTACTATTTTTGAGAGGATGTGTGTGTGACGCACAGGATGAATGATTACAACCTGATTGACGGGGTGCCATATACCTTCTTAGTGGTTCTGGCTTGCGAATGCTACGGTTGCTTATCCCGACGACCAATATATTTACTATCATTCAGTCTAAATGGTCTTCCAGTCCACATATTGCTAGTTACATTTGATGAGGTAATTAGGTATCGGCGAACTGCCCGGTGGGTCGATCGGAGTTTCGGCGGGATTTCCAGATACCGGCAAAGCATTTCCCCGGTGGGCGGGGTAGTGACGTTCTCCATTTTATTGCATCAGAACCAATGATTGCGTCCAAGCGCGCACATTGCCCAGCTGGGCAGAAACATGATCCTCGATTGCGGTCTAACACTTTATCGCTGAAGCTAAGAGGAGAAGAAAAAAAAAACCGAATTCACATCCTGCACAGTATCTCTTCAGTCACATGCAATGCCGACCATCTTGATCCTCAACGGTCCCAATCTCAACCTACTCGGGCTTCGAGAACCGCATATATACGGATCAACTACGCTACAAGATGTCGAAAACACCTGTATCGAATTGGGCAAGCAACACAACATTACAGTGGAAGCATTTCAAAGCAATCATGAGGGTCAATTGGTCGATCGCATCCACGAGGCTCGGAATAAGGTAGATTTGATCGTGATCAACCCAGCAGCCTATACGCATACGAGCGTTGCCATCCGAGATGCTCTTCTCGGCGTATCCATACCGTTCATCGAGATTCACATCAGTAACGTTCATGCCAGAGAGCAGTGGCGACATCACAGTTACTTTTCAGACAAAGCTGTTGCCTGCATCGTCGGCTTAGGGACATTTGGGTACGAAGCTGCTATTCAGCATGCGGCGCGGAATCTTCTACCTAAATATACTCCTAAATGATAGGAAGGTGCACCGCGGCTTGGGCGACAGCCATCCACTTTCGGACAGTTCAACGATCCTTTTATTCGCATACAAACAAGGCAATCGTGGAACGGTTATGAATATAAAATTGATTAGTCAATTGGCGAAAAGTGGCAATCGGGATTGTGGATAGTCCAAAAAATTCTTGACGCATCGAATAGCTACATTTTATGATCAGCGGGGTGTTTTTATCTTTAAACGGAAGTTTAGTAGTACAAGCCCCATTTCGAGCACGACCTTGTAAGATCTCGTTTATTGGACTTAATAAAGCTCCCTTTATATCAGTATTATTCTTATGGAGAAAAAAAAAGTCGCCCAGAATTAGGAGCTTGAGTAAATCGTATCCTCAATTTGATCTGGACACGACAGCCCGCCTTGTCTCCGAGCTTCATCCATGACCTTCATCACTGCAATCATTTCATCCCCAGGTAAAATTTCTCCATCCAAGAGAAAACCTCCTACCGCGTCAGCTTCCCTATACGTGCCCTCAATTTCCAGCGAAATGGGATGATTGAATTCTCAAACGCTTCTACCGGCTTGTGTTTTGTGGTCACGGAGAATCATACGATCATTTTCGGGTCGGAACGATGGAGCATCAAGCTGAATCTCTCCACGCGTACCCTGTACACGAATAGAGGGGCCCGCACTATTCTGACTGACTAAATCAGTCGAGACTCGCAGGTTGGTGAGACCAACCGCCTGTCATTCCCATTTTGCGATTTTATCTGGTGCAGTCGTGGGAGGGTAAACAAAATCGACAATGCTTCATCCGCGCCGGTCAAAGAGTTCGATGTCCTCTGAGCTGCAGTCGCCACCGGGGGCTTGCATTGTGGTAAAGGTAAGACGTGATAAAGGGAAAGGGAAATCCACATCAAGCTGTAGATTCCGACTCGTCCATAGATGTCAATATTTCGAAGCGCCTATTTCAAGATAACACATTGAGTTGCGGTTCAGACAGACCTTCCGAAACTCACAGTCAAGCAACACTCCGCCGACCATGCCTTGTCAAGCGTCCTTTGCTTCCCTCGTTTCCAAAACTTGTGTGTACCAAAAATTGTAACAACTCGCCGACAATTCCACGGCGGATCTTACTGATCACGTCTATGGTCATTGGCAGAAATCTTGTCCACGTAGCCTCTATTAGTAAGAGATTTCTTTTTCTGGCCTCGTCGCATAGTGCTCCTGCTTGGTTGGCAGTGTCCGTCAGCGGCTTCTCACACAAAACGTGCTTCCCGGACATAAGTGCCATCATTAAATGCTGATAATGATGAGAATGAGTTGTCGCTATGTATACTACATCAATATTTGAATCGGACACAATTACTCTGTAAGAATCATAGACTACGCATATGGCTGATAACTCGAGTCTTGCAATATACCGGTGTGCCTTCTCCATGCATGACGATGCCGCCGAGACAACATGGTCAATATCTCTATCATTTTGCAATTTTTGAGTATGCAATAGACCTGGGCGAATGCTGTTCCTCTGGTTTCAGAAACAGAGACCATTTATTGCGTCTTGTCACAATTCATCTGGAAGGATTTTTCAACTTATAAACACCCACCGTAAGTTACCCTCATGTAGTTATCACTAACGCTAGAAGTCATTAGTAGCATGAAGAGAACCATCAAAATACATTCCAGGCTTTAGCACTGTACGTAGTACATCCAATAACCAATGCGAGCATCTTCGTGGGATTCGGACTTGATTGTAACCATTAATTGACGGCATTGAAATGGTAGAGTTTGATCAGATAGGTTTGGAATGTCACGTTACATTATTTTTCATTCATTACAAAAGATATGTTGTACTTGTGGACAGAGTGGATAATAGTGAATGTGTGGGTGATTGGTGGAGTCTCTCTTATGAGCCATCATCAGGTTGCTTAGTTACTAGTACAATACAGAATCATTATGGTCACATTGTGAGATAAACTGATTCACAAATATTTTAAAGGTTTTGAAGTACTTCCTATCCTCTAGGAAACGCACATATGTGTAACAACTCTGAAGGTAGGCTGCTACCATTACCTAATATTAACAACTGCACCAACATCTGTATCAAGATATATTCATGACTTTCAACATTTCATGTAACATGACTAACTTGACTGTGCAGATCTAGCTGAGCAAACTTATATATACACATCATTTCTCCATCAATTCTGCCGATTTCAATCACCAAGTTTCTCACCAACTTATTGATTTCATCAAGACCTAATATATGCACCCGGAAAATGACCACCACTGCAACAATGACTGCTTCAACAACAACAAGGACCCATAAGCCTTATCTGGAAGCTCTTCAACGTGACGGATTCGTGGTTGTGCGATCAATTCTCACACCCTCTGAAGTAGCGACTTTGCGTGAAGCAGCAACCGAAGTTACTTTGCGAACACGAAATGGCAAATGGCCGTACCTGCGCTCTGTTCCTAAGCAGTTTCCACCATGGCCAAGCACTCCGCCGCCATCATCCGAGGGTGGTATTTGGGGGGTGCAACACCTGATGCATCCCGATATGCCACATCGTGAAAAGTTTATCAAAACATACTTTTCACCTAAGATTCTCAGTGTCGCGGAAGAGTTATTGGGAGTCTCAGCAAGCAAGAAAGAGGCCACAAGCAATGATGCAACAGATGAAGAATTGCTAGTCATGGAATTATTCAACCTTTTGGTTGCGCCAGAAAACATACCATTTGAGCTACGCTGGCATCGAGATGATATTTCAGAATCCGTAACACCAGAACAAGAGCTCCAGCTACTCCAACAGAAAAGCCCAGATGGCAAACAGTCACACGCACAGTATAATCTGTCGTTATGCCCCGACGCATCACTGATTGTGGTACCGGGCTCGCATCGCCGTGTGCGCACTGATATTGAACGGGCGGCAGATCCTTACGAAGCGACTCTTCCACACCAGCTCATCGTTCGTCTGGAGCCTGGTGACGCGGTCTTCTACGACAGCAATATTTTACACCGTGGTATTTATCAACCTAAAGTCGAGGGAGGTGAGGAAATCCGGCTCACATTGCATGGTAGCCTGGGCTTGAAAGACCGCAGCGGCAATTCAGATAAAGTGCGCGCTACAGCTGTGTTGCAACATGGCATAGGCTTCTGGGTTGATCGGGAGGATGCTTCTTTGGGGGCAGGTGAGCGAGCGGAGAAGATGAGGGCCAACTTGATTAGTCTAGGAAGGGGTGAGAATGTTGGATACTCTCTTCAGGGATAGATAATTGGAGCCGGATCTAGCGGGGTTAGGGTTAGAGCGCATCATGTGATCGGCATTGACTTATTCGTGATATGATTGGGCGAAAGACCGATCACAGAATGGATAGCCCCATTTTCTACACTAAATTTATGTAACGTTACAATTTTTACCCTTTGATTTTTCATAATTCACTTTTACTGCTTGTCAGGTCACTGGACTTGACCGGGTCTGCCTCGATTCGAACAGAACCTTCGAAGTCGAACGTAACAGCTATGTAGAACAACATTTGATGGACTCGCAATTGTGGAGATTCTCCTGTTGTGTCAGCCACATGCTTCTCGCCTTCCATAGCTGGACCTTGTCATGAGTTCAGTGACTATAGACCGAAAGAAGTTGATAAGATATCATCGCCTCAGCCATTGTTCATATGTATTTGATGGTTGTCGATAATTATGGCTTAATCTGCACATGTTCAGATGTTTATGTCACATAGTGGTCTATGCAACGGTTCACTATCGAGAGTGCTGGTCATGGCAGACTCCATGGATGAGTAAGTGACATAACAGCAAAGGCTGCATGGCTCTCCTGATTTCCAAATTGACATATTGTTTCTCAGGCAAATTGGCTCTCTATTGTCCATGGGATTTGAGGGTACTACAATCACACCCCATGTCAAGTCCCTTATTGAAGACTACCGAGTGGGTGCCATATGCCTTCAAGCTAAAAACCTAAAGAGTAAGCCTTTGCAGTCCTGATCATATCTCACAAAGTGCGCAAATTTTATTTCACTCTTCTTTTCTCCTATCGAACCCCGTAACCATGCCGGAGTTGCATGTAGTTGAATCTTTAGATCGAATTTCCTGACACATTTGACAGGCGCTCCACAGGCTATAGAGGTAACATTCTGAACGATGTTAGATCGAGTTCATATGTCTAGATCTCATAGGCTGACATCTTCAACGGCAAAAAGCTTATCGACTCACTCCAGAAAGTTGCATATGACGCTGGATATCCAGAACCACTTCTCATTAGTCTCGACCACGAAAATGGAGGGGTCAACTCAATTTTTGATCCTGATTATATTCATCAGTACCCGTCGGCCATGGGACTAGCTGCCTGTCGATCCCGAGAGTTGACACGCTCCGTATGTCGTGCTGCAGCCAAGGAACTTGCCTGTATAGGGGTCAACTGGCTTGTCGGACCCGTTTTTGATGTGCACTCAGATACAAAGCCACAGCCAATGGGAGTCCGGTGTTTTGGAGAATACCCAGAAATCGTGGCTGAGCAGGCTTTGGAATCAATGCTGGGATATCAGGAGGGTGGACTTTTAACGTGCATCAAACATTTTCCAGGTTTTGGGAATCTTGACTTTGTAGGATCTCCAGCTGATATACCAAATGTCTCTGGTACATTCGATCAGTTGCTGTCAACCTCATTAGTACCGTTTCAAACTGCGATCGACAACGGAGCAGATTCCATCCTGGTCGGGGCTTGCGGAATGCCTGATGTCAATGATGCGCAGATCCCTTACTCTTGCTTATCCCATGCAGTTGTCACTGGCTTATTACGACGCCGCATGGGTTTTGGTGGTGTAATTTTATCAGACTGTCTTGAGATTGAGGCGTTGTATGAAGGCGTTGGGGTTAGCCAGGCTGCGGCAATGGCAATCAATGCTGGTTGCGATGTGATTATGCTATGCCAAAGTCATTCCAACCAGATAGAAGCAATCCAGGGAATTAAGACCGCCATTGGATCAGGACTGCTATCCAAAGGCCATGTTCAAGCTGCTGCAGGTCGTGTACGAAGAATGAAACAGCAGAAACTGTCGTGGGACAACGTTTGGAACCTCGGCGGACTCTCCGCTTTGGACATGATGAAGCCGGCACATAAACTGTTGTCACGGTCGGCATATGATGCTTCTATTACACTGGTAAGAGACTTGGGTCACTGTATTCCTTTAGCAAAAAACAGTGCACCCACTGATGTGCTACTGTTATTAACTCCATTAGTGGAGCCGTTTGCCAAGAGCGAGGAAGAATCGCAGCAAGCTTCGTCCACATCTCCGACAAGCCCATCAAAATTGGTCAATATAGCGAGACATCTCAATCACCGCCAGAAAGGGTATTTAGAGGGTGAGAGTACTTTTCAAGAGTTGGGTGTTGCCCTGGCAAAGAGATGGCGTGGCAAAGTGGTTCACACCTCATATACTGCAAGTGGAATTAGTCCACTCCATGAACGGCTGGTCTCGGAAGCATCAGCAGTAGTCTTGCTTACAGCTGACGGCGTTCGTAATGTCTACCAATATGGCTTTACGAAATACATAGTGAGTCTTTGCCAAGGAAGTCAAAATCAGTCGCCAGCGGCCTCGTCCACGATTGGCTCTCCGGACAAGCCTTGTATCGTTGTCGCAGTTAGCTCGCCATATGACTTCATGAACGACCGACAGGTCACAACATATCTCTGTACATATGATCTGACAAGTCCACCTCTGAAAACTCTCGTGCGGGTTCTTTTTGGAAAGCTAAAGGCTACTGGTCTTCCTCCGACGGCACGACAGACAACTCCACGTTCAAAAGTGCAGAGGCAACTATGGTTGGTTGAAAAATTTGACTTTGAACGAGATGCATTCTCATTACAAGAAATGTTTGACCAAGTGCGTATGGCTGTTTCGAATACTTTCAGCGACCCGGAAGCTCAATATCCTTCATACTGTTTTGAAACATCTCATTATCAAAATAATTACCAGCCGCTGTTTGAAGCAGAGCATTTCATCGTCCGTAATAGCAGTACTCAGAAGGTTTACGGATTCTGCGCAACTTACTACAACCAGCACCTTTCGCGCGGTATCATTGCCGCCATTGTGGTATCCACAAGTCACAGAGGCAAAGGTATCGGTTTCTCATTACACCAATATGCCATGCATAGTCTGGAACAACGCCGTGGGATCGAAGTAGTGCAGTTTGGATCGGAAATTCCAGTTATATTCCCAGGAATACCAAATAGATTGAGCACCCATCAGTTGGGTCTTCGCAGTTGGGTTAGGAATAGGTACGTCCTTCTTTGAGGTCATTCATGGTTGTTGAACTCAAGGCTATATTTTTCTCGGCCCCGGGTCTCTCATTCAGTGCTATCGCTTGTTTCGCTTGGTGCCTTCATAGTATTATACTTATCAAGTTGTTATAGGGGCTGGGATGTTGGAAACTGGAACCACCACGAGTTTTTTGCGATACGCCTCGTAAATGACTGGCATCCGATCTCAACACCCGAAAAGATTGCTATTGACAATGGATTCCTTTATGACACCGTTCAGACCCAAGACCACGAAGAACTGAACCAGCACCTGCTCATTCAGACTTGTTTCGGTGCCGGTAATTCACTACTACGCCACCCGGTGGTTTTATCGGAGCTTTATAGATGCGCCCAAACTGACACTCAAGGATGCAAGATTCTGCTAGCGAGGGCCAAAAACGTCGGAAATTCACGAAGCTCGAGTGGGAAGGGAAAGATTATAGGTTCCATTGTACTCTATCACGCATCATCACAGATGAGCAAATACTTTCCAGTCGAAGATCGGAAGACCGGCGGCCTAGTCGGAGTCGTTTCCTCGCGCGGCGCTCAAGCCGTTTCGATTGTTGAGGGCTTGATCCTCAAGTCCCTCTCAATCCTGATTGATATGGGATTCAATAGCGTCCAGACATTTATCGTAAGTTTGAGCTCCTTCACGAAGCCTCATTGCTGGGTGCGCCTTATGTCATCTTTGCCTCCGCACCTTGGTACTAATAGTGGTACGCATTCAGGTGGGAGATCCTGTTTACCCACAGATATTGGTGAACCTCGGGTTTCAAAAAGTTTCTGAATTTCTCAGTATCAGCAAGAAGGTTGTACCACAAGCCTCAAGGCATCTTTCGACTGGTCGTGACTAAGATCGACGTTTTTAGTACGCACCATGGCGAGTGAAACACCATCAACCTGTGCATTTTGTGGAGTTTATAGCTCCATGGTTGCACTGTTACATGCACTTTCTCCTCTTGTGGTTGCCTAGAATTATTAGGAACTCCAGAAGACTGTAAAACTGGTCTGGTTTTGATTATAAAGCAAAGCTGGGAGATGGTCATCCTCTGTGCTAGTAATCAACAGAGCGATGCAGGGAACCTGGGATCTGGGGGGAACAAAGAAGTGAACGTAAGAGCTGCCCTGTCAGCTAGTGGAAAAGCAAAGACGATGTTACAAAATCCCTGGGTGCTTTCAAGCGAGATAGTATGAGTACCTAAAACAATGGCTCTTATATCAGGCTGGATTTTATGGGATTCTTGAAATTGTGGAACAAGAATATTTTCCTACAAAAAAGCTGTTAATGTTATCTCGACGGCGCAATAGAACCACTCGTAAGCCACGGAGGACATACTTCTATCGTTAAACAAAGACCTTGAAATTTGTAGTATGACCCAAGGACTTTTCCTGTCTAGGGTAACGTGTAGCAGCAGAAAATTAAGGTTCCTGCGCACTGTAACCTTGGAATAGGGGCCAACGCCAGCGTTGCGGGGCATTGGTTCAGCCTGTAGGCTCCATAATTTTTTATTTCAGGGAGCTGCGACCACCTAAATGTAACCAAAAGAATTAAACCCGACCGTCGTACTGCGAGTATACGCTAAAACACGGACCGCTATGAATGATTTCCGCTCGGTTCCGTCCCCGACTTTCAAACCACTACCCACGCTGAGGCTCAGATTACTGAATGCCAATTCGGTTCTTGATCTCTAACGATAAAACGCATCCTTGTTTTTTGCGCGGCGCGTCATTGAAATCGCGAAGGATTTCTAGGTCCGTGCAGCAGGTACAGAGCGCGCAACGGCGGTGGAGACGATGCAACCACCGCTGTCTTGAATCAGCGAAGCAGGCTGATCATTATGTCGGACCTCGACTTGGTTGATCATTTGGAGGAAGATGAATTATCGGAAAATGGAATGGTCTCCGACTTGGGTATTGTCGGTGCGGTGCAAGAGGGGGATGAGCACACACCTGATCTTATATCATTCGACGCCCATGAACAGTTTCAACCAAGAACTGCAAGCAACGAAACCTACTTAACATTCAAACCCCTCTCTCTTTCTCAATCCCAAGCTTTCAATGATGTGGTGGATGTTTCCGCGGTCTCAAACATAACGATCCAGGCATATCTACGGGGTCGATTCACACATAATGAGGAAGCAAGTTTACCCAGCACTCATCACGAAAACGCTATCGATATTGCTAATGGCACCGACGATAAGGACACAATTGGTCTTATCTTCTATCGCCGCAACAAGTTCAAGGTTGTTGGAACAATATCTATCCCGACCACAATTACTAACGTCAAGCATGGGATGTCCAAAGACTCCCAAATAAGCGGTCTTTATGCCGAGTTAGACGCCATAGAAAGCCTCGAAGGTATCTCAGTGCGCCTTATACACACAAATCCAAAACCAAAAATGACACCAAAATCTTCGCAGTTTGAGTCATCGGTTGATCAGAACGGTTCCAGTCGAATTTTGACGCCACGGACGGCGCAAGGCCTTCCTCGGGTTTGCCTGTGGCAAGATAAACGCGATCAGGATGGCGAACCTAGCCCAAACTCCACTGAAGACAATTCGGGATTATCTATTCCCATTTTCTGGGACAAACTGCAATTCCGTCATGCCACAGCAAAGAAGCGTGGTACGTGGCAGTACTTTTACCTTCGGGTGACAGTGATAGCGATACTGAAAGATGGGACAAGTCATGCTATTAGTCGAAGCCAAAGCTCAGCAATCACTGTGCGCGGGAGATCACCTCAAAGCTTTCCAACGCATGTAAGCAAGACAATGAAGACGAGCTTTCCAACGCGACGAGGACCGCAAGCAGCCACAAGAAACCAAGATAGCCACAAAGGAACGGAGTGGAGGAATGATTCTGTTAACTTTCAGCCCACAGACTACAGTTCTACCTTTGATTCCGTTCCGAATAATCTACTTTTCTATGATTTCTCAGATCTGGGCATAGAATATAATGATCTCCAATGGCAGGATGGGGATGAAAACGCAGGAGAACTCAGTACACTGAATGGGTATCTTGAAAGTGAAAATCTCGTCAACACTTCTACCAGAAATACTCAGACCATGGATCATAGCAACAGTCTTTTGATCCCGTCTTTGGAAACACATTTGCTGCCAAGTGTCCCTAACCTTGGCTCAATATTCAACCTACCAGATTCGTTGTCTTCATTATCTGCAAATTACTCAAGCTCAAAAGATGCACACGGTGCACCCTTATCTTCGTTCGCGTCCATGCCCGTGAATGATGGCATAGATGAAGCGGGGTCTTCTTCCCTTATTTCACCTAGATCTCTTGAGAATCTGGGTCGTAAACTTACGTCTTCCGAAAAGCCAAACACGATGGTCGAGGATGAGAGTGACTTCTCGGATGACGAACGTAAGACCTATTCTTATGAGTATATCCCACTGTCTATCAATGACTGGACAGTTCCAGTTGACGCGGTTTATGTAAGTTTGAACTCTTATCCTTGACTGATTTTCATACTGGCTACATACCATGCCTACCTCTATTGAAAAAGAAACTTACATGAATTTCAAAGCGTCCTCATGGGGTACATGCTAGGAAGGTACCCAACATGGAGAAGTCGCTGACGAAGAAACGATACTTTCTTTCGGTGAAATAGTACATGACTGTAGGACGTGCTCACGAAATAAAAGTGCCTTCCTGCAACAAGAGAACGAGAGAATAAGATAATTCGGACACTTGCATTCAATATACACGTGAGAATATTTTTACCTGCAATTGTCGGGACTGAGAATTTTGGAATTGCGTCGATGTCACTTTCGGAAACTGTTCAAGGGTTAATCGCAAGACATGATCTCATTAAAGGACTTGATACGCCTATAGCTACCAGGCACGTGTACTTAAATTATTTTTGAAATACTAGTCTGGAAGTTGATCGATATATCAATGGAGATTCGTTACGTACAGCAGTTTGAGAGATATGTTCCATGTAGACTCACGGATGCCTTTACCAATTTACCTTGACGCCTACGGGAAGCGCCCACACTTGGCTATCAATCTCGTACTGACATGCAGACAAGGTTGATTGGGTGGACTCGGTTACACATTGCTTGTTCAGTCTGTTGGTCAAGTAACCGTGGACTGAATAGTCCCATTGCTGAGCTAGATCAACAGGAATGAGTGCACACGGCTTCAAGTTTGCTTGTTTGCCGCTCGCCGTGAGACAGAGGCTGGTGTCAGAAAGGGGGCTGATGGTTCCCACGAGAGGTCGAATCTGCCACACCTGCTCATCTGTGCCGGAACAGGTGTCGAAAGCAATTTGGCCGGTCTTTCCGTTTGAGCTCTTGGCAGTGAGACAATTGGATGAAGCGTCGTTGAAAATGAGGCCAGTTGGAGTAACAAGATCAGCTAGCACCGTCGATAGGGAGATTCGGTAGACTGCGGTGGCGTGGGTCGCTAAATCTTTAATCTCTAGGCTGTCTCTGAATACAAAAGTCTTGCCAGTCCAAAGATCTTTTGCAGTGTATTCAACCTTGATACCCAGTACCTCCTCGACCAATCCCAAGCGAGGCACGCTAATGGCTGTACTGGCTGTGTCATTACCCAAGTTAAGCACAGTTAGCAGGCGATCGCCATTATCCAAGCTTTTCGTGAACACATCGAATGTGCCGTCACGGCTAACTAAGGTTGCTTGCTGAGCTAGTTTATCTTGATCGACCGCAATTAGATCAGCATTTTTCAAATACGAAAGAACATCCTCTGGCAGCTCTGGAATCCAGGCGCTAATGATAAGGGGCGCGGAAAAAGATGACCAAAGAGCGAATTGAGATTTTTTCTCGTCCAGAGAAAGCCCGGGGTGGTCTGCAATCAGAAAATCTGGATCATTGTAATACCCAGGAACCTGATAACGTGCGAGAAGGATCTCATAGTTGTAGTTTTGCATGATGCTCCCCCATGGACTCGTGACGCCATCCCATGAGGTTGCATTCAAAGCATACACTATAATGTCAGATGAATGTCTTGCCAGTTCTCCATTGTATGGCATGTAATCCATGGTTGTGTACCAATCGGTTAAATTATCAGATCCGGTGATCCATTTTGAAAAGTAAGCAGGTGCTGACTGCGAGAAGATCAGTGGCGCAGACATGTTGGTGAAGACTTCATGCCAGGTCGAATACCGCTTTTGATATTCAGCTTCGGTTGCCGGGGATACATTACAACCATCGACTTTCAGATAGTCGATTCCCCACGACGCAAATGTCTCTGCATCAATCGCTTCGTAATTATAAGATCCAGGGCCACCGCCGCAGGTGACGTTTCCCGCATCTTCGTAGATACCAAAGTAAAAACCGCGCTCTTTCAAGTACTGTCCCAGCCAGGGTAGTCCGCGAGGAAATGTTGTCGTGTTCCAGGTCAAAGTTTTATGTTCTGTGCGGGAGTCGGCCATCCAGCAGTCATCGAGATTAATGCGATTGTAGCCGGCAGCATGCAGTCCTGTGGAAACCATAGAATCAGCCGTTTGAGTGAAGATGGTCTCGTTGATATCGCACTGGAAGCGCGACCAGTCGTTGAATCCCATGGGCGGCGTTGGCAGCAGGCCTGGGTTTTCAATTGAGGCGATACATTTGGAGATCATCCATCCGCTCACTGCGGTGACTGCAGCGACCGCTTGCAGCAGTGATGTATCTTTCCTGTAGGTATGCATTTCTTCTTGTAAGGAAAATCCACGATATCTAGAAGACTGAAGTGAACTTTGTGCCACTTGCAGCCAGTGATGGTCTGCCCTCGTAGTTATTTATCTACTTGCGAGGATCTTCAACGCAGAGCATGGAGGTAACGAACGCCGCTGTATGGGATGCACTAGTGAACTAATGTAGTAGACCATGTTACAATGTTGCAATCCATGCATTGCTGGAACTTATCATCTGGTCTATCGCAGTAGTGTACTATAGTAGATAGCTAAAGTTAGTCGCAAACAGAGTGGTTACTGCGGAGATGACATGTTCAAGCTGGATGGGTACTAATTACATACTATGGAATAGTAGGTAATGTCCTGTGTTTATCTTGGAGGACACCAAGTATGGGGAGCGTTTATCTGGGTCCATGCTGGTGCTATGATTGGCCACTCTTTCTCCAGGATCCCGCATTTCCAGCCAGCCCACCAATCATCTTGAGAGAAGATCCAAGTCTAAGGATGGCGGTTGACCAGTTAGATCTCCTCATTCCACTTAATTTGGCATTATTATGGGGCTGAACTCGGCTTTAATCTGTACCTTGCACCAATCACAACTCTGCATTTCCAAAAATCCCACCTCCCGCACAAATCAACACACAATAATCATGCTGACTGTGTTGTATCCCTCTGTCCATCATCTTCTTAGCTTAGAGTAGCCGGGCTCACCAAGACAAAGAACTCACCAGCAGCAATGCTCTCTGTCAAGCGGGCCAAAGCGGCGGCAGTTTGGCGCGTGTGGAGCCGGGGAAGATAGCGAGAACCTTAACGCGAAAAGTGTAACGTAGCAACTTTCCGCATCTAACACCTCTCGACTTGCACATCAAAATCTTGCGCAGCGCTGAACCCCCAGATTGATAGCCATCTGTGTGAATACTATCTCCAAAGCTTATCGCTCAATACTCCACCGGGTACTCCGCACAGGAAGCGGACCGACCGTCAAGTCGAGGGTGACTGTGTTGCAACGAGTCGATGAACAGGTCTGACACAGCTATCTCGTCCGAAAGGGACGAGAAATCAATGGATTCACGCGCTCATTCCGATACCACGAGGCTTTATCTCGCATTGACTGTCTTATCTGCAGTGTTGCATTGATCATATATTGACCAAGATAACGACACCGAATTTACAAGCGATCGAAAGCAATGAACCTTTGTATCATGACTGAACGCGTCGTAGATAGTAGCGAGTGTCGAGCTGAAACGATCTATTGTCGGTGCCTGCAACCCTAACCCTCAAGGCCAACACCAGCCCTAAGCCCTAAATTTGTACACTCGACGTCATGGTGATGAAAGCAGCGTGTTGACTCAGGAACAAAGAAAGTCAACAATAAAATAATTGTCTCCTGGGTCCACACGACAGACTCATTGATCAAGCCATTTTCAAATTCCCAAGTAAATCTGCGACTGTGTGCTACTTACAACCACGTAGGGGTCCGTCCCCAACAGACGACATGGCAGAAGACGAGCCTTCTCCAAAACGCCAGCAGATACCGGCAGCGTCCACTACTCAGGTACCAACTGTCAGTACAGCCCACACTTTCAAGCGCTTCTTATCATATTCAGACAAGGTATCAACGGATGGACAAACCGCCAACCCCGAAGCATTACCCGCTGACGTCAAGTTGGACATGAAAGAGGAAGACCATCGCAATTCAGAGAACATGGTCAAAGCTGCACTCACCGAGCTTCTTAACGATGAGGATGTCAAGAATAATCCAGCTGGCAATAAATCCGTACAGAATCTACTCATGAAGACCGAGAAAGAACGGAGAAACCAGCGCAGAAAGACGGTACATGAGCGTGGCCCTGACCAAACTCCGAAGTAGGCTGATGTATCCCAACTGAAATCACAATGCCGATGTGTTTCACAGTCGTTCATCTACTCTTTACGTACGGTAACTGTTTGGCCCCAGAACACCACCCTGTTAGTAGTTTAAAAATTAACGGACTTTGACATGCTATCTAGTGTTCAAAAATTTCGGAAACGAGAGTTCTCAAAACCACTAAAGACACCCGCATTACCCGATATCTCATCGGCGGTTCTCTCTTGGAATGAAAGCACTTATTCGCTGACTTTCTTGCCCTACAACATCATTTGTTTTCAACGAACGATTCGGCGAGTCTGGACTCGCTCCACTAGGAGCGCATTAATACACAACCTATGCACTTGGAAGGCATCAGTACCCGGACAGTTTGAAATTGGTGTGATGTAAGAATTCTGAAATTCAAAGCGTCATGCTTATGAGCGATTGGGGCTCTAATTGATGGCTCAAATTGTTGTTTTAAGTGAAATCATACACAATTTTTTGTGGGCCACTGCATGAGTTAAGCAATCATCAGCACCATCACGTTGCTACCTACACAAATAATAGTTATGCATAATTTCTGCATTCTGGTCTGAGCTATGGGATGTGCTTGACTTAAGAATATCGAGTCATTCAAGAACAAGCAGTCAAAGTGATGTATCATTTTCCCAAAGCTGAATGGACAAGACTCCACGCTTATAACAAGCTCATGTCTATAGCATGATGTCAAACTGATTTAGAGTGGTTCTGAGAATAGTCATCATCTTACTACTGAGAATGTTTCCGGTCACGAATCTCTTCTACCAAGCCCTCCTTTGGCTCTTTTTGACTGTTACTCGAGCAAACTGGTCCATGTCCTCTCAATTTTTTGGTGCGAACACGTTCCTGCCACGTTCATAGGCGATTTAGTGGCATCTGCAACAATGTACGGTCTCCCTTCACGGATTACCCAATCCCCCAGGTCTCCCTGCCAGCGCCGCTACCCAGGTATTTCAGCAAGAGGTCGAAGGTTTGTGCCAGTTTTGAATAAGCCTAGGACAGACGAGAGCCCCAAAATTGCTGTGGTAATGCCAGCTCGAATGAATGTTTCGCAGATCAAGGAAGCGGCGTGCAGCCTTTGACTAACACTGCAGCTTCGGCCATTACTCCTGCAGCCCTACCAATCGCTGCAACATGAGGTGCAGTTGACAAGCACAAAGTCGAAAAGAGATGCCGAACGAGTCCATACAAAACAAGCAGACCTGAAAATTCAAATAAGTCTCTTGCCAAATTGTAGATCTCGTTGTTGAGGATGAACACGTAAGTAGTCATCCGTATGTAATAACAAACGCTACTGTCAAGCGTGGCTTGAGACTATACATTTTCCGAGCGTTCCCATGTATGCCACGCGTCAATTCTTCAGTCATAGATTCAACCAAATCAATTTTTGTTTCGTGCTCTCTAAGTAAATAAGGAAAGTCGTGAATCTGTCAGACAAATTGGGACCAAAACAAAGTAGGGAAGATTGGCCAATCAGAACGGACGTTCTATCTCCGAGACGTGCCGGCGCGTTCTCCGTCAACTCCGACAGCTTTTCTGCCTTCCCCCTCTCTTTTCGTAACATCCTTTCATTCTACACGACCAACTCACTCGATAATGCAGTCTTCTCTCCCTCCAGCTCGGACTTCGACATCTCCGAGGCTCGGCTCGCATCCAGTCCAAGGAAAGCGAAAGCGCAAGACTCTCTCATGCTATGAATGTAGACGGCGAAAACTGAAATGTGATCGCGAGGAGCCTTCGTGTAGTCGCTGTAGAAAAGCTGGACAGCCAGATTTATGCTCCTATGTTTACGATGCATCGTTGCTTTCTGCAAACCGACAGTCTTCGAATACGCCAGGCGTGCTTCCGGCGTCGTCTTCTCTCTCCCAGCAGCTTGATCCATCTCCGCGCGGTATCCCCTCGCGGAACCACATTTCAACACCACGAGTAGCCTCCCAATTCCTTGATATCAGCGGCAAGGAATACGCACCATCCACCTTACAGCCAGTCCAAAACCAAGGAACTTGGCAATTGTTGGGACATGTTTCCCTTGCCACCAATGGTGCAGAAACCAGGCCTGCTATCAGCGCTGACGCGGCAGAGGTCGCTACGGGCGCCCAAGAGTCGATCCCGAAAGAAACTGTTATTTTTCGCGGAGAGAATTTCCGAACTCAATATTATGGTGGCAGCAACGCAACTAGCTCTATAGCTCATGTGAGGCTCCATTGTCGTAGGATAAAGTACGATCCTAACTCCGCACCATAACAGTTTCCAGAACTTCGCTCATTTATGAAAGAGACTATTCACAGTCAGACGGGTTTACCCCGCGTTCAGCGAGAATTAAAGTCCCTACAAGTCAAATGGAAAGGTATCAGAGTCGATGATGCATGGTTCCTGACGCATGATGAATTGCTTCAATTACTCCCTGACCGAGAGACTGCAGACCGACATGTCAATCTGTACTTCGACACCGTTGAAGTTACCTATAGAATACTACACTATCAGAGCTTCCAGAGACAGTACGAGCTGTTATGGCGAGACCCAAAGCAGGTCAACTCTGCAGTTGTGGTCATCCTTCTACTCGTCATGGCGTCTGTTGACGTCCTGTTTTCGCATGAACAGCCAAAATATATTGGTGATAGTTCTGTGTCTAGGGAGCGGGCAACCTTCTGGATCGAAGTGTCTGAGAAATGGCTGGCGCGCCAAAGCTACAAGCACGTGCATCTTGCAATCTGGCAAATCCGCTGTCTAATTGTATTCGCCAAGCAAATCAATGTCGTGAAGAAAAAGCGCATTTGGACGGAAGCTGGAACATTGTTAAGAGAGGCTATGTCTGCCGGGTTTCATCGTGATCCTAGTGTGCTAGGAGAGAAGGTTTCTTTCTTTGACCAGGAAATGCGCAGGAGGCTGTGGGCTACCATTATAGAAATGGAGCTACAGATCTCAATCGATCGGGGAATGCCCTCTGCTTCCGCTGGCATTCCTTCAGACACGGCTACTGTACTCAATGTTCATGACGAAGAGTTAGAAGAGAACAGTCGGCCGACATCTAGATCAATTCGCGAATACACCTCGACCTCCTACCTTCACATTTCGAGATCAAGCTTTTCGCTTAGAGTGTCTTTGAATTCAATGATAAATGATCTGAGTTCTCCACTAGTCCATGAGAATATTCTTGATTATGAAGACATGATCACAAGAGAACTTCAAAGGCTACAATCAACTGGCGTCGTCAATCACAGACAGGCAAATGAAAACGATAGCAGGGCCATGGTAAGATCATTACTCGACATCCAATTGCGACAATTCCTGGTTATGCTCCACGCACCTTTTGCACGACAGACACAAACAAGCTCTAGATATGCTTTGTCTAGAATCACTTGTCTTACTGCCGCTGCGGACATTGTCAAAATGTATTCAGATCTGATCGCGGCAGGGAATTTTGCCATTCTGCTGCAGAGAACTGATTACTTCCGAGCGGCACTTGTGATATGCCAAAGTACATACACGCACTTGATCATTAAGAGTAAGTACTACCCAATTCGTCCCTCGCTGAGGGGACCATATACGGATCGACTTTATTGAATCGAGAGAAACACAGGTAATTCTTTCATGATTTCGAATAGCACCATGCTTATCCAGTATTTGGAAGATGTACTTGGAATGTTGGAACATCGGATTTCGCAGCATGGAACAGGTTATACCTACTACTGGTACATCTCGGCTGCATCTGCATTCCTGCGATCTGTGTTGATTCCGTCACAAAGTACAGTAGAAAAGGAAGGCGCCATAAACAGAGTCACACAACAGTATTGTCGCATACTGGAAGCACAGCAAGATATAGACAGTGCCAAGAATACAATAATGCCAATGCATTTCCGAAGTGTAAGTGCAGGTCCCTGGACCAATCCCAGCGAACTCAAGAGTCGCTTTAGGCAGCAAGCACACATCTGACTTGATCTAGATGAACGCGGCTCGAAACGTGGAGCTTTCGAATAGTAATGGCGAGTCTGCTGCACTTGAGATGATTCCTGCAGATGATTCCCAGGTATAACCACTGCTTCAATTGCTTCTTACAATCATTTGCTAATCAACCATCTTGTAGCTCATGGAATCTCTAGAATTGCCGTTGGATGAATTCTACTTCGGAAACCCAGCCGCCTGGACTTTCGAAAATCTCTGGAATACGATGGACTGAGAAGTTTTGACCGCATGATACACTCTGTGTCTTTAAAAGAAGCTTATCGGAAGGGTGAACTAATATGATGGATGATTATATACCAGCAGGTACTCTTCTAGAACTCTTTCTAGTGATTTTGTGAGAAAAATGGCAGTCTAATTCCTTGAAAATGCTAGCGTTTGGAAGAAAAGCTTGATTTATCTGTTCGCAGAACTGATGAATGAAGGCGAATAGTGACCGGAGGATTAAAGAGTCCAGATTGACAAGGCCAGAGTTCTAAGACCATTGGTAATTTTAAATATATACAGAAAAAACCCGCGTGTAGCAATAACACTAGCTTTTAGAGTGCCCGAACATACCATACGCGTCTAGTGTATGCATATGTTAGGTCAAGTGAATACAGACGGGTTCCAAGGTTGATGTATTTGCTCAAATGAACCTGCACTTGGGGTTAAGGTTAACCATCACTTGCTGGAGCTATTTGGTTTGGTAACAAGAGTTCGATTTATCTAAATCTGCATTGCTTATTGTACAACTACCGCATTCCAAGGCCGAAGAAATACAAGTCTCGATTAATGCATGTGAGCTGAGTTAGGAACAAATTGAGGTTAGCGTGGGTAAGTTGAAAACAAATACTAGATTCACCATCCACTTTCTTGGGCGTAGAACGCTAAGTAATTCTCGCGCGTGATTCAACAAGTAAACAAACTCATAAGTATCGCTGATCAGTATGTAATGTCATTGGGTACTCGCATCTCGCAACGTCTGCCTGGTCGATCACCAGTAGCCATGCCGAGGTTATTACCACATCGGGTAATTGACGATCGTGACGATCATGAGGTCTCGATCTTTGAGTTCATCGTTATAGCGAACACGAACTGTGGCAAAGATTCGAAAACAGAATAGCAGATATTTCTAGAGCCTCAGAGATAGTCTCTCGGTTCTCGAGAGTCGGTCCTCGATCTTCGTAACCTTCTTTCCGAACTAACGGAAGTATTTTAGGCCAATGTGCAGCCACCTGCGACACATAGTAAAGATCAGACTCTTTATCGGCCGTAAGTTTTGTTGTTCTAGCTCATTCCAAGATTGAATAACGGCGTTGAATGGCTTTGTCACGATCACACTCGAACTCACAAGTTCTTTTGGTGTCTTTTACAACCTGTATACACCATGATATCCTACCATATGCGAACATGTGAAAATACGCCACCTGGCTCTACGTACCTTTGACATGTTTTTCATTTTTTACTCTTTTCAAATCGTGTCAGATATGTCATACTTATCCAAAATGAGTAGCCATGAAAATTTTCATAGTTATAAATAGTGCGACAATTAATCACCTAAACCTACAAGTCTCTTGAGAGCGAAAAGTGGCTAGACAATACAACGCCGTACTTTCAAATTCTCACATCACCAGTTACATAGATATATTCCAGTCGGAACTCGAACCCTTACATTGATCTGTGTATTGCAAGACGCCAATAGCACGATGTCCAAATTTTCCTCGAAGTCAAGTTCCACGACCATAACGAGTGTTATACCACGGTATTTGTTGATTATTATTCGTCTAGGACAGTTTGCTTTTGGCGCGGTACGTGAATACATCACTGTCCATGTCTTTAATTTGACCCTTCTAACATTGAATAGGTCGTGACCGGGATCATTGGTTATTTCATCAGCTTGTTTGACACGGATGACGCCAGCTTTTTGCTGGGACGTTGGATCTACGTTGAAGTACTTGCGGGTCTCTCAGTTATTCTAGGACTTATCTTTCTACTACCAGCATTTCTCTCGTTCTTCATTTGGCCTAGTATGTGCACCCCTCTTGCATGAATACTGACAGCAACTGACCTACTCATAAAAGTCGATGTGGTAATCTCTCTGGCATGGTTTGCGGCTTTTGGACTTCTTTTCGATGCTCTTGACGGAGTTGTTTGTGGTGGCTTTGATGGCCTGGGTCCCGTTGATGGAGGGAATTGTTCCATTTGGGAAGCCGCCGAGGCATTTACCTTTCTGTCCGCATTTACCTGGTTGGTCACAGGTTTCTTGGGCCTTTATCTGGTATGGCGTGCCGAGTAAGTCTCTTGAATGTCAAGTATAATCCCGTCATATGGATACTGATATGCATGACAAGTGGACGTAGCGCGAATCGCTGGCAGCAAACCTACAACGTCTAATCCAACGTGGCTCTGTCGCGTCCCAGCTGAAACCCTCGTTGGTCTAGCAGAAGATATACGATGATACGAGCAATTTCAGAAAGATATTTGATTCGTGATGATTCAAAATGAGCTCTTCGTAAGAATCTCAATCGAAAGTGATCACGACGTCCAACAATGATGAATGACACCATGAGCGACCTCAGGAAAGTTGTCCCTGCTGGGAATTGTTAACATAGATGAGTTTCGGAGTCTGATTTTGGGGCTTTTACAACCGTTACATGATAGATTAGATAGATCAGTACTTTCTTTAATTTTTAATGAGAAATAGCGAAAACACAAGCATGATATTTCGAAATCGTGATGCAACCTATAACCTTCCAGCTGCTTCATGGTTTAAAGCCAATATGAAATCATCTGATAAGAAATGAAGCTGATTTACTCTATAATGATTCCAGATCCAAGGATATAGATATACTCTGTAGATAAGGAAAAAAAGATAGCAGTATCATTAACAAATACACAGAGGAGACCAAGGGGGAATATTCACTCACGCATTTCTCTCTAAAGGAATTCGTGCACATACTCCGTACCGCCGGTTGTTTATCATATCAGTGCGGAATCATGAAGTTCATCGAGTTAGTACTGACTGATAGTCTCTTTTAGGCTAACAAGATCTACGGTCAGCGCCACCGATATGTGCACCGTCCATTCATCGGAACCCGCCGTCAAGAGGCCATCGACTGATAAACCCTAAGGATAGTTCTTTAATCAAACCAATCATCGATTTAACCATTATCATAAGATCTAACGCCTAACTTCAGCACAGATTTAGACCTCTCAAATTCACTAGGTGCTATCGTTCTAGCACCAAGCAGGTCGATAATTGTTTCGAAGCGAGGACGAAGCCTTGAGTGTTAGTTACGTATGCGCTACAGCGGCAACCTCCGGTTTTTTACGCACAATGGTAGAAATTTACATGGTGAATGAGTATTACCATATCGAGAGGATGATATTAAATGGATCTGATGTGCCATGATTATGGGTCTTCACGCACTTTCTGGTATTTTGACTGCAGTACTCTTAACAAACCTGCGCATGATGGCCCTCTCAAATGGAGTCTCAATTGTCAATTTAGGATCGAGCCTGCTTCGAGATGTCTGGATATTTGCGGTGATTTCGGTCGTTGTCGTTATACTTAGAGTTGCGTCCAAAGCTCGAATGGGGACGTTTGGACTGGATGATGGGATTATTATTTTTGCAATGGTTAGCAGTACCAGTCGATATGAGACCGCAAAAATACCTTGTTAGACCACGCTTTCTGACTCTCATATCAATCTAGTGCGTAGCTCTGACCGGGTCGATAATACTTACAATTGGGATCGAAAATGGGTATGGTCAGCAAGTATGGGATATAAGCCCTGATAATGTATCTACAGTCATTATGTACGACTATTTATCACAGACATTCGGCTCAGCAGCAGGTGCAATTGGTCGGATCGCTTTTGCACTCTTCATCATTAGCATATTAGGCACGAAAAAGGCTCATCGGACGGTGCTCTGGGCTCTGATTGGAGCACAGATCATCATAAATGCTCTCTTCATTCTTATCATATTCCTACAATGCTCGGGACATGCATCGGCGATATGGAACAAAACTGGGGAAGGGAAGTGCTGGGATCTACGTGTCCAAACCTATTATGGGTATTTTCAAGGTTGTGAGTGATACTCAGTAAACCCATGATAACCCAGAACTGAAACTGTGCTATGACAGCCTTCAACTCCGCCACAGATCTCTATCTTGCTTTGTTCTCGGCATACATTTCATGGAACTTAAAGCTTCATGTCCGCGTCAAATGTGGGTTGGTAGCTCTTCTCGGCCTCGGAATCTTGTGGGTATTTCATCAATCTTTTTCTATGTGGATAGATCTAAGTATCAACTGACCAAAAATGTGATTTCTATTAGTGCGATGATAGCTTCTATCATAAAGACTGTTCAGATACGTGTTCTTGTGAGTGTTGACAGTGACCCGACTGTTGCAACAGTCAACCTAGAGCTTTGGCTCTATATCGAAACTTATCTAGTCATTATTACGACATCACTACCCTTTCTCCGATCATTGATCCGCATGAAGAAGTCGGATTCTGAAAACTCTTATATGACAAAACGACCATCTCGTTTTGCTCCTTCTCGAAGTGTGAAATTATCTGTACGGTCTGGAAATCGAGAATCGATTAGCGCATCAAGTGACAGAAGAGTTATCTTACAGAAGACATTCGGTAGCGGTAGTTCTATCGTTGCAGATACTGCAAATGATGAAATTGTGGACTTGTATGGTTGCAAACACAGTCATCGGCCGTTTTCCTGTGACAGTGGCTCTAATGATCTTCCGTAAACTGTTATGCACCGCACATGTGCAGTAAATTGAAGTTTGACTTATTGTTTTTTAAATCTTGAATTGAAATATTATAACTAGGCATGCTCTGTTGGTATAGGCCTTTTGATTAGTGGCGAAATTGAGGTCTATATCCATTTATTGTATAGACCCCATTCTACATGAAAAGTAGAATCACACTTATATAAAATTTCAGAATAACACAGCTAAAACATAAATACAAGTAAATATTTCATCGCACAGACCTCAGGACCGCTAGTTGAATTGTTTCCCACATCTCTTCAAGCCTTGATGAGGCCGAATTTGAACATGCTCTCAGCCGATGCCGTAACAGCTTGCTCATTGCTGTACTGCCATCTCCACCCCAAGATTTCTTTAGCTTTAGCATTGCTGTAGGCCTTTTCCACTCCCAAATCTGGCAGGATGAGACGAGCAACTGGGAGAAAGATGGCAACGCCGCGGATGAGTAGGTTTGGCAGGACAATAGTTGGCACTTTATTGGCCTTTGATCCAAAGTTTTTCTTCAGTATTTTGGCGATATCCAGCAGAGAAGCGCATCCCTCGCCCACGCAAAGGAAGCGTTCACCTTTGGCATCTGGATGGGTCATAGCAAGGACGTGCATATTTGCACAGTCACGTACATCAACTAGACCATAAGACACGCGTGCAAGACCGGGAGTATTGCCCTCCAAGAGCTCCCTGACAGTTCGTAGACTGGTACTTGCATTGGTGCCTAACGCGGGGCCCATGATGAGCACGGGGTTGATGACTGTAAGTTGAAGTTCCCCGCCTTCTGTCTTCATAAAATCCCATGCCGCACGCTCTGCTAAGGTCTTGGACTTAGCGTAGGCGTGGACCTGGTTGGAATTGAGGTTGGTCCAATCTTTCTCAGTATAGGGGGTTGTCTCTGAAGTCGGGCGGGAATGGCCGCCGTCAATTGCTGCGCAACTGCTCGTTAACACGACGCGACTAACAGTTCCGGCATCTCGGGCATTGCGAAGTACACGCAACGTGCCATCACGAGCGGGGATGATCAGATCATCTTCATGTTTTGGTATCCCATCTGGAAAGGGAGAGGCGACATGTTGAACAAAGGACACATCCTTCATAGCATCAGCCCAGCCACCATCCTCAAGGAGATCTGCCTGCACTATTTCGAGGGAAGATATCTGCTCTTCGTTTATCGCAGCCTCGCGAAGTTCCTTTTGGATTTCTTGGGCCCGACTGAGGCTACGCACAGTGGTGCGCACACGAAACCCTTTCTGAAAGAGGTTGGCAATGACCCGAACTGCAAGAAAGCCAGTACCGCCAGTAACGAGGACCAGAGGTGTGTCGGACATGTTGCAAAATTGTGTAGGTCGTACAGTCGAATTGGTGTCTGATTTGTTTGTGTTTGGTGGGAGACGCGACGATCGGCCAACGTGTGAAGAAAGGGGCCGAGCTGAAAGTGAGTTTCAAGCCCCCACCAATGATACCCAGCTTTAACTTAATTAACAAACGATTAAGGCGAGTTAGGGCTTGGCGAGTGCTAAATGAATCTAGTAGTGCTTGATGCTACTACGTACTTGGCTTTTCGATGATCAAAATTTCGCCCTGAGGTAACTATGTCGAACTGCTGTCGACTTATTAATCGCTTGCTTCTTCTGCAGACTGTTTGAGTGTAATGTAATATAGGGAGTGGCCATGATTGCGCCGCCTTGGGCTGTTAATTACCCCGAATTACAACCAGTTTACCGCTTCCTGCTATTACAAACCAATCTGCAAGTATAACTATCTAGTCTCCCTAGTGGAGAAATGAAAAGCTTTTAATTAGCTGAATGAGAGCTAGTAGACCAATTGTATAGCTAGCAGTATTATATTTTCCTTATAATCCCGCTACAGGTATTGAGCTAACCTCGTTTGCTCTAGCATTTTTCCCCTGAGGTTTGGCCTTCACACTCCAACGAGAGAAGAGGCGGTTCAGCACACTATGTAAGTCACTATCACCAGATTAATGTGCTGGCTGTATGTACACAGCCGGTCAATGCGAGCTCATGGTATTCTTTTTCTTCCGGTAATACTTTCTTTTTCAGCAAAGACTTCTCGGGCTACGTAGACAGTGCTATTACGGGGTTAATGAATATGTGCTGATGGAATGCCGCGTATTGTATCTGGCATCGGTGCATTTCAACCTATTTCTTGCATGGATATAGTTGGCTCTATTAATCTCACGAGAAGTGGTTTTCGGGATTACTTAGAGGAGTTTCAAGGCCAGAGCCACTGGATTGGACCTAGCTGGGCACGAAACAAATTATCTTGTGGGGATTCACAGGGAAACCGCGTGGAAGCCTGATCTATCATTCAAAACCCAACAGAGGCCTAACACATTCAGCCCGTTATTGCTCATGGGGAATACACATGACACAGTCACGCCATTGAGAAACGCACATCGCGTCTCCACTCTATTCCCTGCGAGTATTGTCCCGCAGCAAGACTCTAAAGGCCACTGCTCACATTCGAGTCCAACTCTATGCACGAGTGAGGTGATACGCGAATGTTTCCAGACAGGCAAATTACCGGAGGAAGGCACAATATGTGATGTGAATCCGACACTTTACCCTTCCTTGGCGGTACAACAGAGAGCAAAGGGCTGATAGGTGACTATGTTTTCTCTGGCGGTTCAGATACGAGGTTGTGAGAAGGATTGGTAGAATTGGTAGATCCTATCAAGCTCAAGCTGGAGTCAAATGCCACGAGTCTCGGGTTCTATGATAGTCATGTTTGGTTATTGATGTGAATATTGAATTGTCATATGTCATGATGGTCGTTTGGACAACCTAGAGCCTACATCACATACTGGCGAGTATGGTTCTGTAGTTGATGTTCGCTCATACATGGAGCGTACTACCTACATGGCTATTTAAATTAAGAATAGTACGGGAAAATTACATGGTTCAGTACATGCTGTCAAAGATGCAGTTGGAACTTATGTAGATTTTCATGATCTGTTTTCGCTCCGACCCTCCGACCCTCCGACCCTCCGACTTCTCAATCCTGAATGTCTGACCCTCCGACTGGAGGTAATGATTTTGAAAATCATCTATCAGTCCGAAAAAAACTTCCACTTAGATCATAGATTGATTGCCAAAGAGTAATTCACGCCAAAATATTAATTCGTTTGTCCTATGTTACCAGTTATGGAAGGATATCCGTTGATTCTCAGTCGAAATTCAATGAATGTTCCACTAATTGATAGCAGATGCCTTGATTCACTTTGCGTTTCTATTCACTATTGAGAGTTGATATTTATCACATTAGAGGAGAGATTTCACTAGGATTGATTTGGCTCAGGTATATGCTCTGCTGTACATGCACGCCCAATTTTCAGTCTTGTAAAACATGTATGACTCGTCTGTGAATATCATCATCCGTTAATTCTTCCTCCTGACCCATAGCAATAGCAACAGAAGTGGCAGGGTCCAGCTCTTCGCTTGGTAGCCCGAGGATATCGTTGTCGAGACCACGTATGGACTCAAAGTCACCACCACCGTTAGGATAGAAGGTACGACTGTAAAGAAATTTTACAAAGGCATGATTATCACCTTGTAGGATGGATGTCTTCGAAGATCTATAGCGTTCTACAGTTGATTCATGAGTGATGGTCCAGTCCGCGTCGTTGGTACCTGTGATACGTTTGACACTGTCAAACATTTCTCTTTGGTTTAGTCGAAAGCTAGATATGTAGACAGGGCTATTCCGGAACCGAGAGAGAGTCACTGATTGGTCATTTTCATCCTCTGGAAGTTGCTTCAGGCTCATTAGGCTGGCGATCGCCCTGCCACACTGTGACCAAGTGCTCGTGTTGATGGCAGTATTACCGTCATCAAAAAAAACAAGAGATCGGTTCTTGAAATCAAAGCCATAACGGTCCGGACCGCCACCAAGACTGAACTCGTACCAAAATCCGCAAGCCAGCAAGATGTATGAAGTTACACCTAGACTTTCAACCTCGGTGCAAACTCTTGTTTTGACATCCGCTAGATATGTTTCTTCGCAAAGCTTTTCATTCGCAGGATCATGTCCATACCAATTGGGTAGGATATACGAGACCCCAGCTTTAGCTGCTGCACGTATAAGCCTGATAACGGCATCCCTCGGTGCTGTAACCGACATAGTGATGATCAATGCTTGTTGTCCGTGAAGAGCCCGGACAATCTCAGTATCATCATTGTCGCCATATTCAATACGCTCTACTTGAACCCCAGAAGGCAGCTTGCTTGAGCTATTAGGCCGTGAAATCACTTTCACGACATGTTTACCAGTCTTTAGTAGAGCTCCAACGATATGCTTTCCCATGCGACCGCCGGCCTTTTTGAAAAGTCAGAGATGAATGCTATAGTAGATCAAATTTTCGAACGTACCCCAATGACTGCAACGTTTTCGACACAGTTTCGAAAACCTCGTGGTTGATCCGTAGCATAGATCTGCGCCATGATTTTTCAGCAAGCGGCTGATCCTTTCTTTGCAATCATGCAATAGAATATAACAAAATTGAATTGTAAGAGGAGGAGGAGGTAGGCAAGTAATTAGGATGATTTCTTCAGTTGGAAGATTCTGACCGTTAAATAGAATCCTGATAGTTGATTACTTGCACCATAGACCGGGAATAACGGAATTACCTAAGGGAGGAAGGATTCGGCCATTAGATCTGTACGGGTGGTAGTGTCTGCTAAACGAAAAATAGGAAATTGTTGGTAAAACTTTGAATATGGAATTAACAGAAGTAAAGTCCGATAACACCTGCTGGGTGACTAGGTAGAAGACGCGGAGATATTTAGTATGCAGGATCGTCTAATGTACTTTTCATCAGAGGAAGTATATTTGCATATTGAGAAATATCAATGTAAAAGTCCGTTTCTAGAATTTTATTAACCATTGTTCGAAAATTAACCCCCTAGTGCTACTATATATTAGTCCTGGTCCATTCATAACGCTTGCCATGTAGAACTTCGTGGGTACTAGCTGTTAAATTTGGCATCAAGGCCTTGGGCCGAATAATTACTCCAGCAGAAGTGCAGCAGGCTATCGTGCCTGCAAATCAGAAAGGGCTACATGCATGTATACTGTTATGCTCCCGCCATATTCCCAGGCTGATTCAAAACTCGATGTGCTCACAAGACTATACATGTAGCTCAGATTCAAAAAGACAACGGGTGGCATATGGAATCTCTTTACAGAAAAACTGGTGAATAGTTAGGTTTGAGGTATGTTAATTTTCTCATGCCTTGGCATGTACGCATACGTTAATACTATCCCGCAAACTCTCGGTGTAAACGTAGATCTGGTTGACTTTGAGGCCAGCTTCCCCTGTATCAGCATGCCACTGTTCAGCTGTTCACTCACTGGAAGCTAGGACACCCATCATCATGATCATATCCACTTGAGTTGAGATTTTGAAATTTTAATTCACCTACCAAGTATGGTATTCTGTGCATGGTATTTTGTGCAGTTTTAATTGACAAAATCAAGTCAACTAAGGTACAATGATCTCCTTACAAGTGAAATCATTAGTGTCTTGGGCCAAAGCCCGGATCTGCTTGCAATGCTCTCCATGCCTTTGGGCTTCAGAAAGTTGAAACACTCCGAGAATTGGGTCAGAAGGCAATGTAGACGAAGGACCATCAGACGAGGAATGAGCTTCTGCTGTTTACACCGCCATTCCAGCTAGACTCGTGACTGAAGTTCCGAAGAACTTTGCTAAGACTCACTTGCTCGTTTCCTTCTTCATGGTGCCAAAATTAGGGGTTTATCCTGAAGCTAACGTCGCGTCCACCAATCCGAAATCCGAAATCTGCTTCGATATCGCATTACGGGTCTCAGAGGGTCTCAGCTCCCAAAACTAGTGGCTATGTGTCCGATTGAATCGACTTCAGACCGTCTTATTTCTGGAGCCGAGATATACGGGTCGTCTAGATCACTGGGGTGATCCCGGGCGGTTCCTGAACACGGGTTGTAACTTGTAACCTGACCTTAAATATCCAAAAATACTTTAAGTTATTAGTAGAAACAGATCAAGAAACAAATCACAAAATACATTCTGTATCTAAATGACTTATTGTTTTATTTTTTTGCTACCAAAGCCGCTACACCAATCAGCCTCTTGGGATTCGCAAAACGTTGGCACCACCAATCGCATGGCATTTAAGCTGGAGCCTAGATTCATGATAGCGTTAGGTAGTAGTCTGCTTTATCAGATTGCGACACTGCTGCTGGTGCTACCGTTTCAACTTTCACTCGAAGGTGAGCTCCCCTCTCATCATATTTCTAGACTCCAAACTCATGCCTCTTCAGAATCGTTTGTTTTACTGAATCAATAAATTGAGACTCAAATTTCCAAACAATGGAGCAGATACTTTTCCTTGCTGTGAACACTCTTGCTTGGTTTCAGTCCTCTATGCACACAGCTACCTCATTGTCAAGTCCAGGAATAATCCCTGGGGGGTCGAATCTAAAGTTCTGCCCTGAATCTCGCAATACAGATCTGTTTCAAATCGAACAACTCATAGTTGATCCAACACCCCCACTCGTGTAGGACTCTTACCTTCTAAATCACTCGATTCAACCTGACACTAGCATTTTAGCGAAGAAAATCTTGACATTTACATATATGGTAGGTTGCTACGGAAGGTGCATGCATGGATCTATTAACTACCATAGGAACATTTCTAACGGACATCTCAGATGATCCAATTTGGAAATGGTATGCTGGCGACTTACGCGACAACTCAACCAATAACCCAGGGCTGAGCGGCACACTCCCGTTCTGTGATATAATGGAAACTATCGAGCAGCCAGACCCAAGCCGGGAGAAGGAATGTCCACCTGAGAAAGGGTTCGCGTTAATAAGTCTTCATTATTATGTACCCTGGTTTGTAGGTGAAGAACGTTTACTACTTCTCTTCTATGCGTACATTTATCAAGTTAACAAAACAGGCAAATTTAACTGTGAAATTTGATGCGGTGACGAAGGAAGGAGAGAGAATTTATTGTCTAGATGGAGAATTCGAGCTCAAATACCCAGAAGGGAAGTCGTTTTGATAGGATTAGTATGATGGCTTTACCATCCATCAGACTTTGGTTTTTGAATGCTCAAGAATTGTAACATTCATTTATCCGAAGCCCAGTGAAAAAGAAACAATAAACAAACCGGTAATCTCTTTCCAAAATGTCGAGAACCGCATGTTGTCCGAAAATACCTGGCAATCGACCAGTCTAGTACAACCAATTCATTAAATACGTAGCGTCCAAGGACCATACTGAATGGATAGCGCTTTGGGAAGTCGAATGAATTAAAGTGGTCGCCACATATCCCCTACATCGCCATACGTGTAATCCCATCAATCGAATGACCCTGGATGGCGAGGCTAGTCTCAGCCGCAGCCTCTTACTAGATATCACCATTCCGACACAAATGCAACTCACATGGCCACGACACACCGACATAAATCTTGTTCATTCGATGAGATGTAGGAATATAGGTGATTGCGCCTTAGCGTCCATCTTAGAGGTAGGATCCAGCGGATAAACCTCGGTTGGAACGGCATATCTTTGCCAAATGTACCAACGATATCTAATACATGCATGCAGCCCCGTCCAATTGGTGACTGCAAATAGCCGCAAATTTCTGAATTTCGTTAGCGCTTGACAGCGCCGTAATATAGAACGTAGGTCCTCTCAACAATCGGATTTCAGAAATGGGTTCCGCGATTCGGGGTACTCGAGCCGATCGAAGTAAACTCGCCGTGCTTATCTTGCGCCGTATTAGCTAGTTCAAACAGCCTCACAGTATCGGGAAGGAGGAAAGAAATCTTATAATTGTAAATCAAATCCAAACCAATCCAGCAAAGAAATACCTTGCATCAGCTGTGTCGCTTTCATGTGCAATAGCCATACTACAGAACCAACTCCAAAGGCTCGTGAGGTCAATGATAATGACCGCTTCAATGCTGGACGAATAGGCTGATTGGTCAGAAGCGAATGATTCCAGTTCAGAGGCCAAGACCTCTTTGCTTTTTTAGCCGGCAGCTAGGCACAGGAATTGATACACGTCCCCATCTTTTAGTTATCGGTAATAGGTGTGGTTCTCAGGGTCCAAGAGATAATTCGTTACGAGGCCTTCAGAATAGGCGCCACTGTTCCGTACTATGATTGCTGGCTCGGAGAGTTTGGGAGTGCTACTTCCAGCGCTGCTGTTTTTAAATCCTTTTAATAAAAGCAGAACAGGCATCTTACATCTTATCATAATTCATTCTCAGTAAATATCAAATTCTATATGCTTTGAGAGTATATTCAGTCTACAGGCTCAGTCTTTCTTTTTCTGCATAGAGCAAGCCCATCCTTTTATTATGACCAGTTTTGCTTGGCTTGCATGGTTCCAGGCCTTTTTCGTAGATCAGCATATTATGACCACAAGCGATTCACTTTCAATCCCAGGAGTGATCCCTGGAGGCTCCAACCTCAAGTTTTGCGATGAGTCCTACATCACTGACTTATTTAACATTAATCGGTTAGAGGTTCATCCTACACCCCCACTTGTGTAAGCACTACGCTGCCTCTGACGTCTTTAGTATGATTCTTATAGTGTGATAACAGTGAAGAAGATATAGACATTTACATTTATGGCAAGCTTTTACATTAAGTACTATAACCTTAGTACTAACTAGCCTTAGGAATGTTTCTTTCGGACATTTCAGACGACCCGATCTGGAATTGGTACGTCCGAGACACTGAGAACCTTTATCCAGGGAATAATGGGACTATGAAATCCTGTGATGCTATGGAAGAAGTTGAGCAGCCAGATCGAAGAGGATGTCCACCAAAGAAGGGATTTGCTATAATAAGCATCCATACCTTTGTCCCCTGGTCAACAGGCACTGTATGTTTAATAGGTTCCTTTTTCCATTTTCGCAAGAAAAGCCTAATAAAACAGGGAAACATCACTGTGAAGTTCGATGCGAAGACAAAAGAGGGAGAGAGAATTTATTGCCTAGATGGAGATTTTGAGCTTGATTACCCACATGATAATAGAGTTCAGATATAGAGTGATGTAAATTTTGAAGAGCACAGAGGTTTCATATGGTGAAAATGAGTCGGTCCGGGAGAATACTATCTGCTTTACCCAGATACTCAGGTACAAGGATGTGGCTGTTCAAGAATGAATTAGTAGTGCGGATTAGTCATATTGATATTTTCCACAGATACTTGGCTATTCTTATTGAGATGTTTCGTTATTACGAATTCTCACTGAACGATTATGCATGCATGTCAAGTCTGGATACTTGTCATTTAAATCTAGGTACTAAGTGTGAAGTGGACACTCTAGTATCAACGTTCCTAGATTGCGGCTTTGTTAGAAGTCTCATAAGCCCTGTATCAGCGCTAAGAACGTTTAAAGCTTTAAATCAATACTGGCCTTTTTATCTGCGTGAGATCAACAGAGTCCGAATTGTTTCCTCGATGAGAATCAACACAGACTTCTGCAACAGCCGGACTCTCAAAACGACCTCCCCACCTGCTACTCAACTTATGGGAAGATAAATTCAGATCTGACTTACGAAGCTGTGTCGTGTGATGCGAAGATAATAACATCTCAATCTATGAACTAAGGCAAGAAGTGATTGTAAGAGAAGGATTCACTCCGAAAGCTAGAGCAACTTGCTTGTTTCAGGGGCCCAACTGGCTATAAATGCCTTCTGTCATCCATGCTAAAAGAACCCGACGGTCAGCTAGTAATTATTGTATGTTCCATCGGGAACCTACCCGTTCAACTGGTCATGTGTGCAAATATTCTTTCAGGCAACCGTGTTTTGGAATGCATGAATTTCGAAATTCAATGCGACACCTTTAGGATTATGATCACTGTCTCAAGGATAGCAGGAACAAAAGAACGCTCTGAATGACCCATGAACCTCCAAGTGTGTTGTATTATTTATCCTAATCCTTTAATGATGTATATTATAAACTTACTAAGAGGGGAATATATACCTCTAGAATTTCGCTGTGATGGAGTGAGGGGTTAGCCTATATTAGTATCATTAGTCTAATACCAAGTGCTAGTAGTATTATCTAGTGAAACAACAACCTCGACAATTTTAAATAAAATTTTATTCCCACACGGATCTGTACCAGTCCCTAATTTGTAGAAAAAGCGTGTTATGACCTAGATGAGAGCCAAGCAGCTTTGTAGAAAGTGTACTATTTCCCTGCTTACCAGCTTTATATATTGTAGGCAAAGGGTTTAATGGCATAATATTTTTAATACTGCACTACAACGCTTTTTCACACTAGCTCTATGTCTGGTGTGTTCCCTCCTGCTCCACACAATCGATTCATGACTATATTCTGTATTACTAGTGATACTTATTCTAGTGAGACTATTGGATATTTCCAATGAAGAATTCGGGGAACATCGGCGTTTTTTTCTGGCCTAACCAGTAGTTTTTGAGCAGGCCCTTTTGTTTTACCGGACTTGGTGGATGAAACTATCCACCAATGATAACAACATAGAGGCTCGAATAACGATGATATTCTCATTCAGCCAGGAATTTGTCTATTTCTTTCAATTTTCCACTGATTGTTGGTCGCAAAAAATACTCAATTTATAATATTATGCAAGTGTGAGCTATCATGGGCCTCCACAACATACTAAAGTTATTCTTCCTTCCTCTTTGGCTACTTCCAGTATTTACGCCTATCGTTGCTGCTTATGCCAACCCAGGGTCATGTTCGGGTGCGTGCAATGTCCACGACCCTGGTCTGATCCGAAGAGTGTCTGATGGAAAGTATTTCCGCTTCTCTACGGGAAATAAAATATCCTATGCTTCCTCATCATCAATCAAAGGGCCATGGACAATTGTTGGGTCAGTTTTACCTGACGGCTCATCAATAAATATCCCGGGCTATGATGATTTATGGGTATGTCTGGGTCATGAAGATTTATTGTGGTTCCAAGAGCTAGTCTGATGAGAAGCGTTTGAAGGCCCCTGATGCAAGCCTTGTAGATGGCACCTACTATGTGTATTACTCTGTATCGACATTTGGGTCCCAAGAATCAGCTATTGGATTGGCCACTTCGCCTAGCATGAATCTTGACACCTGGACTGATCACGGTCGCATTGGCGTAGATTCATATACAGGGAGCGCTTATAATGCCATTGATGGAAACCTTTTTCTAGATGGCAATACATATTCCATACAATTTGGCTCCTTCTGGGGAGATCTATATCAGGTTGAGATGAACTCAGCGGCGACACTGACTGCAGGCACGGCCTCGAAGAACCTGGCCTACGACCCGTCTGGTGAACATGCCGAGGAAGGGTCGTATCTATACAAATACGGAAACTACTATTATCTATTCTATTCAGCAGGTATTTGTTGCGGATACAACACTTCTATGCCTGCTTCCGGACAGGAATATAAAATCAAAGTTTGTCGTTCCACATCTGCTACAAGTGGTTTCGTATGCCTATGATCAAATTCCTCGCACTTTTCGCGAAAAGCTAAAAATAATATAGGTCGATGCAAGTGGGACTTCTTGCACTGCAGGAGGCGGTACGATTGTTTTAGAGAGCCATGGAACTGTTTATGGACCAGGTGGACAGTAAGTACTTGATTACCTACAGCTTCATATCACCTGGTAAGAGAAAGAGTTCCTTGGAGAAGATGACTGATCACCCGTCATAGAGGCGTTTTTACGGACCCTAGTCTTGGTCCGGTGTTATACTATCATTATGTTAACACCACGGTCGGCTATGCAGATGACCAAAAGTTGTTTGGATGGAATGTTATTGACTTCTCCTCTGGGTGGCCCGTCGTTTGATTTGGTTGTAATATTACAGACGCCGTTTGTTATCGCTAGCTCTGATACTGTCTTGTCCCAATATTCTTGAAAAGCTCGTCGATCCTCTGGTCATCACTGGGAACTCTTTGTAGACTAGATCAGCTATCTGACAGTCAGATTTCCCATGGACTTCTTTATATCCAGTCAAGAAGCATCAGTGTGTTGTGGCTACCACCCAAATTGTAGGTTAACATCGTTGGTATCGTGATCGGGTCCCTTTACCCGCGAGTGTGTATGGTTTATTGCTTTGCCACAATCCCTTCGTTCAGCTTCGGTCCCAAATGCCATGAGAAAGATGTAGACAATGCTTCTCCTAGCACGTTCAACAGGCCGAACTGTGAAGCTACTGAGAACTGCAACCTCTAAACAAACCCGTTTAGCTGATATCTGAAGTAGAACGGCTATAGCTCCTAGTCCTAGGGCACAAGCTTCGGCGACGAGGGTTTGTGTGACGGCAGACTTTGGCATGAAAGGGTCGTAGTAAAGTCCAGAGTTTCCTTCCCGATATGATTTTATCATTCGTCTCTGGTAGGCTTTGTGTCTTCAGTTCTCATTGTTCTCTGCATACTGATTTCTCACGAATATGGTGGCAGTATGCCATCCAAAAAAAGAGATGGTCAAAGCAAGGAGACAAGCTAGGCTGATTGGCAGGAGTGTATTGTAGTCTGAGTCGCTGGACTTCTATAGATTGCCAATCGAAATTATAGCGTTCCGTAGTGGGTGAGAGACGCAAAGTATGCCTTGGTGAGTTTGCTGAAGTTGGGGCGGCCGAGGGTTTTCTGTCGGTCGGATCATTTCCGTCCCTCGGTTGGCTCTACCACATTGCAAGATCGATACTTATAAGCACTCGAAGCCTTGATGTTTTAATTTCTTGACAATGGCCATCATTTCGTATTCAGCCAATCCCGCTTCACAACCACCTATAATTTGCACTGGAACCCAACCTTCGTTAGTGAAGCATGACTTAAACTCCGCCCAATCGCAGTTAGGCCCAAGCCAAAGAATAACATGCAATGGGCCGGAGAAAAGGCTGGCCTCTTGGATGTATAAACACACGAGCTTTGTGCTTCGCGGATATACAAACATAAGTGCTTTGGCATGTTTGATTCGTGATGAGACTGCCCATGTGCCCTTGACTGTGGCGAAACACTGCTCGGCAAGGTACTTGTTCGGAGATTGGAAGTCTGAGGTTGCGGAACTCATGACCTCTACACCCTCGATCAGAAGATTTTTTGTATGAGATACGGAAGATGAAGTCCACATAGCGTACAACAGAGCTTCAAGTAAGCCAGCACCACTGCCAACCGATAGTACAAGACCGGATTGAATGCTTTCACACAAATTATCCGTGATTTTATTAAGTAGGATAGAGGAAAGACTGACACAGCAATCCGGATGGCGTAAGGGCGTATTGGTCAGTGTGGGTAGACACACTGATGATACGGAATCATCTCCCTCGACGTCGTCCATCGCTCATGTAAGTAGCAGTAATGTGATAATGATGAGTGGAAGATTTTTTTCCACAATGGAAAGGTGGGTCGTCGTCGGGAAGATAGAGCACAGACATGCCAAGGCCTCTACGGTTAGGGTGTGTGATATTGACCCTTGTAAAGATGACACTATTTCCACTTTCATTTCTTGCTCGCACCTTCCTTCTCGCTAAATTATAAACTGGATCCTCGCTCACTTGAAAGGGCTGTCGCTGTTACATACTTCGGGTTCAATCGGGTAGTACGGTTAATTATATTCCATGAATGTGTTAAGGAACGATCCGTATTATGCTACATCAGACACCGGTTTTGATTCAATAATGTATGACTAGTCCGGTACCATTTATAGAAATAGCATTCTATATCTATTGCAGAATCCAATCTTGAGTTACTGTCAAACTTTTCAAAACAAAATAGTACCCAAAGAGGGTGCAGGACAAGTCCACCCACCAGGGGCGTAAAGCGAGTTCGGTAAATGAAAAAAAGTTCTTTTGCGCCAATGATAACGCTTCCAGAACCAGCCATCGAATCAAGCACGAGGAGATGAACATATAAGCTGCGAGGAGATTTTGTGATCCAAATGCGAGTGTACGCGCGACAGACAGTCGAAGAGTAGAGGAAACATAGACAGCACGAGACACAGGATCAAAGGTCGAAAGAACAAATTCATCCATGAATGTGAGGGGCGAGCGCGGCCGAGTGAGATACAGAATTTGTAGTGACTTCCAGTTTGAGAATGCACTAAGCTCCGATGGTTGAGACGAAAGCGAATTAGAGCCGAGAATGGAGTTGAGGAGATTAATGTCAGAAACAATAAGTTTCCTAGCTGTAGGATCGGCAAGGTGCCCAGTCTCTTTGGTTTCCTGAGCTAGTGCTGTTTTTACGTCGACGTAACTTATGATTCGGGTATAGAATGACGGGTCAGCAGGCTCAACAGTGAGGTATCGTACACTGATAGCTTCTTTACCATAGAAGGAAGGAGAACGCATGCGGATACTATCATTAGTGAACGATCTACAAGGTAGGTAGGTGAGCTCAATGGGATCCGGGTATATCCCGACACAATGGGAAAGATAGGCTCGAAAGAAAGGTTCAAGATCTCTGAATTGGCATCAGCAGAATTCATCATCATCAGTGCCCATATCTGGCAAACATACATTTCAAGTTTTTGAATAGGACGGCCAACGCTTCCGCTTCGGACAGGAGGTTTAGAGTTCATTTTCATACTCCCCAGGAAACGAATCTTCAGGGCCTTGAAAATAATCTCCGGAGTGGTCATCATTCCTGGCAATGTCCACTGAAGAACAAGTTTCGCAACATCTGACCAGGACATTGCGGTCGGATCAATTGGGGAACTATTGCAGGTCAACCTTGTTGTCATTCTGACTTCCCCCGACTCCTCCAGCGTCGTCATATTGGAGAAACTGGCATCAGGTTTCCAAGCATCGGGGTCAAGGGGATCCATCATCCGTTGTGAAACCAAGCCATCGACCTTTTCAAAGGGGGACGCAAAGATATATTTCTGCCATTCGCCCTCATAAAATTTGGCCTTTGTTGCTGATGGCAGTGATTGCACAGATTGTCCTTTATCAAGATACCGTGATGTTTCTGGCGACTCAGATTTCTTGAGTTTATCGGAAGTTGGTTTTATCCTCAACAGAATGTTCCTCTTCTCCCAGTAAGAATTGTTTATCTCGAGGATAAGAGCTTCGAGCTCTCTGTCTTTGTTATAAAGATACCACCAACTCACAACACTCCTAGACCATCCCAAAAATTGAGGCACACTTAACAAATATGCATAAGGCCATTGAGTAGGGGTTTCATTCTATCTCTCATGTCAGTATTCATTTTGGTTCCTTTTTCTCTCAGCTTCCCGCACCTGAGATTTAAGAAAGTTGTCCAGTTTCTCTCTTAGATCTACTCCATGGTCTCCTCTATGCAGGAATCTTGCTGAGTCAAAGCTGAACCAGCAACTCCAATGAGAGAATACGCGAGTCCAAGAGAATAAAGCAGTATCTCCCGGTGGCGGGGAAACATCAATGGAATTGTCGTCGACTGCTAAAAGGTTCCCGATGCGACAACGAAGCCCAACGGGCACACCTATAAGCAGAAATCGATTGTTGAATTTGTCCTTAACAGGCGAGAGACGAATATGCTTGAACTTGACCGGAAATAAAAGAGGTTTTCCCAGCACAGTCTGATCTTTATCTGATAGAGATATTAACTCCCGAGATGTGAAAAGCGTCCGGAATACCATCATGAGGAATAACGAGACGATGATCAACATCACAAAAATCACGCTCCAGGTCACAGTCTGTATCGAGATCGCTTTTGTTGGAATTTGGGACTCGTGTCCCAAATATAACAGCAGTAGTAATGTGTCCGTGATCATCTTGTTTATTTTGAAGCTCCTTTATAGCTAATTTTAGATCTCTGTCCTGTAACGGAAAATACAGGGTAGTCTACGTAGGAACATGGTATGGGCATTGCTTAAAATATATATTAGATTCTGAGAGTGTGAGTACTGAGAAAAAAAGTTATGTTTCGATCCCACGCTCTCGGTTATCTCCGAGCACGGAAGAGTAAAAAAGGGAAGAAAGCAAAAATCAAAAATAGGAACAAAAACAAGAGACAACATAAACGAGAAAATTTTTTACAGACACACGCAAGCTGACGGCTCAATGACCCAGATCGATGGTACCTATCAAGATTGCAGATCAGGTAGCCTCCCTGATTGATTGTACGCCGTGGCGCCTATCAGGGCTTGACAGATATTTTCCGAGATATATGGCATTGTGAAGGCTGGCTGAATGCCGCTGTGAATGTTGGCTGGCTGGCTGGCGCGGTCTGCGTGGCTGGTGGGTCTTCGGTATATGGCCTTCGGTATCTGTAAGACGAAACCAACAACCAAAAATTATGCTAACGCCGCATCAAATTTAACAAAGGAAAATAGACTCGACAGAATAAGCGAACGAGATCATTGGTTACAAGCTTATACTACACGATAGTACAATGCATCGTTACCCACTTCATCATGAGAAAAGCAAAGTATAGCTGTCGAAACCATATTTACAATGTTCCTCAAGCTCCCTAGCACAGCCCTACTCGGAATCGCCGATACTGAGATACGGAAAGAAGGATGGTTTGTTCAGAAGCTGGAAGTCTGGTCGTGCAAACACTTCGTCTAATACTAGAGACCTAGTGGCTAGGTCAGACCATGCGACAACGGTATAAATATGAATTGCTCACCACATGGGCGGAAACGGATTGTTGCGAACTTCTACTTTTAACTACTTGATGAACTCTTTTATATTGAGATTGAGCATTCTTAAGCTTCTACTTGATTCCTGCCATGGATCTTTTACAACTGCCTCCATGCCGTGTAATCATCATTGGCGGCGGAGTATCCGGAATAGCAACAGCATGCCGCCTCGCGAAGGACTTCAGTTTGGATAATTATTGTGTTTATGATCGTCAAGTAGGATTGGGCGGAACCTGGCTGGCTAATACATGTTGGTAAAGTTTCGAACCTGATAGAACCAAGATCTAATGTCGTGGGTATTTTAGATCCTGGATGCGCAGTCGACATTCCTGGATTCTGTTACAGCTACTCGTTCGCTTCGAAACCTGATTTCTCGCAGATGTTCCCGCCTCAAGCAGAGATACTGCAATATCTGTTGACAGTCGCCAAGGAGTACAGCGTGGACCAGCATTTCAGAGGAGGCATGGAATGGATTGCTGCTGAATGGCAAGAAAAGTCGCAAACTTGGGTGGTCAAATTAAAAGACATTCAGACGAGGCAAACTTTTAGACAGGAGTGCCAGGTGTTGATTTCTGCGGTCGGAGGACTAGTCAACCCGCAGGAAATCAGCATTCCTGGTGCTGAGCGCTTTCGGGGGGAAATCATTCATACAGCGAGGTGGAATAAAGGGCTTGATCTCACCAATAAACATGTCGCCGTTATTGGCAATGGAGGTAAGCAGCTTCTCATTTGCTCTGCGATGGTTTCACTGGGATCTCGAGTAACAGGAGACAGCCTCCGCTATGCAAGTGGTACCAGCCATTATCAATGAAACAAAATCAGTTACACAGTTTATGCGGGTTAGTATATTACCGTTCCCCTCTTCCCCGAAAGCTGGTTGCTGAATTTTTTTGCCATACAGTCACCTCAGCACATTGTTAATGCAACCAACTACATTTTTTCCTCAAGGTGGAGGGATTTGATCCGTCGCTTTCCTCTCCTGTTTTATATAATCCGGATTATTTTGTTCGTCTACATGGAGATCACTTGGTTTCGTTTCCAAAATAACCAGCTAGGGAAGCTTGGTCGTGAATCAGTCCGACGAAAAAGTCGGAAGTATGTTCAAGACATGGCTCCAAGTAAGAATATCCAGCTCATGTCGTGGAACCTTGACGATCAGACTAACCACCGACCATAGAATCCTATTGGAACTTGTTAATACCAGAATACGAGTTTGGATGCAGGGTAATAGCCCCAATTTAATTGGCAAGAAACATTATACGGTCGAAGCTCACATTGAATTAGCGACGGATCTTTGATCGCGGGTACCTCACCACCCTCCATAAGAGCAACATGCGCCTGACGAATGATCCTATCGTGAAGATTACTGAAAACTCAATTGTTACCTGCTCAAACGAAGAAATTTTTGTCGATACAATTGTATGTATACAATGACCCTTCTCAGGATAGAAAAAGGTCAGAGACTGACAGATTTCGAGTTACTGGCTACTGGATTTGCGCTTACTCACTACGACGTCGATTTGAAAGGTCGTCATGGCAGGACACGGAAACAATATTGGGAAGATTATGGCCACAAGGCCACTTACAAGTCGATAGCCATGCATGGATTTCCCAACTTTTTTTATATTCTGGGGCCCAATTCAGGCCGTCTTTACACCTCTACGATTCAAATGATTGAAAGGTACGATATCTCTTTTAAGTTTCATTCGCAGATCTAACCAAGATCAGTGAGGTGGAAATGGTGCTAGATGCGATCAGACCAATCCTCATCTACCAGGCATCTTCAGTTGAAGTTAAACACGATAGCCAACGGTCATACGACGTACGGCTACATAAAGCCATCAACAAGACGGTACACAGCGATCTATGCGGCGGTGTACGTTTGTGGAGTCCATTTATGTCTTCATTTGACCAAAAGCTAATTTGAAGTTGCAGTACTTCATTGATGAGAATACAGGAAAGAATTGGTTTGTCTATCCGTGGAATTCATTCCACCTGTGGCTTTCTACAAACTGGACCTTTTCCAGTGACTGGGACTATCGAGTAAAGAGGTCCTCTTGACTGACAATTCAGGGACAAGTAGAGAAGTATATATCCATCAATAGAGTAGGGAAACAAAAGTGGCGAAAATAATATAAAGGTTACATAGTAGTAGCAAATTCGACGAGCCACGTACAGAGCTATCATTATTCATGAATAGACTTTCTGAATCTTGCTTTTGTTTCTAATGTACCTTCGATGGAAATTAGTTTACACGACTTGAGAGATGAGGCAGTATTGCATGAAGGGTATGCTCTAGTAAATTGCTTGGTGCTTATGTTATGTAGGGAGTCTTATTTCCATGTTGGATCGCCCTATCACAACTAGCTCTTCAGCTGGCCTCTTATAGAAGTTTGTAGAGGCCAACGACGTGGTCGTTGAAGCATTCCCTACATCAGGGTAAGCCAAGATGTGGCACATATGCTATACTTTGTCGAAGCAAAGCTTTTCAAGGAGGAACCGCGAAAAAGTAAACATCAACCGAGTGGTTGTATATGGCAAGAAAGAAGATGCGTAGCTCCTGTAAACCTTTGTTGAGACCCCACGAAGATTTCATGTGGGGTTGTTTCTCCACGAAGCTCAAAATCCAATGTCGGGAGTGTGGTCCGCATCCGACAACCCCCACGTACTGGAGTTTAGCTGGACCGAGAAGGGCAGGACTTAGAGGCGAGCTATCGGTGTCTATGAAGAAGAGGATATAATAACACCGATTAAGAAATCATTTTGAAATTAATTTTTGAAGATCCCCTCTCCCCATGTCCCCATCGTTCCTTTCTGTTGGATATCTGTTTTGTCACAATCTAAATGTCAGCTATATCTACCAAGGAGAAAATGGAAATCATTTGGCGCGATTCAGCCGACGCAGCTACCTACGAAGACGCACGAGTCGGCCGTGTGTTCAACCAACGGCGACCGCAGAGATTCCCCATTGCGGTGGTGAAAGCTACCTCCCAGGATGAGATCAAAGCTGCCGTGAAGTTGGCCATCGAAAGGAACTGTCGTGTCGCCGTCCGCTCCGGGGGCCACTCATGGGCGGCTTGGAGTGTGCGAGATCAGTCGATTTTGATTGATCTGGGTAACTACAAGGGATTTGAAGTTGACCAAGAAAATCGCCTAGTGCGAGCAACTCCCAGTGTGACGGGTAAGGAGCTGAATGGAAGACTTATATCGGAATATGGTCTTATGTTTCCCGGTGGACATTGCCCAGATGTAGGATTGGGGGGGTTTCTGCTTCAAGGGGGTATGGGGTGGAATTGTCGGGTATGTGTCATGGAACGTCTCCTTCCAAGTATGAAAGCAGCACTGAGATTTGTTGATCATTTGCAGAACTGGGGTTGGGCGTGCGAACGAGTAAGGGCTGTGGATGTTGTAACAGCTAGTGGAGAGCTGGTACGATGTACGCCGGTCGAGAACCCAGACCTTTATTGGGCGGCTCGTGGAGCAGGTCCAGGTAAGAAGAAAACACGATTACAAACTTGTACCTATTTTTGATGAACCTGACAGAATACCACAGGATTTCCTGGTATTGTAACCATGTTTCATCTCGAGTTACTACCCTATCCCGCTGGCGGGTTTCGTTCCTCGGGGTATCTCTATCCCTCCCATATGTACCGTAAGGCGTTTGACTGGGTGCTTTCCATTACGCCGGGCTTTGATGAAGATACGGAGATAGTTTTAGTCTCAAAGTATGCCGAAGACAGCGACGAGCTGTGCATCCTAGTCCTCTTTGTTACCATGAAAAATAGTCCCAAAGAAGCTGAAAATGCTCTCATCAGTGCGCAGAAAACACGACCCGGAGGTTGCATCGAGGAATGGTTCTGTCAAGTGGATAGTCTTGATAACCAATATACTGCCCAAGGAAAAGCCAACCCTGAGCACCACCGGTATTGCTGCGACAACGCATACATTGAGAACAACGCGGATGTACCAGCGGTACTTCAGGATGCCTTTCTTACGCTGCCCCATCGTAAGGCGTTTGCGCTTTGGTATGCGATGAACCCCTGCAGTCGTCGTAAGCTGCCTGATATGGCGCTTAGTATGCAATCCGATCACTATTTCGCGCTGTATACGGTGTGGGAGGATGAGGCAGACGACGAAAGATGCCAGAAATGGGTTCACGAGATCATGAGAACAGTCAAATCGCACTCGGTCGGTGCGTATCTAGGCGACTCGGACTTTCAAGTTCGTCAGACCCGGTACTGGGCAGATGACAATGCGAAACGCCTGATGGAAATCCGGCGTAGATGGGATCCGCATGGCCGGATCTGTGGATATCTCGATGCCGGGGATGTATCTGGAGTGAACGGACTAACCAACGCGATCGATCAATGACTGTGGTTAGAGGCTTGGGAGCAAGCCATCCAACCTTGGAATTCATAGCCCAGGTAGTTAGCCCAATCATATCCTCTGATGCAAATGTTACGCATACTTCGAGGCAGTTTGCTTTTCCAGATACTTAGACATATGTAATCTACAAGTGTCTCTTTCGTACTTCGTACTTGCTGCCTGGGAAATCGGGCTACCCTCGGAATGTGGACCACATGCCGGGCTGGCCAGGTCAAGGATGCCTGGCAATTCTGGCAGCCAAGGTAGTGTCTGCAGTACCCATAACAAACACGCTAAAAACGTTGCGTGCGTGCGGGGTCCCCAGACAGACAGACGGGCTCTTGGCATCCCCGGAAGACATCTTCCTTCGTCGGAGGATCGAGCCATCAACGTCGTTTTCTTTCTTCGTCTCTGTTTTCAGTTTCCTGACATGAATACCCCAGCGTTTTGGCTGCCGAAATGAGCCCGCGGAGCCCATCCCCTGTGCTAACCGCCACGCCAGCGAATACCGGTGACGGGTATTTTCAGTGCAGGTCCTGCAACAAGTATTACAACCGCGCAGATCATCTGATCCGCCATGTAAGGTCACGTGCGTAAACAAGGCAAGATTTTTCGATTTGCGGCACTAACTGACGAGCAACGATAGATACCAGGGAGAAACCGTACGCATGTCATATCTGCCACAAAGGCTTTACGAGACCGTGAGTGACCCCCCCGGTATGCTCAGGTGGACAAGAGCTGATTTCTTGTCTCCTCTTTTAGCGATTTGCTAAAAAGACATGCTGCTGGTCATGAGCGGGAGGGCTTCTGTAAACATCGCTCCCCTGCCCTTGAGAAAAATACTCGGGTGTCGCAGGCCTGTAAGTCCTGCGCTGCATCTAAGCTGAAATGCAACGAAGATAAGCCATGTCAGCGATGTCGCGAGAAAAAAATCGTCTGTGAGCGTGTGTCCAGATCGGCAACAGCAGCGTTCGCTCCGAAACTAACTGAGCGACAAGGTACACTCTCCCAGGTTCACCCTGATATATTGGGTAGAGCTTTAACTTTTTTGCTTGCGTTGCTAAATATCCTCCAGGTCTTGCAGAGTCTGACTCTGACCGACCCTTGGTCATGACAGATGCGCTTGATGCCTCGTCAGATTTTCCGGACACCAAGCCTGACACGAGTGACTACCCGACGCCAGTGCAATTCCAATCTCGGATCGAATCCAGCAACTTTTTGGCAGAAAAAGACTTGTTTGTAACGCCGCTTTCTCCTCATGATGGTAGGTAGAGAGGCAGTTTTCTACATCGTTACACCAGCTAACGATGCAACAGGAGCAGACCCTATTATTTCTCCAACAGACGGCGGGAGTGGCATTTTCAGCCTTGATGGCGCATTCTTTCCAGAGTTTATACCGGAATCGCTACCTTCTTCATTATTACGATCATACGAGATCGAAATGGGGTTGTCCCTTGCTCTCAACCAATCAAATCTCAATGAGTTCACCAAAACGAACATGCAGTTAGATTTTGACCTTACTGAAGTCGATTATGGTCTCATTGATTTCTTCAGTACGAACGGTGTCAAGGAAGGTGTCAATTTAGATACTGATCCAGTTGAAAATGCTGACAGCGAGATTGCGCTCGGTGTTGAGGCCTTCCATCGGTCATCTCTCTCTGCTTGGAATCCAGACCATCGAGACCATGCATTCGCTGACCAAGACAATTTATCGGTCTCTAGAAATGTGATCGAGCATACAGAATTGAATATTTCTTATAAATCTCCGACTTTGTGCGAAAAGCTGTCGTCGAGTAGCCGAGATCTTATCTACGGGATGGTGCTGCACACCAGCAAACGAGGAAACTTGGCGGGGATCATCAAGTCGTTCCCCAGCACCGAGTTACTTGATAGACTTATACAAGATTATTTCCAGTTTCAAAAACAGCAAGTGGATTCGTGGATCCATTGTCCAACCTTTCAGCCAAACAGCGAAGGACCAGAAATTCTGGCTGCGCTGGCATCCGCCGGAGCTACGCTTTCTCCTATCGCGTCGATTCGAAAACTCGGATATGCACTGATGGAAATGGCAAGGCTGCGCTTACCTGTTATAGTCTGTCCTCCCCTGATCTATTTACGTCCCCTCAGGCTAACACGTGGGTCACAGTGTGAGACTGATAACAGCATCACCCGAGATCTGCGACTGTCTCAGGCGTATGCGCTCCTCATTAACGTTGGACTTTGGAGTGGTAATGGCCGCAAGATGGAGATTGCAGAGAGCTCAGCGCAGAATCTAGTGACGGTGCGTCATACAGACAATATGGTCTTCCTCTCTCTTCAATGACTGATTTTCATGGTCAGATGTTACGACGTGCACTACGTTATCGTCGGTCGCGATATTCTCTCATAGTACCGACGGCGTTGGATGCAGGCCCGGAACTGAACAGCAAATGGCGCCAGTGGGTGGAACAAGAATCCTTCAAGAGGTATGAACTTGAATAAAACATCGAGAATCAATCTCAGCTCATACCATCATATTCGCCAGACTCGTCTATCATGTTTTTCTCCACGATTCACAAGCGGCCGTGACACTTAACATCAACTCGCTCATCTCATATTCCGACCTAGAGCTACCCCTCCCTGGACCTCGTCGACTTTGGGAGGCACAATCAGCAACTGAATGGAAAGATATTTATCTATCTTTACAATTGCCTAGTTCTGAGCGTATACCATCACTGACGGATTTGCTGCGAGATATGTCCCAATTAAGAGTATTTGAGGTCTCTATCGATACGCAAATGGGAGCTTTTATTCTACTACACGGTATTATGGCGCTGATCATGGAATATCACAGACTCAAATCTATATCTAAGGGAAATTGTGAGCACTGGCATGCTTTGCTCCTTAAATCGCGCCATCAGGAGCTCTGTACCGCGCTTCAACACTTCCGGACTGTGTGTTCCACGTTAAACGGCCCTCCGCGACCAGAAATCGATCTTCTCTATGAAGCCACCTCAATATTTTTGTACACATCGATGGAAGATCTCCAACTTTTTGCTGGCAAAGAAGACAAAAGTGAGGCTAGGCGTGCGTATGATAGCGCCATCGAGTGGATCAATAGCATAGACTCGCGACGTGCAATTCTGCATGCGGGTCAGGCTGTACGTGCCGCAAAGGCTATTCCTGGTACTCTATTACGTGGATTCTTGGCTTTTGCAGTCTACCACGCGGGTCTAGCATTCTGGTCATACAGCGTAATTTCGAAAGCGAATTCCAAAGCGAAAACCAAGTCCGCAAAGGTGCCGTTGACCAGCCTTAGTAGTGCTCAGGTTATTGGATCACCGCCCAGACCAGCTGTTTTTTTGGATTCAAAGGAGATGCTTGAAGCTGAGAAGTTTATTCCCCTTGCCTATGGTAGTCCAGCGTTGCATGGTCCAGAGGGTACAACCATTTTGGTGGAAGATGCGTGCCGGACCATGCGAGTCATCCAAGACGTGCTTAGGAAGGATGCGACAAATGAAGCATTGCATCCATTGATACTAAGCCTGTGTCAATTGATGAATGACTTGGGGAACGCAGCAGATGGAAAGAACGATACTAGCTTGACTTGAGTTAGCTCCGTTCATTTTCGATCACAGTTAGATGTGTTGGGATCCATAACAATAATGTAAATGCCTAGGATGACAAAATTGTAGGAAGCAATTCACACGTTCTAGCCAGGCAAATTCTTGACGTAGATTCTAATATCATTAATTACTGAGATTATATAAAATCGTCATGTTAAGGATATCGTAAGAACTTAATTATACACTCGATGAAAACCACTGGATGATAAACTTGACATCAAGTCTTAGCTAGCCACTTTCTATATCAAGACAGTAATGGCTAGGAATATTCATCTGAGTCTCGGATTTTGATATAAAACAGTACTTCATAGACTTCTCACTCTCTATCACAATAGTCATTGCCTACGGTTCTGGCGATTGATTGATTAATAGCGGGAGCTAGCTCACGACCCCTGTGTTAGTATTTTTCTGTAATTCTTGATTGCAAATGGGGTCCATCCGGAATATAGGTTGCGAATTGGCCTATAGGACCGTATTTAGAGTCGAATAATATGTACTTTGTTTCATTATGGATCCATTTAGAAGTTCTATCAACTGAGACGGCTAGATAGCCCGTTTTGCTTCCCTAATTGTTAGAAGTAGCTTTAAATACTCAATGGGAAACGCGTCTTCTCTGCATAACAATGATAATATTCATCTTCAGTTAGATCATCATGATGCATGGCTGATATAATGGTGAAATGAGCGAAGATGGAATGATCCGTGACTTCTACATCGAGCATTTAGAACTGGTGTGGTGCTGGATTGTAATCAATGCTGCGGTGAAGGAAAGAAATGAAATTCGAGTAGAATCGCTTTCAGATGCCCTGCTAGATAGAGTGAAATGGTAATTGAGCAAAGGAGATCATCTCAAATTAAGTAACATATCTATCACACAGGATGTCTCACAAAACAGCACGTGGCTTAGAAACCAGACGCGGAGAATGACAAGTTCTTCAGCTGATGTCCCCGGTCTAACAATAGATAGAACCCGGGGTACTGATATGGGGTGGACAGCCTCATATTCAAAGGAAGTCCATTTTGTGCATGAATTTCAATGGTGTATCTTGTATGTAGACCGCACGTACGCAATGTCGAAATGTTCTCAAAGAGCGATGCGAAAAGTTGTAAACCCCTCGGCAAAAGCCATTTGTTCTCTTGCTGGAATGGCTACATGACCGTAGTATAAAATACCACAGGTATCAAGAAGAAGAAGATCCGGGCTCCTGGCTGTGTAATGCCAATCAGAGAGTTGGATCTATATATCACCATAAGTTTTGAGGAAATTTCATGTGTGGGGCCGAATTTTAGGGTTCCAGTGTGGGGACGAAATCCGGGGTAAGCATCCATCGGCTGACAATGTCCACATTGCCGACCATGATCGCGCTGTGCGAGGAGATTCAAAGCACCCGCGTAATCTATCTACTTATTTAATGTACCATATGTTGAAGTATCGAAACCAAAGATTGCTACATCCATCAAAGCCTCCCAACAGAAACTCGACTTTGACAATGGCAGATGTCACAGAGCAGAGCAACGGTCACGAGCATTTCCATCTGCGTAGTCTTGGCCATCTAAGGCTGCGACACCAGCATACAAACGAGATTATTCTGACACCTTCACCATCAATTGATCCCAACGACCCTTTGAGATGGTGAGTTCATCGCCACAATCCGTACGCGGGTTAATCATGCCCGCCCAAACTGAGTAACGCATTACCTTAACACTAATTTGCAATTTCCCAGGAGCACCTCATACAAGATTTATATTGCTATCATCGTCTGCCTTGCAATGATCATGTGTAACTTCATGGCAGCGGGGCCTACCGTGGCAATGGTCCAGATCGCTCAAGATTTCTCGGAAGGGGGCAACACTAACCTGTCCGACTGGATATCCCGTGCAGCGTACTTCTTTAACAACAGCGCACTACTTCAGGGAGTCTCAACACTGTTCTGGGTACCACTACTGAATAGATACGGACGTCGGCCCGTGTATCTGGCGTCGTTGGTCCTGTATTTCTTCATGATATTGGGTGCCGGATTGGCGAGGACCTACGCCGGTGAACTGACGACTAGGACGATTCTTGGTATTGGTGCAGGAGCTGGAGAGTGCCTCGCGCCGGTAACGATCGCAGACGTTTTCTACCTGCACCAGAGAGGTTATGGAATGGCGTGAGTGCAACCGCAAAGTCTTTTGGTTCGATGAAATAGTGCTAATTCAAAGCCATGCAGAATTTACAACGCTGCACTATCGGCCGGAGTGGCATTTGGCATTATTATTTCTGGCCTTGTTACAATTCAACATTCATGGCGCTCTATCTACTGGGTTGGTTGTGGCCTCGTCGGAGGTTTGCTCATCGTTGTCTTCTTCTGTTTCCCAGAGACAGCATTTGTCCGTGTTGGAAATCCTCTCGCTGAACATGGCTACGAAGTCGAAAAGGAGGCCGAGGCTACGACAACCGAATCCCTACCTGATATTCCACCCAAGGATAGCTACTGGCATCATCTACGCCTCTGGAGTGGCAAGACGTACACTGAAGAATCTTTCTGGCGAATGTTTGTTCGTCCTTTTGGTCTGATTTTAATACCACCAGTATTTTGGGCCACAATAGTCATGTCTGTCACCATAGGCTTCCTAGTTGCCGTGGTCTCAAACTTTGCTTCCGCATTCAGTACTGTTTATGGATTTTCAGCGTGGCAGAGTGGTCTCTGCTTTGTTTCGGGGATGGTGGGCTGCTTGTTGGGTACTTTTGCCGGAGGCCCATTTTCTGACTGGGTAGCCGATTACTTCACACGGCGGAATAATGGTATTCGTGAACCAGAGATGCGCCTTCCAGCTATTATACCTAGTGTCATTGCAGCACCACTAGCACTGCTGTTGTACGGTTTGGGTATTGAGAACGCCTGGCATTGGATGGTTCCTACTTTCGCCCTCGGTTTGCGTAAGCCTGCTCTTTTTCATTTATCTTTCTTTTCTCGGTCCTGAAAGCGGCCTTTTAGTAAAGAGACGATGATTTAAGATCGATACTAATCAATACTGGTAGTTTCCTTTGCTATTTCACAAGGCACCAACGTTTCGTTTGTGTATTGTATTGACTCCTTCCGGCCCATCGCAGCGGAGGTCACTGTGACCCAGTTGGCGTTTAAATGTACGTTTACTTACTTGATCAGATGGACAATGAGCTAATAACAACTTGTAGCATGCTTCGGATTTCTATTATCTTTCTACACTAATCCTTGGGTTGAAAAATCCGGATACGCGACGGCCTACGGAGCGATGGCAGGTATTTCCGGAGGCTGCCTATTATTCTTTATACCGCTGTTCTTCTGGGGTAAGCAAATTCGAATTTCATCTATGAAATGGCCGTTTTTACAGTTCGTCTTTTGGAAAAACGATCGCGAGGTGGGAGAGTAATATGCAACATATCATCAAGCGCCATCACTCGCCAGCATCCCACAACTCCCGCTCTTCCCTATGTTGTTACTGGATCATTGGTATCTTTTGTGAATTACGACATACCTATCAACCTGCTAAAATTCGTTTATTTCATTTCATAAAATTAAATCCCATGCAACCTGGAAAATATGTTCAAGATGTGGGAATTACCCATTATTCGTTGGTGAACGGCGCGAACCATACAACTGAAACTAATCTGAGTAGAATGACCATTGAAGATACAGCCTAGGTCTATTAATTTCGACCCTCCAATCAAGCGTATTTATTTCCCTCGTATGCGCCTACTGGTTGTCAATAATACTAGCTAGTTATGGCACTGGCTCATTGTACACGTCCTACCAATTTAGATTAGCAATAGATAATGGTAATAGAGTAAGTACGACCTCTATTGTAGTACAAGGAATTATATCACCTCGTTAACTAAACATACTTGTTGAATACATGTAAATTGATCATTTTCCACTTACGAAATCAGGGGTTTACGATTTGGATATTTATCTCATAGTGCAATTGTAGGACGAGACTACGGTTGTAGATGTGCTTGGGCTGTATTGTCACTAGTGATACGCACATTAATTTCTACAGATGAGTAAGTCCTTCACAATTCGTTCATATTGGGGTTGGGTGAGGGTAAATCTGCAGGGTCGAGGAGATGGATGTAACAGGATGGCTTCGAATTGATAGATGACTTCCAGAACTATCTGTTGGGGGATAAATGCCGTAATAATAGCCTACCAATGACTCTTTCTCATGGTCGTAGGGCTAACTCGTCAAGAAAGGTGGAGACACAAGTTGAGACAGAAGTATCAAGGTACAAATATTTTAGGCTATTTTCACATACGCGAAAAATGTATGTGAGACCTTCTTTTGACGTCTCAAAACACTCAGAGCTGAATGCAAACCATGAATACGGAAGTATTCTCTAGATAGATGATGTAAAAATCATAATCTAGTGACCAAATCTAGACACCATTGTATAAAGGTCCTCAAGACTCATATACAGGCTCCCACAACAGAGGCAACGGCAATGTCAATAGATGTGAATAGTGCAGGGTAGGTTTATAGGCAGCAAAGTCAACGGAACATCGGAAAGGTTTATTGCTTGAAATTCTTCGCTGGTTGTGAAGTTACGGGGAGTGTCGGAGAACATATACTCTACATAGTGCATAATACATCAAACCCCACAGGGCGATCTGGAGTCCAAAACCTACCAAGTGGAGAAGAGCGCGAATTGCCATAAACTCATATGTCATGATGGACAGGAAATAATAGATAGTGTTACGCAGAATCCACATTCAACAATTCTTACCAATCACCCACTGCACGTCGATATTACGAATCCTAAATCTCTCTCGATCCCGGCTGAATTAACGCCAATGGCTAATATCGATTAATGCTGTAATTCAACCTACCGTCCAGGCTAAGTAATACGAAAGATGTGTTGAAACCCTGTTTCGAAACTCACCACTTGCGTGTTATATTACTAGGGTGAGCTGTCTAGATAGTGATATCACATTTTATAATAGAGTGGGAATAAAAGCTGCGTGAAAACTTATGGTATAGCAGAGTAGAAAGGAAGGGGCTGAAGAGCAAAAGTGGACTACAGGAGAGACATCCTGTATTCTATCAACGAGATCTACTTGAGGAGATCTTGGGGAGCATTTCAGTGTTAATTCTGGTCTTTGTGAGAGGAAATATGAATTCTAAGTGTATCATATACGATAATTTTAGGGAAACGTTCCGTTACTTACGGTAGTGAGAAATATGAAAGAAATTTGAAGGTGAGCTTTGGGTAGTCAGCCATCAATTCTCGTCTCAGCAGGTGCCTAGGTAGGTAGTGTATGTAATATTGATACTACTTCGAGTAATTTAAAGCCATAAACATGATCCACTGCAGCTACACTAGGCGTTACATACGGCCTTAAAATCTTGTGAAATGCACAATACTGAATTTGTCACGTGAATGGCGATATCCACCTCGAATTTATGACAACCACCTTATCGTAAGTCTAAGAGCCAGACACGGTCACGGTAGCACTTCCTGCGCCGCTGAAAGCCTCCACTGCAAAGACCTGGAAATTGTATGAGTTGCCAAAGCCGTGCTGGGCCCAGAAATTGAAATGGTTGCTCGTCGTGACTGTTCCAGAGGAACGCTTGCTTTGTCGAACTGAGAAAAATTGCGTGAATGTGCTAGTTCCCGTGATGGACGGTTGGTTGTAACGGGTGTCGGTGCAAACTTGGTAGGTGCCACCATCCGAAGACAGTGTACCGAGGCTTGTAGCTCCGCTGCAAGGGTTGTAATCGCCGTAATTCTCAACGATATAGTACTCAGCCTGAGGGCTATTGATCCAGCCATATACCGAAAGGTAAGAGCCAGAGCTAGCAGCATTGTAGTTTGCCGAGTAGGTAATGGACCTTCAAAGATGTTAAATTGAGGGCTCACAGTCCAACACAGGCGTACATAGCAACCTACCGAGGAGAACCGGTACTCCAGCCTAGCCCAACAACAAAGTCTCCGTTGACCCCATCCTCCCAGTACATTGAATATGTCCCAGCACCCTCGTTGTACGAGAATGCACCAAGATTTCCATTGTAGTTCTGGACGTAGTTGATGGGAGTTGAACGCTCCACCAAGTCAGAGTTGGCGACAGGAACTGCCAATGCAGTGGCTAGGAGGCCCGCAAATGTTGCTGCGATCTTCATCGTGGATCAATTAAATAGGGAGAAGTAGGTATTCACAGATGGAAGACAAAGTTGGGGTTTTTCAAACTCTGCTGGTGATAACTTAATCGGCCCTGGTGTCTACTCCCCCATATTTATAGTCCACAAAGGAAACAATTGATCCTAGATTTCTGCCTATTTTCTCCTGAATGCCCCCGCTTATTCAGGCTATTTCATCTTCCAGCTCAATGAATCGTTTCATTTTGCCGTTTGATCAAAGATGGTTAAATGGGTGGTGCCCGTTTCAGTGTAGAGAATAGTGAAACAATTGAATGGATTCTATGGAGTACACGCTGATAAATTCCGGTATGGGAACTCCCGCTGTGGAGTTTACCCCGCCCTCGGCACTTGAACAAGATTAAACATTGCAGCGGATAAAGACGCATTATAGGGTAGAGAAGTGCATTACACGCCTATATTCCAAGATTGGCTGAAGATCTACAGAGTAAGCGACTAGACCAAGGGGGTCTAGATTGTTTGGAGCTGGCAAACAGCATACGGCATGTGCTGGCCAATGGGATTGTATACTGCCACGGCTAATAATAGCCTAAAATGGAAATATACCTACCTAAGCGTCGTTTCATAGGTTGAGCTAACGGTCATATGACCTGTAAGCTGGCAATTACGTGAGCATTTTTACAAGAAAATACTACCACTTGGCATTTAAAGCCCGTAATTTCTTCCATGACGTCTGAGGAGTTTCACGACGTCTCAGATTGCATAATGAGTGCAACCCACATAGAGCAACAGCCGAGGTTACAGAATGGATTATGGGACATGACCACATTTTCGCAGATGCCAGGAAAGTATGCTAGCTCCAGAGATTGAATTGGCACTTTGCTATCACGATCGTCACAACAAATTAAACCGAATCTCATGACATGCCCAATTGATAGACAAGTTTAGAGATACCTTTGTTCAGAAAGAGCGCAACATCCATAGGTGCGAAATGAGCTAAGATAACCAACTGTGGCTGTTTCACTTCTATGAACAGTACCAAAATATAGGTTGCATGACAAAATTGGCACGAATGTTCTTCTCACTTTCTCTTCTGCCGTTTCTCTTCGCTGTTTCTGATTAACTAAAGGCTAGTGACATTTCACGACTACAATTGCATTCTTGTCTAAGAAGAAAATGCATACCTCAAGAAGGTCTTCAAACCGGCCAAAGCTAACTTAGTTATCGATTGACTACTTGACTAACGTAACCGGTAAGCGGCCCGGCCACATAAGGGATCTTGCCAGGGGCCAGCTCTTTCCACAACAGCATGCAATTAGAACTCCGGATCTAATGACCAGCCTGCTGATAAATTAGAAAAAGATGAATTGCATATCGAAATTGTCTCCGTGGATGTATCAATAAGCCCAAAAAATCTTACAAATATGATTAACAGTTTACCTATTCCTAATTAATATAAACTATATATCAATGATGGTTAGATTTGACATACCCGTTGTAGCTAGCTGCGGACTAAGTGCCGCTATCCAGGTCCGCAACACAATCTCTGGTTTAGATAGCTCCATTTTTTTTTAAAGCTTTTGTCTTGTTTATTTTCCAAGACATACGTTTACACTGATATTCCCGGTGCAATACAAGTAAGCAAGAGTGATAGATTGTTGGCAAGCCCTTATCACTCAATCTTGACTTGTCTTACACATCAAAAGGAGCCTGTGAGAGAGTGACGAGCCTTTTTAACGAAGAACGAAGTAGGCCAGAGAGAAGTTGAGACTGAGAAGACTGAAATTGTGCGTACTGTCATAATAAATAGATAAAATAAGCCTCGACGTATTTATTCCGGCAATACTGTAATCAACACCGCTGACTGAACTCGCCTCTATGATTTTAAAGATTTTGAAGAGCGACGTAGGGGCACAAACAATACCATAGAGTCATAGAGAATCAATGGGTCAATGTGTTAAACGATTTCTGACGGTCAAACCTTGACTTAGGCTCAAAATTTCATGGTAGGATAACGATCGGTTATTCTCCCCGACCTTTACCGGGTGTCTAAAGATCAACTAGATTTTTGGGGGTGGGGTCATGACTCTTTTCAGCCCTATTGGCGTCTACTTTTGACGGAGATTGTAGGCATTCACGGCATGATCAAGACCGGGAAACTGGCCGAGCTTTACCGGTTGATAAAGTCGATCTCTGTAGGCTGACAGTCAGAGGCTGAATACTTGATAAGAAATTAATCAACCCGGTATTGTCATCTGTGCCTGTAATTATCTCTTCGCATTCTGGTCTTTAGATGTGCGTGAATAGAACAGACTGGTCTTAATTGCTTGATCTGGTTCTCTGGCGGCAAACGCAGACGATCGAATCGTGATGAGGCGAACATTTAGCTGCCTGGCCTTTCTGGGGCTCAGCATTTCCGTTTCGGCGATCACATTGCCGGAATCTTATAATGTTGTGTGGACTTCCCAAAGTAATCGCTCGGCGGATTCAATGCCACTTGGTGGTGGTGGTCTGGGAGTCAATGTCTGGGTTGAAAATAGTAAGAAGATACGACCCCTATCCTCGTAGCATGTTTTGTCTTACACGGTGCCGCAGACGAGATTCTTTTATACGTTGCCAAAGAAGGAACCTTCGACGATAACAATAGTCTTGTCAAACTGGGACGCATACGTCTAGCACTAGATCCGAACCCATTCCAATCCCAATTTCAGCAGACTCTCAATCTGAATGATGGTTACATTACGATCACGGGCCAAGACAAAACAGCTTTAGACCTCTGGGTCGATATGAATAATGCTGCTCTCCATATTGAACTCAGTTCTCCAGTCAAGGAGGTGAAAGTTAAAGCTGCGTATGAAAGCTGGCGGTGGACAGATCGTCTTATGGCATACGATGAATGGGGTAATTCCCCTACTATCCTCTCTTCCTCTTTTATCGCTCTTTAACCTAGCATTTGTCGCAGAACAATCGGATTGGAATCAAGTGGAGTACATTAAACCAACTCCGCTTACTCGGGCTGACAATATATCATTTGTGGAACACGGTGTGCAAATGTTTCACCAGAATCAACCGAATACAACATTAGATGTGGTTGCGGCCGAACAGCATTTTCAGATGTATAATGAAACCATGTTCAATCCCCTGGCATACAACACAGTAAGTTTTAATGCCTTTCTGACTCGCGACGCCTTATAGTAACAACTTCACCAGTACGGGCTGTACATGTATAGTCCTCAATTGTTTCCCGGACCCATCACTAGTGGTCATTATATGAATACCACTTTCAAAGCTTGGAACCTACAAAGCGAGGCAACGTCAAACTTATCACTCACAGTCTTTACGTTCCGCAAACAGACCCCTAATATGCAAGAATTTAACGCTACTTTTGAAGAAAATATAGTCAATGCAACGCAAGAAATACACGAGAACGTCAAATCCTGGTGGCATGATTATTGGGACCGAAGCTGGATCATTATCAATGAGAAGGAGGGAGAACACGATCCTGGCTTTACAGTTGGCAAGAACTACCAAATTTTCCGCTACATGCAAGGATGTAATTGGGGTGCCGAGTGGCCAATGAAGTGGAATGGTGGGCTGTTTACCTATGATCCATATTGGGTAGACCCAACAAATCCCTGGACACCAGATTATCGTTCTTGGACAGGAGGAGTTCACACCGCTCAGAACCAACGTCTTCTCTACTGGCCTATGCTGAAAAGTGGTGACCTCGACCTTATGAAACCACAATTTGAATTTTATCGGCGTTTGACCCCTGTCGCTATGCAAAGAGGGAGAACCTATTTCAACATCAATGCCTCCTTATTTACGGAACAATTAGAAAACTACGGTCTCCCAAGCTACCTTGACTATGACACAGACATTTATTTCTATAATATGTCTCGGCCAACGTCTTTCCCTCTTGGTATTGAGTGGAACGATTGGCTTGAATGGCTACAAGACACGGCAAATGAATTTGTCGATATGATACTTCAAGCGGCCATGTTTTTTGATTTGGATCTAGACCCATACATGCTTTTCATTGAGGTATTTGATTTTTGTCGAAGTAGCTCTTCGGATACCGTGGAGACTGTGAAGAATGATTACTAATTTTTGCAACTATGAACAGAGTCAGCTGCAGTGGTTCGACATTTTCTATCAACAATACCATAGCAGAATTGACACTTATAGTACGGCACAGATAGGTGGCTCGTCAAAGCTTGTCATCTATCCTGGTTCTGGAGCAGAGACCTACAAAGTTGCATACAACCCAGCTTCGACAGTATCTGGACTCAAAAAAGTTCTAGCCGATCTTCTTCAGATCAATCCAGACTATGTGATGGGCAATACGACATATTATCAGAATTTTACGGATCGTGTACCTGAGACACCACTAAGATATCAGCAAGGCTATGAATGTATCAGTCCTGCACTTGCGTATGTTAGGATTCAAAACTCAGAGGTCCCCCAACTTTATCCTGTCTTTCCATGGGGCGAATACGGTCTTGGTCTGCCAAATCTTACTAGAGCTATCAATACTTACTTCTACGATACCGAAACGCAGAGTTTTCATGGTAATACTGGTAAGTGAGCTTTCTTCTCTTATTTGACATCATCTACTTTTCCTTTGTTGCCTCAGAGGCAGAAAGCAGAGCGTATACTCGTCAATATTCAGTAGCGTTGTTTATTTTAATGTATAAAACATTTCATGAAAAAGCTAACTTTTATTCACCTTTCTTCAGGATGGAAACAAGATGTCATTTGGATGGCACGAATGGGTCTAACTAAAGAAGCTACGAATTTGACAGTGTCCCGCTGGGCCGACTCTTCTGTCTCTCGCTTTCCAGTCTTTAAAGGTCCAAATTACGATTGGGCGCCCGATATGAATCATTTTGGATCCGCGTCAATTGCGTTACAAGAAATGTTGCTGCAGACATTTGTGAACAATAACACACAAATAAGGTTATTGGGTGCATGGCCAAATGAGTGGGATGTCGACTTCAAGCTCTATGCACCATTTGAAACAGTTGTTAAAGGGTTTGTGAAGCGTGGTCAATTCGAAAACCTAACTCTTATACCTTCCTCGCGTGAAGCTGATGTCGTTTATGGCCACAACCAGTAGAGTCAAAACAACTCTTTATATAGCTTCCACACGTCGAGGACTAGTTCCACTTATAGGATGCAATCCCAAGAGTTACTGAGAGTACGGTGGAGTTTTTCCAGAACCTACTTTACGATGTTCATAGCTGTTTATCTTTTGTAGTAAAATTGAGAGGCGGCATTAATTTTGGAAATTTGAACCTTGATCCTTGGATTCCTTGCCTCTTTTTTCACTAAGGCGCGATTTGACTGTGTAAAATATTTAAAAGTATGGTAATGGTAGTGGTAATGGTTTTGATATACTGTGCCTGAGAAACAACTCTCTCCGCACGAATTCCAATTGTGCGCCCAGTTGTAGTGAATCTTGTGGTATTTGAGGTTATAAAAATAGAATACTAAGAGGTATTATCATAATATTAAGATAAAAATTCACACGAATTCGTAAATGTAATAGATATTTAAATAGTACATAGTGGTAAATATTGATAATATATTGAGCCAAATAAATATAGGATTAATTATGATAAATAATGACAGAATCATAAGGTACAATAACGCTCGTTGGATTACTTAAGGTTTTGACTAAAATTAAAAAAATTAGGAATTAATTATTTATACACTTTTGCGAGAATAAATCTAGTCGAAAGTAGGAAACGATTTTAAAGACCTGCTCGTTCGTAAGCATATTCTTACATGCTAATGGATATGGTAATACAGCCTAAGGTTGGAGTGAATATGAAGAAATGCTTGTTCCAAATGCCCAGAGCTAGAAAAAAATTTGAAACGTGTGAATGGATTAGCTACTTGCAATCAGCTTGGTGATGTGATAAGCCCGCACCTCTATGTGGAAGCAGCAACGACGCCTGCAATACCTGCCTAAGGGTCATAACTATCTTGCTCTGTCGTTTGCATATCTATATCTGCTTGTTGACCGACAAGGCCGCAAGAGCGAGGATAAAAGCCTCTGGAAGAGTAAAGTCTTTAAACGGCAGGCATCGGAAATTTTGAGGCGCTTCTTTTTCTAGCTGTACACACTACACTTAGCGAAGAAACCTGTTGGAAGACAAAAATCATATCCAAAAAACTATTCGTAGGGGAATCTTCAGTCGCGTCAGAAACAGCAAGCCTGCGACTCCTCCAAGCAAAGAAGCTCTCCAGTGTGATGCTATGCTTTTTGGCCATCATATATACTCTTATGAAAGAAAAAAAAAAGTTGGCATGAGCACGCTCCCTTGAGTCGAGCATTCCAGGGCCCGTGATGTAGTTGGTCGAATACCTTTTGCACCTATATTAATTATAAAAATGATGTAAAAAAGTCGCATACTAGGAATCATCAAGTTGAGATAGCACCAGAATTCGATGGTTCAAGACATGGTCCGGCACGTACTACAAATATACAGTCGTTATGATTCCTATTCAACAAAACCCCAAACATGGCCGTGTCATCGGGTCACTAATTGCATAAAAGCATCTTGGCCAACAACTTCGATTTCCGTCTAGTCCCTTAGCTAAAATTTCACGCACTTCTTCACACCCCTCTACATATACCGGTCCCAAACCAGTGCCGCGCTAGCCACAACTGCCATTGAAGTCTCGAAGACCGCAACCTGTACCCAATTCCCGCCATTTCGATACATAATCAAAGCAGCCACAAGGCGAGAAGGCACGGAAGAAACCATGATAGCAGAATCTCGCTGGTAGCTCGAAATAAGATAGTATGTCCCCAAAGCAAGAGAGGTTATGCTGTTGGAAGCAATGCAATTAGCAATCGTTTTTCACTTAGGTAAACTCATCTGGGTTGAATCTTACCCAATACATTGAACAACGTCTTCAGAGACTCCTTTCAACGAAGAGCTCTCGAAACTGGCTACTGAGGATGGATACATGATGCTGTAAAATGCATTTCCCAGAAGGAAAATGCCTTGGGCGGCAAAAACAGCACTCGAGACGCCACCCATGCGGAGGCCAATACTTGGAAGAGACATGTTGTCGATTTTCTTGTTGTATCTGGACGGATTGGTGATATTCCAAGTTATCAGCTTATGCTTTGAAGATGTCGCTAGAATGAAATTTTTGGATTAGTGAGAAGCCTTGTTGGAACTAATCCGTATTTGGACTAGCCAAGAATTAGTCCAACAAGATTGTCTTGGATGTACGTACTGAGTGTTGTACATAATCATTGCTAGGGTATGTTCGCACTCTTATTTCTTTGGGCTCTACTTTAAAAATAAAGAGCTCCCGCGTTATCTAGACACGCGCACTCTCGGGTCACTCTACACCAAAGTGATCGCAAAAGGGATATTGGAATAGGGAAACCACCCGACACGAACCTGTTTCAGGAGAGTGACAGTGCACCCTCAAAATCAGCCAGTGTTCTGAAAAGACCGAAGGGAGCGAAAATAAAAGTGAGTAGGATGGTAAGAAATTCAGAACAAGAGAAAGTCTTTGAGTCCCTATCTCCACATGGTTTAGCGACTGATTTGGAGGTTGTCGTGGGTGCACTCTGGATTGATTGTGAAAAGGATCTACAAACCATGAAGAAGGTAACAAGGCAATATTCTACACCGCAGGATTACCAATCATTCCTAAAATTTACAGGAAGGTAAGAACCCAGCGACACAGAACGATCTCTCTTCGATATCTTCAATCTTCTTCATTATCGCTCATGGATACTAGTAATGATCCTATACTAGCTTCTAAACAACGAGATAATTGGGTACCTTGAATTCTCACATATATCACATGTCTACCTCCTCATCTGGTTAGATACGGGTCAGGGACCTGGTAAAATACGATAGCAGATTCCACTATTACAATGTAATGTCTATCACAATTCATATACTCAAAACCAATATGACGAGCCGCATTTCATAGATTTGCAAACCGTACAAGAATCATTTTGGTATTTCATAGCAAGCTATTAGTACTTCTCAGAACCATACGTGATTAAAGTACCCTAATTATCAGGTCATTAGCTTGACAATCTGCAGAGAAGGCCGTATTGATATCATAGATCAGGGAGGAAGATGGATCTTGTTTTGAGTCCTTCTATTTCACATTATCAACAAGATGCATCTAACTTATTCAATGGAAAATTGATATCTAGATAGCAATTCTTCTGTTTTATTGGTTCCCTCAATATCATATCGCGTAAGGCTCCGAGAATCAGCCTAGAATCAAAGCCCTAATCCGACTAGATCGACAACTCAAGCATTTTCCCAATCTCGCGTGCACAAGACCAACCGGTAGCCATCGGGATCGGCAATTGTCACACCCCATTTGTTCCAGTATTCATTCGCATGTTTCAACCTCCTGCCTCCGGCTTGGAGTAGCCTCTCAATTGCCTCGGGATCTATCTGTCCGTCCACATACAGGACAACTAAGTCTTCTTCGGTCGGTGTTGGAAAGGCATCCTGCTCAACAACATGTACGAGTTCTAGGTGCCATGAAGCGCCGGGCCATCCCAACATAAGCAGTTCGTGTCCGCCCTCTGTTTCACTTGGTGGTGGACTGCGCCACAGTACCTTAAGCCCTAATCCGTCGACCCAAAATTTTTGCGCTATATCGATGTTGCGACTAGGCCGTGCGATTCGCAAATGGGATGATGGTACTGGGAATTTCCCGGACCCAGGGGTTGAAGCAACTGGCGATGGGCTTTCCGCAGTCATTGAGAAATATAATCTTTTAAGAAATGTGTCTCGTCGAATTTACTTTAGGTATGTGTGGGTAATAAGAGCAATAAGAAAGAAGGTGCTGAAGAATCCCACATAGAGACTTCTAGTGGCCGGTGAACATATCATATACTCAGAGGAACACAACTTGTAGGTTCGCAGTGAAATAATAGCTGACATATAGGAAATGACTCGTTATCATAACTAGTCAAATGCTTTGAACAAAGCACTCCGCAATCCGGCCAGAACCCCGGCCGATTAATAATTCATTACACTTGACTAGTCTCAAAGAGGTTCCCGATAAATTACCCAGCTAATTATGGACCGGATCGGTGAGAGCAACAACCCTAAATCTAACATCCAGCTGAACCATCATTCGCCCACCATGCCCCATATCCGTCATTTGGAAATGTTCTGGCCAAGGAAAGGTAAGCCTTGTCGTACAAGCTTCATGGCGAGACTATCATCATAGTATCTTGGCTCAACGAATCGTTGAGGATAGTGCTTTCGGTGATAATTTCGATCGTAAAGTTTCTGAATGGTGGACTGTTGACATGTGAATGGTCCATTACTAAAGACGTGGACCGAAAATGCTCTTTCCGCAAAGTACATTCTTTACGTGAATTGAGATCAATGAAATGGAAACAACCATGCGCTCAGAATCACTGTTCCGATGCTGCAGAGGTCTATCATTATATATTTCTTTAAATAATACTAAAGTTTTGCTATTCTAGAGACTGATTATATGCTTAATGCAACATATATTTTTTTTACTATATAGCTCTAATCTTAAAATCTCTTAAATAGATAATTATCTTAGGATTAGGGTTGCTTGTGGGTAGTCCTATGGGACTCGGTGTTTACGAAGTTACGGATATAGGGGTCCTGCCTGCTTATAGGTATTTGGAATTGGCGTAGACCGTACCTACAACCTAGGAACCCCGCAGCCCATATTCTGGCCTCGCATGGCGGGGCCGCGGGGTGTTGCGGGGTGTATCCCGTGAAAGAGAACGACCACATCAATGGAAGGGACTGGGATCCGCAAAACTGCCCCTGAACAACACCATATATTCCGTATATATATTCCCAATTCTCTTCTATTTTATTGATCCATGTATGTTCAATTAAGTCTTGGCAGAGTAACAACTCTCCTGCGAGCGTACTACTACAAAATCTGCTACGACGTACCGTCACTACCGTGCACAGCAATTATAAGATAAATCCACGGCGTTAGTCGCAATTACTGATCTGTTTTTCATCAGCAACCATATGTACACATTAGTACGGCCATTATCATGCCCCTATTTACTGAACATGCCTCCAGCTGGCGTGATACCAGGACTCTCCCATCCTTCGCTCCCCCACTCCCACGTCTGAGCCCCAAGTTTGCCCCCCCTGACGATGGGATACAACGGTATGAGGTTATTATTGTTGGGGTATGTTAGCAAGACCGTTTTCACTTCTTGGAAAGACCGTTGTCGCTAAATATTACCAGGCTGGACCAGCAGGTCTAATGCTTCACCTGCTCCTAGCTAGATACGGCCTGACAGACCAGTCTTTATTATGCATTGACTCGAAATCAGGTATACTGAAATCCGGCCAGGCCGACGGGATACAGCCACGCACTCTGGAGGTATTCAAGACTTTGGGCATATCGGACGAAATTGAGAACGAGGCTTGTCAGATGTGGGAGTTCGCCTTCTGGAACATCTCTGACAATCCGGCTAAAGTGATTGAGAGACGGTCCTGCGTGCCCGAAGTGATTCCACCTGCAAGATTCAAATACGAAGCAACAATCCATCAGGGACGTGTGGAACGGATCATGGAGAGCGATCTCCTCCGGTACTCGCCGCGCGGGGTCCTAAGAAAGACCAAGTTGATTAAAGTGCGGATTGACGAACTCGCAGATCCAGAGTTCCCTGTAATTGCTGATATTGAAGTTGACGGGATACCTCAAGTCGTCCGTACGAAGCATCTTGTCGGCGCAGACGGCGCACATTCCATGGTCCGCAAAAGTGTTGGTCTCGAGCTGGAAGGCCAGTCGCTCGATTTTATCTGGGGAGTCGTGGATGTGGTCCTTGATACGAATTTTCCTGATATCCGCAGACGCTGCGCTATTCATTCGCCTGGGGGGTCTGTTATGGTCATCCCTCGTGAACGGATTTCTTCCGGCGAGTATATCACTCGACTCTATGTGAACATTTCAGAACATTTTGAACCGCTGAGCCGTGAAGCTGAGGTGGATCTTAAGAAGGAAGCAAAGGAAAGACGATATAGAGTCACATTAGAAGGAATATTGAATCAGGCTAAAGAAGTGTTTAAGCCCTACTACATTCGGCCCAAGAGTGATGATAGTGTGGATTGGTGGGCCGCGTACCAGATAGGCCAGCGATTGTGCCCTGAATTTATCGTCAAGGACTCCAACGGGCTTCCTCGCGTGTTTATCGTGGGTGATGGTGAGTGACCACTCTTTTGGAAGTCTTTTCTACCAAATTCCACGCTGATCAATTTCAGCTTGCCATACGCATAGTCCAAAGGTACGCCATTCCAATCCTCTTTCATCCCTTGACTATTGACAACTGACCTAGCTGTACAGGCTGGCCAGGGAATGAATGTTTCCATGATGGACTCATACAACCTCGCTTGGAAGCTTGCTTATCAAATCAATGGATTAACCCCTCACCAGGTAGATGGAGGGGACCTTAGCCCGCTGCTCGATACATATCACATAGAACGCCATGCAAATGCGCAACGATTAATCGATTTTGACCGAAAGTTCTCGACCAGTTTCTCGGATATAATGGGCACTGCCGACCCTCATTCCGGTATTTCCCACACTGACTTGGCCGACATGTTCAATACCGGATGCGGCTTCACCAGTGGCTGCGGCGTGGAGTATGATGAGAATATACTGGTGGACAGGTCATCCGGGGGTCTCATTAGCGGTGAAGACTTTCTGTCGGGAATTTTACGATCTGGGCGACGTCTACTGAATGTCAAGCTAAAGCGCTTTGCGGACGGGTGGCATCGTGATATCCAAGACGGTATACAATACCTTGATCTGTGAAAGGACTCTGCTAAGACTAATTATTTGAAGATCTTGCGTCGACTGGCAGATTCCGTTTACTATCACTCCTTAGCAATGATCTACTTGACATCAATGGGGTCTCCGCAACATCGGTAAACTCGACAGCAAGTCTTGTACAGCAATACCCTAAGTCAATTATTGAACAGATTACAGTCTATCCTCATTTGCCTGGCGAACTGGCCTGGGAAAATATCCCTCCTTGTGTGAAGGAACAGAGTGAGATGACTTTTTACAGTGGCTACGAGCTTGATGATGTGTACCGCATTTATGGAGTTGACCCGGCACGCGGTGTACTCGTTGTCGTGCGTCCTGATGGGTATGTAGGCCTGATTACAGGACTCAGTGACGTTGCCTATGTCGATACATATCTGAGCCGTATTATTACTCGAGGTGCATAGATCCATCCAATCTCTTTCGATCAGATAAAAAGCCCCTTTACCCTGCCGAAAGGGCTGACAAAATTCCTCAATAAACGGATGATGTGACCTATAATTATTAGCTTGTGCTTCGAGTCCTGATATGTAGCTCAAAACTACCTTGCTTTCTCCGTCTTCGCGCTCATACATGAATACATGGGGGTTAATCTAGTTACAAGTATAAACTCAGAAGATCTCCAAGGTAATCTGATATTTCGTTGAGAGAATCTCCACGTTTGATGTGCCGCCTTTGACAGATGGCGAATTAGTATAGGCCTTTTTCTGAATGAGTATCAAGAGTGTTGATTGATCCTCGCCTGTGTCTAGGTTCGCAAAAGGATGAGAGAATGAGATGCGAAACATAGTAGGACTAGGATACGCTACCGAGGAGCTTGGAAAGCCTATCATATGGCGATAAAACAAGGCTAAGTGTGTGTGTGTTGGGAAGTTTCCTTACCCGTGATAGATGAATTCACTGGCCTGTGCAAAAATGATCCTGGATGGCACTTTTGCTTACTTAATCTAAACTTCAGCAGCACCACTTCGCCCCCAACTTTAAGCGGATCATAGCGGGGAAGCACCTCGGCGGGGTGGGATGCCCCACATACTGCAACAGGTCTCTGAACCTAACTTGCTCCTTTAGAAGAGCTAGTTATATCTCCCAAAGGCCGGCACTTGAGCTTGCAATATAGCGAACTTCTATGGCTGACGAGTCCCCCGGCGGGTTGAGCCAGCTTAGTTCTGAGCTACTCCCAGACTTTTATTTGGATTTGCTAAGCTACGGAGGCCGTTGATATCCCCCCGTAGACCCGGAGCCACACAAAGTAAAGCCAGGATGTTTTGGCCTCATATCTTCAAGTACATTGAGTCTCAGCTGCTCTTTTCTATGCAGTCCTATAAGCAGTACCGGGCTTCTGGTACACTCACCAGCGATTTATATACTTTGTTTATTCTCCAACGCAGCACACAAAACTGAGGAGAAAGACTTTGAGATGCCCCATCTGCTAAATCGGCCCAGAAGGTCAATCAAGCGGTGTAGATTACTACCGAAGGCACAGGTAGCCTCGCTGAAACTCCGTAAATGAGCGTCGTGGGACCTTGTAACATTTTCTACTAGCCGGATCTCGGGAGCTTCAAATGCATTGGTATCAATTGTATACCTACCGCCAACGCGAGTAAAGCAAAACCATGCCAGAGCTGCCGTGAAAAGAGCTCGAGGTATATGTATTGCAGGCTCTGATGACACTCGCATCCGCTCGAGGTGCCACTGTATCAATAATGCATGGACTAAACACCTACTTGCATCGAGCGATGTCACCCATGATTGGATAAGAGGGGTGCTGGAGCTGGCGGAACTCTCACCATCGCGACCACTTACTCGTTCCAGTAAGTCTATATCAGCATAGATGCTGATGAAAATCAAGTGCCACAGAACTGGTAGGTTAAAATGATCGTCCGTGTCCAGAGAAAAGTGGTTGGTATATATCCTCCACCACTGCATGAGGATGCTCGAAAATCGTCTTGATTCGTAATCGTCGAACGTACTCGAGCGACGAACCTCAATAACATGCGCACCGATACTCTCTAGGACTCCGTATGCCGAGAACTTAGAGTGCGCTACGCTCGTTTGAAGTGCATTATCTTCGATAATAGACGTTAAGCCTCGCATCGACGTTTTTTTGTAAAGCTCAGCCCACTGTAACGCAGTGGGTGCCATGAACAATTCATCGGGAGCTATACGTGGGTAATGTCTCAATTGATGCTTACGTAGAGGCTCATGGTGTAGAAGACCAGCCAGCTCCGCATCATGAATGTTCAATGCAATTTCCACCCTTTTTCGCTGTTCATGGTCAACCCACCGGCTCCACTGCTCAGCTAAGTCCGGGCCACTTGGGTCCAGTATTTCCGGGTCGTGAGGGACTTGTTGCGCATTTTTATTAGACTCCCGCGCCCACGCCATTACTGTGCCGTGAAGCACATCTGCTAGCACAAGGGTCTTAGGGCTACCCGACAAAATAGCAAAAGTCTGGCCAAGTACAGCTGCTTGCACCATTGACAACGCGTTAGAGCGGCTTTGCGAGAGAATCGACTCCCAGGATGCCAATATGGCTTTGTTCAGTCTCTCAAATAGATGGGTTCCTTGAACGACAGCAGAGGCTGATCCTGCGAAGAGGCTGCCAACGGAACAAATAGAGACAAAGAGTAGGGAATTTTCTAAGCTGGGCTTAAAAGAAGGCAAATGGACAACGGGAAGAAGAGAATTGAAGCGACTGAAAAAGAGGTTCACGAAGAGATTTAGTTGGTCTGACGAGGGAAGGCTCTCATCATGCGTCCGAGGCTGCAGTGTCCGCAAAAGGCCCGCCCGGTAATGCTCGTCTGCCACAATATTTCCTTGACCAAAAGAACCACCATGGTGGGTGGAAATTGCCGGTATGTTCTGTGTTCCTACCTCAATCGGTAGCTGCGTAAACCATACCTGCCTCACACGGTTGGCTGGTAGCTCCTGAGCATCTGTTGACATTGCTACCGAGCGCGTCAATGGGTGCGAGTGACAATTGGATGCGTCGCCTGAGCTAGATGCGCATATTTGCGGAGGCAGTTGCGCCCACTCCGACACGGCGGATGACAAGGTAAAATCCAAAGCATCGATATCCATCCCAGTCCCAAACAACCAAGAGCCTGGGTCAGCATTGAGACTGGGATCATGCAGACCATCTCTGAGAACTGGTTGGTTGGCTATCGAATGCAGCTCTTCCGTCAAAATGGTCTCGTTGGATAGCCGAGGTGTAGTACTCGAACCGTCGGACATCATTGGGGCAGGATTGGGAGTTTCTTCAGACAGAAGGGTAAACAGCGTGATATCCTGTTCCGGTTCGTCCGGTGATAGGGGGGAGCTGGTTTGATGACTCCTCTCGTGCCGTCGCAATACATCACTAGGAAATATACATCAGATCAATGTGCTGATGAGAAGAGTGGTAATGCTAACCTGCGTGAATAAAGCTTGCCACAGACTGAACAACGGTAGGGCCTTTCTTTCTTGTGGCTGCGAAGGTGGCGTGTGAGATGTTCTGGCTTTGAAAAGGTCTTGTTGCAAGAATGGCAGCACCGATTCTGTAGAGTGCTCGCTTTTCTTGTCATTGTTTATTTGTAGCGGACGATAGAGTGTTTCTAAGGAAGAAAATTGTAGGCAATTGCTGGTTTTTACGTGACGGCTGTAGTCGGCCGGGTCGGCTGGGGATGTAGAGCTCCACGTGACTGTCCCTCCCGCAATCTGGCGGATCAGTATGCGGGGAATTCCACAAGATGATGTACTCTGTAGTAGTACCGGGTAAAGAGGGTCGGGTAGTAGAGTTCACCCCGCAACATGGACAGTGCGGGGAAGAGATATGTAGACAGGTATTAAAGGCCCCTAACTAGTGCATGCCACAAAACTTCAATTTATGAAAGTCTATACAGGGTGTGGAAATACTGCTACTGTAGCGAACGGCAATATGATTACCGTCATTTTTGTTCTATTTTGTTGCTGGGTAGCTTGGAAAATTCGCCAATTGGCAGTTTCTGCCCAACGCTCCCCATTGCTTCCTCCTGGTCCGCCAACGATTCCGTTTTTGGGTGAGTTTTTCCATAATGTATGTGTTGCAGCTCTCACGAACATATCATCCAGGAAACCTTCACCAATTACCTTCTAGCAAAGCATTTCTCAAGTTTCAGAAATGGGAACAAGATTATGGCTCGATAATCTCATTAAAAACTGGACCTGCCAATCTTGTGGTTCTGAACTCGGCGAAACACGTCAATGAGTGAGTGATAACCTAAAAACCACAGCGGAGCTGATACCAATTTCGACAGACTATTCGACAAACGTGGATCAATATACTCAAGCCGGCCTCCAAATCATATTGGCAACGAGATAATCACTCGCGATAACGTGCACCTACTGCTTATGCCATACGGTCAGGCATGGCGTACGCAGAGGAAAATATACCAGGCCCTTGTCAGCCTAACTGCCGTCCAGTCCCTGCAGCCAATCCAAGATGCGGAGTCAACTTTAACAATTCATCAACTAGCACAAAGTCCCGCAAAATACTATGACCATATTCGCCGATACTCCACAGGCGTAATCCTTTCTTCAGTCTTTGGCATCCGCGGCCCCGAATTCGACCATCCCAATGTCAGGCGCCTCTATCACGTCCAGGATCAGTTCACCGCTATTCTAGACACAGGTGCTACACCTCCCGTGGACATTTTCCCATTCCTGAAACGACTTCCAGATTTCATGTCCCCATGGCGTCGCTGGGCACGTCAGATCCGGAAAGAACAACGTCAACTCTACCTGGAACTGCTCCAGGACGTAAAAGATCGACGAGTTCGGGGTGTCCGGCGCAATTGTTTCATGGACCGGCTGCTGGATGAGAGCTTTCGCGAAAAGTACGAACTGGATGATGAGCATATCGCGTATATTGGTGGGGTTCTGATGGAAGGTGGTTCGGATACTACCGCTTCCACATTGCTTTCATTTCTCCTCGCAATGGTTAAGTATCCCGTTGTCTTCCGGAAGGCACAAGAGGAGGTTGACCGTGTTTGTGGTACAAAACAGTCCCCAACCTTTGAGCACCTCACCCAATTGCCTTACATAAAATGTTGCGTATCTGAGGTAACGTCTAAACACTGCTTTGATAACACAAGCATCCATCACTAACAAATCAGATCCTGCGCTGGAGGCCCGTAGCTGCAGGCGGCATTCCGCATGTGTTAATTGAAGGTATTCTTGTCTTGGCCTAGATTGTATAGATTGAATGCTGATTGCCGCAGACGATGAGTATGAAGGATACCACTTTCCGAAAGGGACGACCTTTCTAGCAAACACATGGTGCGTGTTCTATCATATTCGTCCTATAGCCTCAACTTCATTCATCTGACGGAACAAGGGCAATACATAATGATCCCGAACTCTACGATAAACCCGAAGATTTCATACCAGAACGTTACGAAGAGTCTCCCATGGGCTTCAAGCCAACACAGCGATTAAGTGGTTTTCGGAAGACCTACGCGTTCGGTGCAGGAAGGCGTATCTGCCCAGGCCAGCATTTGGCAGAAAATTCTCTTGATATCAATATTGCAAAACTCGTATGGGCGTTTGATATCGGTCCAGGGACTGACCTGGGTACTGGGCGGTCAATTAGCTCTAACGAGATCGACGTTGACATAGAAACACAATGGACGGACGGATTTCTGATCGCGCCAAAACCCTTCCCAATTAGTTTGAAAGTCCGTTCGGAAAAACATCGTGAGGTATTGAAACAAGACATGGATCAAGCTCAGAAGATTTTTAGCAGATACGGCGACTAGGATCCTGCTTAGTAGAAAAAGGACAAAATGATTTAAGATAAGACACGCTTTGAGGGAAATCTTCAGAGCTTACCAAGCCTAGGGAAGTCAACTATTCTATGAGACTAAACCCGATCATTTGACTTGGTGGCGGATATACTGCGCCCCGTTCACGTATGGCAGAGTTTTAGCAAAGAAAAGTTGTTAAAAAGCGACCATCAGCGTGTCTAGTTAGTTACCCATTTCAGCCGGATGGTAAGCGATAATTAAATTCCCTGGAAGAAGCTATCATCGGGCGCGTCCCCATTTTTAAAACGGACACGCTTACATTCCACTAAATCACCAAAACACCGATATATTCGGCGAAAGGCTCACAAACAAGCAATAATTTATAACAAAGGAGACCGGGCAACTACGGTAAGCGCATGAAAAACACCGAAGTTACACGATTAGAACAATGATAGGCGCTATGTATACCCAGTTTCACTGGGCATACCTTACGTCCGGGGACAGTCATAGTATGGATAAAAAGACAATAGATGTTCTCACTCCAGTCGACTGAATATTCTACAGGAAGACCTAGAACACGGCTTTTGATAACTCTTCCATCCTTGAGGATAGTCATCAGGTTCTGATCTGTTCGACGGAAGCTGGTCGTATCTTCAATGGGATTTTCCTTCAGGATAAAAGTATTGGTATCAGAGATGTTTGTCCCAGTAGCCCTTCCATACCAACGATCTTTGCGCCGTTATGGTTGCCTGCTTGAGAAGAACAGAATAGAGTAGAAATTTTGATCGGCCGATGAATCGTACTTTCTTAGCAAAGGACGCGTTTAAATACATCGTTATTGGTTGAATTACACCTCAATTGACGGCATAGGCAAAGTTGGGCCCGTTTTGTCATTACCAAAGCACACAATCACGCCTGCTACTCCTGCCATTCTAATTTCCTGGGCTCCTACATAGCCTATCAATGCATTTCTTTTCATTCCGGAACTTTTCATATGGCGGCATCGTCAGAAAAGTATGGATCCCCAGCGTCAGGATCAGTATAATGTCATAAGTATTGAAATAATCGTTATTGCAATTTTCTTGATTTTACTATCGGGGTCGTTCGCTGGGCAAGTATACTTGGTCTCCGTTTACCTTGCGTAAATGAGTTCGTGAATTCTCATATAAAAGGTATCGATGATGAGGATTTTGGGCTTTCATCTAATGAAAAGCCGCATCGTCTCAGTTCAATTCACAAACACATCTAAGCTTGCAAAGTCCATCACCTGATTCAAAGCCAAATGAAGCGATGCAAATGATGTTTCTTATTATATATGTTTCGTTCTGGTGAATATGCAGCGAGTGTACATCGAGAAAAATTGAGCTAAGGATTAACGTAATTTGGAGAAACAAATACACTGAAGGAATATAGATATAGACAGCATACTGAACATTTTACTGTGTCAGAACTCGTAAATATTCAATGTTCACGTGAGTTAGTCAAAATAGGAACACCGTCGGACCTTCGGAGGGGTCTTCATGAGGCATCCAGTTAGTTTAGCACCAATGGTGATAGTTCTATTGTACTAAGCTTAACGTTCTACTCTGCGCATGCCCGTTATCATTACATTCTCCTGCACTTCACCAGATGCAAGACTATAAAATTATGAAAAAAATCAAGCATCGATGATTCTTCAGTAGTCGACGACTTTTTCAAATGTTGTGGGATGACAGACCCTTACTCTGCTTGAGCAGCTGCAAACGGCTCGAAATCGGCCTGCGAAAGTCCGTCTCGGATGGAAGTGGGATCATCACAAAGCGCTTGTTTCATTCGATGTTTGCCATAATGCATGTGACCAAAAAGAATGATACGTAGAAATGCAAAGTTGAAAAATCATCCCTAACAAGTGAGTTGAGTGCCATGAGATATTCATTCTAGATGTTGTATCGGTCGAAAAGTGCATGGAAAGATATGAAGAAGCAACGGTGGAAAAGCAAGATACATCTGTGGCACCGAAGCTCAGTGCAGTCGTTGCATGCATATGGATAAGCACAGGGATTTAAACGGTCGTGGGCTAGAAGCTAAATATTTAGCCATCAAAATGACGGATTTTAGAATATTTAGACATCTCACTACTCCCAGAAAGACTCCAGCTCCAAGTAAAGATACACTATAGTAACGGGTAGTAATACCATCGGATCTTTTAAGCTTTGCTCTAGACCACTATCGGTAGTCAAAATGGTGAGAATCCGATGACGTTAGAGAAATAATATGTTCCATCACTAACTTAGATAGCGAAAAGATATCCAAACATTACACCACCCGACAACCGGCCAAAACAGCTTTTTTTTTGAGAGGGTCAACTACCGTGCTCGCAAATCTAATGGCGACAAGTCTATGATTATTAGTATCAAGCATTAAATTGAGAAAACTTTATCCATTTACAGATAAACCGCAGGGCCGCCTACAACACAAAAGACCTGGGAGCACTGGATAATCACGATGCCAGTCTTCTCTCCAACAGTTACTAAATATCATAGATTATGTGGATATCCGTTTTCAAGTAATGAAGCAGGTAGAGAATTCACCTCCAAGAGTCTGGCTCCAGAGACATGGCGACGGCTATACTGTCTGCATCGTCTATCCCGTAAAAACAGGTTGATGACGCCTGAGAATCCCAGCATCAGTCATTTATAATATGGCTAGATCGAATTCATCGCGAGAAGAAGTATTACAGAGGGCCCAAGGATATTATCTGCATTAACGGGCCACGCAGAGATCTTCATGTAACTTGATAAGCAAGCTTAATTATATCAAGAAGATAGAAAAACGGCCAGAGTATGTTCTGCGGAGACATCTGAAACCAGGTAAATCATCGACAGGATACTAAGAGGTGAGTAAAATGAATCCTCCGTTCTACCCTACGACAATTCATAAGGTGTAAGGAGGTTTGTGCTATACATCACATCAAAAGATGCCAAAACGAGACGATAGCCACTGAGCAAATTATGATAGCGAACGTCATATCGTACCATATATACTCCAGTACATGAAACTATTATCTTTGCCATCTATTCCAAAGGCTCACAAAACGGTTAATGGGTACAAGCTGCGTGACAGCACGGCACATAGAAGTGTGTCAGCCTTGCGATACGCCGCAACATGTACTTAAACTACTCATCCAACACACAGCTTATAGAGCCTTGTTCAGGCTTCGTGGCTCCAGGACAGATAGGTTTCACCGCAAGGCTGCCGTTATATCTTTCACTCAACCAATCTCGTAATTGTTGAAAGTTTCGACAGGTGTGTGTAACGTCTGAATCAACATAGCTATGCTTCCTAGCTTCGTTGTATATGGTGGGAACCGGTGTCATATCACCCGCGCACATGATGTACTGACGTACTTGCTCAATGCAGTGGACTATGAAATTAGCGCGGACACTACTTGCAGTGGTATTTGAACGTACGATGATGTACACGATGTGTATAAAGGTCCTCCTGAACATAGTACTCGGGATAGAAACGCTGGCGAATTCGATCTAGACAATGTAGCGTGTGGAACATATCAAAGCTATCCAGCTTGGGCCATTAGTAGAAATGACTTTGCTGGTGGGCGAATGAACGTGCTCACCCACTAATATATCCGCCTCGTAGTGGACTCCAGAACTGCTGAATATCCTCATACTGTTCCTCAAAAGCATCCTTTGCCTCCTGCTCACTCAGGACGATGTAGCGACCTAGAAGTGTTAGATGTCGCTACTACATGTGCATTGCGTGTGGTTTGGTTGCGTATCGTACCCCAAGTCAATTCTTCCCAAGCCTTATCTAGCTCTGGACTCGGATCGGCTGTATAATTGATTGAGGCAGGATGAGGAACATAGTAGGTACCATTCTCGGAATACATAGGCCCGCCAGTAAAGCGTACCTCCTCCAGATTAATTGCGGATCGTGCGGGGCCTATTTTTATGATACATTAGTCACAGTCCAGCGAATGTAGCGTATGCAGACTGACCAAAATCGGTCTTCCACCCAGTTGAGTAGCCATACTCTTGCAACTGCGTAGACGGAAGTGATTTGAGGAAGAAGTATCCAGCAGCCCAGGCAAAGGCAACAGTTGACACAATCCAAGGCAGAACAAAGGGCCAGACTCGAATGTTTGAACTTTCTGTTGCTTTTGGACTCAACAAGCCCGAGCTAGACTCGCCATCCTTCTCGGACTCATATTCCAGGCTGGAATATGCAACTAAGTCTTTCTTGCGGAAAAGATTCATAACCGTTTGAATCATGATGTTAAGATGGCCGGGTCTGGAAAATTTGCTGGTACATTAAGCGTGAAGACAAATTCCGTCACAGTTACAAAGTATCATAGCAGAATTAGATATGCGACAGATGGTAGAGATTGAGTATGATTACTCGATTGTTAGGCATGACTACTTGTGTCATAAATTTCGGTTCGATACAGAATAGTGACACTAATACGAAAACATACCGTTGATTCTTACAATGATATCACATTGATAATCGTTTTTCATTTTCAAGCAACCGGTGGAAAGTCAAGCCGTAATAAGTTAACGTTGTCTTTACCTAAATAGGACATTCATCCCATTATCCTCAGCCTACAAATTCGTTTTACGGTCAATACATAATAAAGCGCTGTATTGATGCTCTTTCTCAATCCGCCGAGGGTGATCTTCAGCCAGTTATATGATTTTTAACCTTGTACTAAACGCGTGGGCAGAAGTGATCTGTTAATGATGTGACTTTAAAAGTGGGTTTGTGGGAATATGTGTAACATGGTATTAAAACGTCGTCTCTCTCTTAAATTTCGGTTTCCGTAGTGGTAAGTATATCTAATTATTAATGTATTGGTTCCAAACTTGATTACGATACTACACGATTACGGTATAATCGCAATACGTAATTTTTAATCGCGCTCTTTTGGGGGCTATGTAGTGGATGCTACAGATTAAAGTGATTTTGAAGGATCGTAAGGAGGGTGGAGAGGCTCCACACAGAAAGAAAAGATAACATGCCCACATGAATACAAAGTACGTTCAACCGTACGACCTGACGTACTAATTTTCACCCGGTAATTCCAAAAATCTTTCTGACAAGGTACGTGTTGATACCCTAGTTGCCGACCTGCAGAAAAGAGTCAGTCGAGTATTGTTAAAATAGGTATCTTTTGTGATTCTTCTAAGTTGCGAATAACAATTCTCCATATCGATTCATGCGTTCGTTCCCTCCATACTGCTTAGTCAAAATGCATTTGAAACAAGCGAAGAAGGGTTTTTACTGCTCGGTATCGATATTTTTACCTTCCTTGATTTTTTTTCTTGTTTCATGTCTCATTACTCCAAGAGATGCAGCCTGTGATAGGCGAAGTCTTACATTTACGCCGTTGCAAGAAGTCATCAGCTATAAATGGATTAACTACGGCGACTACTTCTATCCTCGATCGATCTATCGTACATCCCAGAAGATTCCGATAGCTGCAGAGACCGAGCAAGCTTGGCTGAACTTGAAACAAGGTCTATCGTTTAAGGAAAAATAGCCCATATCTTATACGGATACTGACCACTCTATTAGATTTCGAAATTAGCATACCGGACCAGATGCTGGATGTGCTGAACCAATCTACCGATTACACCTGGAAAAGACATCCAGACGGCGGTATCGCTGCAAAAGTAGCAGTCTTTCATCAGCTCTCATGCTTGGTTGGTCCATTCTTATTTCTATGAGCGAGTGACATCGCAGGACCCCCAAAAGCTAAATCTCCTGTAGAGCAGCATCCGCCTCCACGTTAAGGCAGACCTGGAGGACCCTCGACGCCAGGAATATAGGGAAGAGGTTGACCAGTGCATTGAGTTACTAAGACACAATTTCATGTGCCACGCGGATGCCACTCCATTTCTGCTTTACAACGACCCCGATGCTATTCGTGGCGATCGTCCAGATATGGGAACAAAACACAAGTGTAGGAACTATGACTCAGTAGTATCCTGGTTAAAGCAGAATCAGGAATCAATGATATAGGAAAGATGAATGAATTTTGTATATGTTCATTTATTTTAACTTATTTCTTGCAAGTCCTTGTTCTGCATTTATAACATGTGTTCGCCGTGGTCATGATGTACACTTTGCTTCTTCACCTCTTCTATAGCTCGGATCCGCTCTTGTGTAATATTATACGGGTGAACAATATTTTCTTCGGCCCATTCCACTAGTTTATTAAAATTTCTGCAGTGATAGAGTCCGTCTGTACGCACGACATCGATTTGACCGTCGCGCACCTCGATTAGATAGGGGGTCACATCCACGGTACAATTTAAATTAATCCGCAGAACCTCTATGCAATGATCGACATGATCATAAAACACATCTGGTTGCCGTAAGAATGCTGGATTATCGCTATAGTCATATTCGTCGCGATATGTGAACTGACGCAGTAGATCCTATAAGTCTTTTAGTAAAACGCAAAGAAGTAGTCAAAGGGACCCTACAACGCAATGAATCTGATGAAAAACCTCGAAGAAGGCCTCAATACCCCCTCCCAGATCGTTGGGTAGATGTTTCCACTCTACTTCACGCGACTTATTCAGGAGATAGAGTTTAGAGTCTGGCACTCCCGCCGAACCATCTATATCACATTACAATCAGCAAAATCCGAACAAAGCTCCATTAACATACACTCCCAGAGCTTTCCCCACGCTTCTTCTACTTCGACTGTTGGCTTTCCGTAATAGACATTCGGCATATCTTCTTTAAAGTGTCGCCATTCGTACTCAACTGCTTCCAGCATAGGTGACCAAGTAGACATCTTCCTGGTACATTGAGCGTCCGTAGGGAATTTCCAGCTCGCTACTATCAAAGTAAAAGATGCCACAAGTAAAATTGCACCGCAAATTAAGTACGCTAATTCGTGGATGCGTCCGAAATTTGTTTTTGTTCTCTTTGTGACATGTTCCTCCTCTGTTCGGAGAAAAGGAATGTCCTCTTCTAAATCAGAGGAACGAGACGAACGCATCGCGATGAGATGTGCCTTGCAATAGAGAGGTTCGGTGTTGGATAGAGGATTTTATTAACATCGTTATCTTTTGCTGCGCTTCTTGGTCATTTATCCGATTCGTTAGTAGTTAATACGTACTTAGGAATTACTATATACCTATAGTGGGGCTTAAATTACCAGCGTACAAAATGGCACGGTGGTTTGGAAATTACACGTATTCAATTACCAAGAAAGTAGCCCAGGAGGATCTACTGACAAATTCTTCACTTACCAGCATTTTCGAAAGCTACTGATCGTAGCCTCCGCCTGCATTCGCTGGTCGAATGAACCCTTTGCTCTCGTGGCAAAAAGAATGCTGCGCACGCTCCTGGACGGAACCAGAGACCTGACCTATTTCGTCACATAGCACGTGTTTCATTTGGGTCTTTCGTATTCAAATGATAGAAGGGTTTCAAGTCTACAGGTGCATCGAACTGCTTTTGAAATAACAGTAATTGTACTTATTGAATTGTGCTGATCAGGTGATTTTTCTACACACCTTTTCTATCCTTTGAGCCATCTTTCCACTCGGTTTATCTACCCAGTAGTGAAGCAAATCTGCAACCCACAATAGAACAATACTCGTCATCAGGAAGCCCGTCGCAATCCCCAAATAACGCCTGGCTGGTGTGTCATTTCCGGTTAAACGCCAGGAAAGCTCAACAGTTCGAAGACCCAGAACGTGTATCAATGGCTCATGCACCACGTACAGTGAAAAGGACAACTTTCCGAGATATCGCGTGCAGCTTCTCGTAAAGATCCATTGAGCGCCCTTTGAGTGGCCAATGTAGCAGACTAGCAATACTGCTCCATAGGCGTGCCAATAATGATAATCGTTAGTCATGGAGTATAAAAAGTGGTAACCTGTAGCTGGAGATACGCCGCGATAACGAGGGAAGGATGAGAAATAAACAGCAAATCCTAGAAGTATCAATCTTGCGACCGAGAATAGATATTGAGCTAGTGATCCATTTTTGCGAATGGATGAATGCGCCTGTGAGTTCTCCCGACCGCGACTCAGATCATATTCGGCAAGGCCCATACCTGAGAGGTAGAGGGCCACATCCCATCGCCCATGAGGCAGAGCTAATGTAATTAGGCTCACAAGTATAAAAATCCTAAAGCGTCTACGAAGCCATAGTAGACTCCAGGAAGTAATAAAGAGAACCAATGAACAACGAAATTGTAAAGGTATGGTCCAAAGATGTGCACCATAGACGAACTGGAGATGGGTCGACCATGTCCAAGGATTTGTGAGGTCGTAGAAGACGAAATTCAGCCAGTCTTGAGTCTGTTGAAAGATACCATCTAGCCTTTGTGGAAATGTAGGTATGTGGCCCGGCAGAGTTGCGTACGGGTAATCAAAAAACCCCAGTTGGACCAGCAACATCACCATGAAAGTTGAAAAGAGTGGCAATGGAAAAATTCTGAAAGCACGCCGGAATGTAGACGAGGCGATAGTCTCCCAAGCCAACGGCAATCCGTCTTCTCTTGAGATTCTAATAGGCTTCAGAGACATTATATAGCCCGAAACGATCAAGAATACGGGGACATTCGGCCCTGAATATAACATTTTGATCGGGGGAAGCTGAAACCAACTGCTATTGTCGGGATCTTGACCGTAACCATAGTCAAGGTTTGGGAACCAAGGAAGCAGAAAATGCCGAACAAACACCAGCAGCGACATGACACCTCTGAGCCCATCTAGATAGGTGGTGGTATGAGTCTTCCCGGGAATATGCGGCTCATCTTGTAGTTGGTCACGAACATAGGATGGTAGGAACGATAGATAGAACCAATATGCGACATGTAACACACGGCGGGAGAGCACCATTGTCTTCTGACGATGCGAATGATAAGAGAGCAGTAAGGGTCTCATGTTCGTATTTTTGTCATGTTCATTTCGTCTCTCCTAGACGATTTAAGTCAGAGGGAATGTTGCCGAGTTGGAAATTAGTCAATAAGACCAATCGACATCGTATATTGCTCCAAACATCTACGTACAGCAAATTTCATTTGTGACCGCGACAGTATGTGTAACTTACAGTTGAGTACGGCACTATCTAGTACCCGCTAACTAATACATCATTACGCTAACCTAAGTAATTAGTAACTCAACCATGCAGTAATTGAGCCCACATTTTAACATTCATGTTGTCTCGACTAAGTCTGAATCCTTTAGCACGCCATTTATGTGGGGTATTGTGAGATATAGGAACGATCTATGATGTATGTATATGGACACATTATGAACAAGTCAAAACCACACCGGACAGAAAATCGCCCGAAAGCTGAAAAAGGTGATCCGTTTCTGCCACTTAACTCAGCCGCACGACATGAGCTAAATAAAGCTTTGGTCTCGCTTGCCACATTGTATTACGATGGTATTACTGCCAATGTAATAAACATTATATGATTGATATCAGGATATTGTTTTGTTGAAGCTGTCAGCGCAACTTAATGCACGGGAATAAACCCCGCGCAACATAGTAGCGTATCTATCCATGTCTCACATCTAGTTACAGGCCTGTAGTTTTTTTTTGAATGTGGAGAAATTTTCCTGTTTCATAGTATACATTACTTGAGAATACTCTACGGAGAAGAGCACGTCGAGTTATACAAGGGACTATAGAGTGGGTATATATCACCATATAACTCGTCTTGTCCCTCTGGTTTGTTGCTATCAGGCTCGTGCCAATCCTCCATAGACATTTCTTGCGCCAGGTTCTTCAACATCCAGCTATTGATTGCTGACCAGTCTTTACATTGGTGCGATGTGCCCCAGCCATCGGCCACTCTTCGTACACCATCAATGTCTACGCGAGCAGATTCGTAGGTCAAATCTAGGTTGCACATGATCAATTGACGCAAATAGTCAAAGCAGTGATCAGGGCGACCAGGGTGATTATGGGCATGGTGCGTCGTGCCGGTCTCCAGCGGGTGTCCAAGAATGAGCATCGTCATTTCATTCCGAAGAGTGCGCTAAGACGAGTATTTAGTTGGTCTCACCACCGAAGATATCATTTCAACTCACGAGACAATGGAGGCCATGCAATCCAGATACTATCAATCGCTCTCCATTTTCGGAAACTGGAATGCCGGGCTTCAGAGAGTACCGAGTCGCATCATTCACGAAGATGTGACCATGATGAACTATATTTCACTTAGCGTAGAACCGCGAAATGTAAACCCGAGCTTACGCATGTCATGCCACCGCCTAGTAGAGACTGGATCTGTCAAGTTTGAGAATTCGGGATGAGGCTCGAAGGTCACGTCAACAGTTGGGACTATGCTATAATCAGTTTTGCTCTCTATCTCAAATATGCCAAAGAAAGTCGCTCACAGTCTGGTATAAGCCCGGGCGACCCTTTCTTATGGGTCGCCCAATATAGAGTAACCGCTATCATGACTGTAATGAGGGCAGATAAAAAGCCACCCGTGAACCAGAGAGTCCAGTGAGGCAGCAGGTGATGCGTCTTTTTGGCAAGCGGATAGGGCTGTGGCTCTTCTAGTTGATCATCATCTTGGTTTAATGGCTTGTACTCCTCCATCGCTGTGTATGGCCTGAGGGTTTGAAAGAACGACTGATTGCAACGATCAATCGAGAGAATGTTCACCTGTGACCATCAAAGAAGAGTAGTAAGAATGTGAGGGGAAAATTGAAGAAAAGAAGAATAACACCCTAACAGCTGCTCTCGTAAAACAGAGACGCAAAAATCTCTGTTTTCCATCTACATTTTATGTATGTTAATACCTAGATTAATCCGAGGAACGTAGGTACGTAGACGAACAATACAAACGGCGGCCCGCCCGTAAAGCAACATAATACAGCTAGTATTGCGTAGTATGAAAATATCAAGTCGCGACGTAGCATGTATCACCAGATATGGATACGGGATGTCCGTCGTGGCAAAGCTTGTCCCCGGGGGCGGTGTTCAGGGGATTCGATTGGGTAGTCAGGTTGTATTTGGAGCGGTGGCGGTACGGTAGGCGGGTCCTAACATGTCGGGGCAAAAATAGTCAAGCATTAATATTACCCCACCGGCATGAACAGTGATGAGGCTAACATTTATCAGCATGATCAACAAGTGCTGTCTACTCTAAGTTAACCGCGGGGTTTCGAAGATAGTATCGAATCGAGTGCTTTCTTCCAGTCTCCAGTGCGTTACTGTTGATCGCCTTCCCAAGAATCTACTCCGTAGTTATCACTGGTTGAATTACGTTCGTGTGGGTATTAGGCTGATTAGCCCCATGACACTGCAAAGGCTCTCAGTCCAATTGCTCTTCTTGCCTTATTAGTAGCTTTCTTGAGTAAGTTGTTAACAGTGAGGCTCGAAGCTATTCCGGGTAAATAAGCACCGGTCTTTTAAGAGGATATGTTTATATTTACTTAAAAGCACTCAGATCTTAAGCAATCTCTACAGTTGGAGTCAAGTCAATTCGCCGAGCGACATTACTTGGCGCCTGTCTTTCTACTATGGAACCAATTTAAAAGCGAGACGCCTTGTATTTTTTTAAGTAGAGCGTAGCTGAAAGTTCTGTCTCTGCTTATTTTGGACCGATGCGGCGATAAAATTGTGGGTCCCAGCATCAGTCGGTGGATTAGGTACGCATATCGCGCTCCTTCAAAAGGCATCAAGTTCAACTTGTTACACACCGACTATCGAGATAGGAATTGATTATCGAACTAGAATATGCTGAGAGCTTAATCACTGACTGCTATCATGAGGTATCCTGTGACTCGTTTGTCATAAATCCCACTCTGCTTGTATTCACTACAGCACTAGACGAGTCATGACATTTAAACCCTGTTCTGACCCCCACAGTATATATTACCAACTGGAACAATGAAGTATACTACAGAATAGGCTCTGTCGTTGCTAGTATTTTATGAGAGGCCGAGGTCCTGTAAATCAGGGCCCTCTTTTTACTTGATGAACCTGACTGAGCTAATTGAGTGACTTGGTTCCGCTGGGGGCCTGAGTTCCCATCTCTATCAAAAATAAATACCTGACTCAGTCTCACTTCTGTGTGAGCAGTAGTATGAGAAGAGAGCCTATAATGTCACTTTGGCCGCTGATCTCAAGCATCCTATACGTGTAGTCGATTGGTGGAAAGAGCGCCGATTGCAGAGTATGGTCCCGCTCCATATTACGGCTGAAGCTACTGTACCAATCTTTTTCTTACATGCAGACTTTTTCGAAGACTCCTGTTTAGAATATATCCACGAATCTCTATGAATCGTGTACCTTTATTACCCATGTGCAAAGCAGACCATTGTTTGATCTGGTTTACTTAGCCTACGGGGAAGACACGCTACGGCCGTTAAGGTGTCAAACTAATTAGATCTCCCAGAAAGTAGCTAACGCAGTTTTACTACGTTTGGGGTACTGGTAGACGAAATCTGAAGAAAATCCAAGTATCTTTGATGAAATTCAGTCATGGGGAATTCCGTTGACAAGGCTAATTGAAGCTATTGAAGTGGGTACATGACTTGAAGAGTTCCGTAGCACGTAACAAGTAGACCTTCAACTTATTGACTTCGATCCACCAACCATTCTCTCGATAACCAATCGGTCTGTTTATTCGCAGTCTCCCTCGTAGCGTTTGGCAATTCCATTCTCGTCCGTCACGACCACGCAGCCTCGCGCAGCCAAAGTACCTTCAACTACATAATCGATCAGTAACGTTTCCTAAGAAAATCAATAACCGACGACTGACCAGGCTCAGGGGTAGGTGCAGCCAGCGCAAAGAGAGCCGAGCCCAAGAAGAGGGCAATTACGGACTTGGTGAAATACATAATGACGGATAACGGAGGTTTTATGAGGTAGATACCAAAAGTAGATATGAAGGAAAAGTTCTGAATTTTGTTGAATTGACGAAGAACAATATGTAGAGAAAGAAGGTTGGTACCTCGTATTTATAGCAGCACTTCTGCGAACTTTTCAAGTCTGTTCTTCATTCTATGTTCTTTTTGGGAAAACCGTTTGAATAGCTCCAGCGTCGTATCTTTGTTTTCTTATCACACGGCGTAAACAACGTTCGATCTTCATATCTGTCACCGAGTTGGGTAGAAAAGTGGTCCATCGTATTAATAATCCTTCAGAGATACCAAATACGCTCTTCGGCTAATTAGAATATATCTGCAAACTAAAGCTTTGTTATTGCGCCATTCATACCTAGTATGTTTTCACTTTCGACCTATGGCCTGTTAAGTATGGGATATGACTTCGTGCTCATAGGGTATCTAGCCATTATCGTGTTGAGATACTACTACCAGAATGTCAATCTTCGAATCTACAGGCCGGTGATGAGAAGTGGACCCTCGTGTTGTACACTGTCCCCACCAGGTATTGTATTTTTCAAGAGGAATAGAAGGTGAATTATCGACTGCAGCTCGTATGAAGTAGTAAAGTACTCAATCAAATGTATATTATGAGGCGAGGTGCAGTAGATGCAACGTTCCATTGCATACATGTACCATTATTCACAGTCTGGATACTACTATACACTCGTATAAACTGGTCTTTGAAATAGTTGTATTTGGAATAACAAGCATCTCAATGGTCAAATTTACGACAGAATTCCGGAACTAAGGAAAGTATCCGAGAGTGATGATGGCAATTTACCAGAGTCAATATTTTAACTGACGTAAACTAGCTCCTAGACAGGAGTATAGAGCCAGTTGACACAGTATCGTTACTGATTAGAGCGAGAGACGTCTGACTAGTCGGCTATGAGATGAAAAGAAGATCAATAGTGATTGTGACTGGGGGGAGTGTTCCATAAAAGGACTGACATATATTCAGCAGCGGCCTATTACCGTCTCAGGCTTCTGGCCCAGGCAGCACATGCAGTTGCACCGAGTAGAAGAAAACCAACCAACAAAAAGGTTTTATCAAAACTGGAATGTTTTGTAGAATCAGCCCCGTACCGCACCATGGTGCCTCCCAGTGGTGTACCAACTAGAGTCCCCAACCCACGAATCATGTATAGCAATCCGCTCACCTTTGCAAAGTCTACAGGCCTGAAATTTTCCAATAAAGCGGTTGGGAAGAGTGACACATAAGCTCCCGCAGCAGCCCCATAGACACAAGCATAGAGCACTATCAATACCTGCTGGATATCGTTGTCCGTATCTGAGTTGGACAAATAGCAAAAGACAAATGTAACAATAGCACTAATGAGAGTCGACAGGACCAGTGCATTGAGGCTTCCCAGTTGGTCTGCATAGTACCCGATGAGGATTTTCCCTCCGGAATTGAAGCCATCGCTAAGTGCAATTATATTTGCTCCAGCAGTTCTGCTGTACCCCCGTGTTCGGGCGAAGGATGACATAAAATAGACTGGGATCATGTATGCTGCTGCCTGCAGGCATGTCCCCAGCCCGTGAGACACAAATCCCAGGGAAAAGATGAGCTCTTCCTTTGACAAAGGTCTCTGCTCTCCATCATCAAATTCTTGATTATAACGAGTCTTTGACGCCTTATTTGGAGCCTTTTTGGCGATTCCCAATGCGCATGCAGCAAAGATTACGATAGATCCTGCTATGACTCCAGTCATTCCAACCGCCTTCCGATACCCAAACAAGGAGATTAGATAGCGAATACAAGGGGCCCAAATCATTCCGCCGAAGCCTGTGCCGCTAGTGATTATTCCCATGGCAAGTGACCTCCGTTTGTCGAAGTATCTTGGGGATACGGTGACAGCGGGAATATAGATCAAACAAGCCGCACATCCCTGAAGGAAACCTTGGCTAAACTGGAAATGCCATAGTTTTCCCCCAAAAGATGCTGCAATTCCTGATATGGCAAATAGACCTCCTCCCACAAATAAAACGGAGCGAGCTCCGTATTTTGTACACCATGAGCTGGCGATAGGAGCACCTAACGTCATTAATGATGCAGCGAGCGTTCCAGTGAGGCTGATTGCCCCCGGACTTGCGTCGCGGAACGGTCCGCCTGATGACTCGTAAACCTCTTCGTATACACCAAAAGCAAAATTCACTCCGCAACCAGTGAAGGTCAGAATGAAGCATGATATGATTAAAACAATTTGTTGTCGAAGTTCAACGTGCCGACCCACTTGTTGAAAGATGGCATCATCAGAATCGTCCATATCAAATTCCAGCTCGAAGGGCTTATCAAGCCGTTCTGTGAAGGCTTCGAGACTGGCCATGTTGCGTGTTTGCGCGGTTTTTAATGTAGCAAATTTGCACTTCCTTCTACTCTCTCATTTAGATAATAGCTATCGCTAATACTCCAAGCAAAATGTGGGTCTTAGGTGTATAAGTCACCTACTCATGGATAAATTTGATGTATGGGTGTTTGAAAGACACAATAATGTCTTCAAAACGTGGGTGTATCAACCAAAGAGTTCTTGCAAAGATAAAAGTAACAGATTACTACGGAAAACTATCACTGCGAGATTTTTGATGGCTGATGTCGATTTGTGTGGGTTATCCTTGCAGCCGACATGTGCTTCTTGACTAGGTTAGTAACTTAGTACTCAAGTAATGACAAATAATAAGCTCTAACTAACTAACGCTCCTTTTGACGCTCTGCTACTCGGTACTGTAACTTACAGAAATCATGAATGATCTAATGACACAAATATTCCAGTCCATACAGCGTTAGGCAAGGTCGGTGTATTTCGCGGAGAGTTGGCGTATTAATCCTCACCACAGGAGGTCTTTTTGCTGGAGCTCAAATGGGATAGAATCGGCACCAGCAATTCAGCTCGATGCACGCTAAATACTAGCGTTAAAGAGAGCGTCATGCCTGCAATAGATAACAAGTGCTTCCCAAATACAGGCGACTCCACATGAAGTGCTCTGGCGACGGGATGTATACCTGTAGTATACCCACCTGATACGAGTATTTTTCGCCCCAATGCCAAGACATAACATGAAGGCTAATATCAGTGCCGAGTGGAGAGACGTAAAATATGGTGTAGACATCAGGGGGGGAAAAGGTGATTATTATGTTACTTGACACTCTAGTGTTGCTAGACTATATATGAGTTGGCGCGAGAAACAATGACTAGGAATTGCGTTCATTGCCAGTACATACCAGCGCCCATTTTCAATACCTTAAGATGATCTCCCCCGAAGTTACCCCCGAAATTCCCCTTGCAGAACTTGAAACTATTAGCTATGATAGACTGCTTGAGGCTGACTCTCAAGAGATTGCGAGGCTAGTCAAAAATTGCAAGTCACTGGGCTTTTTTTATCTCGATCTGACAGGTACGGCTCGATGTGTTTTGGACGATTCCAACAGCGTTTTCAGAGTAATGAAAGAATATTTTGATCAACCTCTGAACACTAAGCTGGAGGATGTCAGACACTCTGTAACCCATGGGTAAGTGATCTCGGTAGGAGTAAGGAAGAAATGAACGATCTGGAACATGAGCTTATGCGAGTAGTTATACCCCAATCGGGACTTATACAGGGGCCAAAAAAGGTGAAAAAGACTGTTATGAGACATTGAAGGTGAATTAATGCGATGGAAAAACAAGATATAGATGCGCTGACAAAGTTCATTGTAGGTCGCGCATGCCGAAATGAAGGTTCATGACCCCCAGTTACCGGCCACCGTCAAAAAGCACATGGATCTTTTTGACAATTTCATATTTGGATCTCATGCAATAGTCATTAAGCTCTTGGAAAGACTGTCCACCGGACTAGGCCTAGTCGGGGACCAGTGTTTTGAAGAGCGACATTGTGACGATGTCCCCTCGAGGACGACGATGGTCCTCTTCCGATATCCACGACAGTTGACTGACGGCGGTGGTATTGGCCATAATATGCATACAGATATTGGCAGCCTCACTCTACTCTTTTGCCAGGATTATGGCTTACAAATACTTTCTCCCTCAACCAACCAGTGGGGGTTTGTGGTCCCCAAACCTGGCCACGCAGTGATAAACGTTGGGGACTCGTTGCGCTTCCTATCAGGTCACCGGCTCGCTTCTTGTGTTCACCGCGTGCTACCAATCACGGAGAGGCAGGAGCATGATCGCTACTCAATTGCGTATTTCTTGCGACCAGATGATAATGTCATCTATGTTGATAGCAAAGGTCGACAGCTCTCTGCGAGAACGTGGCATGATGAAAAGTACGAGACTTTCAGAGAGTCTCATGAGAGGCAAGAAAAGGATGCTATTCTCACCGGTGGCATGGAGCACAATGGAATGTTTGTTTAGATGCCTTCTATCCATTATATGTCAGATACCTTTAAATACAAATCAATACTAAAGGAAGACAATTTCACTGCAGCACACATATCTTTCGCATTCCGAAGTTCGCTATTCTGGCACAGAAGGCTTTTGAAAGTGATCATAACGTTTTCCATGAAATCTTCGCTGTCAGTCCGCAGCTTATAGCCGGGATTGATTTCCGTAGAATCGACTATCTTTGGGCTACACGAAGTTCGCAACCAAAAAAAAAAAAAAACAATATCCAATCGATGAAAATCTTCGTCCTTGTCCACTTGGCTGCAGGAATTTGAAGTATGAGCCTTTCCTTCAGCACTCTCTCCAGCTAAATTACCATCAAGAGGTTATATTTAACCCAAGGATATGGATGGGTTCAGGTTATAGCCTACAGAATTCTTATAGACCAGTATATATATCTCTACGTAGCTTCAGCCTCTATTCATCGTTCACAAAACATCGATGTTGCAGTTTATTTTTCTATATAGCTCTTTTATACTTAGATCTCTGCAAGTCTCAAAAATTCGGAATTGTAGATGTGTTTATCAAATTATTATAGAATGTGATGCTACGCGTTTCTAGTAATAGAATTGGTAGCGGTGTGAATTTTTGGATATCGGAGGTGTTAACACATTTTTCATCCCACTGTAGTTATAATAGCATATTGCTCAGTATTGTCTTTGCAGATTCTGATTGGACAGAGACAGAATCTGCAAACAATCTCACACCATCATGATATCACGTGATAGATGAAGCCCTAAGCTAGGTAATCCTTTCTGGGTAAGTGTGATTAATCTCAGGCGGTGCTTTTTCTCTTTATCTATTGTTTGTAACGTGCTGATTCTGACAAGATTGCAGAATGAGATATCAAAATTGCGGAATCATACGCAGACCAACCAGACACTCTAAGGCTTCTATGATCGATTCATTTGTGTCAACAAATCCAAAATAACCAAGCTTCCTTAGTTTGGTTACACTGCTCCGGAAATACGTCAGAGAATGAGACGTCAAACTAGACCGTCTGGTCTGGGGAGTACGCTACTCACCTATACACAGCAGGATAGGGAATCAAAAGAAGCACATCAATAAATCCAAAAATTCGATTGGGGTCCCTAAGTTCCTTGTCTCGTAGGTCATTGTCTTTGGCGATCTTCCTCCAAGCCTCTGTAACCTCAGGACGCTTCGCCCATTCTGTTAAAGTGAATTTGACCCGAGCCTTGCTTGGCGGACCGTATCCACGGGGCGGGGGGTCATAAGACGCGAATGGTACGTCGTTGTACTGAGCACTTGCACTCTCATTTGAGTCCGGTCCAGTCCAGGGCAATCCAAACCGAGCGGCAAGCTGGGGCCAAAAACTTTCCCAGGTGAATGGAGCACCATCAATTGCGTTGAAGCTCTGATTCTCAGCCGCTTCTGTCAAAACCGCCCACTCTGCCAGGTAGCAGTTTGTGGCAGCACTGGACAGGTTTTGCACGTTCGTCCAGGATGTAAACCCTGCCGGAAACGCCAGAGGCTGGTTTAGATATTTCTGGACAGTAGCATAAATTGCCAATGCAAAGCAAAGATCCATGGAGGCATCAGTGACTGCTCCGGGAATAAAGGCTGGACGAGTTGTGTTCCATCCAATACTATATTTTTGTGCAAAATCCTTCAGATAATCTTCTTGAGCATAGTAGAAGTTCTCTTCCAAAAGCACTCGTGGGTCTGATTCTTCTAAAGGAAGCTTTGCAGGGCCTAAATGGAGGCCATAGTACTTTGCACCCAATTGTAAAAGGATGCGCTTCGGAATCGAATTGTTCAACGCCTGGGCTTCCAAGAAATTCACCAGCAGCTGTTCTGTGTTGCGAAAATTAGAAAAAGCTGCTTGCTATAGACCTTGCGAGTAAAAACTCACTGTTGACACGAACAAGATCCTCTACAGCGCTCCAGATACTTCCGCCCTCTTTTGGTGGCGGTTGAATGTATGCAAAGAAGAAAATATAATCCGCTTTCACCTCGTGCAGTTTAAGCTGCTCGGCAATTTTCTCAGGAGAATCCAAGAAGTCCACACAAATATGCTTGACGTGGGCTGGCCAAATTTTACTCGGTGGTCTCCGAGAGAGAGCATAGATATTTGTCCAGCGTTCGGGTGACTCACATAGAACTTGGAGCTGCGACCATAAGTATCTGAAATTAACAATAACCCAATGGTTTGGGGGTTTATCGGAACAGCTCACCATATAGTCACCAGAAATGCCATTAGCACCAGCTACAATGGCAGTGAGGCCCTTTAGCTCCTCTGGGAATACTGGGAGGCCATGATAGATGGACCGGGATCGAATGGTAAGAGACATGCTTGGAGAGTTCATAGTAGTCAGATATACTCAATTGAAATTGATTTGAATTTCACGATAACAAGAAAGGTATCATCTTTGGACGGGCATGTTTCCCATAAATATATCCATGGACGTAAGAGGAAGAAACGCCCTCGATATCAGGTATAACATCAATTGATGGTCTTCAAGCTATTATTACCCCGGGGAAATTTGAGTTCCTGAACCATGCAATAAATCCGATTGGTCGCGTACATCCACCGGAGTCAAGGAACTTTAGTGAGAGAGTCTGGTAATCTTATGATCGAAAAACGCGGGGGTGAGTATACAGAATGTGGTGTGGGGACTGGAAGTCTGTGCTCTCTTGTCTCTCCGAAGTCATGCACTGCCCCTTAGTTTCGCTTTCGCCACTCGCCTGCATTTCACGGGTTGGCTAAACTCCGCCATCCCTCCGGTTTCACGCTGGAATTAATTATCCCCAGATTCCACATCTGCCACATCATCAGGACTCCAATTGCCAATTCCAATCTACAGTTCTCGTCAACGTAGCCCTCAATTCACCCGAGCGTCCTGGCGTCTTGTTGGCCGCATAATTTGGAGTGGCTTCACCCCATACAACTATGACAAGTTACAAGGGCCAGACTTCCTATACCCACGTATTTGTCAGCTCTCGATACAGCCGAGGCTTCTTTCGACAACTTCTCAAAATTCAGATATGTCGATTTCTTTTGGCAGGTAATAAGGAGACATTTTTGTATGTCGACGATATAGTCATGTTCATCATAAAATTTTGTAATCGCTTGAAATCATTATTATAATGATTTTATTACAGCGAATTATTTGCTTATCTTTACAACGGAGCAAGGAGATCAAGATCAAACGTATGGCTAGCATAGAGGGGTAAGAAGACGTAAGCTTAAGTTACAGACTGGATATAGGGGAGAAAGGCCTTTTTTATGCGTGAGCAAGGTTTCCTCCCAGGTGTGCCTCCCGTCACATATCTAGAGCCTTATACATGAGATATAGATGGAAAAGTCGTGTCTATATTAGCATTACTGCAGCTAAGATGACTAAAGTGAACGCAAACATACAACACAGCGCACGACCTGTCGCTATAATAATTTTACGCAGTTCTGATATTGTTCGTTGTGAGCTCAATGCACAGCTAGATACATGTTAGTCAGTTGAACCCGGAATTTCATTCACGTAAGTCAAATCAGCAAGAATGCCTAATTCAAATTTTCCTTATTTTCCTGATGAACATCACTATTCCTCGATTTCTGGGACCGCTTTTGCCCTTATGACTAAGCTGGTGGCCAATTCTGATCTACATGGGTCTATATCTTTCACATGACAATTACGATCTCATGTATTCGGACTAATTAGCAAAACATACAGAAAGGCGTGTCTTCCGAGAATATCTGGTGTCGAGAGAGCAAGCAGAATAAAAACAGATATTTGCAATCCTTGGTGCAAATATATGCTCTTTGTGCGAGGCCTTAGCCTTATCAGGCGCTAAGTGATTGAGGTTATTCTGCGTATGGCCAGTGGCTTGTCTTCCCTGGGTCTATTCAACTGTCACATTGAAGTCAAATAAGTCGTGCCTTAAACCAATCTTTCAATGCTTTGACTTGATGAGTCTCATGTGTATCACCAAACATTGGCCAAATGATAGGGGCGATATGGCATTCCTTTTCTCCAATTATGAAAGTGGTTTCCGCATTTGATATCTTGTAATACGTAAGTCCCTCTTTTTGTGTCGACAGTCAAGGACATCCTCATACCTGAAAATTAGAGACCCAAGCTTTAATTGGGTCCACAAGGATCTCATCTTCCCCAGCGAGAACTAGTGTGTGTTCAACTTTTGCTTCCTCCCACCATTCTTCCGGGGCACGCACTGCTTCAATGTAGTAATTTGTTGGGTTCATATTGAGATAAATCCTAGACCACAGCGCTGTAGCATCAGTTGCTTCAATATCCTTGTGCTTATTACGCCGTACGCTTGGCCAATTATGATCAAAAGAAATCCAAGGTGAGATAAGGGCAATTGCTTTGAGGGGTTCTTGTACTGTCAGTCTAGGCACACCTTTGGCCGGATGCGTCATGTGAGACAAGATTGCCAAACAGAGATTTGCGCCTGCGGAGTCACCTGTAAGTATGACTTCTGATGGATGTCGCCCGAGATCGTGTATAATAAAGTTCAAGGTTTTCACAGCTTCACAAAATTGTGTCGGATAAGTGGCGTGAGGTGTCAATGTGTAGGTGCAATAGAACCAAGCAAGTTCGATCCCGTTTTGTTTGAGACTTCTCTGGAGTTCCAGACAAAGATTTATATGTGATTTTGTTCCGTCCATCGCAAACCCTCCTCCTATCGAAAAACATTAGAATATTGGTACCTTCAATCACATATCAATACTACTTGCCATGAAAAAATATCCCGACATATTTAGAACGTGGGCTTCCGATCCAAAAACCCTTCACGCCCTGGTCGGTTGAAACGAAATTAGGCTCAAGTCGGCTGCTTTTGCAGTACTTCAGGTATATCTGATCTGATGACTCAAAAATATATCTAGTAAATATCAGCCTCAATTACTTGACGGCGCTTCCTTTCAAGATTTAATATACTGCAGCTGAAGCGGGGTATATCTGGTCATTAGCTGCTTAAATCAGTCACACTTTCTGTATCTTGGTCAAACATGAAGTATTTCTGACCTTCTTGACCGCTCCTTGTATAATATGGTGATAATAGGTATCTGCTCCAGATTTACCACGAAAAGCGCCCGAAATTATAGAACAAACGACCGCGAAAACTAGGTATGATCGTCAACCAAAGATATATGCAGATTTACCCCCCAGATATCCTTCTAACAAGGATTCCATACCCATAGAGCAGATACCAAGCACCGCATCAACCTTGCCCAATAGCGTCAAGCTGTTTCCTGGTTGACGGGAGGCCATGTTTGCTGGTAAGTGTCAGTTTCGGTATCGTCGACTAGGTGGAAAAGAGCAATACTTTTGGTTTTAATCCATCGAGCTATTTCCGGTTATGAAAGTGGTGTTTTCCATTTTTTTGAGATTTGTATATCCGTAATAGCCGAGGATTTGATCAGGTAATGCTATTCGAAAGTGAAATCATCTTCCGCCGGAGCGAACCCGCCGGAACGAAAACTTTGGCTAGGCAAACCATCAGAGAGGGAGGATGAAATCTGCGGGGATATCGTTCGCTCCCATTAAAGTGCTGTATAATTCAGTCCTACTTTAGTAGTATGTCAAATGAGTTGCTCATTCAATTCCATCCACTTATTTCCCTCTATCTATGTCTCAATTCTTCTAGCCCAGGGTATACAGGTCTTATACCGAATCTAATGAGGATCCCTCATCTACCATCGATTCATTGGCCAATCACAACTTTAGCGCCTCACTATCCAGTCCTATCCCTTTTCTAATGATCGCATTCTTAATATGGACATGGTGAATATTTCTTATTAATCCTAGAATAAAATGTATATGTTAATATATCACTGGAGCACCATCCTTACTCTTGCCAATTTTACCATAGATCGAATTTTTGTGCAAGCTCGATAACTGACATCGTGAATTTCCGAGTTATCGCCTTTCACGCCCGCCAAAACGAATCATGAGAAGAAAGTGTCAGCTATAGAAAGACTACAGAGGGCCAAATATATTATCTAATTGTTCAGAACTCAAAACAGAATGAGGGTCAAGTGACAACAGCGCACTCGGTAACATACTCTGATCTGATGGCTCATTCCTTGCTGCTCCTAGGTCAAGTGTATGGTGGTAAGATTGAAGCAGCTCAGGTGTGTCCATGCTAAACTCTCGGTGACCTAGCCCGTGATCTGGTTGATATAACACAGCGCTGGCTTGCGAAATCTCTTTTGGACCTTCCAGAGGGAAGACTCGAGCGTCCTTGGTCGCCGACATCTCTGATTCTAAGAACGGCTCCGCCCCATCCCAGCCATAACAAGCCACCGAACTATCTAAAGCTCCCAGTGTTTCTCGCTGGACGGCTATTTTCAATAGCTCTGTGAGTAACTTGTCAATTTGTCTTGCAATGCGGTTATGCTGGGCCATAGCTCGACTAGCACGTATAATTCTCACAACACCAGCTTTTGTCTCCTGGGCAGTATTGGTGAATGGCTGACTGGTAGGGACGATGCACAAGATTACACCTGCCATGAAGAGGTAGTGAAAGACTATAGAAACCACAAAATGCTTCTCAAACTTGTGAACAGGAAAGGATGATATACGAAGAGCTGCACAGATAACGGCATCCAATGACTTTTGCATTGACTCAATCAAAGACCCGGATAAACGTATTGGATTTACTTGAAATTTTAGTAGAGGCCTATGTGTGATGATAATGGCTCCATCATATAGCAATTGCAGCATGGCGGCTTGGAGAAGAATTATTTCCGCATGCTCTTGGGCAGCTGCAGGCGTATCATGCAGCGAGTAGTCCAGTCGCGCCCATCGATCTTCCAAGCTCCGATCCTCAAAATTGTACGGCGACGGAAGTTCTTGACGCCACTGAGCTAGAGAAGCCTCTGTGTCATTTATTGCCCGTAAAAGTACAACAAAACCATCGTTTGTGTTCGTTTGACTTGGCCGCAGAAGCCGGAAGCGATTCAAGACTTGTCGGATAATATAATAAAGCCTGAATTTTATCTGATGGAAGGTCACTTGAGAGGTAATATTGCTGCATTCACTTAACCCCGTAAGGTCTAGTATGGCAGGAGGAATGGTGAGATCATTAGTGTGCTCTAGCTCATGTAGGTCCGCAAATGCTGCGTCGACGGAGGCCGGTCTTCCGTAGATCATTGTAATGAAACTGTCACCAACCGTGATATGATTCCAACATCGGTAGCGGATTTGGGCCGCAATTCCGTCTTCACTAGCTGGAGCTTTGGTATGCAACGCGAGAGCGTAGCCTGCTCTTACGGCCATTCCTGATGTGCTCCAAGCTAGATCTGGCGAACTGTGGAACATGTGGAAACAAGAGAGCAGAATGCAGACTTGTATCGCCTCAATGCGCGGATTGGCTAGGAGGTCGATTAGATGAAAACGCACCTCACTAACCAAGTCTAGTAGTAATTGGCAATGGTTGATGTGGTGAATGCGAAAAGTATTGTGTCCATGCCAAGTACTGTCCTGTAAAACTGACTGGAGGCCTAGGGCCGCAACAATTAGAACAGTGATTACATCGGGTAGATCCCTCCGCCGCCAACTCGATTGACAGTACACCCTGTAAGTCTTGTTCCAGAACGAGGGTTCGTGGAAAAGAAGAATGTACCAGTGGAAGCGATGGAAGTACGCCTCGATCAAGCAAGGCATAATCGGCTCAGGTGGCAATTCCAGATCTTTCAAGCGCCAAGGAGTACTACTGTCCAAAGTGATAGATTCTATATCACCAGGGATTGAGCCACGGGTCAAATAACGACCCACGGCATCTTCCTCTTCACCAAATACACTGCGGGCAAATTCTAAGCTGGACATATTGACGCCGAAGTGCTGGTTCTCTGTTGGTGCCATCCCGATGTCCAGTACCGGACTTAGAGTTGGCCCGACTAGGATATGTCCATTATGGCCATCATACGTAGGCTGACGTAGGATAACATCGGTGATAGATTGCAGTGGAATAGTAGCACGGTTGCTTAGGCCTTCATAATTCGTACGATTTCGGCGCCTTGTAGGCCTATCTTGAAGTAGGGTCCGGCTCGTTTCGCATTGGCTATTGGAATGTACGCAAAGGGTGCATGGCCTATGTTTATCACACTAGATTGTGTAAGTGACTAGCGTATTCAAGTAGGAACCTTTGTGATCTCGGCATGATGCACAACATTACCTTCAATTTTTGTCGCCGGCAGCGGTCACAGGCTCGAGATACTCGAGATCGAGAAGCCATAAGTCTGCCACTAGTCGCAAACGATAAGAAAGGAGCAATTACAAGACAAGTTCTAAAGGAAAAAGAAACAAGAGCAACGTGAGTGCGAAACAGATATAGAGCGAGCGATACGTACCATCGACGAAAGACGGAACCACTAAAAGAAACGACTTATTATCAAGCTACTTCTCTGCACTCCACATGAATCTAATAACAATATCGTTTTGCGGGGCCCGGGCAGCAACAGAAACTTCAGCAAGTTGACTCCATACAGATCAGTGTTTTACAAACTTACTTCCTCGTACATCCGACCCGGCGGAGGATATAGCTGGCTCCGGCTGTGCACGGATCAAGAACAACACTTGATGTCAGGGCACCACACTGGTACTTTATTTTGCTTATTTCTGGGCGTTTATCCTCTTTATTCCTTGATTTAGTAATTGTATTTTGGCGTATGTATAATAAGTTCTATGAAACATTATTTTAAAAAAGCTTTATATTAAGTAATCTACCTACAGCTTATGTTGAACCAAGGGATGGTTTAGGGTTAAGGCTAATAAATCCTTAGGAGCTAGTAAGATATATCTAGCTAGCTCTGTACCCTATGGCTGATTACACCCAGGCCGAATAGTAATTAGAATCCTATCATTAGCAAGTAGAGTTAAATAGTAGACATTTCACCGAAAGCTTCAAATAAGGGTATTAGAAGCCTTATAATATAAATATGAAAGTATGGATCTGTATCTTAAGTGCAATAGTGTTCAGTTTGGACGTATAAGATTAAGTGACTAGTAAAATAGTAATTATTCTAGTCTTCTCCTCCTCCTATGGATATATTTCGCGAACACAGCTGTCTGCTCGATTTTTGGCAGGTCTTGGCTTCCTCAAACAGTCGTAACTGCAAGTACTGATCCCCAACACCACGTAGAGGTGCCTGTCCGTCATTGGGGGAGCAGCCGTTACTAATTGGGCTAAATATGTATCCAAAATATATAATATACAAAGAGCCAAGTAGTGTATGGTGTCAGCTGGGTGGACAACAAATAGCTGAAATACTAGACTACTCTAATAAAAAATACTGTCTTCTTACTACCTCACAGCTTCATTGCCAGACTGTTATTGTGTTACATGTTATTTTCTAACTGCCAGCAACCCAATATATGTTTTCCTATAGTTTATATCCTGTACCGGTGTGTATACTACCGATTCAAGAATTCAGAGGCCGTCGTCTAGAGTAATGATTACGTTACTCAATACACCAACCGCCGATAGCAATAAAATCCATATCAGAGCAATTACCAACTCCTAAACAGCACTTCGGTTGTGAATGTCACAATGGTAGAAATTACTTAAAGATAGCAATAGCTGCAGTACAAATTACACACGTTTATCTATATATATAAGATTGAATCATCAATTCATTTAAATACTAGAGCTAGGGATTACAAGATACTTATCTTCTCTAATCCATAGCACTAGAGTACACACCAAGCCACTAAATGCATGCATGATCGTACGAGCTCAGGTATCATAGTCTTGATATATGACTCCATCGCTCAGCTCAATCCTAGTCTTCGATTTTTCCCTCTATGCTAAGTTTTCTCGCTAACAGCTACCCAATACATCATATCGGCTTGAACACTTCACATGTATGAGTTTTGTAATCATATATACATATGTAAATGTTAGGGTTATCTAACAGCCAGATATCTTATGTATTCCTAGCACACACTGCAAGGCACACTCTTCAGAGCATCAGCGACTGCATAATAAGCAGGTTTAACTTCCAGAGTTGCATTGAACAGGTCAGCGCCTCCTTGACCGACAAAAGTGCCTGGGACCCAAGAGTAAGCATCATCAAAGTCCCAAACAACGACACCAATGCAGCCCTGTCCGACTTTCACGCAGCTAGCTACGCTAGTGTAATAGTCACTGGCTTGTTGTCGCTCTGCGTCTGCGGTGTAGAAAGGTCCCTGAGAAAATCGGATATCGAGCTCCGTGATGGCCACCTCGAGGCCAGCCTGAATATACGCTGATTTCGTGGCAACCTGATCCGCGAGAGATGGAGTACCACCAACCACAAAATGAGATTCGAGGCCGATGCCATCAATGCGGATATTGCGGGAGCGCAATTCGTCAACTAGATTAATCACTGCATCGACCTTGGGACCGGGATTTTCGATTCCATAGTCATTGTAATATAGTTTCACGTGTTGCGCTCCAATCTCATCCAAAGCGTCCTGTGCAAATTTGAAGGCCAAAAAGAAGTAGTCTTCTCCAATAGTGTTATACCACACGCTTGAAGAGAAGGTGCCATCACCGTTAAGCGCTTCGTTGACAACGTCCCATGAGTAGCAATTACTACCAAAATGTTGGACAGTCCTGAAGATATGTTCTCGCATAACTCCGATCAGAGCGTCGCGGGTCCAGTTCGTCGACAAGACGAAGTCGGAAAGCTCACTAACCCAAACCAGGTTATGGCATCGAATCTGTTGGTGGTTGTGGTGGGCTAATTCCACGAGATGGTCTCCCTCGGTAAAATTGAAAACCCCTTGTTGGGGCTCGGTATACATGAACTAAATAGTCAGCCAAGCGGTACGAACGCGGGTATATTGTTGTTCTGTACCTTCATAGCATTCGCTGGAGTGACTTCACCAAAATTCTCTTTCAGCAGTTTCAAATACGCAGCATCGGTTGTCTCTGCTGTTCCGGGTATGTCAGCAGCAGTTCCGAACCAGAGCTTGCCAACCTTGACAGCGAGGTCATTGAGACGAGGTGGATGCGCAAGGGCTGAACCGGAATAGAGACCAAGAAGGAGAAGAACAGACCACATCTTGGAGATCGAAATGTATACTAGAATTTTCCTCGATGTCCAGGTCAACAGCCTCTAACTCACAGGGGGAGGCAACTTATATGTTTTATGTCTCTCACGAGCAATATAGTACTTCAACATTTCCGTTGACCAATCATAATACTCTCCGCTGAGAATAACAAGTTTATCCTAAATCTTCTATTTCGCGGGGTACGTATCCCCGGAACGTGAAATTAGAATTGTGAGATTAGCCTGTTTGTAAATGCTCATGGTTCAATACGGGTTACTGTAGAAGTCTACTCCGAACTTGCTCCAGCTTAGGAGGAAAACATAGAAGCCACTCTACTTCTCCGACATATATTGCCTAATGATATCTTCATCTTAACTTTTTCTTCCTGCTGCGGGCTTTGACTTCAACTAGAAACCCGCTGCGTATCTTTCTCGCAGATGATTAAAAATATATTTATTCGTTAGTAAACTCAAAGATGGGGTCATTCATGTGTCTGGAAACTTACATTTGGAGACAAAAGTGTGATTCTCTATTACTTTTATGGAAGTTCTTTTTTATTTTTTTTTGGAAAGATGAAGTTGTGATGGTGTTTTAGCATAATTGAAGATATTCCAGGCAACCGCTGCAGGGCTATTTTCCGTGAGAAATTTCGGGCGTCGATCTCATATTACAGTATCGAACACAGGGCCACCCAATTCCTATTAATGCTATCACCGGGGTATTACAACCATCCTCTGAGCAAAGCAGGAAACAAGATGTTAAATGTACGATCCTTTCATAGTAAGATGTAGCTGATACTTAATTGAAATATGTTAAAGCACTTTTTCATAGTGATCAAATAACTTTACTCTTTCTATTGAGCACCAAAGTGATATCGTAAAAGTTCGCTTCCCTGCCAACATTCCAGAGAGTACCGGTCAGTAGGCATGAGATCAGACACGCAGACTCTTTATAAGAAACATCACATGGCACATACATTTTAAAGGACTCAATTAGAAAAGTGTCTTTCTGCGAAGATTCAAAATAGAAAGCGATTTTGAAGTTGTAACTATATTATGTTTCCAGAGCATATAAATTTATTACCCAACTTGGTTAGCAACAACAATGCTTACCGACTTGTAAGGAGAAACGGCGAAGTTAATTTACCTAGCAGGTCTCGACCAGCTAAAGTTTTAGACGAACAAAGTAGCATAAACTTCCTCAATTACTTCCAATACCTCGTAAACTTTCAAGTTTGTCTTTACCCCGAACTGACTATACAAAACTCAATTAGGCGCACACATGGGAGGTATTCTCGTCAGAACACCTTTTCTCTTGTACAAGAGACAACTTGAAAAATTGACGGCAAGGTCGTGGTGAATCTGAACCTTTGTTCTAAGCGTGTAGGTTAGACTGTCGTACCTACTTGCCCCTGCACACGAATAACTTCCATAATCTACGGCATGGCCTACTTGCTTGACTTGCAGCCGAGTTAGTTCTCGGTTAATTAGACATTTCGCTGCCTGCCAATGAGCCTCGGGATGTATGAATACAGTTTCTTAGGTATACGTTATCACATCCAAACACTTAAATAGAGTTTCTCGCATGAGCTCGCAATAACAGACGATAGATTAAAACGAGACATTACATTAGTCGACGGTATTCAACCGAGGCTATAGGGAGGGGTCAATAGCATGATATACAATGTAGAATTGGAAATGATACATATATTGCCTAAGTACGATTTGCGGGGGTTGCAATTTCCCCCTGGCATCGGCAAACCTAATTTACAAACCCAGTCGGTACACAAAGCCCGTGTTCTGTCCATTTCACATTGCCAGGTGTCACATGGCTACGCAACTTTAGCCTGAATGCAGGAGGCCAGTCCAAGTCAAGTATTAGTCTTTCACAATTAATTAACTAAGTTAACTCGCTATTCGCATTACAAAATATATCCATCGTGTAATTCTCAACAATCTAATATGGATAGTGATATTCGTAGCATCCAGACTACTGACCCAATTCCGTATTGTCGTCAAAACTACGCCAAGTTCCTCGTTCGGAGCATCGATAGTTCAGCTGCCACTGGATTCGCTGTGCACCGGTCGACCGCGAAGTCGACTTGAACCAATCAGGATTTGTGAGAGTAACAAGTTCGAGTCTTATATGGTATAGATAGTCACAACAATGAAGAACTCAATTCTGAATATAACTCGTATGGAGTACGGAGTATGGACGATTCAAGGATGGAGATGTAGGCATTGCTATTATTGAGTTGGAGATCGACAAGATACGTCCGCATATTTCGCCTCATCGCGTGTTTACCTATCACAACTCGTAAAAAAGATCGGGAGCTAGCTGAAGTACTAAAAATGCTTCGAGTGATTCTCGTGCTAATCAGGCCCCAGATAAAGAAGAGGTGACGCCATTTGAGAGGCAAGATGATAGAGTGGAAATTACTGAAGAGTTAAGGAACAGAGCAGATAAAGAAGCGGTAATGATGGCCCTTGAGGAAACAAGGAAAATATTAAATTAAGATATGAAGGATTACTGAAAATTTTCGATCCATCTAATATAGGTGCGATAACTCGTCTCGTCAACAGGAAAGAGAAGGAGACCTGGATTACACCCTCGATTGTGGAGACGACAGCGGAGAATAAAACATACCTAACGGCTGGAAAGCGATGGGGTGAGCACTAAAGTGGAACAGGAAAGCTGCGGGATGTCAGGAAAATTCAAGTACGGAGGTAACGGGTGCGCTAAGATGTCTTTGCCTCTCAAGCTACTTAGCACGTCTGTTGCCCCAGTATTCTTTTACAAACTCAAGTCCTTCTTGTACCCAGCTCACATCCATCGTTACCAGGCCATCAAAACCGTGGTTTCCTGGAAGTATACTGACATATAATGGGGTTTCTGGGCGATTTTGCTTCAAGTGAGAAGCAAAGTCTTTGGTGCATGCAACAGAAATCTTGAGACGAGGCATAGTCAGCTTTGTAAGCAAGATTTTATAGGGGATGGAATCTCCTACAATCATATCTTCCTGGCCATGGATCAGCCATATCGCTGGCACATTGGAGGCAGACTTGAGGGACTTGCGTAGACGAAGCTTATCATCATTTCCTATCAATTCTCGATGTCGAACTTCGCGTCCTATGGCTTCCACAACGTCCCATTTTTCAGGAAATGGCGAAGACAATCTAATTTCTCCTGGCTTCAAGCTCTTCAGGTATTCATCTAACCTTGAAGGTTGTTGAGAAAGAAGATCCTGCGGAGGCGCTTGGTCAAAGGACGGATTGTCTACATCAAGTACACCGTATTGGCAAATGACGGCCGATATCTGTGATTGAGAGAATACGAGAGCGGACTGGAGAGCGAGATATCCGCCTGTACTCGATGTCAGCGTGAAGAATCCAGAAGAAAAGCGGGGCGGTAACTGGACTGCCATACTCACCTGCACTTTCACCAACGGCCATGATGTTATTTACGTCCAGGGTTATGTTGCTGGACAGCTCTGAAATCTTCTGGGGCAGCACATTGTGTACCCATTTCGAGAAATCTTCCAAGTCATCTATAATGTCGACGCCAGTAGATTCAGGCAGGAGACGGTAATCAGGCGTGATAATAATAGCCCCTTGAGCTAAAGCAAATTGAAGCTGCCTAGAATATTGCCTGTTACTTTATGCTGTAATCGAATTGCTTCCCCCCAAAGTATACTAACCAAAGAGCAAACCAGTCAGGGTATATACGATCACCCATGACGAGCCCTCCGCCATGGAAGTGAATCATGACAGGTCTTGGTCCGCTTGGAACTTGCTTTGGGAGTAAAACCGTCGCATAGAGCGGAATATGATCGATCTCCTTGTAAACATAATCCGTCCTCGTGAAATCACGGAAACGATCTAGTTCTATTGCCATGTTTCCTCGTCTGGTGACAGTAAATCGAGTTTAGCTTTTAGAGATATAGGGTTCAGAAGTGCCTGTGTGTACCCTGTGTGCGTGCAAGGTCTTCAGTAGACAAATGGCATTGATCTTCTTTACATGTTGGCTTGACTTGTCTTGTCGGTGGCTTTGCGAGGGACATCGCGGAGGACGGAGTTGGCTGCGGGCCCCACGGAAAGATGGAATAAGTTTCCGAATCATTGGAATTCTGGTTGACTGAATTGCACTTCTAACGTACCAATGATGGACATCTCTCATGCCTTGCATATCACAGCAGGGACCAGTAATTTTTGTGTGTCCCAATTCTTTGGTTATTGTACCAAGGTATGTGAGGGGTCTAGCTAATTTTTACCAATATCCGGGGATATTGCGGGGTCGCGGTTCTCAACAGCTTCGTTGTGCACAAAATTCGGGGATATAACGGAACCCCGCATCTGCCAGCTGTAAGTATTGAACTGAGGCTTAGGTAAATTCATGGGTTGCCTCGTGCTGATGAAACATGGTTGCTATGTAAGCTTCTACAACATTTAGCATGAACTTTGCGAAATAATCGTATGATTCGCAAGCTGTACCTGATCCGTTCCCTTCTTGGCGCTAGGGCCACATCTAGTGGCCCCGTCGCTCTCAGATTAGTCATTCCTCGATACGCGACTTCGATTAATATTCGGAACTGGCATTGCTCTGCTCTATTTCCTAACAAGATCCATGACACAAAAAATCTTCTTGGCTTCTTTGTCATATATCTAGCTACTTCATTGTCCACGAAGTAACATATTCCCTTCTGACAAAGGATGGATTCTTTTTCGTCTGGAAAGCCTTTCTCTTGCCCAATTTGCCACAGCTCGTTCACCCGAGCCGAGCACCTCCAACGACATTCATTACAACGTATCATATATCCGCTGCCCTCTTTTACCACACTGTTCACACCTGACTGATCATCCATTGATAGATACTGGGGAGAAAGCGTTTTCTTGTGACTGTGGTGCAATATTCTCCCGAAGGTCGGTTACTGCCTTTCCAATGACTAATGTTCCGCTGACAGTGCGTTGATATCCTACAGCGATGCACTGAAACGCCATATTAAAGGCTGTGCACAAGGACTTGCAACCCAAAAAATCTCGAACTTTCGAGCGAAAGGTGAAACGCACACGCTTGAGACATGCTTGTGACCGCTGCGCGAAGCTGAAGGCCAAGTGCGATTCCCAGAATCCGTGTGAACGTTGTCGTCAAAGTGGACTCAGCTGTAGTTATGAAAGAGTGGATAGCTCCGGAAAATGGATCTCTGGAATGCGAGAAGACCAAGATACGCAAGAGAGAGGCGACTCGGTCGATACCCCAGAATCAACGTTCCCAGTCTCCACAGATAATGTTCGACTGATGGGATCAGTGGCAGAAACAGAAACACCTTCCGCGGTGATAAGTTTGGATTTTTTGGCGGAAGGTATCTCATTGGATTCGTCATGCTGGACCTGGGTAGACGAAGCTTCTACCGATCTTACACTCCACGATCCGGATTTCCTTTCATTCGACAATAGCGGTTGTTTGGGTTTGAGTCCCTATGTAGAGACAACTACTCAGCCGCTGCCTACTTTCATGGGCAATGATCTCGGGAAGCACGCCCCAGTTGCCGCCCCTTTTGCCGGTAAGAACCTGTTGTAATCACCTATGTTATAGAAGTATGCTTACTCAAATAATAATATTGTAGCGGGAAGCGACGCTACGATATCTGGCATGGACACAATGTCTGATTGCTTTTTATTGGATCAGCTTGACCCAGTAATAGCAAAGTGCAGAGAATTGCAGTCCTTATTGAGAGGTCACCGGATTAGCCTCTGTGAAGATGACATCACAAGCTATATAACTCGGGAAAACCTCCTGATCACACTTAAAGAATACGGGAAAAATTATCAGCGGCATATCCCCATCATTCATCCTCCAACATTCAATCTCTACGAAGCGCCACCTCTTTTACTCCTTGCCATGTTCTGTGTCGGTGCCTGCTACGCAGAAATTGTCAGGTCACCCCAGCATATATTTAGGATTGCCATGTGTGTGCTTCTCAGTGTAGAGAAACAGCCGGTAGAAGATTACTTTTCCTTATCGTCCCAACTAGAACCACAAGCTAACTGAGATACGGCACAGCATGAAATCGAGATGGAAGCACCTCTTTTATCGACAATCCATGCTTCTATAGCTGCATGCTCTGTCTTGGCGAGCTCCCAGGATGAGGTAGCGCACAGATTCGTTACAACCTATTTCGCTCGGAACTTATCAGTGCGGTTTTCTCAGCTCACTTATGTATGATACCCCAAGCTAACCAGCCGTCACTGGCTCAGATGGCGAAGCGTGCCGGAGTCTTTGAGACAAGAAAGCCCGTGGATTTCATGAATATGACAGAAGAGACTTTTGATTGGCCCAAATGGATTGAGCGCGAATCCCGCACAAGGTACGTTCGGTCAAGAAGGCTATGATTCCGCAACTGATTATTCGCACAGGACTGCAAATGTTTTATTTTGCCAGGACGTTGCCGGTTCCGTATTCTGTCGAAGCGCGCCTACATTCTCGCCATTAGATCTAGATATCGAGCTTCCCTGCTACGAGATTTGCTGGTACGCGAAATCCGCTGGAGACTGCCTCAAATATCTTCAGATGACCCCAAAGCACATAAAGATGACAGCAGCCATCCGGCGATTGTGGCTAAAACCACCGGCTTTGAACTCAAACCCGATGTTTGAGGCTTCTGCATTTGGAATGTTCACCTTGATTAAAGCCTTACACTGCCTTATTTGGCATGCGACACATTGTGACCCTTTGGAGACGCGCAGCATAGTAGTAGATGAACTAGGAACACCATCGAAGCCACCACCTGGCCCCAACAACGGCCTTGATAGTCAGCTAAAAGCCGACTTTTCCGGTCCACATATCGCAACTCTAGCTACTCAAGCTGTCTGTGCCCGGGGGGCTACCAACTTTATTGATATTAACATTGTTCTGGAGAACTGGATGAAGGTATGGAGCTGTCGACAGATATTTGCTGATGAATTGGAGAGTGTTGCCTACTCTCTAGACCCATTACCATTCTTTTGGCTCGCAAAGTTGTTTTTATTGTTGCATTGTGCTGCTGAATATTTTCCTGCGGACGGCGAATTTACCTATCCGCGATTTACAGTGCAGAGCAATAGTGAGAGAGTGTCCCAACAAGTAAAAGTTATGAGATGGTTCTTTGCTCTACGTGAAGCACGAGATACTGTGTCTGGACAAGGCAACTTGTCACGAAAAGAAGGATCTTCTCTTACCAGTCTCATGGAACCACTGAAAACGTGAAATTTTTGTGATAGGATGAGCCTGACTGCTAAAGTAACTTGTACACTAAGGTATAACAAGACCACAATTTCAGATGGGGATTTGTATTTATTGTTGGAATTCTTAGCCTGCTGGTTATACCACCTCAGTACCAAGGCTGGATAGCTATAATCCCTGGATAGAGAACTTTTTTTCGAAGACTAGTAGTGTGTGAGTCGGTCGGTGATCTCTGGATTCACGTAATATTTAGAGAACACAATACATGAATTAATTGTACACTACCTGATCGATTATCCAAATCTGACTAACACTGCTATTCGAAGTACCTGAAAGCCTTTTTGACTCCCATATTTTTTCTTGAATCGTGAAAATGATGGATGGAATCAAAGTAGACGATGAGTGAGGTTTCTGAGATATGGACCAAATATAAACATCGGGATCGTAAAAAGCAACAGACCCCAGATAACACCTGCCAAGACCGAGTATGCTTCTGCAGGACCGACCGTAATATTGAAGTTAGGCGTGGAATGAGAAATTATGAAGGAAATTAACGCCCTGACGGTGTTGTTGAAGACCATAACTTCACCACTCCGAACTAAATATGAGTCAATTGCGTAGCTGAACGTGATGCCGGCTAAGATGACGAAGCCGAAACAATGAAGCCCATAAGCGACCGCTGGCACTATCCAGGGCAACAGCTTCTGAACGGTAACTCCATACATAACCAGGCCGGTGGTAGCCGTGAAGAAGGGAATTATCAGCATTAGTAAGCGCTCTTCTGGTTTGTGGTCTTTCCCTTGACGTAGGCGCCGTGCTTCGATGCGCGCATTAAACAAGTCAACCACCTTAGTACCGATAGTAGCGCCTATAGAAATGCCTACCAAGGCTGACAGGCCGAATAAACCTTGGGCTGCCGACCCGAAGTTGTAAGGCGGCACGCCCAGTGACTGAGGAACACAGATACCAATCGCAGTGAAAGAACCTGCCCCAACCGCATATGTAATACTTGACCATAGCACTGGCACTGCAACGATTAGCCGCAAGGGATATACGAAGCATAAGAACCAGTTCCGGTCATATTCTACATGAGGGTATTTCCAAAACCATAGATTTGGACGCAAGACGCTCGAAATCGGTACAGGCTCCGTGTTCTCGGGGCTCACTGACTTATCACCGTGGTGCGACATCTCTTTCCTTTCCACGTCACCAGCAGTCACTCCCACTACCAAACCACGTTGATATGTAGTTTCTGGTAACCAAAAAATCATTGTGACGAGATTTACGGCGCAAGCAATGAAGGTAACCCAGTAGGCCCATCTCCAGCCAGCTCCTTCAGTCACAAAACCGAGAATCATCTGGCCAAGGCCGGCCCCAGCCAAGGTCGAGAAGGCGAAGAATCCTAGCGCTGTAGTGAGATCTTTCTCAAACCAGATATCTCCAATTATTACTGGAGCAAATGACTCTGATGCACCTGAGGCGAAGCCGGAGAGGATGCGGGCTGCTAGGAGAGAATTGTAGCTGTGCGCCGACGCTGCCCATGCAATACAAGGTAGCAAGATTACCATGGATGCAAGGACGGTCCAGCGCTTTCCAAAACATATCATTGTCGGTACCCAAACCGAGTTGCTCAGACCTTGGGCGAGAACGTTATAGGACATTAGGTATGAAGCAGTTGTAATATCCACATGCAGTTCATTGGAAGTTGGTGTTAACGTAGGCACCAAGCCAGCAGCGCAAACATTATTCAAAAACGCATTAGCGCAGATGTTGAGTGTGATGGCTATTTTAAGATACGTAGGCCAGGCCTGCGTTTCACACGTATGATCAGTCACGGAAGAGGTAGAGGAGAAATTCAGAGCATCCTACCATAGGGTCTAATTTCGAATTGGCAGAGTTAGGTCCTCCAGCGGGGACAGACTCAACATGATCTGATTCCTCCATTGTTTTCAAGTCGATCCTGTCCTCTACAGGTACCATGATTATTTCAGTGTAGGGATCAATGCAGATACAGAGTGTTGATATACGTTTAATGGTTTTCTTTCGTGACAGCTGCTGCCCTGATATATCCTCTTAAGAGCTTTGCTGTGGAGCCAAACCCTTGGAGGCTGTGGTTAAGGACAAACTTTGGATGGAGACGGACTGAAATTGTGGTGCCCCACGTCCCCGCTCCAGATGGCAAGTCCAGAATCAGCCAAAAGAAAAAGACCAATACAGTTCTTTCGTTCCCATTTACCATTACGGCAAGCATTTTAGTCTCGATTAATTTGAGAATTGCTACCCTAATTACGCGGCCTCCGGTATGCCGCATATACCCCGAACAGAGCTCACCCACGGTTGAGTTCTGGGGACGCCCTACAAAGCAGGGAGAGGGGGTGGGGGAGGCTGCAGTATCGCTTCTTGCTGGCCTTTGATTTAATAAAAGATTTTGGTTTCAAGTGTCCACGGTCCTTTGATAATGAGAACAGAAATCAATTTTGATCTAATAAGACCAGCCTATGACGCTACGGACCTAGACAAGGACTTGCGAAACAGTGCGCGCGCCAGGAAAAATCGTGTTTGTTGCAGCTTTTGCTATTCCCTAAACTAAAGATCTTTCAATGATACTCACTTTAATTTTGCGGTAGGCATTGAACAAGCTGTTGTAGAAGCATTCACTCACGGACTCACGGCCTTGAAGGAACCAGAACTGGACGAAAGTGTCGCAACACTCGCTACCATCTGGCCAAAGATTCAAAAGCTGCGGCATTACTTTTAGCAGAATGCATACAGACGGAGAATAATTAACAGGGCATCAAGTGTTTTGCTATCCACTTAAGTGCCTTTGTTATACGCCTTTTGACTGAGATGAAACAAAGTAGAAGGAGCTATGCGCAATTGAGAAAGTATAAGAACTTCGAACAAAGCTCTTTCATTATTTTTAATTCTAGGGGAATACATATCTCTCTCGTAAATTGGGCAATGATGACCTTTGGAGACGAAGAGCTCTAGACATGACAATCAACCTCAAGACCTTAATGCGGTACCGTAAAGCTGTACTCTTCTCAAGATCTAAATTGAGCGGATATCAATGTTTCAGTAAGCCCTTATCCTATGTTTCGATACGTTTCCCTTTACCTCAATGGTTTGATCGCTGACCTCACAGTTATTTTCTCGGTTCGTACTCCATATGTTCCTTAAGGATCTCATGGCAAAGAGGGAGAAGTATGTACAAAAACATACAATCACCAAATCTAGAGTTTCGTACTGCAAATTAAAACAAGTTCTAGCGTTTCATAAGGGGTGTTAAATCACGGAAAATCCGATTTCACTCCAAATTGAAATTAAACTATTTCCAAATCCAAAGCCATCATTTCCCTAGTTTTTCAACACACCCCAGGATCCTCCCGTCAGATATCAAGATCCAATAAAACTGGGATATCCAATATTAAACTTCGTTCAAGAAGAATTGAGATACAAATAATATCACGTAAGCCATGGTGGATACTCAACTGAAATGCCCTCTTGCGGAATGCCATTACCAAATGATGCGTATTTGTTGTCCGGCGATTGCCAAACAAAGTCGAAGTCCTCCCATCGAATCAACTCAGTTGCTTTGACATAATGGTAAATAGTTCCAGGCCATGGAACAAAGACCTTTCCTTCGGGGGTTTTGTCTAGTATGTGCTCGTCAGCTGCCATACAAGTATAGTCCTAGCATTTTTTAACTGGACAAGTTCATGAGACTTACACCAAGATTTGCAGGATCCTGAGAACGCCATCTCCTTCATTCGATTCTGAGCCCAGCGGTTGAACTCGATTTGGGCCGACTCTTTGACATGTACATACTTCAAGTTGTCATGCTGCAATCTATCGATGATGCGAAGAATGTAGTCACTTGTACTGGCAATTCCAGGAAATGCGGATCCGATCACAGGACAAATTGGTGGATTGAAGACTAAAACCGTTTTAAAACAACTTGTTAGTCATGCTCTCAACAAGGCGGCAGAAATATAAAAGAAAAATTCTCAAGAGATATTTTGTCAAGGAAAATAGAGGGAGGTTCATACCAAAATGATTGGGAAAGCGAGCCACCATAGCACCCATATAACTCTCAGTGGGCTTACCAGCACCCCAGTTCTCAGCGAGCGAATATCCGTCAAGCCCAATTATTGGGAATCGTGGAGTAAATGAGGCATCAAAGCCGGTAGCACAAACAATCACATCGACTTCGTTGGCTGTACCAGTTGCATCGATAATACTAGTCTCGGTAACTTTCCGGATGTGATCCGATACCATGCTCACATTGCTCTGTTGCAAGGCACGTAGATAGTGATCGCCAGAAGTAAAACGACGACAGCCAATCTCAAATTCGGGAATGGGTGTGGCAAGTATCTTTGGATCCGTTATCAATTGTTCCATGTGTTTTATGGTGGTTTTTCTCAGTTGTTCCTGTGCATCGCTTCCTTTCCATAGTGCATCAAAACCCCCGGCGAGAATTTTCTCTAGTTCCCGTCTGTATTCATAATAGTACTTGGGGTCTGATTTGAATCGTTCCATATATTCTTCAGAATCTGCATCATATGAGAACCTTTTCCGTATTACAAACAGCCTCAACATCACTTACAGTCTCTTTGTACATCACCGGCAGAGAAAAGATGCGGTATCATCCACGAAGCAGTACGCACGTAATTCAGAAGTTTGCTCACGACTGTGTGATTACCATTAGCCTTGGATTACTTGCAAATCATTGGCAGGAGTGCCCACTTACTGGGTTGAAGAGCAGCAACACATTGAACTGCACTAGCACCATTTCCAATGACCGCAACCCTTTTGCCAGTGAGATCCTGAGTCTCATCCCAGCAAGCGGTATGCATGAGCTTCCCCTTAAAACTTTGTAACCCTTCAACATCAGGATACTTCCAGTTGTTCAATGTTCCGACTCCTTGAACGAAGACATCACATTCTCGTCGAACAATAGAAGTGCTACCTGAGTCATCAGTTGTTTCCAATGTGACTTTCCACGTAGATGAACTGCTTTGCCACTCAGCATGCACGGCACGATGGTTGAATTTCATGTACTTTTTTAGATCATGTTTGTCGACAACATCGTTCAGGTATTGACGAATTTCAGGCGCTGGGGCATAGAACTTTTTCCACGCGGTATTTGGTTCCCACGAAAAATGATAAGTGTGGGCTGGAACATCGCATGCGCATCTAATTCGTGGTTTGAATGTCAGAATGATCCAAAAACTCTGCTGTTTGCGGGCTCTGTGCACTTACCCAGGATACCTGTTCTCGTACCATGTACCACCGAGTTCTGGATTTTTCTCAAAGATCTCCAGCTCGTAATCTTTCATACGCGTGGTGACATCGTGGGCGAACTGAATACCAGATATACTAGCAAAATTAGTATAGTGAAGAAAACATGATTTTTCACTGTTATCAGTGCCAACTCACCCAGCACCAATCATTACAATCTTCAATTTTCGTGGCTTAAACGCCGTGGGAGCAATTTCTTTCTTGGGATGTGGCAAGTTCCCAAGCCCGTTGGTCCCTGCTGGGGTGGCCTCGTCATTACTGGAGATAGAGACTTGCTTCATCGTTACACGTCGATACACTTTGATAGAGCTAATCTCAGCGAAAGTAGGGAGACTATTTAGACCGAAATTATCTTGTCAAGGAACAGAGCTCAGGGGTGTTATATGACTTGAAAATTCTCTGCCGGAGCATGTCGGCATTGAAATTTAGTCGCCCGAAGGTATCGTACGACACTTCAATCACATTTTGGGTTTACTTTGTAGATCCCGGAGGTCAACAAAGTACTCCGGCATTTTCGAGTCTTTTCATTTCCCATAGTTGGCTATGGTTGACTAGTTGAACAAATTCCGGATCGAATGTGGAGGTGGGGGCTATCTCCGTGGGACAAGAGTAGTAAAGTTTTGAAGGGTGGGCTAAATACAGCTAATGCTAATAGTACAGTTTCCGTGATCAGTTTACGCCAAGCCCGCCCGAAATAACTCCGCACCAAATTTTTATACAATATTATTTTTTACCTATTTCCACCCATATAGAGGTTTAGATTATAAAGATTGAATAGATTATTAACCAGATAAAACATTATAATATACAAAATTTTAACTGTTTAGAATCTTATTCTATATAGGCATTTCTGTCATGTATACTGATTTACCCTGACTAGACCTCTGTACGTCCCATGGAATCACGCCCATAGGACTTGCCCTTATAGAGTACGGAGTATGAACGATTGAAGGACGGCGATATGGGAATTGCCTTCTAGATTTCCAGACAATATAGTGAACCTGATAGGAATTAGGACGGTTGGATAGGAATCACTAGAAGCCTCCCCCAGATTATGTAACTAGATATGCAACCAAACGTAATAAGGTAAGTAATATAAGACAGGTACTAAGTTAGTCGGAAAGATGTTCTCCTTTTCCATCTTCACAGATCTGTTAACTTAGCTAATCTCGTCGTAAGCTCAAAGAGCTCGTAACTCACAAGAGTCATAAGTAAATTATCTTCAAGACCTAGGTAGTGAAAGGTAAAAACGCGTCCAAATGAACGAAAGGACATATTATACTTGGGTTCGCGGTCAGATTTTCTATCGACCGGCCAGCTGTGTTGATGCGGGACTTTCGGTTAAACAAAATACCTGTTAGACGGGGAAGCATCTACAGAACGTCATGCCAAGCACTGTTTCTGCTCGCAGTGTTCAAGATAAAAGGATTGCAGAAGTCGCGCACTTTCGGCGCCATGCTAATGATTATCACTCGACTGTGGCTAGACGTCTATAGCGCAGTCTCCAAGTAATGACTGATTTTGTTGGCTTTTGTGTATAGTATTATTAGATCTTTGAATTCAAAAATATCCAGATGACATGACCAGCCTCAATATGACCGGTCTCAAGTGAACCGAAGCAAAAGCAGCAATAGCAGCTGGAGGAGGAAAATCTAGCCACATATAAGTACGTCGAATCTTAGCGCAGTTCCAATGATGTTCTGCGATGAGGTAAGCACCTTTTTGTTTTTTACCTTTTCCCAGAGACTTGACTTAGTGTGCGAAATGAAGAATTGAAACCAGTTACTACAGATCCGCTCTCGTCAACCCCAACATATTGTACAAGTCAACACTCGCCGGGTTGGTATGGAGCTGAAATTGGAGATAATTGGACAGGAAGTCTTTCGCACTGTTCGGTGCGTCCGTCGGTTTCGCAAGCGAGTAGGTGTTGTTTGACGAGAAGGACGACGGCGGCAGAGTGTTTTGCCGGGAAATTATACTCTTGAAGACGTTTAGAGAATGCTGCGCAATCTGCAGTCCCGTGGCAGCCATATCTTGCAAACACTGGCTGACCGTTTCAATGTACTTGTCTTTGACCAAGAAACCGTCGGGAGAGGACCGGCATTCTGCCAAGTGAATGATGTAGTACAGACACTGCAGTAGGACTAGTGTCGAATAGACGCCAATGGTGCGCCGAAACGGCCGCAATTTCATATAAGTGACGATAGTGTCGATCGTACTGGTGGCGAGATCCTGGCAGAGCCGCATGTTGTGTTCCCAGTCCATGCTGGTGCGGGTGGGGTTAAAGGCCGACGCTGGGTTCGCGGAGATCACTGCCTCGGATAAGGAGACGGAGCATGTTGATCTTCTGTGATTGTTAGTCCAAGCTGTCCTTGCAAAGTCAAAAATCACAGGGGTAGGTACCGTGAAGATCAGCAATTGCAGGCGAGCCTTGTGCTCGAGTACAGTCGTGGAGGAAAGGGCTTCCCAATCCAGGGAGGGGGGAATACTCCGTCGCAGACGAACGACCGAGCTGTCGAGCGCCTCAATAACCTCGATATCGCCAACATGCGGCGCTTGAGGGGCCAGAACGCTGTCCCAGATACGTGAGAACAGTCGACCCCATTGGACGTGGAATTGAAGATACCAGTACCAGTCCCGGTCGGAGAAATATCCTGACGATAGTGCGATAAACTCAGAGGTCTGACTTCCCTCCTTCTCTTGAGTCTCGCTCTGAGGAGGATTATCCTGCCAGCACATGTCCCCGAGAAAGTCGGTAACCAGTGCGTCATTGTCGTGGATGACATACAGGCGGCCGATCTTGTGCGCCAGACTCCGGTCGAGCAAGTATAATGTCCACCACAGCATGCGAGATCGGTTGCGGCCAGCATCGGCTTGCACTAACCAGCAGCGCTTGTCGTTGAGGCCCAGAGTGAAAGCGAGTTCCACTGCCTGGGTGATGGCCTGTGAGGACTCGCTCGGCCGTTCCAAGCCTATCTTGTACAAGGCTTCGACAACGTAAGTGCGCAGTACGTCCAAGTCTCGCAAGGGGCGCTTGGGGTGCAGTCCAAGCAGTCGCTGGCTCTCTCGGTACCAGGTCTGATGGGAATAGTATTCTACAGATTCGGGCTGTCCATCGGTTCGTAGCAGCTCCGACGCGGCTAGGACCATGCACATCAGCGTGGCCAGTGACATGTCACCCTCGCATTCTATTGGTAGAAGGATGCTCCCCAGATGGGTAGACCTGAAAGAGATTAAATAGTCGCGGGCAAAACTCGTCTAGCTGCAGACAGGGGAAAAGGTAGGCGCACTCCTCGAAGAACACCCGCACACTGCTCTTCAGCCGCGTGGTGTCAGCCAGGAGCGATGGGAAATAGCCAGTTGGTTCCAGGTCCAGCAACTTGTTGTGCTCTGGGATGTCGAAATTCGCCCACTGTGGCGCCATATTCTGGATGATGCGAAGCTGGGCGGCCAACGACGATAGGACATGCGCGCCAATGCTCAGTCGATCGATACGCTCCTGGTTCTTCTCACTATTATAACTTCTTGTCATTTCTAGTTGGCCGCTTTCGACCGGCCGGATTTGATTTTCGTTTGATGGAAGATCCTTCTGGAGCCTCAAACGAAGAGCGTGCGCCTCCTCTTCCAGGGCACGCATACGCAACGCCATACCACTTATATCTAGTTCCTCTCCACGACCATTCGAACTAAAAGTAGCACTATGGCAGGCAAAAGGTCAGCAGTCACGGTACGCCTAACTCAAGTATAGCTCGAATGACTCACGCAGTTCGCTTCTCGCCTCCGCGATATTGCCTTTGCCTCTCCTCATATCGACAAACCGATACCGACACAGTGCAGTTGGCGCACGGCGTTCCACCACTGCACTATAAATGCGAAGTCAGCATTGCAAAAAGTAGGGTGGTCGATCATAGGTCATGGGGGATTGCTCTTTGTACTTTTACTTTCCGGCGACGACATTCGGCGTTGTGTTGGCATTAGCCTCTTTTCCTCTGTTTATATTGCAATTTCTCACTCTCACCAGGCGCGGGAGACATATTGTCTTCTCTTCGAGCGAAATCGCTCCTGTTGCGTCGTCTTGTTGGACTTAGGGGAATGCATCACGATCTCGCGAATTTTCCAGGGATCGTGAAGATGTGGTGGAGGAATTGATGAGACTGTCTCTTTTGTGGAACTCCACCAGAGGTCCCTCGAGGCAGATTCTCCAATTATTAGGCGGAGGCACTAAACCTTAGCCAAAGGGGCACGACGACGGAGGATCCTAAGGAAAATTGTAGTACACAGTACGGAGTACTCTTCCTATCATGCGCAGGCTGTCCTGGGCTCTAAATTTTAGCGTGTGCCAATGCTATTGACCATCCTCAGTATGGCCACTTATCAGTGGCATTCGGCACTGATATCCGCGGAAGAAAAGAGTAAATTCCGCATCTCCACTTCCGCGGTGGTGTCGGGAGTACGTTTCATTCGCTGTTCTTCTACTAGACTAGTACGGAGGTGGGAGTCAAAAGTGTTGGCAATGCGCTAATCAGCACTAACAGACTAGCTGCATGTCTAGCATGTAAAGTTGTATACTAAATATACCCTAGTAACGACTAGGCATTCAAAGTATCCCATTTATATTCTTTCCCACTTCGCACCAGCTCCCAATAATTCGTTACTTTTTTAAATATGAAGCTATTCTTACTAATTTAATATTCATATATAGAGCTATCTCTATATAGTATAATTAATATTTATTTTTTATATACTACTTTATTGACCTTTTGCTAATTATATTAAATATTTAGATATTTACTATTGCTAATATACTTGTGAGAGGGGTTTACAAGGACGTAGTAGTACGCGTGCTCAATAGGGTAAGGAACGTAGGGTTATATAGCGTTCGCAGCTATTTGCTGCCCTCTAGGAATCAGGCCCCCCTACAGCCTCAATATAAATATTATTTGCTGACTAATACATGACTAAGCCTAACCAAAGTCACGTATATCATATGTCTAGAGTATAAAAAGCTTGCTATAGTGTTATTTACTTCATAGTCTTATAGCTATTCCTCTTTTTATAAGATTATAGTCTTAGGACTAAATTTAAGTTATAAATAGTTCTTATTAATTTAAAGTTTATATCTAAATTTAAAGGTGTAATTTATTATAATTATAAAATAGTTAAGAATATAGATTAAATATTATATTTTACTATATCTTTCTCTATATAAAGTTTAAGATATAATTTTAATATTAAAAATCTATTCCTATATATATAATTTTTAATAAGATTTTATTAATTTTCTTTTTTTTCTTCTATTAATTTTATTTATTATAGTAAATATAGTTTTTAATTTATTATTTTATTACTAAAACTTTATTTTTTAATTTATAAAATTAGATATAGCTTTATTTTTTTAATCTTTAGCTTTAATTCTCTTTATTTTAATAAAATTATAATAGTTTTTAATAAAAATTATAGTTAGAATATTTTATTATTATTTTATTTTATATTATCTAGTTTTATTTTATTTTTTTTAATTTAATTTTAAATTATTTTTTTTTTATAAATAATAACCTTAGTGTTTTAAATATTAATATAATATAATATAGAATATTCTAAATATTTTATTACTTCTTATTATTATTATTACTATTAAAGTTCTTTTAAATATTAAAAATATTTTATTTAATTTAGAAATTTCTATTTATATTATAATATTTATTCTTTATTAATTTATATTAATAATTTATAGTTATAAGAGAGATTTAATAGTATTTTAATAATTATTAAAAAAAAAATAATTCTTTCTAATAGATTTAAAATTACTAAGTCTATTAAAATAGTATATTAAATTTTATTTTAAATTATAAATTAAGCTAATATATTAAAATAAATTAATAAAAAATAAATTTTTTTTAAAATTCTATATCTTATTTATTTTTATTTATAATAATTAATTAAGTAATAATTCTTAGCTAAAGAATATTTTTTAATAAAATATACTTTAAAACTAGATAAATTAAATAAACTTTATAATATTTATTATTAAGGTAAATACTATTATAAATTAATATATTATAGATAATATAATTTATAGATATATATTAATTAATATAAATTTTTTCTATTTTTTATTAAATAGGCTAGGACTTTAGTAATTTAATTTTATAATAAGAATATTATAAAGAATTTTATATAAAATATAACTAATTTTAATTATAAGATTTATACTTTAGTATAAAATACTATAGAGCTTAATAATAATAAAAAATTACTTTATAAATATTATTATAAATTAATTCTAGTAGATAAGATTAGTTAGTCTATTTCTTTAGAAAAAAAATAGATAGTTAAAAAAGAAAAAAATTATAAAAATATAAATTAAAAATATTTTTTATTATTATATTTAAATAATTTATTATATAGTTAGTTTTTTTTATTATATTTTTATAAGCTTATTAATTAAGTTTTTTTTTAATATATTTAGTAAGTTCTTAGTCTAGTATAAAATATAGTAATAATCTATTAATAAATATAATAAATATTAATAATTAATTTTTTAAATTAATTTTCTTTCTTTTAGATTTTTTTTATATTATTTTTAGACTTTATAAGTATTACTTTATAGTTATAATATTAGCTATATTTTTTTTAGATTTTTATATATAATTTTCTTTAAAATAACCTTTCTATTTAATAAGATATAATTTTATATTATAATTAATATATTATTTTATATAAATTTCTTCTATTTTATATTTAATATTATTATTTACTATTATTTTTTCTAGTAGATTTAAAATTCTTATAAAATCTTAATATAGTTCTAATAATAAAATATAAAAAATAAGATATAACTATCTATATTATAATAATAATATTAATCAATAGGTATTATTCTATATATTAAGGATTTAGAAGGAATTAATCTACTTTAGATTAAACTTTTTAAAATCTTTAGATAGTATAATATTCTTAATTTAAAATATTATCTAATTTTTAATATTAAATTTTATATTAATATATTTTTTATTAAAATATTTAACTTATATCTTTAAGATTTTTTAAAGTATATTCTATAGTATAATATATTTCTTCTTTATTAGTTAAGTATAGTTTATTACTAATTCTTTTATAGATTTAGTTTATATATTTTTATTTTCTTTAAAATAGGCCTCTAGTAGATTATTTATATTAATTTTTATTTTATTATAAAACTCTATTAAAATTTTAGTAGATAATATTCTAGTAATACTATATTTATTATTATTATATATATATTATACTATATTTAATAAGCTAGCCTAGTTATTCTATTTAAAATTATAATAATATTAAAAATAATACTTTAATATTTTATTCTAGTACTTAGTCTAACTATTAATTTATAAATAGAATATAGTTAATAACCTTTAGGTTATATCTAGGTAATAATATACTATAATATAGTAAAGTATTTAACTAATATATTATAAATAATTATAACAAACTCTTTTATATCTAGCTTATTAATAGTTAGTATATATATAATATACTTAATTAATAGATCTATTATTATTAGAATAATATTATAGGTCTTATTTGTTTATATAGACTTAAATAGCTTTAGTATAAAGTCTAATATAATAATTTTAAATAGTTATATTAATTTTAGTAATAGCTTTATAAGCCTATATTTCTTATATTTTAGTATAGCTTCATGCTAATATATTTAATAGATTTAGTAATAATATTTAATATTTATATATAAATATTACTAGTAATATTTTCTTACTATTAATAGAATTATTAATCAATTATAGAATAATAATAGATATTAATACTTAATTATATTCTTCTTATATAAGCTTAAAGTAATAAAGCTAAACTATAAAATCTATAATTTAAAGTTATTAGTTATTATAAAATCTTTTCTCTATTAAAGATATTATCTAGAAAATAATAAAGAAATAATTACTATACTATTAAACTATAATAATCTATAATATTTTATAACTACTAAAAAACTTAATTATTATTAGATAAAATAGGCTAAGAAGCTTATAATATTTAATTTTAATATTAAATATTAATCTAAGATTAAAAATCTTATAAATATATTAAATTAAAAACTAAACTATATTAAAGCTTTAAAAAAATAATAAATTCTATTATTAATATTAAAAGAGAAGTTAAGCTAAGATTATAATTAAAAATTGATCCTCTCTATAAATCTAATAAGCCCTAAATTAGTAGCTTAAATAATATATTTAGAAAAAAAGATAAAGCCTTTTTATATTAATAAAAAAGAATTAAAATATAAATATTAAAATATATTTAGCTTTTATAAAATAATTAAAAATACTTTTTAAAGTCTAGAACTTTTAGTGTCTTAGTATAAAGTAGTAATAGCTATAAATACTAAAATAGCTTATTTAGATATATAAGAATTATTTATTATTATACTTCTAAAATACTAGTATATAGATATATATATTAAAACTATCTAAAACTAGTTTTAAGATCTAAATTCATAAATAAATAGAGCCTAATAGTTAATTAGACTAGATAATCTATTATAATTTAAAAATATAGTATATATACCACTAGACTAAGCCTTAAAGTAGAAGATCTTAAAAATAAACTATAATAATTCTTAAAAAGGTTATTTTAATATAAAAAGAATATATAATATTATAGTAAAATTTAAAGTATTTATTTCTAATCTTAATAGTTTTTTTAGATTATAATACTAAAGTACTAGGGCTTTATAAAATATTTATTTAAGATATTTAAAAGCCTTATAAACTTTAGGAATAAAAATAAATATTTATTTATTATTTTTAATATCTTTTTTTAGGTCTAATAGTAATATTATTTTTCTAAAATATTCTTTAATAAATCTTTAGTAAAAGTTAGTAAATCTAAAAAATTATTTTATTTTATATATATTCTTAGGCTCTAGCTAGTTATAAATTATAATAATATAGTCTTATTCTATACTAACGCTTTTTAGGTTAATTATAAATGTCGGTTTATCCGGTCCAAGATCAGCTCAATTGGATTGGGAAAGGCTAGTCCGATAAGCCTATAAGGTGAGGCACAAAAGGGTCAATATTTAATTCCTAATTCATATCTGATTCCTACGAAAGGGGGTGCTGGGGGTCCGGTGATATATAAATAACGCGTATATGCTTCGGTAAGGAATAACCATTCCCCAAAGCACGTGTGGTAGGTACAGAGTTGCTAGATGCCTAGGTCAGATATCTAATATTGATAATGATATTCTAATATTAGTAATTCTTTAAATGAAGGAAAAATGGGAATGATAGGGATATAATTTGTATATATTAGAGCTAATAGGATAGTGAATAGAAGTAGTTAAAGTAGTAATAAATAATAATCTAGGTGACTATGATAAAAGGATAATAATATAAGAAAATAATATATTAATCTAGTTAATAGAGATAGAAATTAGTGTTATAAATATTATATTTTTATGTTTTAGTGCTTGTATAATTAATGGTATAGCTAAGTATTTAATCTAAACGCTTACTTCGATATGGAGCTTATTTATATTAATAAGCGCTTTTAGAGTGTGGTAAGGCTTACTCTTTATTATGGTATCTGCTGGGTTGGTGTCACTGCTAATCCACTTAATTTTGACAATTTTGTGGCGTTCGTACGATTGGCGGAGGTATATAAGGTCTATTATAAAATATTTTTCTTAGGTGATACTTAGTTTAATGAGGTATTTGTATAGACTCTTCAAATCAGTGCAGATAGTAAGTGGTAATAGTTTAAATAGATATAATAGTTCTATAATAGTTAATTTGATAGCTATGGCGGCATTAAATCTATAGGTTATTATATATAGTTCTGAAGTGAGTATGCTTTGGGTAATGTACTTATATTTGATAAAAAACTAATATATAATATTTATATTATTTATAGTATCAGCTAGTATAATAATAAAGTTAATTTATAAAATAAGGTCCTTATTATTAGCAAATAAAGAATTAGCGAAGTATATTAGGCGGAGAGAATTAGTGTTAAGTAGTACAAAATATAGTTCTTTTATGGTGTTGTCATATTACTATTTTAGATATTTATTAAGTGCTTTAATATCATCCTACGTAGGGTTCATAGCTTGAGCAGTATATGATAGATTAAATAAGGTTTTGGGTTGATATATCGAAGCAATGTAAGCGCTTAATATGTGTTAAGTGATATATTACTTTGTTAGGGTGATATTCTTTTGGATTTTATCTTTTGAGCTTGTTGTATCAGTATTCTGTTCTTGTATAGTATAAATTAGTGTGTAGATGTGTTTTTAACTTAGTATTACTCCTTAGATAAACTCTAAGATAAGATTATTATTAAATTTTAATAGCTATTAGTATGAAAATTTGTCCTAGAGCTTACTTATAATTTTAGCGTTCTTAATTTTTTACTATTTACATAGTGTAAATTTACTATTAGTAAGAAGTAAGGTGTTGTTTATCTATATACTAATTATTCTAAAGCCAGTATTTAGTTTGGTGCAATGTAGAAGGCATAGATTATATATAAAAATCTCTATATTAAGCTAATCCATATAGTAATAGTAATATGTATAAAATTAATAATTATCTGTTTTGGGGATACTATATAAGGGCTAGATAACCTTGAGAATTAAACTTTTAAGTATGTTGGCAAGCTCCAGTAGCGGTCGTATATAAAAATCTTAGTTAAGAAGTGTTATTGACTGCGTATACGCCTGTGTCATATTCTATAGATAGAGCTTCGAATCCTTCTTATACAGTATAAAGCACAATATCAAGCGTTAGCTGCAACATTAGATTATAGGGAATTCTGTCAAAATGAAGCTTTTATTAATATTATTATAGGCTTATATAACTAGATGCGATTTCTTAAGAATTTTATCTATTTTAGGATTCTTGACTTCATCTACGAATCGTAGATTAAAGATTTATATACTAGAAGAAATATCTATTATTTCTGCTGTTTTAAAGACTTCTTTCTTAATTAGTCCATTGATTTCCTTATATTAGGATTTAGTGAATTAGTGCTCTAGTTTCTTATACGTGGCTTAAAGGTATGATTTGGGGCGGTATAGTGGAATCTTAATAATAGGTTATAACATATAGTATTAGGGTTTAATCTTAGGGGAGCTTTTTATAGTATTATTTTAAATAGTTTCCTTAGGATTGGCCTTATTAGGGTCATTCTCACTAGAGGGTATATAATAGGGTTTAATTATAATAGTATAAAATAGGATTAATTTATTTAGAAATATAATTATATATATTTCTTTATTAATATTTATAAGCTTATATAGTCTAGTTTATTTATCTATATATCTAGTCTTTTCTTCACGCTATACAAGCATGTCTGAATTTAGTAATAGTATATGAATTGCCACTAATAAAGGTTTATTTTAGGTATTAAGTGTATCCTTAATATTACACTCTATATATGCTTTTCATACCTTAGTTATTACTTTTTATACAGCTGCTGTTCTTTCTAGTATAGATAGGGCAGGGGGGTCTTACTTTATTATATATAAATATACTCTGAATATAAGTAGAGTTAGTATAAGTCTATTAGAATTAATAGTATCATTAACAGCTTTAATAGCTATTTATAGCAACAATTCAGGGGTCGTATCTAATATCTCGTCTCGTATGATGAGGTAGGCGCGATGTAGTATAATATAGTAATATTTAATAATACTAATTAATTAATAAGCTTCAATAGATACACTAATAATTATAATACTAATTATTATAATAGACTAGGAGAATTCCTTACTTATAAAGTTTTTATCAGCATTAGTTATTATAAAATTTAAGGGTCCTAGGTATATGTCTATTTAAATAGTATATAGCATATCCTATGTGGTTTTAGCACTAATATTTAATAATTAGTATATAGCGTTATATCAAGTTGCTTTATTAATAATATATAGTACGGGTTGGCCCTCAATATACATGATATCGACGATAATTGAATGGTTGAAGTGCACGTCGCTTCATACAGTAAATCTAAATTAACTAGGGGATTTTCCATGAATCTAGTAGTGGTGGTAGAAGTATTAAATATACTCTAATATTTTAGTATTCATACTATAGCTAGCGTGGTCTAATAACTAGGATAGATACTTAGTTAAAGAGTACTTAAATTAATAATATAAGTGGTATAATTTAGTATTTATTAGGAAGTATAAATTCTCATTTAATATTTTTATAATATATAATTTAAAGCTATAATCCTAGACTAAAAATAGATAGTTAAAGTAATATATTACTAGAGAAAGCACTTTCTAGTTTAATTCTATTAAAATATTATAAGTATTATTAAAATATATCTTTAAATAGTCTAGGTCATTAAATAAAAGTAGAAATAAAATTATTAATTCTAATATATAGAATTGTACGGTGCTAATCAAGGTTTTTAAGTTAATTAATCTTAATGAGCGTAGAGGGTCTCTAGATTTAAATTTAATTTTAATAATCTCTATTATAAATAGCTCTAGTATAGTCCCTCTAGCAGCTTTTTAAAGAGTAAGAAATTAGGTTTATCTAATAATAGAGAATTAAGTAGTACTACTATTAATTAATATACCTTAGAATTGCTTATTAATATATTAATAGAACGAAATGTAGCTTTTAAATCTTTAATATATAAATATAGGTATGGTAAGCTCTAATTAAATTATAGGATTAAGTTATATAAATATTAATAATAACTCTAGAGTGTAATTTATAGTATAGTTTATTAACTTAGTAATTAATACTTTTCTAAAGCTTTTATATAAATTGGGGCTTATTATAAAGTATAGAGTTAGTATATTTTTTAGTGCTTTAGTCTTCTTTAGAGTATCTATATAGAAATCTAATAGAGACTGTCCTTTATATTCTATAATATATTAGATAGTTTTATTATTTAAATATTAATATGCTTTCTAGTATGATTTGTTATGTTTCTTAATACTATAATTTATAAACTAGCATCCTTGCTTCTTATAAATATAGTAATGTTAATTAGTATAGTTATTTAAGTAGGAGTGATTTGGTGTTTATTCTTTGTATAGTGAATATGACTGATATCTATAATAATAGTGGTTAGTATAGTAAGTTTTATTACTAGGAAGTGAAGCTAAATTCTATAAGATATAATATATATCTTAATATTGATTTATGCTTATATGAAGATTGCTAATTAAGCCTAGTATAGTATTTAAGGGTCTTCTGGTTATTATTTAATATATAGGGTGTGTATGTGTTGCTTTAATAATCTTGCTCTGGAGATAGGCTGGGGTATAAAATTAGAAATCTAGTAAATAAGTTAGATTTTGTAGGCTTTAAATTATAATTTTAAGGTATTGAAGGATGTCTTTATTAGAGTTATTATTAATAGTCTATTAAAATATTATATAGAATTATTTATATTTAATAGTATAGTAGTACTTTTTTTCTTTAAAATATTTATATATTATTTTAGTAGAATTAGTACTTTATTGCTTCTATGTATGGTACTATAAGTAGTAGTAGGCAAGAGCCTGGTTATATAGTATAATAGAGAATACTAGCTGGTATGCTTCCTGCGTATATGGTAGATAGGCACGGTGGTAGTAATCTTAGAAAATATTTAGCTTAAGATTAAATGAATTATTATCTCTCTTATATTTTATATCTTTGGTATAGAGCTTCGATAAGAATATTAATCTAGATATAATTTGTATAGTTTTAGGGCTCTCAGTGGAGGTTAATATAGTAATATTTTTAATGCTTAGTATGAGACTTATATAAATTAGAGTAAGAGTTATTTCGCACAATAATTCTATAGTTAATTTTAATCTAGTGCTGTAAAGGTGGAATAAAATAGTTAATATCTCTAAGATATTTATTTTTAGTATAGATACTGGTTTAAGAGTATTATATAAAGTAATAATTATAGTAAATTATTTCTATATAAGAGTCTATAGATAGAAGCTTTTATTAATATTAAGATAATATTTAATATTTATTTTAGTCTATAGCTTTATATTTAATTTTTAGAATATAGTATATATTGTCTCTAGTATCTAGCTAGGATTACTAGTGTTAATATATATACTATTAATATAAAGTCATATAATAAGGCTATTAAGATATAGAAATAAAGCTTATTTAAAATTTTTAAGATTTTATTTTTTAAAGTTTTACTTGAATATTACTTATAATAATATATTATATTGGTTCTCGTATGAATTATATTTAATAAGAATATAGATATTTAATACTTTCTAGTCCTTACCTTTAGGATTAAAATCTATATTAATTAGGTTGCGTGCTATTATTATTTTTAATATTTAAGGTTCGATATCAAAGGTGGTAGATAGTTTGTAAGTAAGTTAATATATATAAATTAAGAGTTAGAATAGAGATCTAATCTATATATTAATTAGTATTGGTTTATCTGGTCTAAGATTAGTTTAATTAGATTAGAAAAGGCTAGTTCGATAAGTCTATAAGATAAGATATAAAAGAGTTAATATTTAATTTTTAATTTATATCTGATTTTTATGAAAGGGGGTGCTGGGGGTCTGGCAATATATAAATAATGTGTACGTGCTTTGGTAAGGAATAACCATTCCCCAAAGCACGTGCGGTAGGTGCGGAGTTGCTAGATGCCCGGGTCAGATATCTGGTGTTGATAATGACGTTCCGACATTAATTAATATAGTTATTTAAATGGGAATAATTTAGTGCTTATTCTCTATATAATAAGTATAACTAATATCTATAATAATAATAATTAGTATAGTAAGCTTTATTACTAGAGATAGAAATTAAATTTTATATAATATAATATATATCTTAATATTAATTTATACTTATATAAAGATTATTAATTAAATCTAGTATAGTATTTAAAGGTTTTCTAATTACTATTTAATATATAAAATATACATATATTACTTTAATAATTTTACTCTAGAGATAGATTAGGGTATAAAATTAAAAATCTAATAAATAAATTAGATTTTATAGATTTTAAATTATAATTTTAAAATATTAAAGGATATTTTTATTAAGATTATTATTAATAATTTATTAAAGTATAATATAGAACTATTTATATTTAATAATATAATAATACTCTTCTCCCTTAAAATATTCATATATTATTTTAATAAAATTAGTGTCTTATTATTTTTATATATATTACTATAAATAGTAATAGGCAAGAGTCTAGCTATATAATATAATAAAAAATACTAGCTAGTACACTTTCTATATATATAGTAGATAAATATAGCGGCAGTAATCCTAAAAGATATTTATAGACCTCTGCAAGTCCCATGGGACTAAAAAAAATCTAGTCCCAGTCCCATGGGACTACTTTCCATGGGATTGGGCAGGGGTGCCTCTGCCCACCCATGGGACTCCCATGGGAATTCCGTGGGACTCCCAGGGTTAATTGTAATTTATATTTTTATATATTTTTATATATTTTTTATATTATAAATATAGTTTAAATTCTTATTATTTATATTCTTTTATTTAAAACTAAAAATACTTAATATTTTATATATTTTACAAGGTTGATACATCCTGTATTTTTAGCAATTATTAGGGTTAGGGTTATTGTTACTATTTTTAGTAATTTTTCTAGTTTTATGGGACTAGATGGGAGTCCCGTGGGACTAGGTGTCCATGGACACGGGGGTCCCGCCCGCCCATGGGACCCGGGGCCTAGTCCCAAAGAGCGCCCATAAGCGCCCATGGAAAGTCCCATGGGCGTAGTCCCGTGGGACTTGCAGAGGTCTAGATATTTAGCTTAAAATTAAATAAATTATTACTTCTCTTATACTTTATATCTTTAGTATAAAGCTTCAATAAGGACATTAATCCAGATATAATTTATATAGTTCTAGGGCTCTCAGCAGAGATTAATATAATAATATTTTTAATACTTAGCATAAGGCTTATATAAATCAGAGTAAGAGTTATTTTGTACAATAATTCTATAGTTAGTTTTGACCTAGTATTATAGAGGTAAAATAGAATAGTTAATATCTTTAGAATATTCACTTTTAATATAAATGTTAGTTCAGGAATATTATATAAAGTAATAATTATAGTAAATTATTTCTAAATAAAAGTTTATAAATAGAAGCTCTTATTAGTATTAAAATAATATTTAATATTTATTTTAGTCTATAGTCTTATATTTAATTCTTAGGATATAGTATATATTGTTTCTAATATCTAGCTAGGATTACTGGTGTTAATGTATACACTATTAATACGAAGTCGTACAATAAGGCTATTAAGATATAGAAATAAAGCTTATTTAAAATTTTTAAAATTCTATTTTTTAAAATCTTACTTAAATATTATCTATAATAGTATATTATATTAGTTCTTATATAAATTATATTTTATAAGAATATAGATATCTAATACTTTCTAGTCCTTATCTTTGGGATTAAAATCTATATTAATTAGATTACATATCATTATCATTCTTAATATTTAGGGTTTAATATTGAAGGTAGTAAGTAGTTTATAAATAAACTAATATATATAAATTAGAAGTTAGAATAGAGGTTTAATCTATATATTAATTAGTGTTAATTTATCTAGTCTAAGATTAGCTTAATTAGATTAGAAAAGACTAGTCTAATAAGTCTATAAAATAAGGTATAAAAGAGTTAATATTTGATTTCTAATTTATATCTAATTTCTATAAAAGGGGGTGCCGGGGGTCTGGTGATATATAAACAACGTGTACGTGCTTCGATAAGGAATAACCATTCCCCGAAGCACGTGCGGTAGGTGCGGAGTTGCTAGATGCCGGGGTCAGATATCTGGTGTTGATAATGACGTTCCGACAATATTATATTTATAATTTAAATTAAAGATCTAGATCTAGATCTAGACTAGATTATTTAAGTATAATCTAAGATTATTTAAGTATAATCTAAGATTATTTAAGTATAATCTAGATCTAAAGCTAGATTAGAGTCTTCAACCCAAAACCCAACCCGGCCTGGGTTGGGTCCAGGTTGGGTCCAGGTTACATTGGGTCATACGGAAGTCTAGAAATGCCCATATAGACAGTTGCCCCTCGCTTAGTTTGAACCAATCCCAAGTGACAGCTGATATCAACTGATAGGAAAACATCTATGATCTATTCTGCTCGTCGGAGTTGCCAAATACATATAGACCTTTGAATACTTTTAGACTGCTTTACTGCGTGAACATTTAGTCTGCCACAGCTATTATGACTTCATAGTCTTCCTATGAGTAACGGTGTTCTATTAGTCACGAATGCAATTGTAGTTTATTCGATACCCTTCGGTATCTATTAGGATCAACTACCTAAACGGAACAAACGCTACATACTAAATTTGGTAGAATGTGGATTAAAGTCTTCTAGATCATCTCAGCGTTGTCTTCAGTCACTATAGCAAATATCTTGTCCGACTTGTGAAGATTAATAGCCCATTTAGTATTCTTAAAGCCCTCTCGCGTCTTGATCACAACCTGGATATCATTATCTGGCTCCATGACAACGGAAGCAACATTGGTATTCACGGTAGTTGGAAGTTCCCACTTTTTGCCTACGGGCTCCATGTCCATTCTCGCGATAAAGGCGGCCACGACGGCGAGAACCTCATTTGTTGCAAAATGGCGTCCGGGACAAAGAGTCTTGCCACCACCGAATGCACGGAAACAGAAATCACCCGGTCGGTTTTTCGCCTCTTCGGGCAGAAATCTGCGGGGATTGAATTCGTTGACAGTGGAGCCCCAGAGATTTTCATCCTGGTGAATGATAAGGCTTGGCATCTGTAACATAGCGCCTTTCCTTAGGAGCCATTGGCCAAGATATGTATCCTCCATCACCTCGCGCACTGATGTTCCCATGGAACGATAGCGAAGAACTTCCTGGTATGAGGACAACAGTAGGGGACAATTGGCCTTGAGGGTAGTGATATCGAGGGTCTTCACAGTGGTGCCGTTCTCAGCTGTGGTTTCGATGCAGGCATCAATTTCTTTTCGGATGTCATCGAGAAGACCCGGGTGGGCGTGAAGCAAAAGAAGCGTCCAGAATGCTGCGGGCGCCGTGTTCACCAGGACGGCAATTGACGCCCCGACTTCATAACGGGCAACATCTATCAGCGCGACATTGTTGTCGATTTCGGCTTGATATCGTTTCTGAGCGAGAGCAGATGCTTTTTCCACACCTCCCGCTTTGTAATACTCTTCAAAGGCCTTTATCACCTTGCTTCGAGCCGCAATCGGCTTTCGAGCCGTGATTGAAGGCATAATACCAACCAGGATCGACATCAGACCGCTTTCAAACTCCCTATAAAAGTTAGAATATAATGTTGCGCGCGAATACACTAGACGCCCACCAGAATGCATCTGCTACGGCCTTGTCATCGTATGGATTCATTGGACCGTACACGGCCCTAGTGGTAGCTGTTGTGATAGCCTCTCTTAGCCAGGTGTATAAGCCGATCTCCCGGGGCTCTCCGCTGGTGGGCTGGACCAGCTCAAGTGATTTCGCGATTTCCTCAATCATAATGCGGTTCATATCATCGAGCTGCGAGCCAGGCTTGAGTGCGGCGCGCATTGCGGCATATGATTCCATGGAGAGACCAAAATCGCCCTCATCACCATTGACGTTTTTGGCCAGAATAGCCTGGGCTTCGGCACTCGCTCCGCAGACCGTGGACGCAAACTTGGCCTCGATAGGTGGAAATGCGAGGGTTTTGTGCTGCTTTTGCACCATCTGGATGAGTTCTGGCTTCGTTACAACGTACATCTTCTGGCCCGGAAGAGCCATGGTAAAGATGGGGGAGGCTGTCTGATGACTGGTTGACTCAGCGCATTTCGCTACTGCTATTGAGAAAAGACATACGTGAGCTGGACATAGTAATTGAATTTACTCCTTGACAGTCCGATTACGTGGCCAACAATGGGAATTGACTGCGGAGCGAGTGGCGGCTCGCGAGGGTCATGGCCGAACATCCTGCGAGATGCAAAATAGATTACTGTTACAAGACCAGCGATGATAAGGAGGAGGCTCGGAATGCTTATAGGTGAGGACATCGCAGTGATGGTGGAACAAAAGGAGGATGAAGGAGCTCTGAATATTAGAGTTGGTGTTGAAACATCTTTGTGCTGGCAGGAATCTCTGGGTTACACAAAGAATACTAACCCCCTGCGACATTTTGATTAATTAATTACAGATTTTGTTACGCCTAACCGTTACTCGCCGGTATTAAACTTCGCCCAATCTTACGGGGATCGACGTACTGATTGCAGCCTATCGCTTCGTACATATGGCTGCTTTATTGTGAAGACTATACTTGAAAGTGCGCGATCCCTGTAGCGACATCTTGCTGTTCGGGGTCGTGGTTGTTCGCAGCCACAAAAATCAGCGAAATGGACAGAAATGATTCCCCGCACTCCCACACGCCTTTGTCTATTCGGCATTTTGCCAGCACATTATTTATTGTACGCGGTATTATAGCGTTCCAGCACCAGTACCATTAGATCACAACTTACGCACCTCCAGCTTATCTTCCCAAGTTCACCTTATTCTCGAATTCATACTTAATGTCGCTTAGGATTACTGCAGTTATTAATAGACAGATGTCAATACGAAATGGCAAAGGCTTGCAGGGAGAAGCTCATTATTATTTCTATCACCTATCACTGTACATAAAGCATTGCTTAGAATATGGGGGATAAGCGTGCAGGCGGTGCTCCGATCTCTCAATGCTAGGTGAAGGCTGTACACCGCTGCGCTACGCGGCCAGCCTCCGTTGTATACTTTAACTCTGTAAAGTATCTTTCTCGTGATCTCTACAGTGAAGGCATGTTCATTTTCCCTACCATATCTTTTTAATACCTTCATATATTATGTGCGCATCCGGCATCTATATCACTGCTTTGTATATGTATATATATCGTCAATGTTCGCTTCGAAAATATATCTGCTTGACAGCCCACTTATTACCAAGATGGAAGTAAGGTATATAGATTTATATATTTAGACAAAAGCAATACACTAGAACAGTGTCCTAAATAACTCTTTTTTCTTTCACCCTCCACGAACTCTTTCCTGCCTACAATCTCCTTTCAAAATCGTTAGCCAAACTTTCCACCTACTTCGTAGCACCATCATTTCCAATATTCATATGCTGCAGGGAATGAGTTTCGGCCTCAATATCGTTCCAGTCCTGGTGTGAACTGTGAGAAGCTAGATGGTGATAGATAGAATTTCCATCGTTTTCCACCCCTTTGCGTTGCGTTGAACCTCCCGAGCGTGACGAGCCGGTTAAACGTTTTGCTGTTGATAGAACCCAAGATGCCTGCGAACCCCTTATTGATTTGAACACTATCGCTGTGGATGGCAAACAGCAAATAACGATGCCGGCAGCTTCTTCGGCCATGCTGCAAAGCAAAGTGTCAATGAGCATCAATAGGTATCCACTGTTCAAGCTGTAGAATATTTACGTACGATGTTGCCCACAAGGGAATAACAATATATATGTTGTCTGAGCCGGCCCTGTAGTAACGCACCCTGAAAACAAGACCGATAATACTTGATGCACAAGCACTGCTATATCTTAGCTTCTTCTCGTCAAAAGTTCATTTATCACGGTAGAAAGAGAAAAAAAAGCCGACGCAGCTTACCAAATACCAATCGAGAACATGGCTGATGCAGCGAGTTTGCGGCGGAGAGGCATCTGCATCGTCCAAATGGCTGGCAGTGGGAGGATTAAAAGAAAGAGGTCGATAGCCACATTTCCGACTCCCTGAATGACAACAAGAACACGTGTGCGCGTGCACTTGTCGGAGACGAAAGCGGCAAGAAAATCAAGTTGCGAAGCTCCCACTGATGGCGAAGGCGCACACATGACGGTAAATGCGATAGCGAGCGAACAGTGAAAGGCAATGACGAACACGATTCCGGCGATTGAAGCATTGCGCATCCAATTTAAGATTTTGAAGACATGTAAATACAAGATTAGAACCGACGTTTTTACGGCACAAATGGCTAACGGCCCGGTGATCTCAACCAGGAGTGCTAGCTTTAAAGAAGCGCGCAGAGGATTTCAGCCATCGAGTCATATGAGAGGTTATTTTGCTTCACTCACCACAAGTTGGGACTTGGTGAATGCGCCCAAAAGGACGTCCCAGGCATGCCTGCCAAATGCGCCTCCATGAACACCTATATTAGATCAGCAAAGTTTCGCCGATCTTACATTTCGGATCCTACAAGCTATCGTCATGGCAATGAATGCGAGGCAAAGAAGCTAGTTCGGTTAACAACCAATAAATCTCTCGTAGTTAAAGACCTACCAATCCCGCAACAAAGACGACTAGGTATGTCTTTCTGTCAGCTATGCAGAACGAAACATCCGGTATTAGGGGAAACTGACTCTCTTCGGCAATATTAATGGATTTTCGCGAGTAACATGTTTTGGACACAAACCTGAGTAGCGAAAACACTACTACCAGTGGAATACAGACCCCCGCCGTGATATACACCTGGTAAGCGATAGACTTCGGATCTGTGAAGTTAGGAGTCTCTCCAGGTGGTGGGGCTTGAATTGGGTAATCCAGTAGATGCGACAGCATCTCGGGAGTCGAGGAAGCCATGGCAACGACAAAACATGCGAGGAGTTGGGTGACGATAATCCGAAAGCATATCGAGAATGATGTTCTTTCCCAACATAACTAGGTGAGGTTCGCTTGGCTAAGTAGATGTTGAAATAAGATGTCTGAGGGGAATGTTACCACTACAATTATTCTGTATGCCACGTTAGCCCCCAAAAACAAAAAACTGCATGCAATACCAAAACCGGGTCGTAAATTACAAATACATGAGGGCCCTAGGCACAGTCACAGCTAGTCTCTGGCTATTAGCAATCAACAACTCCGAATACCCATAACGCAAAAAAAGCAGCATTTCTAAAGCTACAAATTACCGAAACTCGCTAGGTAAACCTTGGAATATCGAATAATTTTAAGCTCTTGCTTATATACAATCCTCATATAGTCACAAATCATTATACGCAATCAGGTTCGTAACCTAAAAGTAGGATATTTGCGTGCGACTCTCCGATTTGAGCTGTAAAAGCATAATATATGATTTCAACGACGCGAGGCACAAAAGTACATGACTTCTAAACCTTGCCAGTTGTCACTTTTTAAGACATAGCGAGGTAGTGAATGCAGTGGAATTGAGCTGGCCCTACTGAGTTTATTACTCCGTCCGCCTGTTTACACACCTCGGGAATCAAAATATCCTCTTTGTCTGTTCGTTCCCATTTGTATTTACATACTCGTACCGGAATATTACAGCCTTGTGAACAATGTCAGAGATCGGCACGCTATCGAACGAGCTGAAACCCCACCATATATATCACAGCCGGCGCCGGATCGAAGTACATATAAGAATATGGTGAAAAGCCTGTCAGATACTGACAAAAATTGGCTGACTTCTTCATCTTTATCTCGATCCACACCTGTCGCCACTTTCCGAATTGCGGTTCAATTGACCGATAAGTCCTCCCTACAAGAACTACGCAAAATAAGAGGGTCCTTCGATACGGTAGCAGGCAGGTATTAAAGGTGAGTTTAATAGAGATTTGAGTCTAGTCATTCTATTTTGTTAGATGATTCAATCGGTACATTTAAATTACAATAGAGATTTATGGGACAACTACTAAAATATAGGCGATTCCACGACATCCTCGTAGGCTGGGGGCTGCGTGTAATTGATTGGCCTAAGGTGTACGTTGAAATCTTTTTGAAAAAAGATGCCGTAACACTGACTGACCCACGGCCTGTGAGGGTTGGAGATAGTGATATCAAAATTCCGGAGAAGCTATAGAGGTCTCAGAGTCAACATGATGCTGCACCTTGAACTATCAGAAGTACCAAAGCATATCCCAACACCTACCTCGAATATGACCTTTGTAACTTCCATCATGGCCATGGACATGCCCAAACATTTTGTTGAGCCATATCCAAAGATCAACGAGTGTGTTTGGTGCATCGTGTGCAGTCTACCGACATCGTCGGTTAGCCAACGCTCTGGACAGTAAAGCTCCGCGTTGTCCCCATAGACGGCCTTGTTTCGCTGCACACCCCATGCATTGAGTCCAACGAATGTACCCTCCGGCAGGTAGAAGCTGCCGAGCGTGTCGCCTCCGGGTGGAACGACGCGTTCGCGTAGTTGGCTTAAGGGTGGAAATATGCGTAGACCTTCCAAGACACAAGCTTGTAAGTAGACGAGTTGTTTAGCCTCGCTATCTTGAATAGGGCTGGAGACATTTCTCCCTGCCACTGCCCCACGGATTTCGGCACGCAGGGTATTGTAAACTTGTGGATTCGTTATGATGCTTAAAAGAGTACTCTGCACTGATGTGGAGGTAGTGTCGGAACCAGCCACGCTAAAATTGAAGTGTATGTCTTAACAATATGTTATATGGAACATAGGTGAGAATTGCCTATACTTACAGTGCAATAATAAGCTCAGAGTCGATTTGTTCCGGTGACATACCTTGCTTTAGAAGAGAACTGACAATATCGTCCGGCTTCGGTCCTTCTTTAGCACGCTCTTCTGCTACCTCGTGAACAATCTGCGCTCAGTAAGTTAGGTGTGCGCGCCTTATTGTGGATGTTTATATGAAGATGAAATTTACCCCCATAAGACGACCAACCCCAGTGGCGTCGCACGGCCTTGGAAATAGTTTTTTCGCCAAAGCCGGGAATCTGGCTAGCTGGAAGAATAATGAGTTCATCTCTAGAAATACCGAAAAGTACTGGCAAATCTTGTTGCCACTCTCGACCGTCTCGAGGATGCCATACATGTCGCGGTCTTGCCGCACACATCCAATTGCATCCCCTAAGCAGAGTCTGGTAATGATATCGACAGTTAGAAATTGGATTTTCTGGCCAATATCACACGAAACTTGATCAGTTTTGGCCCAACGCTTTTGTAGCCAATCTGTCCAGCCAAGTACCAACTCATCAATGATAGGCTCCATTTCTGCAACCGACTTTCCGGTAAACTGCAAGATATGTTAACAAAGTCTTTTCGTAGATTTTCAGCATACTATCAAGGAATGCCTACACTCGGTGCAAGTTTAGCGCGAATCTTGCTGTGTTTCTTGACATCGCGCTCGGACACTATGTTTGGGATGTACGGATCGATTCGGATGGAGTCAAACCAAGGCCCGCGCACATATCCAGATCTAGCTCCTAGTATTTGGCGTGTTATTTCAGGGTCATCAATGATAACATGATTGGGACCAATGCGGACAACAGGCCCTGGACGAACAGCCATGAGCATTAACTTCCATCATAATTTTATGATTCCGACGACTTGATACATGGCGTCATGATACGCACCGTACTTCGCGTTCACCTCAGTCCATATCTCGTGTGATCTTCCCGACGCAAGCGCTCTCGCAATCCACAGTCGTGACCATGCCGCCAGTCGCGGTCCCGGCACCCTGGATATGCTAGACTTTCGCTCCCAGATAACTCGGACCCAGAAGCCGAGTTTGACAAAAATACTTAAGATGAAGAAAGAGCACAAAAAAACAATATACCATACAAGTGCCATCGTCGTGGCGCGGCTTCGCGAATAGTAATAGTAGCGTATAATCACTGTCTACGCATTATCTCGTGTGTCACATGTGGAACCCTTTTAAGTTTGACAGTGGTGAAACTTTTGGGAATATATGATTCATGTTCTCCTTTTCGACCCCAAAATTCTTTTGCATATGTTCCTGCGATCGAGGGTTTACACATAGCCTTCCCTATCCCTGAAGATAACCGTGGGCTGAGTGAGTGGGCTGCGCTACTGCTTTCAGCTTACAGCCTGCGCCGTTTTCCAAGGCGTTCTGTACTTCTCATACGTCACTAACCACCTGACCGGTTCAACCAATGCATCTCGGGGAATATGGGAGAGATAATGCATACGTGATATAAAGCGGGACCTGGAATACCCGCATAGTTGGCGGAATGAATCTTCAATATCGAAAATATAGTCGAGTACAAAACGAACATAACAATGGGTTACCTATAAATGTTGCCGACCTCCGGTATTGCGCTAAGACATGACCAAACGCCGTCCGAACCAAACTTCCCCCACTGAAGATCTGGCTATCATCTAATATCGGTCTTTATATGACGACCTTCCATCAATCAGTCAAGGATGCATAACACATCCTAAAAGTACCACTTTCCAATCCATAAAATTGTTTCTTGACTCAATTAGCTTATATACCACTAACCCTATTCGTCTGCAAGGTGATAAACCAAGGCCCTGGTATTATACATTGCTACGAATTTACTACTGGGTGCATTCTGTCAGTACCGTTTTGCGCCCTTCTAATGAGATACTATCAATTCCCATATAAGGATCATGGACGTTTAGAAAATTTTCCGAAATATTAGCGATATCTTCATTGAACATGCGTTGGCCAACAAGGCTGTGTAGTGTAGCATACGGCGACTGAACGTCAGCAATATGTATAGGGACAGGATAAATTTCACTATTGGTAGTCCTTTTAGCTCTATTTCTCGGATAAGCATTTCTTATAATTATTCATTGCCATTGCAAAAAGAAGCTATATCGGGTGTGGGAGTTTCATATGCAACACCAGGCCATTTTAATATGATTTTAACTCTAGTGTAATATTCGGAGTGTATTTATAGCCTATAGGACTACTACACAAAGGACACCTAGTCTCTCCTTAGACCTCTGTGCATGTTCAAGATGTCCGTGGTTGTACACCAAGCTGATTGATCCTCTCTGTTATTTTCTCCATACACTAATTTAGCGTCGGTTCCCAACTTAATTCCGTATATATTGTCTGTACACGAGCAATACCCAAATTCAGCAAATATGTGGATCTGTATTATGAAGTAACAAGCATGACAGTAAAAGAAACTAGGGAAATCACCAGGGTCAATCATAGTAGATTACAGAACATTGATACTGTGCGGTATTTATTCCTGAATGGTAGGTCCAGACAATCAACCCCGCTGTGTAATCATCGACTAATGTCAGGCGTGCGATCATCGATGCACTCATGCACACTCCAGCAATGCATAATGCTCCGTAGTGTATACGTGATACACCATCGAGGAATAATTTGTCATTTTTAGCCCCTCGCTTAGTCGCAATTTCTTGAATTGGAGGACCTGCTATCCAAGATCCCCATATCTTCAAGTGCGGCTTTACTGAAATGTACGACTGCACGAACCTAGTATTGTGATATAGAACGACGATCCAGTCTCTATGAACTCATATTAGACAACCATGCCACAACTGCTCACCAAGCATATGATAATCATTTGAGTTACGCAATCAGGAAGGTAAACAATGTCGCCCATCCTAACTATCTCATTTGAATGAACTGAAGAATATCCATTTCGCACTTAACACCTTTTTGTAGCCTACTTGTACCAGACCGAATGGAAACACCGATCGTACTCTTCCAGCACTTTCAACATAATATGCATGATACTCCCCGGGGATTGCGTGGAATGACATCCCGTCTAACTGGAGGGTGCGTGAAGAACATGCATTGCATTGGGGGCCTTAAAATATACCCATGCCATCGCTACTAAGTTTCCACCTATAGCGCGCATTCTAAATATGGCAATAGGGCGAGGAGATTGAGGAGTTTCGAGAATAGCCAGACCCAGTGAAGCGTTCCTATCACCCACAGCTCCAGCCTGATTCTTAATTGTATTCTGTAGCCGTGCTCAACCGAGACTATGATACTTGACCTTCTCTAAACCCCAAGTTTAAATGGAAAATTCAATGTTGAAAGTATCTCTCAAAAATACTCCTTTCATCCCTTACACACCCTTCAGAAGGGCTTGCCTACTAGTGGGACTCATTGAATGAAAGCCTAGCAGTTCTTGGCTGGGACGAGTGAATATGTAATAAACTAATAACAGTCAATCTGTTTTAAATAGGAGTAATGCTCTCTACTAATTTTTCCCTTTACAAAGAAGGATATATACTATATAATTATGTAATATGGGAAATAGAATAATAATGGTTTGAAGTGATATTTAGGATTTAAATTCTCTATTTAACTAGAACCTGATACATATGCTGTGCTAAGGAGTGGTAACAAAGTAATTAGCCTACTTTATAGTTCTTATGAGATTATAGAGGATTTTAAGGGAAAAAATGGCTACTTTAATGGACTTTTTATTTTCTATCTATACGCCATGGGCTTGATTAGGGGTATATAACCTAGATGGTTACTTTCTTAAATATTATAATAATCTCTTCTAATGCTTGTAGAGAGGTATTAATATCTCGTTTCTTATTGTCGGTTTATCCGGTCCAAGATCAGCTCAATTGGATTGGGAAAGGCTAGTCCGACAAGTCTATAAGGTGAGGCATAAAAGGGTTAATATTTGATTCCTAATTCATGTCTAATTCCTACGAAAGGGGGGTGCTGGGGGTTTAGTAATATATAAATAATATATATATACTTTAAT